>CAOKZL010000162.1:0-600000 GCA_948472985.1 Iguana delicatissima | reverse complement strand
CTTTCTGACTTTTTTTAAATGCATATTCAAGTCACTTGGTCACCTTATGGAGAACCCATGAATTTCAGAGAGTTTTGTTAGGCAACGAACGATCAGAGTTGCCTTTGCTAGTTCCTTCCTCTGAAATATAGCCCACAGCATCTCATATTCATTGGTAGTCTCCCATCCATGTACTAACCAGAGCTGATCCTGCTTAGCTTCCAAAATCAGACAGGGTCTGGTTTCTTTATGGTATATAGAATGGTTTCCAGTCATTACCATGACAGATATAAAGCCAGAAACTAATCAGGTCAGAGGAAAAAGGAATGGCATAAAAAGAAAAGAAACATTGAGAACCTATTCCTAGAGGTAGAGTAGTAATACCACATAAAACATTCTTTATGACAGCCTTGTAAGGCAAGCAATCTGGTGTCATTCTATATAGAAATACCAATAGCATCCTGTAAATCAATACAAAGAGCAAATTCATTCTCTGTCCAAAGAGCATCATCACCAGACAAAAGTAAGGCATCAGCTATCTAGGGAAACCCCAAGATTTGCAGAAGTTTTAATGCATCCCCCTCAATAAGCCAATGAACATCACCCTTTGTGGACTGTCTAGTAGGGAGCAAAAAATGGGAACACTGGTAGGGAAGAGCAACTCCTGAGAAAGGCATGAGGCTGGCCAGAAACCTGAACTGAAGGGTTCAGTATTTGCACACTAATATTTTCTTGCGGGTCCCACTTGCTTGAAGCTGGCAGAACAGTGAATTTCCTAAAGTCACCAGAAGAATCCATACCTGAGATGAGCTCTGTTTGTTCTGAGTACTTCTGATCTCACCATGTATCAAACCATTTGATTTTAACATATGTGGTCTCCTTCAGGACTTAGAATAACTGTTCATAATCTTGTTAACTTCTTATTCAGCCAGGGCCCTGATGACTACTGAAAACTTGAAGCAGAAGCAGAAGAATTGCTCAACAATTTTTCATGGTCTGGAGGAAGAGTATTTGTCCTGGCAACTTCTTTCCTTTGCAAGGGTAGTCTTGTTTTTGAATCAAGGCAAGTTCAAAGTGACATTTAAACCTTCTAGTCTTGAGACATTTTGGAATACAGACTTTGCTTTTCCACCTATTATCTTAATTCCAGGTAATCACATTACAGAAAGAACTAAGTCTCCTTTTCTTCATGTGCTTTCCTGTTGAAGCATTAGTCAGAAAATTATGCATACCCATATCATTTTTTGAATGCATTCCCATGTAAAAAATCTCCCTTTACATAGCAAGCCAGTGCTATCAAGAAAGAAAGAAAGAAAGAAAGAAAGAAAGAAAGAAAGAAAGAAAGAAAGAGAAAGAAAGAAAAGAAAAGGACTACACTACACTTAACCTTGCCTAATATGCCAGTTTTCCACATACATGGAACAGGAGTTTGAAGAAACACTTGGGGAGCATTCAGATATGATATGATTGATATGATATGGCAGCTACACTTAAAATCTAAAGTGGTACAGTCCAGACTTCTACTACCTCAGCTTATACTACATGATTCACTACAATGTGTTAGGATGGCTCTTGAGGCATTCATGGGACACACTTTTTTTTTAATACTTGCTTCTATCAGTCCAACAAAAGAAGGTCCATGCATACCTACATCTACATGTCCACATCTACATCTACATAAAAATGCTGACTGTTAATCTGATCCACGTGAGATTCACCTGATACAGTTGGTACCCCCATCCAGGGCCACACACTAGAGTCACACACACCACAAAGATCTAGCTGTATACTCAGCCTTGATACATGTATACAGCTCTACAAATCCAGGTAGCAATCCACTATTTCTGTACCCTGAATCCCACATGAAGATTTTGGCACAAGCAGTGACTCAGTGTGCAGATTGTACACCAGATGTGAGTTTGTCACCAGGAGTATAAATTACTGGGGTGTGTGCCATGAGTTCTTGAGAGAGAATTCATACAACCAGCTGCTTTCCTTCCCTGTGGATGCATGCTTACTGTAAGCCGATAATCTGAATCATGACTGAGCTGAAGCTCTTACACTGCTTCCTAGACTTAGCCTTCATTTCAAAACTTTGCAGTGGTTCCCCACGAGGCTCAGTCCCTACCCAGGAGAAAATTCATATATCTCATTATTCTCCAGATTAGCCACCTCCTCTTTATGCGTGTGGCAACTGGTTCACAGAACTAGCTTGCACAGCATGACACTTTGTCTTTGCAAGGGAAAAAAAAACCCTTCAAGGATTGAGAAAGCACCCTGGGATGTGGATGCGTGGCCAGTCTTGGAGGCACCTCCACATAAATGAAAATCCTGTCATGAGTGGCAGCAGCAACAGCAGCCTAGCCTAGCCCTAGCAACCTCTGTGGGCCAAGTGGTTTGCATAGTTTCTCTAGATGCACCCTGGACTTGCGTGGTTTATCTCAACAGAGCACTTTCTTCTAGTACATGACTTAGGAGTCGTTGTCTGTTTGAAACAAGGCCAGACACTTCGGTATCTGACAAGTTTTGGCCCCAAAGACAAAAGGATAAACCCAACAAAATTAAAATAAAAGTAAATATTCCTGGGTAATTGGTGTGCTTTTTAGCAGTCATCTTTGTTCTGTATGGTGAGACGCATTTTCACCAAGAATCTCCCCCTCCCGCTTTTTTCCGTTCACTCTGTCTTCTGAGCGAGGCGTTCATTCTTTGACCCTCCAGCCGGAGCAGTCAGCTTTGCCAAGCTGCCCAGTAGCCTCTGTGGGTCTCCCCTCACCCCAAGCGCAGATTATGAAGAGTGTCTATCATTCGCGTTGTTGCAGGAGAAGAAAATGAAGTCGACGGTGGTGGTAGTTACAGTGTCAAGACTGAAATAAAAAAGCAATAAACAGCACTCGGGATGTGATGGCAGCAAAGTAGCAGAGGAGGGGAATGAGGATGGCTGGAGCGGCGGGGGTCGACTACACAATGTTGTGAATTCCCTTCCTAGTGTAGTCGAACGCAAGAGCAGCGTGAGGATGCTTTAAAGTCCTCCTACTCCTCGGCTGTCAGCCGCACGTGGAAAGACAAAATGCCTGCAGGTACGTAGACCGGGCCGGATTTCGAACGCGCAGTTAGGCCATTTCCGCACTAGCCTGTTATAGCGCGATGATTCCACTTTCAACATCCTCTGGATCCTGGGGTTTGCAGTTTCGGGAGGGGCCGGCCGGCCCCTCCCGAAACTGCAAACCCCAGGATTCCAGAGGATGTTGAAAGTGGAGTCATCGCGCTGTAACAGGATAGTGCGGAAAGCCTGGCAGGGATGAGAGCCCCCTATACCCAGAAAGGAAGGGCTCTGGCGACCCCTGGTGGCGAGCGGGCGCCACCAGCAAGAGCGAGCGAGGCGCCGGGAGGCTGCCGCTTCCTCTTGTCCCCTCGCCCTTCCCCTCCCCTTCTCTCCCCTCCCGATTGCAAGCGATTAAGGCTCGCCTAGCTAGCTTTATTAATAACGGCGCTTATAATCGAAGGAGGCTTTCCAAGAGGAAGGGGGGCTGGGGGAGAAATAAAGCAATAAAACTAAATTGTTTTCTTTTGATGGGGGAGATCAGAGAGAGTTTATTTGCCGATGTTGGGATAAAGCGAGTTGATTTATCGACAGCGCAAGAGTGTCGCTCTCAGGACGCCACAAGTACATATTTCCTGAAATATTGCTCAATACAATATCTAATACACACCAGCACTTCAGGAGTATCTGCTCCCCCATCGCTCCGCATGGGTGCTCCTGGCCGTGTGGGGAAGCCGAGGAGGGCCGGGGGGAGGGAGGGAGGGGTGGGGGAGGGGAGGGCCCCCCTCTGCTCTCCCTAACCGAGAGTTTGTTTTCCTTCCTGCTCCTTTCCTCTCCGTCCAAGTAATCGCAGGGTGAGCGGCCCTCCAGAAAGACAACCGAGACTTGTCCTTATATACTTGGTAAATATTGGATTAGCTTTCCATTGACCAGAGCTCTTGAGAAGACCCCGCTTTTTGTTTTTTTGATTTTTTTAAAAAACACACCCTCACGCCAGGTCTAAGCTAAGCCCAACAGTCAATAGGTAATGAAAACAGGTTATTTCGCGAGCTTAAAGGGCTGTTCAAGAAGAGGAAAGCAAACCAACTCATTGTCAGGTTGCTGCCTTCTCCCGAAGCAGTTGACAGCCCCGAGGAAGCAAGGCAGGCTGGCCGAAGGGAGGGAAGCGAGGGACGGAAGGGGGCAGAAGGAAACGGCCCCCATGTCGGCTCAGCTGGGCGAAGGGGACGGGCGCGATGCCCCCTTCCCGGAAGCCCCCCGTTTTCAAACGAAGGAAGAATTCACCGTTTACAAAAACAAACAGTGGCGGCCTAGGCACAAGAACGCAGATACGGCCCCGAGGGCGATTTGGGGGCTGCGGTCCTTTTCCAACCTCCGCCTTCCGCGGGCGAGGCGGCTTGGCTTGGGCGACCAGTTCAACCCACTCTTCGGGGGGCGGGGGGCGGATGGGGCCCTGACATGACAGAGCGGCGCTCTTTAGGAAGGAGGGCGATCCAGTCTCTGGCTCTGCGCCGGCCCCCTACCTTTCCTCTGGCTGTGACCACTGATTTCAGTGAGCGAGCGAAGCACGGCATGAGTCGCTATCCTATGCACGCTCTGCGCACGTCTAAGCCCCACTGAACGCAAGGGGGGTTATTTAGGAGTCAATGATGTGTTGCTAGGTGCTGCTTCTTTCTCTTGCTTTTCTTCCGGGCGCAGCCGGGACGGTTGGGATTGCCTGCGTTTGCTTCTCGCGGCAATCCGGAGGTGAGGCGAGGCTGGGACTGGGACCTGAAGGGGGGATCGGGACCCGCGCTTCCTCAGCCTCGCCGCCCTGGCCTCGCGAAAGACACAGGATGCAGAACCCGGCTGAGCGAAGCCGACGTGGAAACCCGCCTGTTAATGTCAGCCGCTTCGCTCCCTAGTCAGCGTTGGACCGGCATCGAGACTGGACTGCGGCTCGACTTCTGGATCGCCCCAGTCCCGAGACCCTGCTTTTGTTTCCTTTTTCTGGCTCAGATATTAAGTGGCCGTGGAAAGATTTGCGAGACTGGACTTACACGCCAGTGAGAGCAGCACTAAAAGCAGAATGCCTTAGATTTTCTGAGAGGATGGATGGCTGGATGGACGGAGAGACGGACAGGGTGCCAGACAGGCATTCTCTCACTCATTCGGGATATTGTTACCGTCCTGGGTGGACTGCTTGGCCTCCCCGCCGCCGCCGCCACCATCAATTTACCTGTTTTTTCAAGCGAAGAGCTGTCACTAAAAGGCGAGGGCGCGACCCCCGACCGAAGTAAAGCACTTTGAAACTCCATGGCTTCCAGAAGGACAAATTTAAGCCAGTGCTTTGCTTTTCTGGTGAAACCGTGTGCAGAGAAGTGACAAGTGCTTAACTTTGGATGGCTGAGGCCTGTACCTCTCTCCCCCTAGATAAATTTCTGCGGTCGTTGTGGAAGGCATGGATAGTTCTGGATTTCTCTGGAGAGAGGCAAAGAATTAATCTCTCCTGTCTGTCTGCCTCTCTCTCTTCCTCTCTCTCTCTCTCAGCAACTCTGCCGCCTGATCCAGAGCTTCCTAATGAGACGTGTCTTCGAGAATTAAACCTTGTGCTCGCTCTCTCTCTCTCTCTGACCAGCGAGCAGAACAACCAAACAGACAGCCAGAGGAACTACAGTTATGATAGACGAGGACGGGGGCATAAACCCCAGCTTTTAAAATTCCAGTTTTATGGTGAGGTTTTCTGTTAGGCTCTGCACAGAGGCAAGAATCTAATTTCCTGTGAAACCGCAAACACGTTTTCTGTAGGCTCGGGAGAAAAAGAGGCCCTGTTTGCCTTCAGAAAGAGGGAGGGAAGAGCTCCCTCTCTCCCCCACCCCACCTCCTCTTTCTCCTCCTCTTTTTTTTTTTTTTCCAGAATAGATATAGCACGAATTTTTAATTCGTCTTCCTTTCACAGACAACAATACTGGTTTTGAAAGGCGGATACAATTTGGGTTTTGTGAAGGTCTCTTTCTGCCCTCTCCCGGCCCAGCTGTCCATATGGAACACGGCATGGACAACGTGGCGCACAATAGCACCAACTGACAGGCGGAACAAAAAAACCGAGGTACTTCCCCCTGACTCAGGGATGCTCCGCTCCTTCCACAGACACGCCGAGTGATGAATTGCGTTTAAAGAAGAAGGAGAAGGACAAGAAGAAGAAGAGGAGGAGGAGGAGGAGGAGGAAGAGGAGGGGGCGACGAAAGGAAGCATCTCTTCTCTTTCTCTCCCTCCCTCCCTCCCTCGCTGCCCACACCCCAAGCCTCTGTCCCTTCTGTGGCGCTTTCTTTTCTGCCCTCGACTTAATATGCACGCCTCTAACATCCTCAACTCCCAGCCTCCCCTATTGTGCCGTTTTGTGATGGGTACTGTATATTGTGCAAAGATAGACTCCCCCAAACTCCCGCGCCGCCGCTGCCGGCGTGTGAAATGGAAGGCCACTGGGGGTTAGGGCCACACAGGACTCCACCAGCTTGATAGACTTACGAGGGACCTCGGAGACAGGCGCTTCCCCGTCCCTCGCGCCGGGGAGGGGAGGATTACTCGGCCAGGAGCGGCGGTGGCAGCGGCGGCGGGCCCTTCGGGGGGACTGGGGCCAGCTTCCTCCAGGCAGGCAGGGCCCGGAGCCCTGGTCGAAGCGAGGGACCGCGAAAGGGAACCGCAAGGCTCAGAGGAAGGGGAGCCGAGAAAGGCTCCTGGCTAGTCCCCGTAGAAACCCCCAGGGGCGCCCCAGCTTCCCATGCCCCCCATGCTGCCCTACTGCCCGGTAGGGGTTGTCTCTCTCACAGAAGAGGCTGCAACCGGCCCACCGTGAGAAGAAGCTCCTTTCTAGGGACAGAAAAGCCCAGAAAGGCGGAGGGCGTTGCAGTCAAATTGGACCGAACCCTGAGGTGGTTGGAAGGCACTCAGGCCCCAAACCTTCCCGGGCGTTGGCAGCAGGTTCTGGCCCCCCAATGGGCCGCGGAGATCCCAGAGCCGCATTCTTCTGTGTGCCTCAGATTCCGACTTGGAATCTGGCCAGCGGCAGCTCGGAGGGATGTGGCTGCCGCTGTCAACAGTGCGTCTGCTGGGGCGACGCTCGTTTGCTGAGCTCCGAGAGAGCACGATGGTCTCCAGAGCGAGCCACGGTTGAAACGGGGCCTGACCGGCCTGGACGCACCTTGGGCGCAGACACGCGGGAGGACCGCCTGCGTTAGCTAGCGTTTAACAGCTGGCCTTCGCTTATTTATCGACACCGCAATCTCCTCTCTGGGAGGTCTTTGAAGGCCCTAAAACCTTGCATGTCCGTCCCACGAAGTATCTCCCAACCACGAAAGGCCAACCGAGCTGCCCCAGGGCAGTTTGCCTTCGTAGTGACCCCCGTTGTGTGGAGCGCAGGGGCCTTACTTCCAGGGAAATCTGCCTCGGACGGCGGCCTTGCGGGCCTTTCCCTCGGGAAAGCGTCAAAAATGTCCCGCCTCCCTTGGATTGGGACCTTTAAAATGAGAGAGAGGGAGGAAAGAGAAGGACGGGAAGACAAGAGAGCGAGGTCGCTTCCTCGGTACAGGCCTAGGACTCTCGAAATCCGGTCGCCCACCGCGCGAAGACCTGTAAGACTGCGGCGCGTGGAGGGACTCCCACCTTCCAGCCACAGCGATCAGCCTCATCCGGCCAAGAAAGTGGAGGCCACTAAAGCGCTTTTGGAATCAAAGGCTTCCCGTAGGCTTGAAGGAGCTCTCTCACATTTAAATGAGGCGGCGGAGGGAGAGGTTGATTTTTTTTCTTTCCACCCGTCACTTTATCTCCTTGTTAGTACCTCAAGTAGATAAACTTGAGGAGGCAGAAAACAGAGAGGCCAAGAACAAATTCAGTGGGGTGAAGAACAATTGGGCCAGAGGTGGCGGGGGAGGGGAGGGGAGGCGGCGGCGCTGCTACTCGAGTCGCCTTCCTCCAAGAGTTTTAAGCCTCTGGCCACGGAGCATAGGCCCAGGGCTACCTCCGCCGCCACCTTTTCCTCCCCGCAGCAACCACAGGGGCCCTGTCCACTGAGCCCTAGCAGACTTTTCTTCCTTAAAGCTTGTCCCAGTGGCAGTCTGCTCAAACACAGATAGACGTGAACAGAAAAGCAAAGACAAGGCGCGACCTTCATCTTAACTTTTGGAAAAACCTTCTGTTAGTGTGGAGTTTAAAACAACATTATCGCATTTTTACTCACACACACGCACACACACACTGTAATATATAACTACACACATGACCATTTACAAAAAAAAAAACAAACCCACATCAAAATATTCCTAAAATCGCTCTTCCCCTGGACTTTATACACGCATACTTTTGTGGAGAGTATCAAGAAATAGCTATACCCTCCGTGGGTGTGCGCGTGTACCCAGACATTTCGATCTACGCTTTTGTTTTATTTGGGGGGGGGGAAATATCCCTTCCAAACAGAAACAAATCAAAAATAAAGTACACCCTGAATGTACATATATTTACAGATACATTTATGGAAAAATAAACTAGCAGCTGTCAGAATTTTAGACATGGGTATAAATAAAGATATATTTAAATGTGAACTAAAGCTCTCCCTGCGGGAAAAAAAAACCTTGTTCCGTGGTTTATACGCCACCGACAACAGCTTCTTCATCACACGAATATACTTTGCAAAAATCACAAGCACGTTAATTTTTTATTCTTTTTTATTCTTATTTCTTCTTACTTAAAATTTGTACTTGTAGGTAGACAGGACCACTAGCAACGGCGCAATTTTTTTTTCTTGTAAACATGGCGCACAAAACACCCTTCAAAGAATGAAAACTGACCCCCCCCACCCCTAAAAGAAGGAAACACCCTCCCTACCAACTCCTCCCTCCCCAGCCCACCCCCGGCATCCGAATCTCAGTCTCGCCAAGCTCCCCCTTCCCCCGGCAGGACAGGTTTGGCATCCTCTGTCCTTCGAGTCTCTGGGCGGCTCCCGCGCGCCTTCCTTCACCAAGTCCACTGCTGGGCTTGTACCAAGTGGTGGGCGGAGGGGTACTGGGGGTTGCCGGCCGAGCTGTACTGGGCATTGTATTGCATGTGCTGGAGAGACTGGGCGCTGTAGGCGGAGAAGGGGATGCCCGCCTGGAAGGTGGCGGCAGCCAAGTCCTGTGCCTTGAGCGTGTGGCACGGCTTGCCGTCCCTGACTAAGACGGGCACGGCTACCCGGCGCGGGGAGGGGAGAGGAGTCACTTCCATACCTTTCTCGGCCCTGGCCCGCTTCATCTTGTAGCGGTGGTTCTGGAACCAGATCTTCACCTGGGTGGGCGTGAGCCGGATCAGGCTGGCCAGGTGTTCCCGCTCGGGAGCCGAGAGGTACCGCTGCTGCCTGAAGCGCCTCTCCAGCTCGTAAGTCTGCGCCTTGGAGAAAAGCACCCGCCTTTTCCTCTTTTTGCCGGAGTCGCCGTTGCTCGACGTCTCCTTCTCGTTGTCCGGCGACTCGTCGGCCGAAGGCTCGGGCGACTTGGACGCGGAGTCCTGTTGAGAGTTGCTGGATGCCAAGCCGTGCACTGAGGAAGGGGAAAGAGGCCACAAAGAAGGAAGCGAATCAGAAGAAAGGCGGGTGGACGGGCGAGCCGGCGAGCGAGGTAGCCCAGCACTGCCCCCTCCCCACCGTTCTGTCCCGCCGCCACCGGGCTCTCCCCTTATCCCCCAAGCCCCTTTCTGTCTCCGCTCGCCCGCCCGCCCGCCGGCTTCGCCCGCCCGGAGCAACGGAAGTCCCAGTCGAAGCCTCTGCAAGCCCCTTGCTGGTCTCGGCTGCACACGCCTTCCCTCCCTAAGAAATGCGCCGGATAAGGCTGGTCCCCTTTCCTTTCCCTTTTCTTTAGGAAAATTAAGACCAAGGGAACGGCAACGAACTGAGACAGCAAAGACTGCATCCTTCTCTGTGTCTGTAGCTGGCAGACATCAGGCTCTCCCATGCCTTGTTCTTAACTTCTCCGTGTGATGCATATCTATCCCTTTTAACTTTCTCTCTCCCATCTCCCTCTCTGTGAGGATCATTTGGGTGGTTTACGTCTTTCTCTGTCACTCTGTGCCATACGCATACACGGTACACAGAAAATTGCATACAGAAACATAAGCAGATATAAAGGGGGCAAAATGGGGCTGAATACGTATGCCACGTAAACGTATCTTTTAGGAAACGTACAGAAACAGAGATACGGCTTTTAAAGCGAGAAAAGGCCTTTTTAATAATTCCAATATTGGGCGCAGTCCACAGTGGTCTTGCGCAGTTCCGCTCCACTTAAATGGGGAGCTGCGAAGGAGAACTTCCCGATGGATCATGCCCCTTTCCCCTCCCTTTCTGACAGGATCTGGACTTTGGACACTTCCCTTAAAAACAAACACAACGGATTTCTTCTTTCAGTGGTACGTGGATTGATTTTTAAAGGATAATTCAACAAGCCATTCTTTGATCCAGCCCAGCCAATGGGACGATTTACAAGGCCATCCAACATTTCCCCACAAAGCACACTCTGTTAGCTAGAAAAGCAGAAAGAAGGACGCGGCGGGGAGAGGGGAGGAAAAAGGAAAACCCACCCACACGCCTTTGGACGGACAGGGAAATTGAGATGCTTCATTTCAAAATACTCCGGGGCTGATTCTTTATTTTCCCTCTTGCTATAAATTAAAAAAAAAAAATCCAAACCATTGTTTATCTGGACCCGATTAAGGTAATGCAAAAACCCACCTTTGCACTTCGTTATTTTCAAGGCGGACTTAAAAACCCAGCACCCCAAACGACACACCACAAAATAGGGGAAAGCAGTGAAAACAATACAGGTCCATCCGGGTTCCTACGGGGTTGGGGGTGTAAGAGGCTCACAGTAAGCGGGAGCCCCAGTGTCCGGCTGCCTACTTACAGGAATACTGTATGCTCTCGGTGGTGGCCAGCCAGCGCGTGTAGGGGTTGTCTGTATTGTCGTAAAAGGGGTTCTTCAGCGGCAGCGTCTGCACGGCTTCCTGCAGGGCGGTTGTCCCCAAAACTCCGGGCTTTTTGGGAGGTTCTGAACCCTCTGTCTCTTCGTCTCCCCCTTCAACGATGGACCCGTCTTCGTCATTGGTGTCAGGCAAGTCCAAGATGTCCTTTACAGAAAAGCCGGTCTTTGTGTTGGTCAGAGACATATTCCGGCCAAATTTTATGCAGGAAACTTTGAAGGACCAGTTTGTCAATCCTCTGGGTTCGCCAAACATGCGCCGGCAAAGGGGGGGGGCGGGGGAGGGGAGGGAGAGAAGAAAGAAGAGGGTGGGGGAGGTCGGAAGAAGGGAAAGACGGCAAGAGGGGCGAGGGTGTTCGTAACGGCTGGGTGTGCGGGGGTGGGGGGAGAGGGCAAATCAGCTGCAGTCTTTAGGCTTATAATATCTGTTGTTTCAGGCTTGGGCTGCTGCGAGCCTCGGAGCACAAGGCGGGCCGGGGGGCGGCCAGGGGGCGTCGGCTGTGTTGACTGGGGCTTCCGCAGGACTTTGTAACTCCAGGAAAAATGCCAACTTGCGTTTACTTGAGGGTCTGCTTTAAGCCCAGCGCGCTGACGGTACCTCCTTGAAAAAAACAAGCCATTGCCGAGACGGGCAGTCCATATAAGGTTGGTCTCCGCACATGAACCTGCCGAGAGGAGGGAGGGATGGCGGGGCGGGGGGGGGGAGAGAGAGAGAGAGAGAGAGAGAGAGAGAGAGAGAGAAATACATTAAAAACGCAAAAGGTTGGCCACGTGTGGGCGGGTCTTAGGAGTCAAGTGGATGAAGACAGTGTTTGCAGATGTGAAATTGCGGGGTTTTGGGGGGGATGCGAGCCTCCACCATTGGTGCTGTAGCACATGATGAGTGGTATAACGTGTCAATTAATTATAAAGATGGGGAGGGCCTTTTCTACACAGTATTTACATACAAAGGAGCTCCAAGTAGCCAGATATTCCACATACTTGAAAGTACGTTTTAACAAATTGCCACCGGAACACCATCCCCCTCCCCACGAGATCCAGTCCGATTTTGCATTCATCTCCCGTTCTCGTGGCTAATATAAACCTTCCTTCCCCCTTTTCTTTGTAGAAAGAAAATTGACTATTTTGCTGGAAAATTGACTATTTTGCGGTGGCTTGAGCTAAACTAGCCACCTTTAGGAGAAGAGAGGTCTATTCAAATCATTGGTTGTTACCTAAACAAGATGTTGCTGGAATGGCAAGAGCCCAACTTATGTAAACCTCCTAGGTCAATATTTTGGTTGGGGCTTAAGGATGAGTGCTAGAAATTAAACAGCAAGTAATTGATTCCCGTTTGCTCCGAAATCAGCTAAACAGGCAATAAAGAGGACCATTCAACTCCTCAATAGAATCGAACGATTTTTTTTTAAAAAAAATTATTTGCACAAGACCAATTTATTTCGCTCTTCCTTTTCTGGAGAGACTCTTTTAGCAGGGCAAGCTGCAGACAGGCGATTTTTAAAATTCTGTTTTAAACTGGAATTTTGTGAGGGACTCCCCTCCATCCCCACAATACGGAATTTCAACTGCGTTTCTTAAAAAACAAAACAAAAAAGGCGAATGAAAAGTAACGAGTCCTTTTTAAAAAGTAGCTTTAGTAATAGTCTTCCACAATATGTACCCACAACACGAGGCTCCCGCTTTATTCAAACTGCATTACAGAGCACTTTAGGGATCCTGGAAGACAATAAACCTTGTGGGCAAGGAAATTCCCAGCAGAGGAGGTCTTCACTTGAACCAAACTTTTTCATTTTCTTTGCCGGCTCTCCTCCCTCCTTTCTTTCTTCCCGCCGTTTATCTCCCCCCGCCGATGGGGAGGGGATAGGTTCGGTCCCCAGAGATTCACGGCTGGGAGCTCTTCCTTGGGACCCGCTGCTAGTTCTCGCCTTCTGCCTCCCTCCGCCCCGAGTTTAGAGCGAACGGCCTTTGCTCTGGCTGCCCCCAGGCCCGAGGCTGAAGGCGAAATACGGCCACATTGTTTATCTCCGGGGGAATCTGGGCGTGGCGGCGATGCTGCTGGCGGTGGCGGTGGTGGCGGTGGCGGTGCTGACTCCGATATTTAGAGCGCGACCGAGCGGGATGGGAGGGCTCCTCCTGGGGTCTTCAAAGCCGGCCTTGGGGAAGGGAAGTTTTCAGGAAGGGGGTCAAACGGGATGGTCTCCCGCTCCCCTCTCTAAAGCCCCGTGACACTTTCGGAGAATTTCAAAATGCTTCAATCGTCGGACTTTCTCAGTCACTAGCAGAGGTGGACAAGTGGGGCTTGTTTTGTGTGTGTGTGGGGGGGTTGGCTTGGTGGACGCGCGTCGAGGGTGGGTGGCAGTCTGAGGAGAGGGACCAAAGCAATTAATGATTGCTGATCAGTTTATTTCTCTGTGCGTCTCGCCCCCACCCCTCCCTATGCCTCCCATCTCGTATGTGATGTGGATGACAATGCTTCAGGCTTGCTGCTTCTTCTTTTCCTCCTAAAGCAAGTCCCTGAGCGCACCCTGGGTGGTCGGACCGGGGCAAACACAAATACAAACCGATTGCTAAGCTGCGGACAATGGGCGAAATGTAGACAAATGTCCGGCTTCTGTTGGAAGCCTTTGTCCTAGACCAGGTTTTGCATTTATTTCACTGGCGAAATAATACATGATTGACGCCCTCTTTCAATGTGTTCTAACTGTTTGGAATAAATCTGAGGTTGTTCCTAGTTGTCATGGCATTCAACGCCTTTCAATGGACTATCTCTTCATTCATTTCGGAATCTTGCCACAATATTAAGGAAAACGCCTTCATGTAGATGTTCCCTAGCTTGTCTCCTCTTTTTATTGGAGCAAAAATAAAATAAAATAAAATAAAATAAAATAAATGCACCATCTTTTTTTCGGCCTCTGTATGTATGCATACATCGAGACCAAGGCAAGACCAGATTTAAAATTGACAGGAATACTTCACATCGCATGTATTGAGAACCAAGGACGGGAATGCGGGGAGCGTGATAAGTTTGGCAGCCCTGCAGGAATTATTCAAGATAATATACATGTGTATAACATTGCGGGGAGGGGGGAGGCCTGGTTTTAAAATAAATGAGCCAACTTGAGATAAAGCTCTCAAATGATTTAAAGTAGTAAAGCAGCCCAGTGACTAGGAGGAAAATCTAAAAACAACAGCAGAAAGGATTAACAGCAGAAAATGTACCAAATAAGTAGTTTAAATACATTTACTTAGAGAGTGGTGAAGTGAAGCGACCATTCATTGTTCTTCCGCATTGCAATGAAATTTTTAAGAGACGAGGAGGGCGGGGGAAAAGATTGGGGAAAAGAAACGGAGAGAATGACAAACCTCCCTCCTCTTTGGAGCCAGGCCAAGGCGACAAGACTCGCAGTTAAAGAACAAGACTTTAGGAAACGCCAGCCGCTGCACGCAGCTACAAATAACAGCAACAAACCACACACCAACAGAGGGATGTAGCACACGCACACCCTCCCGCAGCCGCTGTTCCTGTCCCCGTCTCTTTAAATAGAAGCTTGTAGTGGGGAGGGGAGAGGTGAGGAGGGAGAGCGGGAGGAGATGATGCGGGGGAGAACGTGACGGGATATGTCATCCTCATCTATATAGGCCCTTCTTACAGCCTTCTGTCCTTGGACAGAAGGCTGTTTTCTTGTTTTTGGTGGGACAGGACTGCCCGCCTGAACCCTCCACGCTTAGGTAGGGGTGGGGTGGGCGACAAGAAAGGTTTCCCTTAACGCCGGGAGAAACGTCCCACTTGTTGAACTGTATCAATAAAGGCCTTCTGGTGGTGGAGTTGCATTTCACTCCCGGCCGAGCACCCGCACCCCGTGCGATGGGCCCCGGGCAGATTCTCTCCCTCCGGCCACCTGATAAGCAAATATTTTCCTAAGGGAAAATCAGGGCTCCCAGGGAACATTAATCAGCCGCCCTTGCGACGGGGGTGACAATAGGCCATTGAGAAGCACACACACCGACTGAGCGACACAGCTGGACTGTGACCAGCTATTCGCCTTTGTACACAAAAGACCTGCAAAAAGTCATAATTTCATCGCCGTCGCTTCTCCCCACTCCCACCCTCGCACCAGCATGGCTCACCTACAAGTTTGCCTTACCTGAAACGTTTCCGCAACCGCAAAATAGAGAGCCTGTGGGAGGGTGGGAGAACCCCCCAACCTCCCCTGGCTTTCTCTCCTGCTATAGCCGATGCTCCCTAAAAGACCACTTTCTTGTATTTGTTCCATGTCCGGAGTGAGCATCCGGGCCTCCTTTCAAAATATGTCTCGATTTTATTTGAGCACAGGGTTTTGGCATCCTTTTGTGGCACCTGGCAGTGCCACCAAACTTTGGGTGGGATTGGAGCCCGCAGGGGGACAGACCCCAGTGAGGTTAGACAGGGTCGATGGAAAGTTCAAAGGCAAGTTCCACACGGGTCCATGATTCGTGGTGGATCTGCTGTCTGGTGAAGAGAGCAGGCCAAAGCTGAAACGCAGGCCTTATTTCCTGGAACGCGGAGGGCGAGGTCTTTCTCCAGTTGGCAACGAGGAAGGCCATGCTGAGAAAACTGATTGTATTTTGCTGATAGAGACTGGTAGCAAAGAATGGTCTGGCAGAGCCTCGACGTGGAAAATCCAGGCCTGCTTGGATTTGTCTGGAGGGTACAACATATTTTGAACCTCTGTTCAGCGCGAGAAGTCCGGCCTGTAAGGTGACCTGAACTCAGATCTATCTTCCTCGAAGGCTTTTTCAGAGCGGAACTCTCCCCTCTTCTCGTCCTTTCCTTTCGCTGGGCCATAGATATCCGTCACTGGACTTAAGACATATAGGGCCTTTTCTCACTACACCGTTACAGTGCTGTAATAGTGCTATTATTCACTTTCAACATCCTATGGAATCCTGGAGTTCGCAGTTTAGGGAGGGACCTTTAGGATTCTCAGCCAGAGAGCTCTTCGGCCTCAGTAAACCTCAAACCCTAGAATTCCACAGGATGTTGAAAGTGGAATAGTAGCACTATAACAGCGTAGTGCAGAAAGGCCCCTAGACTCTCTAGCTGACCTGTCCCCTCTGGCTTAGAGGGTCATCTCCTTGACTGGTAGTTCGGGCCTTCCTTGGCCTTCCATTCGTAGGTTTGTTTGATCCATAATTTGTCTCCTCGACCAATTTGTAGGCGGGGGGTAGGATGAAAGGGGCTTATGGTGAACAAAGCTATGTCCATCAGCACCTGATTTCCGAAACAAAACTTCAGAGTATCCCATTTCCCCCCCAAACCACATTCCTCTACTTCCGGCCCCGTCACCGCCGACCTGATTCCTCCGCCATCACTCTCAAGGGTTTGCTCTGATGGATTTGGCCACCTCCGGGTTTAGGTTGATCATGGTGAAAGAAAGCCAGAGCTCTAGGAACTCGGGCTTGGACTTCGTGGGACCGTCTTGCTGCTCTGCTCTTGTACTGAAGGCGAGCATCTGGCTAGACTATGGTCTATTTGTTGGCTAAATCAAGGAAAATCCAACGAAGGAGCGGATCTCAACTAACAAGCGCACACCTATTAACACCCCAGCTTCATGCAGCAACAGTTAAAGCCCATCCGGGGACGACATTCCAGAGGTTGCTGTTTGCTGAGACCTAACCGCTAATATGGCAGGAATTCTGTCCTCCCATCTGTTTAAGAAACGCTGGGAAGCCCTTCCATCCTCAGGCTACGGGCCCCAAACTCGGGAATTAAAGGATGGAGGGGGTTATTTGAACAATTGAACAAGAGGCTGAAAAGGAGAGGTGCGTGTACACAGCCTAAGTGCTTGTACTTCAGCACAAGTGCCCTCTAGGAGTGAGGAAATGTTTACCTGTTTACTTTTACAGGTAGCTCAAACACTAAGCAGTCACCTTCTCACAGATTTCTCCAGAAGTCTTAACCGCTCCCCTCCCCGCGCCAAGCGCCCGTAAAGGATTCAGCGCCCGAAATGGGGAAGCGCTACTATTATTATTTTGCAAAATCCACAATGGAGGTTTTTTTTTTAAAGAACAGTTTGTTTTTATAAAAGCAGAGGAAAAGACCCTTTCAGCCACCACACTCTTGTAAATTGCTAGTGCACTTCTGGCATGAGAGGCTGTAGATATGCGACAGCTGGCTGGAGGTAGTAGCTACCCCCATCCCCGCCAAGGAATCGGGGGCTCTTCGGCACCAGCAAAGTTGTGCTTAATCCTGAGGCAGGATGTGGAAAGTTATACCAGTTAGACGATGCGCTTAAATCTAGGAACAGGCGAAGGTGCGTGTTTGCAACAGAAGAGTTTTGAGAGGTCTTGGCCCTGCGGTTTTGCCCTCAGAGAATACGGGACTCTACGGTCAGCCTCCAACGGCAACAACAACATGTGTTGCTATTTGGAATATATTTGCGCAGCAATTAAAATAAAATGCCAAGCAAGGCTCATTCCTAGCCTAATAAGACGCTCAGGACTGCAGGACATGAATGTGTCTGTGCCTGAATGGAGGAGAGCGGGAGATGCAGGCAGCTAGTTCAAACGCCCCTCTTGGCCTTGATGCTAGAAAGTCAAAAGCATTATCTTCCTTTAATTTTTGCCACTGGACAGAAGCATTCCTGGTTATTAAAAACTACAAGGTCTTTTCTATTCATCTTAAGGGACTGGATTGCCGCGTTTCATTTGTGTGTGTGTGTGTGTGTGTGTGTTTGGACTGAAGAGAAAAAGGTGTTCAACAGGAGCCTCTTTGTGTGCATGTGCGTGTGTAGAAGCGAGGGAGCGACCAAGAGTTCTGTAAAGTATATAGGGGTTGATCTCTCACCCATCACAGCATCCCATCTCGGATAACAACCTTTAAGTGGATTAGTTTATTGTTTGATTAGAGCAAAGGTGCAAGCAAATTGTTTCCATTCCCTTCGCGCAAACAAAAACACATCGCACCTTTTAAAGTTCCTCGGGAGGATTAACTGAAAGCAGACACAAAGCCCTAGTTGCAGGACTGGCATGTCTTATCTCAAGTCTGATAGTCTCAGGACAGGGTACACTTGAAATCCATAGGAAAGGAGAATGCAAACACGAAATCTACTGATAATTGCAGCAAAGAGATTCACCTTCGCAAATGCACCTCGAGAACAACGAGGACAATTCTTGTAAGCCTTTGTTTTAAAGAGGTGGGGAGACCAAGAGTTGGATTACTGAAGGGGTGTCATCTTATGCGGCCGGTAATAAACAGTTTTCCGAGAGAGTAAAAGCGGAAAACCTTTCCCCACTCAGTAGACGACTGAAAATTGCATTTGAGTACAGATCACTAAGAGCCAGGGCTGTTTCGCTAACATCATCGCCATCTCAGAGAACCCCCCAAGATACTAAAACAGCAGCCTCTTCTAGCTAATATAAAAGTAACGCTTTTGTCCGATTTGTCTGAAAAGCAAAAGTTATTCGCGGAATACAGACAATCGTAACAATGCACCCTTGCTTCTCAAAGAAAATGGGGCTGAAATAAAAAGTTCTGAAAAAACTGTCTTGCTAGCATCGTCTGAAACACTCGGACGGCAAAAAATCTTGGACAACCGACTCCTTCCGAGTCCATTAAGGTATCCAGGGGTTATTTAACTCTAACTGAGGAGGCCTTGAGATGTCAATAAACTGGAATTACCTTTGCCTTGCTGGAAGAAGAGAAACAAAGGCTTTCGCGGATCTAGGAAGGCGGAGGGAGGGCGAGCAATCGGTATCAATCCTATAGCGGGAGCTCTCAGGATGGGATCTGTCTTTCCACTCCCCCCCCGGCCCCGCGTTTAGATTGCCTTCTGAATAAGCAATTGGCTCCTTGTCATTCTCACACTGGGGAAAAATAATAATAAATAAACTGGTGTTGAGGATCTCTACATCTAAATAAAGCATTTCGTACGATGATGATTACGGTTTTTCTTCTCTTCCAGCACTCCCTTTGATAACAAGCTTTCTCCCAATTCTTTAGGAAAATCTCCTGGGGCCATAAATTGTAATAGACGTTATTTTTCCCCCTACAGGCTAATCGGTTATTTATGGGCTGTGCCAAAGCCAGGGGGCACATGTTAGGACTTTGATAAATCGACCTTAATGAGATTTTCGCAAATATACCAAAACACTATAACATAATTCTAAAATAATAAAGTAAATCGATCAGTTGTTCTTCCAGCAACCTAAACAAACAAAAGGACGTGGTGGCGTCACCCCATATAGTGCCACTTAGGTTGCAACACTCGGAGCGGCCTCTCCGCTGCACGTATTATTTTCTGCAAAAGCTAAGTCTAGCCTCCGGCTGTCCTTTCAGTTCCAGTCTATTATGGCCGTTTTATTAGTAAACTAAAAGCTTCCTTCCCTCCAGCCAATCTTTCAGCTTTATTCGTTCGCCTCCCTCTATAATGATTAAACGTGTCTCAATGAGATTAAACCTGGCCAGCTTGCCTTCAGAACTCTTCTCTCCAATGAAAAGACCAAGCCTTTCTACATTTCTATTTTGATAAGAGTAGTTTGACTAGACGAGATTTCTGTTTCTCCATGCAATCGGAGTTGGAGGCACGTGGTTGTCTGAATTAAGTTCATGCTATCTATTATGTATGATACAGACATAACTCAAATGAATAAACGGGGTGCATGGAAGACAGAAGAAACCAGCTACTCAAAACTGACTCACATTTCAAGGGATTTTAAGACCGAAAAGGATTTGGGCTCGGTTAAACAAAATCTCCCGAGTTCTCGCACACTAACGAAAAACTTAAATAGGTGGCCTTTATAGAAAACAAAAGTTAAAAAAGTAGTGACCACACAGAAGAGAACAGAAACTAAGGAACTTTCCCACACTGAAACGCACTCCCATTTCCCCTGGCAAGGAAAATAAATGAAATGAAAGGCAGGGGTTCCCCATAAAAGATGGGGAAGATGAAACACCAGCAAATGAAAGTACACCCAACTCTAATCAGGAGAGATTGCCCTCAACAGTTCCTGATATTGTGGCGAACTCTGCTGACTCCTTAGAGACCCTCCTTCATTTATTTACATAGCAAACGATGTCCGGCCCCAGCAAAGAGTAGACAACCTGAGCTCAGGGCAGGGAACCAGCGACTGGCCTCAGGATCTCCCCGCTGCCCTTTCCCAGCCAAGGAAAGCAGCCTCAACGAGGGCAACCGAGCTTCCTCGGGCAAGTCGCGGAGCCTCACAGCGCTTCCTCGAAGGGCCTCCGAGAACTTAAGGGATCGAGGGAGGAAACTGAGCTGTGGCCATACTTTCCAAGGACGGTTGCGGGGGGGGGGGTCGGCGACGGGGGGGGAGGCACGCTGCAGTCCACACGAGCGCGGGCTGCCCTAGCGGGGCAACGCGTGTTTGCTGTGCCCGAGCCTGCTGGAGGAGGCGGGGAAAGGCGGCAGCGGTAGCTGGGCGTTCTGCTTCTCTGGGGACTCCAGGCACCGCACCCCTCACCTCTTCACCTTCTTGGGCGGAGAGGGCTGGCTGGCAACCGAAGGCAGGATTGAGGGGCCCGCTCCACCCCCGTCCCCGGTCGTTTCCTCTCCTCTTCAGCTGCTTTCTTTCCTCCCCCTCCCTCCCCTCAGCAGGAGCGCTTCGGCCAGGTGAACGTCCTACAGTGGCCGAACAGCGGCCGTTTCTCGCCTTTCCTGAGGGCCAGGGTTTTCGAGGCCCGATACTTTCGGGAAAGGGACGGAGGAGGTGGGGAAGGAAGTGGGGCCGGGAGCGCCGCGGGGTCCCCTCAGTCCCAGGTGTGAGGGAAGCCCCTTCTCCTCTCTCGCCCAGCCGCGTCCCTTTTTTGCGCGCCAAATCACCGCAGACCTGAGGGAGCCTCCGCGCGCTGAGCGCCTCACACTGGCCATCGCCGCACATGGCCCCCACTCCCCCCACCCCGGAGCCTCCCTTCTCTTTCTTCCTCAAGCGCGAAATAGCATCCTTCCTCAGTTAGTGGCACCCAAAGCCCGCCCTCGTGCCTTCACTTCCCGCTGCCAAAGTTGCCTTTCCGCAAGTCGTGGGCTCCCCTTGCCGCCCCTACCCCGGCCACCCCAGACGCCCACTGACCCTTCGCCCTCCCGAGCCTCCTCCTGCTCCCAGTCCCGGCCGAACTGGGAGGCTCCGGCTGCCGCTCCGCACAGGCTTCCCTTATTAACCCGTCCTCTGCTTCAGAGGAAGCGAAGCGCCTCACCTGCTGGCGGCGGCGGCGGCGCTACGCCTCTTGGTCGCGGGCGCCGCTGCCGGTCCGCGTCCCTGCGTTGCCCGCCGGTCCGCCTGCTTGAGCGAGGAGCGCGAGAGCCGTGGGCACGTACGTGCGCGCGCGTGTGCCCCGAGGGGAGGTCAGGAGAAGGCTGGCGGCTTCCCGGAGCGGCGGAGGAGTTCCCGGCGGCCCCGGCAGAGGCGTACGGCTGGTGCGCGCGCGCGTGCGTGCCGGTGTGCGGTGCGCGCGTGCAAGGGCTTTATATAGACACCCCAGAAGCTGGGGCTCCTTCCTCCCTTCGCGCTCCCTCACATTGTCTCAAATCAGTCAGCAGCTCCTGACGAGAGCCCGGCTGGCTGCGGGTGGGGTGGGGTGGGGGGAACTGAGCCTCCTCTCTCTCTCCCGCTCTCTCTCTCTCTCTCTCTCTCTCTCTCTCTCTCCCGCTCTCTCCTCGGCGACGAGATCTTGTTTGTTTTGCTTCCTGCTCTATGACGTGGGACAAAATATTGGCCATATGTTCTTCGGTAATAAATTGGTTGGAAGCGCAAACACGCTTGTTCCTGGATGGTTCTCTCTCAGCTGCCACCGGCACGGCTCTGCTCCTCCTCAGCAGATGGACCTGCGGCGCCCCGCAACGCCGCCCCCACTCCCACCTCACCCCCCGCCGCAACTCTCCGTCCGAGCCCGCCTAATCCGCGGGTCTTTACAACCAGCGACGGGGCTCCCAAGCTCCCGCCCGCCCCGCTCCCACCCCCCCCCGCTCCCCCAGCGGCCACCTCAACTTGTAGGGGCTTTTCAGGACGATCCGGTCCGCTGCCCCAGACCTCCCCTCCCCCTTTTGACAAGCTCACCTTCCCATAAATCGCTCGGTAGCCAAGGCACGATAAAACCCCCAAGGGCCAGATGTGGCACGTTATTTATGTGTGAACGCTCGTTTACATTAGATATGCTGATCCAAGCTTTGATAGCGCGGTTTGCAAGAGATTAAGGCTGGTTTTCCATCTCTGGTTCCAGCTGCAGCTGCCCCCCCCCCGCTCTGCCTGCCTCTCTTCGCGGTGGTGATCGCAGGGGGAGGCTGGCGGGGGGAAGGAAGGAGAGGGGCTGCCGCGAGGGAAAGAAGGGCGGCCTCCGAGCTGGCCGCAGCCAGGGCCGGTTCAGAGGACCGGGGCTAGGAGCCAAAAGGAGGTGGCCTGGCTGCGTCGCGGTTGTCTCGCCTCCTCTTCACTCTCAGGCTGCCCTCCGCGAAGGCATTTCAGTTCTCATCTGCCGCCTGGAAGGGGAGCAAAAGAAGACGGAGGCTACGGAGCCACTCACACCGAGATGCTTCGGTTTATCCGCACTGGACTATAGCGCTATTATTCCACATTCAACATCTTATGGAATCCTGGGGCATGCAGTTTAGGGGGGGGCGGCCACTTTCAACATCCTATGGAATCCTGGGGCTTGCCGTTTAGGGAGGGGCCAATCGGCCCCTCCCTGAACGGCAAACCCCAGGATTCCATAGGATGTTGAAAGTGGAATAATAGCGCTATAATAGTCCAGTGCGGAAATGGCCTTTAGTAGTCGTGATTAACACCTGAGGTTCCTTAAGCCCGTCGACAACCGTTTACAAACGCCCTTCCCTTCCCTAGAAGACGAGAAGCCACGGTTCAGATTCCGTGATCGCAAGTCCAGCCGGGTGCTTAAAGAGTAACCGAGCCGTGTAAAGTGATTTAAGGAGACGCCGTCCTTGCCAGGGCGAGAGTAAACGAGGCCACGGGGGACGTGCCTTTCCATCTGAAGAAAGACGAAGACTTAATTTTTCAACAAACAACCACCCGGATACGATATACGTACATCTGCTTTTATCCCCGTGCAGGCCAATGTATGGATGCAACAGGGACTTTCACCGGCAACCCCCTGAGAAAGAAGCGTTGACATTTGGAAGAAAAGGAAACTCTCCGTGACTGACTGTTCGTCTATATTAACAAACGGTACACGTCAATTGTGATTGGTAGTTAAGTTAATAAATTCGGACGGAAAACGGGGGTGTCTACTGTGACGCTGTGGCAGCAAAGAGCGTTAGGGCCTTCGCTTTTCGAATATTATTCGACGTCCCGATCGCTCCGATTCAACACAGGAAGCAAAAGCAAACCAAACGGCAGAACTGAGGCGGGGAGGAGTATAGAAAAGAGAAAACTAAAGCGAGGAAGAGGCGCTTCTTCCTCACTCGGAAAGGCCTTCGCGGCCTTTTAAATTTCAGGCAAAGATGACTCTTTGGGTGGGGAAGAAGACACTGTTAGAATGGGAAAGAGAAAAACGTTTCTCTCTCTCTCCTTTGTGTCATTACGCTAGAACTCCAGCGAAGGGTTTGGCCGTAGGCTTGTGAAGTGGCGAAAGAAACGGCTTCTTCTTGAAACGCCCACTGGCTTCCCATCTTAAGATCCCCAGCTGCAGCGATGTCTGAGACGACCTTCAGAAAGGCGAAAAGGCCTTCCTTCCAGCGGCTACTGTCCTGGACCGCTGGTCTGAGGGCTTCGGAGGCAGCGCCCTGGCCGGGTGGCCAGCCTCATCCCCGCCGGAGCTGCTAGAAGCCTCTTTGGCGGGGGGCGACTCTTGCGGGGGGGCAGGCACCGGGCCTTACTAGGAAGGGATTGGAACTGAGGCAGGGGCACAGCAAGGTTCATCTTCGGAAGGGCTCAGGCCTAGCTGGGACACCCGGCCGCCTGCCCTTTTGACAACGGCTGTTCCCACGAAGGGTCCCAGCCAAGGATCTGAGAATGTGTGGATCGTACTTTTGAGGATCTAGCGCCACATCCCGCCTCTCAACTCAAATCTGGCGTTTGTATAGTAGTATTACGGCCTAAACCAGTCTGCAGTCTCGCGCACGATGACTCCGTACCTAAACCTGATTTGGATCCGGTTGTAAATATACCCACTGACTTCCTTGTTTTTAGAGCACCTTCCTTCCCCATCCTCCTCCTTCTCTCCCCTTACCCCCTTCTCCTCATCTTCATCAATAACCACCGCAACACGGACTCTACCTGTTCCCCCTCAATGACCCTAGAAGCCGAGCCTCTCCCAGAAGTCGATGGAAGCTTTTTCTTACGGCCCCCCTCGCCCACCCCCATTGCCAGAGGAAAAATAATGAATTCCCCCTTCACTGAATAGCTGCAGTTAGGTGACATCGAGGAGCGGGAGAAGGCGAGTTTGGAGACAATCCCGCAGGTGTAGAGAGACCTGTAGAAGGAACCTTTTGACCTGAAGTGCTGAACACCCACAATAGCTATCCAATGCCTGGCTTTTCACAGGGCGCCGAGGAACCTTTAATTACAGCTGTAAAATCTCGAGCCGCGCGAGGCCGAGCGGTCGCTGTTGATCTTGACATGGTTACTAGTGTACTTCACACTTCCTCACGGAAATTAAGTCTTTAGCTATGGTTAAAAACAGGTTATGCGGTTTTACCGAAGGGTTTATTTCACAGGTAAGTACCAGCTGGGAAAGCATGCTTGCCCGCTCTTTGTGGAAACGTCATTTCTGCGCGGGGAAGGGCTGCATTCAGAGGGCTCTTCTTCCAGCCGCAAAAGTCCATGCGCTGCCCGGGGAAGGTGTAGTCCTTGCTCCTCACCAGCATCACAACGAAAAATCCAGCTGAGGCCAGTCCCTGGAGCTTGTGGATAGGTGTGGGGAGGCGATGTATGTAAATGGAATTGGGTTCTTGGCGACTTTGGGAACCATCACTAGCACTTATCTGAATTTGGGATTGCATCCTTTGGTAACTGAATTAATGCCTCTGCGATGAAGGTTCAGTTTTGAATCAGTATGTGTATGGGGGAGTGGGGGAGAGAGAAAGGATGGGAAACTTAAGTTTACCTCCCAGGGGGATGATCTAGCCCAGGTTAAGTAATGTTAAATCACATTCATTTGCGTCCCATTTCTTGGTTATACCCCATTCATTGAGAGCCAATCTATCCCACTGGAATCTAGGACTTAATAATACTTAACCTTGGCTGAAATGTTTGAAGTATAGTTATAATTGTCTTTCCAAATTACATTGCAAAAGTATCCCAGAAATCTTGATTGTGTAATATATTCAGCTATTAGTCTTCACTGTGTTTTTAGTACAATTAAAGAACAGAAACAATGGAGAAAAAAGTTTTTCTTTAACTCAAGGCCCACAGTTTTGAATTCACATACACACTTTCAGCCTTGACTTGGAAAACAACAGCCAGTAAATTATTGTGAAGAAACTGGTTCAGAAAATCTTTTTTCAAAGTTCAGATTTATTATATTTTAATAAGTTTATGCAAAAAAAAAAAAAAGTTCACTAATTCCATGAATAAGAAAGAGTGAATGTGGGGGGTAGACAAATTTTTGGGATTAAAGTTAGACTTTCAGCTGGACTATCACCTTCGCACAGAAAGCAATAGAAAGAACCAGGGAAAAGTCTACAGGTGGCTCAAGGGCACAGTTAAAAATAATGTTATTATGGAATATGTCTTTCACACTTTATTCATCTCTTTATTAGTATGTACTGAAAATGGCAGCCAAAGCCTCCATTCTGAGACATTATTTTGAGGATTTAAAGAGTATAACAAACAGGTTCAAAAACTTTCACATGCATATCGCAACAGTTCTTACATGTGCATTGTAAGGTAGTACAGTTTTATTGTTCCTATATGGCAGATGCTGAAACAAAGTGGTTGAAGACAATGGAAGCTCTCCAAAGGTGAGGTAAAGTCTTAGGTGACCTCTGAGTCAAAGACTTCCTGGCTCACAACTCTCACTCGTCGCTGCTGCACTACGTGAGTTTTCATATGCATAAAAACATTTTTATGTGGTTGACATCAAATTCAGCTGGTATAAGAGGCTCAATGAACAGAGGACACACACCACAAAGTGAAGACATCTGTTGAAGGCAACAGACCTAAGTTAGTGATTTGGATATGGACACTCCAAAGAATTTTGATGCAGAGGACACCTAGCAAAGAAGAAAGGTGGTTAGTGGAGAACACATCAACAACATGAAAGATGTTGGTTCTTCAATAGCATCTTTTTTTTTGGTTCACACACTGCCTGTTTATCACTTTTACGTATGACTGAGCCATTGTAGAATAATTACCAGAAACGGAGCTCCCATGAGAGTTTATATGCTTGGCTTTGAGTCTTCAAGTGATGAGCAGTCAAGTTATAGACATTCATGTTTGAACCAAGTGTGAAACTGTATTTACAAATATCACAAGTTATCACACACATTAGCTGTGTGTATGAAAGGATATATAAAAAAAAGTGGAACACTGACACACAGACCTCCATAACATATAGCTCATTAAGTCAAAAAGTAAATTAGCCATGCCTTCCTGGTGCTCAGTAAATCTCCTTTTCTTTTTTTGGAGGTCCAGAACTACCAAAATAGGGTAGGTGTGTTCTGAAATCTGGAAGGCCACTATATGTCGGTGAGTAGGCTGCACTTAGCTTAGTGGATCACAACTGATGCATAGAAAACTCCAGTTCTGATTCCTGTTGGGTCAGATGTGAAAATCCCTGTTTGCATTTGTAGAGACCAGATGCTGGCCAATACATATAAGTATCATAACCTGTTCTGATTAGAGCTCCTTTTTGCTTCCACTTATTTCAATGGCAACAATCCTGTGAAGCACCTTTGTGTAATACTTCAAAACAAGTAATCCCTTCACCTCTGCATGGATATTGGTGCAGACTGCCTTTATATTTGGGCAACCAAGCTGAAGCATACCTCATCTAGCAGATACACACCTGTGATTAACAGATGGTCATTGCCTATGATGCCTTTTAAAAGCACACATAACAATCTGACAACAGCAAGCTGAAATTAGCTTCCTATTTAACAGTTTGTAGTTTATTATGACTCTGATGTGACAATAGCTCTTGCTGCAGGTTTATTTAAGCCCCCTTTCACTTTTGTTATAAAATACACTCTTCCAGTGAGATTTCTCAGAACAGAGACTTTCCAATTGGTTTAGAAGCTAATGTTCATAAATGGATACCAAGTAAGACATATAAAAGGGGTTAGTATCAGAACAGTAACAATCATACTGTTCTGATGACATACAGGGTGGTGTAGTGGTTTGAGCACTGCACTAGGATTCTAGAGACCAGAGTTCAAGTCCTTGCTGAGCCATGGAAATCCTTGGGTGGCCTTAGGCAAGTTATACTCTCTCAGCCTCAGAAGAAGGCAAAGACAAACTCTCTCTGGACGAATCTTGGCAAGAAAACCCAGTGATAGGTTTGCCTTAGGATTGCCATAAGCCTCAACTTGAAGGTACATAATCACAACAATAATCATTGCCATCATGACACCACTGGTGCATTGCTTCATAAGAACAGGTCTCTCTCTCAAGGAATGATAATTTCTGGGGAAATGTGATCAAAAAGAATTGAGACTTGAGATGGTCAGATGACAGAACAGTTCATTATTAACAAAGCTTAGGAAAAGCCGCTGTCTTGCCCAGAGGCCGTAATGATCGGTAAACAAGGAAGGACAAGCAACCACTGAAACTTGGTATGCCTCAGACTCCCAAGTGTTTGTAGAGTTTCTTTAGCTTTTTTGGGCTAAGGTTGGGCAGAATCTCCTTAAGATAAAGTACAGATCATATTTCTTTTTTTCCTTCCTTTGAAATTTATTGGAACTTTTACCAGCTTAGGCTGGTCTGGCATGCTTGATACTTGCACTGAGCTTGGAAAAGTTACTGTTTTGTATGACAACTCCAAGAATCCCCCAGCCAATGTAGACAATAGCCATGCTGGGTGAGTTATTCTGGAAGTTGTTATCTAAACAGTAACTTCTCTAAGCTGTGTGCTTAGGTGACAATTGTGGTGAAAGTGTTTTTTAAAAAATAAGAATGTAACTTTTTCTCAAAAGAGAATAGAAGTCATAAATACAGATACACACATACATTTTTTTTGGTGGGGAAGATCTCTACCATGCATGTAGGGACACTGGTTTGCTTAAGTTACAGACACTCATGTGCAAACAGCATATGGTCCCCAAAGGGGAAACATGGGCTTAAGTCAAATAAGACAGAGAAAGAACTAACACAAAAGACAAATAAGACCTTTGTATGACACAAATGATTTTGCTTTTGATGTTAGCTTAGTCCCATGTGTGGCTGGATCATGTTATTGATGTTTACTTTGTCATCAAATTACACAAAAGGGGGTTGCAAAATGATTTCATCATGGAGTTTCCATGCAAATCACAGCTGATCCGCAGAAAATACACATGACCTAAAATGGTGTGTGGATTGTCCTTAGATTATTTTTGCTGACAGTTTGACAGAAGGGCAAAGAAATGGGTAGGAGGCTGGGGGACAATGAACGAGATTGCTCAAGCCCATTCAGAAAATTTCAACTTATCTGGGACCTGAATTCAGGTCTTAACAACAAACATATGTTAGAACCAGTTATTTCTTATTTGTATATGGATACAGATCACCTCATCTTACTAAATCATCTCATTTTACTAAATCTGGGTGCAAATCTGCTCAGAGATGCAGGAGATCTGCCTTCTTTATTCTTCTGAACTAGGCTGAATTCTTACAGAAATAATATTTACCATTTACCTTTACCCAGTGCTTTCGTATGCTGAAAGTGCTTCATATACGTTATCTCAGTGACCTTCACAACAACCTAACATGAAAAGTAAGAAATATTGTCCTCACATGACCTTGAAGATGGGGAACCAAGACTGCACAACAATGCCTAAAGCAGTGATCTATTTAAGTCTTTTACTCCAAGTCTAAAGTCAAATCTCAGGTCTCTACTTTCAAGTCCAAGTCAAGTCTCAAGTCTGGAAGCCAACTTTATACCCCAACCAAAATTCCAGAATTATTGGATAGAGTGAAATAAATTCAGTTTTAACAATTTAAACAGAGTCAGCTCTCCACATGTGCAATTTTGCCATGTGCAGCTTCAGAATTGGGGAATAGGAGCCTATCTTACTCCCCATTACTGAAGATTCAAAAGCTTTAGAAGGAAGGATCTTTCCTTCTCAAGCCCCTTGCCTAATGAATTTGCTGTTCCCCTCCAAGAAATGCACCCTGCACTCTGGGGGTCAGTCTTGTCTTTTGTTCTTAGGAAACATTTTAGAAGGCTCCTCCGATATGCAGCAGGGACAGGCTGCTGAGCAGACCTCAAGCCTGCATCAAGCCTATTGCCTAACTTGTTTGCTGTTCCCCTCTGAGAAATGCACCCACACTTTGGGCTTGCGACAGATTGTCATGTGATTAGTAGGCAAAAAGAGATGGAGGTGTTGTTCAAAGGCATAAGGTTTCTGGATGAAGGAATGAATGAAGGACATAAATGAAGGACATAAAGTCAATCATTAAAAATATACAAATCTCAAGTCAAGTCAGTGCATCATTTATGTCCAAGTCTAGTCCGAGTTGAGTCACTGAAATGACTTAAGTCTGACTTGAGTCTGAGTCTGTCGACTTGAGTCTACATCACTGGCCTAAAGCCCTTAGTAAGTTCATGGCAGAAGTGAGATTTGAACCAGCCACCTTGAGATGTGATGTGAGAGATCTGTGATTAGGATCTTCTGTCTTAAAAAAAGAAGAAGTTAAGAGCAGAATGTGGAAGGGGGAACAACTGGAGAGAAACTACGGTACTATGAGGGAGGGGAGGTCCTTTCACACTTTTTACTGACTGAAGCTGCTCTTTGCTCCACCCTAGGAGAACTTACAGGTATCATAGGGATGCAAGCTAACATGGCAATTATGAAGTTCTAGGGGTGGGATATTTAAATTAAGAAAACTCTGGTCAGGAGCACATTAGCCCTCCGTATTCTTGTGTTGTGCTCCTGACCTTATTCTGTCCCCCAATATTAAGGGTTTTTTCCCCTAGGAATTGTATCCTAAAGAATGTATCTTTCCCACCTTGGCATAGTTTTTTCCTATGATGGACAGAATGTCACTTTTTAGTCTGAAAAAACAATGATTGAGTTACTCTATGTGTTAAGTCTCAAGGTCTTAATTGTAATAACGTATTTTATTCTTCAGTAAGTAACTGAAGAATTAAGGAATGAACACCATTAATCAAATATATGGAGAAATGAAGAGCTATAGGAAGATTATTATAGTTAGGCAACCATTTATTTCTGAGCAAATTGCAGGGTATGTCAACTCTAATTTATCATTTTGTCTCTTCTGAAATTCTTGTGCCTTATGATTTTTTACTTGAGCACATAAGACATGGAACCTGGTCTTTCAAAACAGTTCCACAATTGCTGAGGTTCTTAGATGAGGGCAACCACTGTGCAGTGCATCATGCTTTCCTTCTACGTCCTGGCCAAACAGGCCCTACTTTTTAATTGCAAAGCCCTTTCCTGAGGCTGTCAAGATTAGTAATACATGTGGAATTCATCAGTACTGACTTCTTAAATTAATTTAACAGATTGGATTTGCCAAATCTATAAAAAGATTGAAGCACAATTTTGTGCCCAAATCAATACTTTTCAGAATTTAGCAATCTGATTTGTAAGTCAAAAAATTCAAACAAAGGAAGGAAAACTGTGCACTATATTGTATATACCGTAGTATATACTATAGTGTGTATGTGTATGTGTGTATGTATGTATATGTGTGACTATACACACATACTATACTATATACTTTATACACAATAGACCAGTTGGTGAATATAGATATATAGTGTTACCCTGATTTCTGGGGTCCTGTGAGGGACACCTCAATGTGCTCCAATTATTGGGAAATGGGAATTAGCAAGAGCACAAGCTAAGCAATGCAAGAGGCAGGGCAACCTAGCGAGATCTTGGACCCAATGTTTATGGGGTCAGGCTGAGTCAATAATCAAACAGAGGTAAATTAAAATAGTTTTTCTTTATTTTGAAACACAGTCAAGACGTATGTATACAAATACTCACACAGACCTAATGAAAGAAAGGTAGGAGTTTGATAGAGGATTTTAAGAGGGATTTTTCAAGGGAAATACTACACCTGATCCTGAAGCCCGGTTTATCTGAAGAAAAGTCAGTTGGAGTGGAGATTCTCAGCACGTGGAAGCTGAGGGGAAGGCTTGTCGAACGGAGCGACAGCAAGGCAGGATGGAAGTCAGAGCGATCCGAAGAGACGCTCAAAATCAGGGGGTCTTACAGGGGAAAATGTGCCTGTAGGCTAATCCGTTCCTGGGGAAAACAATGGGTTTCCGGCTGGAGACAAAGCCTCCGAAAGGTCTGTATTTAGCATGATTGAATTATGACAGAGTTGTCAATAGTGCATACAGTATGCAAACGAGGAGTGTTTGACAGTTGGATTTTTGGCTCGTTAAGCTGCCTGCTCAGGGCAGGGGATCCTTTGTACGCTGCATGCATACATAATGTGATCTTAAAGTATACTTGCCTGGAGGACTTCTGAAGCTGCAGTCCAGCAATTACTGGCCTGCCTGGATTTGTTTTGTACAGTTCAACTATTTTCAGTCATGCCCGTGTGCATGCTTGTCTGGGGGCCTCTCAAGCACATGGAGAGGAATGGGTAGTGAAGGCCAAATTCTTGATATCAAATGATATCTAATATACCACAGGCTAGAAACTACAGTAACAATAGATATAGACACAGATATCTGCCTATGTATATATATGCCAAGATCTTGCATAAGAGGCTATGATGCATAATTTTACAATGATATAACTACCTCCCTGACATGATATGCAGCCCTTCTAGTGAATTGTGGTGATGCTCATCAGCAGTATGCGTAGTGTGGCACAACAGTTACAATGGAACCATTGCACAATGACCACACTGCTGGCTTTGCTATCACAATGGTTCCAGTGGCATAGCTATGTCTCCTCTTCCCTCCTGAGAGTAAGACCATTGCATAATGGCGCAATTCAACTTTGCGTGATGATAAGGAAGTTTACAATGATGTAAATTCCCAACAGGATACCAGCCAGAGAGTGTGTGCGTGTGTGTATGTTATATATAAGTGGATATGCATACAAAATATGTGTTTTATAAAAAAAAATGTGTGGAAAAATGTCTACAAATTTTCATTTGGACATTTTGAGGATAAAGTTTGTTTGTTTGTTTTGTAAATGAATTCTGCAACTCCCAGTTGGAGAAATCAAAAGTCCAGAAAAATGGAAGTTAATATATTCAGCCATCCATAGTGGGATCTTTTTGTTGACTCTTGACCTTCTGTCTGGCAGCACAGGGATGGGAATTATGTGTCTTTTCAGATATTGTTGAACTACAATTTTGAGGTACTCTAGTTATGATAGGTAATGGTGGTGGATGTGAGAGTTGCCGTTCAGGAACATCTGGAAACATAATTCTTATGCCAATTGTAGATCCTCAATGTATAAGCATCCCCTGATAATAAGGGATTTTAATTTTTGTTGTTGTTGTTGTTGCTAACATTGAGATGCAGATCTGATCCTGGTCTTTCCATCTTATAACTACCTTCTTCATAGAGTAAAATCTAGGGAGGGGCCTCAGGCCTCAGGCCCCTCCCTAAACTGCAAACCCCAGGATTCCATAGGATGTTGAAAATGGAATAACAGCACTATAATACTGCAGTGTGAAAACGGCCTCAGAAGAACTCACTCACTGAACACTGCTCAGAGGACTGACTGAGGTGCCCACTTGTATATACACCAATACAAGCAAGACAGCACTCAAATGGTCATAAAGTGGAAGAGAGTGAAAACTGAGCCTGCGAGAGGCATGTGGCCAAGTATGTGTGCTGCAGTGGTGTGTTCAGAACACATTATTTATGAAGGGACTCCCTTCCACTTGTTAAAATAAGAAAGTGAAGAAACAAGACTTTTCTCAAGGTTAAATAACGAAGAAAACCACTCCACCACTCATCATCACATTCAGTTTCACAACTTTTGACTTGTATCTTGTCTTATGTTATTAACGTATTTGCTTTTTCCTGCAATTATTTTATTTTATTTTATTTTATTTTATTTTATTTTATTTTATTTTATTTTATTTTATTTTATTTGCATAGCCCTAAATGTCCTGGTTTGTACCCCTGGGACTTGCATAGCCTTCATAGTCATCCAAAAAGGCTCTGAACCACTGCTGGACACAAAGTACTTTACAGACCAATTGCCAGGTAGTGGTGGTAGGAAATTCAGAGGGAGAAAAACTAGCAGTAGTGGAGACATTACCTATTAAACCTTATTGGCTCATGCCAGTCAGAAGATGTAGTGGTGAACAGACTCTCCACCATCCCCTCTGCCCTCCCAATTTTGGCCTTTTCAGAATTTCTCCTCATGCCACACTGATAAGCACGTTGGTTCCAGGGTGGGATACTTTTTTCAGCTATTCCGTGTGTATGTGTGTGTCAGGGGAGGGGACAGAGGGCTTTGGACATTGCAGAAACAAGATCTTCCCTTACATGCCCCTGATATTCCATCAGAAAACTCTGTCTGGGGCCTTATTGACCAAATAGTAGCAGTTTTCCACCACGGGACAGGGAATGCTACTGTTCATGGACCTTGTTTGCTCACTGAGAGGGGAATTCTGCAGTGCTCAGCAGCCTTTAAACTGATATCTCTGGATCTTAGGATTTCTTCCTGAACAAATATTACTATATAAGTAGTTTAATACATTTTGATAAAAATACTTGGCTGAGGAAAGGGCTGCAAGGTGGCAGAGGCATTAACTGGTGCACTTGAGCAGAAAGATTCTGTACTCATTTAATCTTCACAATGACTGATTGGAAAAAAAATTGGACAGATCTGAATGTAAAACTAGATTAGAAGATAAAAACACAGTTGCTTTCTTGAAGTGACAAAACTGATGGTGATGATGATGACAACAGCTATTAGTATCAATTGGAAATGAAACCAGACAATCCAGCTATTTGAGAGGCTATTTGATCTAATATAGTCAGCATATTACACGATGGGAAACTCATCTTTTCAATCTGGTGTTGTACCCGAAGCCAAGTAGTCTGGTTTCCTTGCCTGAATTCCTTTATGCCACACCATTACCCCCAGAAGAAGGAGGACCTTGCTCTCTTTCAGCCCTGCCCAAAGAGATTGGCTGACTACTGATGAAGATTAGAACAGGTCTCAGTTAAAAACAAGGCAGAGTGGTTTAATGAGTTTTGTGGTAAAGCTGAAGATGGACAAGAAGATTATTCATGAAACCACACACACAAAATCAAAACATTCCCTTCTATACAATTGTGATATGGGTGATAGGATTTAGATTCCTTTCTAACACACACATACATACACACATACACATACTCCTTGCTTCAACTTGCTTCAACCATCACTTGTTGGAACTGCTTAATAGAATGATTGGGCATGGTATATCTTGAATCTTTTTCTTGTGACCATATAAATAATACCCATACTGAAGCCAACCACTGTTACTTGAAAATACAACCATTTTTTTTCAGATTTCTGTTTCGCTTTGCAATGTAGATGGCTAGAACACAAATATATGAAACACAAACCATGCAAAATGCAGACATTAAAAACATCCCTAAAACTAAACATCAGTGACCATTTCTTTCTTACTTACAGTAAATGGTTCACTGTTAACATTACAATCGTTTTGAGTTAGGTACTGGATAATACATAAGAACAATAATTTCCTGTATCAATAAGCTTTTATTAAAATTATGTATTTATGGATTTTTTAAATAAAAAAATCAGGGCAGCTTTCATGAATAATTTTAGGGCAATGTACCATATCTGAACAAGCAATAATAACAATCAAATAACACGGCAAGAAGAATGGAAATTGGATTTTGCCAAAGTAACTTTCAACACTTAAGATAATGAATAAGAGTTTACTTGGTACCTATAAGATAACAAGATAGACATCACAGTCGTTTCCCCTGGGAGGGATTTTCAGAGATGAGTTTCAACAACAGAAATAATCCTGTCTGTAGTTGCCACCATCCCATGCCTAATGGAGGGGGTTCAAAGAGATCATCAGCAGATGACCTTAAGGTACAAGCATGCAATTATGGGAACAGCTATTCATTTAGGTACCTGAATTTCTGTACAGCTTCTAAAGGAAGTACCACATCCTTCATTCAGTTCAGAAATGGGCCTCTGGTGTGTTCTCTGTAGTCAAAATATCTAAGGACACCACTCTTTATTTCTATCACAAAAACAGTTTTGGTAAGTCTCACAGAATTTCTTAGGCAAGGTTTTGCACATCCTTGCTTTGGAAGCCAATTGGGTTAATCATTAAAACATTAAGAGTATGATAAATTATGCTATTAATTACTCTTTTAAGAAAAACTAAAGTAATCAGAGGGCCAAATTAAGATGATGTGGAGCATAAATAAACCACACAGACATCTTAAGATGCTGTAACTGGTGATATTTAGCATCACGGCTATATATGTGGTTTAAATTACAGCAGAACTGGGAGAGTCATTGTGTGAGTGCTGATGGAAACCTGCAAGAATGATAACAAAAGGTAGAGGACAAATGTAGGGAGGACAACAACTACAGAGAGATCTAAGCCATTAATGCAAGTGAATTTCATTACTGGAAGGTTAACAAATGTCAGGGAGAGCTGGAGAAAATAGCAGAGAGTAACTATGCTTCACACAAAGCAAAAGAGATTGTGCTTGAGAGACGCAGATAACCAAGAGGACTACATCTCTAGGTAACAGTTATCTGGAAGTACAAAATGTGATCTTTGTAAAAGAAAGAATATTTTCTCTTGATTTCCACCTCATGATAAAGCAAACAGCTCTTGGATAACTGCTAAAATGAGCAAAAAAACCCAACTATATTGGCACACATTGGTTCTGTATGCCAAAAGAATGGAAGGAGCTTCAAACCAAAACTAGGCCAGTTCTTTCTACTCGGACTGAGAGTGGTTCTACTAAAAGTCATCTCCAGATAAAAGACAATGGGTTGGATCCAGACTGTCATACTTTGAACAGGCCAAACAGAATGAATGAGACTTAGGTTTGTCATGAGCTTTACATTTCACCAGGTCTCCTCTTGACTAAATCTGGATCCAACCTGATATATAGTAAGAACAGCAAACCTTGTCGTTGTTGCTGCTGCTGTTGTTGTTGCAGCTGTGTGGCTTCAAGTTATTTCTGACTTATGGCAACCCCAAAAAGCAAAATTTGTTTAGAGAGAATTTGTCATTGCCTTCCTCAGAGGCTGAGAGAATGTCACTTACCCAAGTCTTTCCAATTGTTTCCATGCCCAAGTGAGAATTTGAACCCTGGTTTCAAGAAGTCCTAGTGTGATAATGAAATCACTACACCATACTGGCTGCCATGCAAATTGTGACCTTAGCTCAATTGCTAGTCCCAGCTAGAGTAAGCCTAGTGGGTCAATTGGATTTACATAATTGTTGATTTATTCAGCAATTGATTGAGTGGGCATGCTTGCTGGAGCTGTGTGGAAAGATATTGTCATGTACCTGGGGTCCTTCAAGGAGTCTTCAACTCTTTCTTTCACCTTGTAGCCCTGATTGAAAGTGGTCAATTTAAGCTAGATTAAACGGGTTTTGGGTTGTCACAGCTTCTTTACTGTCCAGAAGATGCCAACTGTTAATAGCTACCACCATCTCTTGAACTGATAAAACAAAAGGTCTATTAAGTGCCATGCGGGAACTGTCTGGCTTAGGTACAAAGTCATGACTCTGCCATCTTTCCATCTTTCCCAACCCAGCCCCCTAATATACATGTTTGTTAACTTGGCCAAGACACTCAAGGATGAGATCCATTCATTCAGAATCTACTCAGATCAGAACACATTTTATTACTCTAACATATTGGATTCTTAAAAAACAAAAACACAGATAGCATAACATTTTATTGCAATTAACCTGTGAAATTGTTCTGATGGCATAATTTCAAGATATTAGGCAGAAGTGAAATAATGGTCAGCATTCACTGCTGTCTCTTAAGGAAGGAAAATATGTGTCCATTTTCTACAACATAAACCATAAAGACCCAAATCTCTAACATACACATTGGTCAATTTTATTAGCACTTATGGACACTTGTGTCATGAGATCTGTGCAGCAGGTGCTGGTTTGAGGTAACATAGGTCCTTTCCATACCATACCTGGATCCCGGACTTCCCAGCATCATCGTGGCAGTGCCACTGCCAGAATGGGAGCATGTCCTGAATGCCCCCCTCCACACCCAGTCGGCTGCTGGCAGAAGGGTAGCATTCAGGACATGCTTCTTCCTTCCGCAGGACAGCTGGCTTCTTCTGATGCTTCACTGAGGAAGGAAGCGCTTGATAGTGCTTCTGCCTTTCCTGCATGGTCCCAGATGACGCAACCATCATGTGAAAGGGACCTATTATTGGATTTTTTCCAATAATAATATATCTCTTGATTGTGATTGGCTGGGCATGCGACAGGAGTGGGACTGCGATGATGTATGGTAGCATGCATCGTGGACTGGCTTCAACACATCCCCATGCTGGGATGGGGCCGTAATGCAGAAATGGTCATAGTCAAATAACTGTTACAAGGCACTGAAGGTTAAATCATATTAACCCTCACCACTCTTTTGCAAAGGCTTTTTGAACTAAAACAAGCTTTTAAAAAAAGTCTATGCTATATCACAGGTTGTTATTCAAAGAAAACACAATTCCATCCAGCTCACAAAAACCTTTGGTGTTGTCTAAGTAGATGTTTGGATCTCTATCAAAGGATGCTACTGATACTTGGGCCTGATGGGAATGTCATTTTTGAAGAATACAAACTTGGCCCTCCTGGCCAATGAAAGGGGGTGAGATGGGGAGAAAGAGCCAAAGTTAGCTGGAGCGCCATGTGGTGTATTGTGGAAAGATACAGGACCTCAGATTCTTAAAGAACAGGTTTATCACAACTTTTCATTGTACTATATACAGGTTCAATAAAGATATATTCAGTTAAAAAAATCATTTACAGTTTTCCTATGCCAGAATCCTTTTGTGAAAAAAGCAAAATGTATTTATTACAAGAAAGTAATCAATAGTAGGTCAGATCATTGTATGCAAATTTTTAAGTAGCCTTAATAATACTAATCAAGATCTTAAATACTACTCGTAAACCCCAGGTTTTATATCAGTCTGAAAGACCTGAACAAACAGCAGAGCCAAGTAATGAGTATCAGGAGGGTTCCACCTTTTAAGACATAAAAAAAACTTTGATTCTGGTTAAGATACCAGCTTACTTAGCAGGAAGAGAAGATTCCCTCCTTCTTCCTGTGACTTAGGGCCCTTATCTCCAAAATGCATTCTTCCAACAGTGCTATGCTACTTCTCTGTCTCTGCAGACATACAGTCACCCACATAGATTTTTTCATACCACATACTAGATTTCATTCTTAAAGAGGCAATCAGGACAATTATTAAGCAGAATCTGAGCACTCCCAAGCTGCCTACTAGTTTGTAAATAAGCAGAAAATAGAGGTATGCACTATGGTTAACCACCTTCAAGTCAACTTCAGCTTATGGTGACCCTGTGAACGAGCCCCCATCCCACCAAGTCACCCTGTCGTCAACATCCCTGCTCAGGTCCTGCAGACTAAGGGCAGTGGCTTCCTTGGTTGAGTCTATCCATCTATAATGCAGTCTTCCTCTTTTCCTACTGTCTTCTACCTTAGCAAGCATTATTGTCTTTTCTAGTGAGTCATGTCTTCTTGTGATATGTCCAAAGTATGACAGTCTCAGTTTAGCCAGCTTGGGCTCTAGGGTGAAGTCAGATCTGATTTGCTCTGGGAACCATTTATTTGTCTTTGTAGCAGTTTGTGGTATCTGCAGGACTCTCCTCCAGCACCACATTTCAAGAAGTTGATTTTCTCCCTATCAGCTTTCTTCACAGTCCAGCTTTCACAACCAAACACAGAAAATGGAAAGATAATGGCACGGACCACCCTAACCTTAGTATTCTATGATATATCTTTATGTTTCAGATTCTTGTCTTGTTCCTTCACAGCTGCCCTTCCAAGTCCTGGTCTTCTGATTTCTTGACTGCAGTCTCCATTCTGATTAATGACTGAGCCAAGGTATAGAAAATTTGAACTGTTTCAGTATCTTCATTTTCTAAAATTATTTAAATCATCTCTGGTCATTATTTTGGTTTTCTTAAAGTTCGACTGTAAATCTGCCTTTGCACTTTCCTCCTTGACTTTCTGCAGTAATCATTCCAAGTCTGTACTTTCTTTTTCTATAGAGTAGAGGATGATTTTCTTCTGAAATTCTTTGGTGTGCTGCATTATACAACATATGTTTGCAGTGTGATCCCTAGTGCTTCTTCCTTTCTTGAACTTAGCTTGGATAGCTGGCATTTCTTGCTCCATATATGGTAGAAGTCTTTGTTGTAGAATTTTGAGCATCACTTTGCTTGCATAGGAAATTAATGCAGTGGTCCTGTGGTTATTGAAATCCCTGCTGTCCCATTTCTTTGTGATTGGAATGTATTTTGAGCATTTCCAATCTGTGGACCATTATTTATTTTCCATATTTGTTGACAGATTTTAATTAGAATTAGAGTAGATTCTGCCACTGTAGCTTGAAGCAGCTCTATTAGTATGCCTTCTGTTTCTGGTGGTTTGTTTCTCCCAAGTGCTCTGAATGCAGTTTCTACATCAATTTCCAAAACTGTTTGTTATCCTTTCATTTCATTTATATAGTTCTTCACTGTAGTATTTCCATCAGCTTTTATATGTATTTGGTCATGTAACGAGCTGGTTATATGGTATCCCCACTCTTGGTTTAGATTTGCCTTTCATTTCTTTGCTCTTGAATAAGAGGCCTCATGTTCTTCCTTTTTTGTTGTCATCTTCTGTTTCCCTTCATCGATTATTATACTGGTTCTCTTTGTGTCTGTGCACAAGTCACTGAACAGTTCCCTATGCCATTTTTCTGTTTGTCATAATTAGGTGAATCTTGCAGGTGAAGGAGCCTCTCAGCAAGGAATTAAGCCTATAAAATTTCAGCCAAATAGTTACAGGTGGTTATGTGCTACACACTTTCAAGTTCAAATTCTGCCCCCAAGAATGTAAGAACATCTATCCTGGATCCTATCTAGCAAAAACCTTTCTAACCCAGCATTTTGATTGTGAGCTAGAAACTCACAAGCAAGAACTCCTCCTCCCCCTTTTATGCACTAGGCTGTAGTGGAAGTGGCAGGGGAACTGGATCCTGATGCCAATGCTGAGACAATCCTGCACCAACCATGTGGATGCGGCAGTGAGCTTGACTGCCTCTGGTTTTGGTTACAACCTAATACTTTCAAATAATTAAATGAGAATCATATGACCGTCAATGAATTGCACCCATGACCCACATAACAACGTTGTTATCATTTTCTTCTTCACATAAGCTGTATAACACTTAGCAAGCTCTCAATTATTTAACTATGATTTTTTTTGCCGGTTCAGGTGAAGCGGTGTAAACTGGCTAAATAACACCACTTGTGCTACGCATTCCACACACAGTGCCTCTGATATCGTGAAGGAATTTGGATCCACTATAACTAGTTGCCATTGATATCTCCACTTTCCATGAATTTGTACACTTCACCTTTTAGTCTACCCAAGTTGGTGGCTGTCTCTGAAACTTGTGCAGTGGTAGGTGGTGGCTCCAAAGTCAGTGAATCTGCTCTGGGTCTCAGTCTGGACTTTAAAGGAGCAATCTGTATGACTGATTCTAATTGGAGGATAGGGTCCACTATCTAGGACAGTTCCTTTAAAGTCTAGACTGAAAACCAAAAGAGACTGACCATTCCTTGATATGAGAGCCACCATCTGCCGCCTATCTTGTGGAAGTGAATTCCACAATTTAACCTTGAGTAGTATGAAGACATACTTCTTTTATCTCTCCAGGATGTCCTGCCACTCAGATTTTCACCTCTCTCTTTTTAAAAAGGAACTACCAATAAAATTTCAAAAATTCTCAGTAGAATTGGGTAAAATTTGTAGGAATTACACCGACTGTTAGGGGTTCAAGACTACCAAGAAACAGTGCAGGGAGTTTTGTGCAAGCAAAGCTTTCACAACAGGTAAGGAAAAGTGCAGCTCTCCAAATGATGGCTGACTTGTTGCTGTTAGATATCATCAAGTCAACTTTGACTTATTGTGACTCTATAAATGAGAGAACTCCAAGACATCTGGTTGGACTGCAGCTTTCATAAACCTTCTGCATTGGTTATGCATGAGGATGTGGAGGGCAGTTGCATTGCAGCAACATCAGGAGGGCTGCACTTTGCTGGGAAATTCAATCAAAGAAGCCACAGCCCTGACTTTTCAGGACTTGAGTAGCACTGTTAATAAAAGGACCTTCTGGAGGTCTCCCATTCATAAGGTTGCCATAAATCGAATCCAGCTTGATGGCAAATAACAACATTAACCCCTCTTGCTTTCATTAAAATGTTCACTGGGTGTGCTGCTTTCCAGTTCTCCTTCCCAAAGAAGTAACGCATGTTGGTGGCCTCATGGAAACATGAATTCATTTCCCCACAGTCTATGGCCATTTCTGCACTAGACTGTTATAGTGCTATTATTCCACTTTCAACATCCTATGAAATCCTGGGGTTTGCAGTTTAGGGAGGGGCCTCAAAGTCTAGTGCAGAAATAACCTGTATCTCCATTTTGACCTCTACATGGTAGGTGTTAAGCCTTATTAAATGAGAAGAATGAAATTGCTGGATCAGTCACGTTCAACAGTTTTCCACAGTCATAATAACCTACTGTATAATTAGTGACATTATATGATGGATGGAGATGAAATGTTGAGAGCTTCTCCTAATGCAAGGAACCCAATGGATGTGGAAGGTGGGGTGGACGCCCTCGGGGCCCAATGTCAAGAGCAAGAAACAAGTTTTGCTTCCACCTCTGTGAAATGCTTGGATTGAGCTGGTTTCTCATGCTGAGAAGGAAGGATAAATAACAAGCAAAAATATTAAAAAAATACTTAATAGTATATCTGTTAAGTGTTTGGATTCCCCCCCCCTTTTCTGCCTATGAATAGTGCTCAAAATCATGGAGCAGAATGAAGCCCAATGAGCCCTCGGAACTACTTTTGTATTTCTCTCTGTAATCTCTATGTTTATTTAAATGTTTTTGTTGTAGTTATTTTGTGAAACTCATTTTTATTTGCAGCATCTCCTGGCAAATAACTCTCCTTACACTGTAATTTCAGGATCAACAATAATGTTGACAATGGAGGGGGGAACAACACATCGGTGAGAAAGAAAGAGTGGCGAATATATCAGCGTTCCCATTTGTATTCTAATATTCACACAAAAAGAGTAGTGTATATAAATATAGTTATTGAACATTAAATTGATAATACATTTTGTAAAAAGAAAGTTTGGCCCACTTTTGCTGCAAGCTACTAAAGTAGATAAAACTTGTTAAGTATCATACAAATTAATATTAAAGATGTAAGTTAACACATATAAACAACTGCAGGACCTCAAGGAAAAGGACTTGAAGTATGCATCCTAATTCATCGAAAATATATTCAGGCAAAGAATTCTGATTTTTTTTTTGTCCTCTTGAAGCTGCAGAGTATATGGTGTGAGCAAAAATCTCTTCTAAGCTCTGAAATTCCTTGTGGGATCCTGAATCAGTCGCGTCTTCTGATCTTACTTGCCTTCCACTGTTATGAGAATAAAATGGAGGCAACCTTCAGGTGTCCTGCGCTTCTGTAAATGTAGAGTACAAATGAGGCACTATATCATCATATGAAGCGTATGAAGGAAGATGGAAGAATGAAGCTTGTGTTGAAATCATTGGGGTGCAATGGATAGACAATAGTAATTGTATATATACGTAGTTCATAAAAAAAAGATCCCTCAAAATGTCACCCTTTTATATTAATATTTCATCCTCCTAGTACACATCATTCCTACCATTCCAGCATGCCTTTGTCATGAGTGGAACTACAGCTTAGAGCTATGCTTTTTGTAAAAGTTTAAAATCAGATCCTAATGTGGTTATACAATTAATTTTTTTGTTCATTAGGACCAAAATGGCAAGCCCTGCTTTTTGTACTTGGTTTGCAAAATACCACATTTACTCATTCTAAGCAAAACCTGTCATCAGAGAGAGAAAATTTGACACCTATAGAGTAGTGGCATTAACTACTAGGTGATGGCTTTCAATCTTCTGAATTGCCTACAAGTTAATCTCCAGCTTTGCTTATATAAGACTGTGTTATTTCCTTGTATTCCTACTCTATCCCACTTAAGAAACCTGGACATTTCACCTAGGACAAAACACACATCTCTGAGCCACAAACAGTCTTGTGTTTTCAGATATGGGAAGCTATCATTTGCCTCCATTCTAGCAGGCATGGTTAAAAGTTGTATGATACCTTCACACCCAGTGACTCATCAAGCCTGCATTCTCTATCTTGGAACTTGCTTTCAATACAGATCTCACAGCTGAAAACCTAACTTTTTTTTTTTTAGAAAATTCCTTGCTTCTTCCTCCTATCCATTTTTTTTTAAAGTAACCAGCCTGATGAAGACTCCCAATGCACACAAAATCCTGTACTTCTTGCTGTGGGGCTTCAAGTCATGTCTGACCTACCCTGACCTTAAGGCAACCCTATCATTGAGTTTTCTTGCCAAGATTTGTACAGAGAGAGGTTGCATTTGCCTCCCTCTGAGGCTGAGACAATGTCACTTGCTAGAGTCACCCTGTGGGATTCCCATGGCTTGTACAGTATTGTAGAATTAAAATTGGGCCTGAAGATACAGATATTGTAGCCCTATGGATTTTAGATTTCATTTAATGTGGCTTATGTTCACTATGAAGAACAGAGTGCATATTTCACAGTTTCACAGATTCAGTATAAAAGGATTGGTTCACATAGGCACAGAAATTATTTGATTACCAAAATTTGAGCATGTCCCTGACTGAATATGCCACTGACCAAATATCATTGCTGTAGAGCTACATAATGGTGGCAGATCATTTATATATACACACATGACAATATCACATTCTTCATTCCATAAGAGAAGTCCCAGTTTGTGTGCATCAAGGACTTTAGCTTATTAATAACAATCCTAGATGAAGTCAGGGTGTGTAGCAACACTAATGAAACCTAACTACATAGTGTTTGTAATTATGGAACAAACACACTTGATATGACTGGGACGTCGCATACAGGCTCTGAAACCTACCATCAAATATTCTTTTTACTTATGAGTGAAAAATTTTGCCACACAATTAAAACTGAGTGGGGCTACAAGGGGAAACATAAAATTACTCTAGAACTAGATATGGTTCACACCCACTAGTCTGCTTGAAAACTGACAAGGGCAAAGCTGTAATTTGAAACAGATGCTATGAATTTGAAGCTACTGTTTGCCCTTTTGTTTTTATAGACACACAGGTTCAATAAATCCTTTGAGGTACTTGCATTCAGATTACATCATGGAGATATGCACAGTCTTAATTCTGACATGGCTGCACATTTGCATGCAAATGCACACATAGGCATGCACACACAGATACAGACACACATAGAGACACAGAGTAATATTTCTTGCTGGTGTCGCCTTGTAGAGGTGTATTGACCCACTATGTCCCATTGACTACATGTAATTTAAGTCTATCATCCCATTTAGACTATTTCTGTACTAGTAGCATGCTTAAATATATAATTTATCTGTTGACTCTCTGTAGGAAAAAAAATCAATAAGTTCACAGAGCAATCTTATCATCAAGTTATGCTTGCTGTGTGGTTAGGACGGCTATCTTGTGGCAGCAGAACACAACAGGATGCTGTCTGGTGCTTATGCACTTTAAACTGATGGAACTCCATGGATGCAAGAGGTCAAAGGAGAGGAGCAGATGTATAGTTCTTGTGTTCTCAGAGCCTTTGGTGAGGACTTCAACTCTGTTGCTGCAATTAGGGACAGAAGAATAAATTACTCCAGGCAGAGAAACAAGTCAAGGAAGGTCCATGCCTCAAAGCAGTGTTTAAACATTATGGCCATTTCTGCACTAGACTGTTATAGCACTATTTTTCCACTTTCAACATCTTATCAAATCTGTGGGTTTGCAGTTTTAGGGAGGGGCCTCAAAGGCCCCTCCGTAAACTACAAACCTTTGGATTCCATAGGATATTGAAAGTGGAATAATAGCAGTCTAGTGCAGAAATTGCCTATGTAACTGCAGCATCTCAAGGTGAAAAACCACCTAGTCATAATTTTTTCTCTTTCTCTACAGCACTATAAGACAATCATAGACTGGCTCAACAAATCTTACTCAGACTCAATCTGTAGTTATATCTCCCATAGACAGAGGAGCGAAGAAGCATGCCGCCTGCATTAAGAGGAATCATGTTGGGTTCAGACTATCTGTGTTTGTATTAGGATTGTTCAAACTCATCTCCAGTTTGGTTCAAGATCCAGTTCAATGATTTGGACCACCGGTGGTCTACTTTAGACCCAGATCCAAAGAAAAATTTGGAAACCTGCATCTTTATAATTCCCACTGACTTGCATTGGCAAAATGACAATGACTTCTCAAACAACGCTAAGAAAATACTCAGCATACTGCATAATGCTAGTGTCAACCATGCACTTGAGATGAAATCTTTCCTGCAGGATCTGGGCAGCAAAACACACAATAATGGTCCTGAGTAAACACCCTTACGCTATACAGTCAGGGATCCTGGAACTGTTTTTAAGGTGTAGAGTCAGGCATCTGATTATGAATTTTTTTTACTTGTATGTAAACTTCTACAACAGAGTAGAAAATAAAGAACACAGTGAACAATAATAAGAATAATAACAAGTCCAAGTAAAGCAGTTAACAACGTGACTACAATGAAAACCAATGACAAAATAATAAATGAAATGTTACAAAACTGCTTAAAAGCATAATTCAGCATATCAAGGAAAGGGGAAGATATATTAGACCTATTAAACAAATGCAAATATGGCTGTAAATGAGGACATCTCTGACTGGTAGTTTCTGAGTGAACTCAGCTACACAGGTGGTCCTGCCTGATTATTTTTGAGGGCAGCCTAGCTTTCAAGGAGGCTTGAGACCCACAACCTTTGTTTTAGGGTCCATGGAATAGATATATTGTTTTAATCAGGAGGTTTCCCCACATGCTCATGTGCTGGTTTGGTTTCCCAAATGAAAACAGCAGAGGTAGTACTGTAGGAATATAGATACACTGGAGATATGGAGAAAGAGCCTCAAGAATGCAAAATAGAACCACATCTTGCTGATAGGATCCTTGAAGGTGAGGAGTAGGTATAGGAAAAATTGTCAACTCACACCCCATTTTAAATCTCAAATTCTTTGCAGCTTGGATATGAAGAAATTTCCTAAGTCTGCGCAATTCCTATAAAAAATGAACTTAGTAAATCAACACTCATGCCATGGATTCAATGGGTTTATTCCAGCTGGGATTAGCAAATCAATTTATATCAGTGCTTTTATGTAGTAGTCATTGTTAATATGGCTACTACTTCTATTCTATCTCATACATCCTGCTGTGCTGCAGGAATGCAAAAGACCTCAGCTATGTCATCTGACAAAGCCAGTGCTGGCCTAGGGTCTACCACAGGAGCCCAAGTTTGTCCGCCCATTACTAGAGTTATTGATTGTTTTTCATGCAGATAAAATAACTAGCACCACAATTAGGTAGTCTATCTATGTATATATTCCTGGGTGGAAACAAAAGCCTGGGAAAGGGCCTTCTATTATGTGCTCGTGTCCTAGTACCTTGGATATTGTCCTTGTCACTCAAAAGCCTTACATTATTTTATGAAGGACATTGGAGGTAATTTTAATTCATAGCAAAGAATAAATTCTGCAAACATCCTCAAAAGTATAAAAGAAAAGAATGAAGATGCTGGAGGAGTATGCAGCATGTCACAACCATAACATTTCATTTACCATTCCACATCTTCTATGTTTTTCTAAAAAGACTTGAACTGAGAAGCTTTAAATGTATTTGCAAACTCTTTGTATAAGTATAGAAAGGAAAAATAGTGCATAAGTGAGGTGACAAATGTCAAGTGACTAAACATTTTAACATTTTTATTATACTAAATGCCAGCACACAATAAGTAAGCCAAGGTTTCTTACACAATGTAGAAGTTTTCTGTACAGTGCATAATGGACCCTTGTCATGTCATCCTAAATAGAAAAGCCATTGAATTAGACCACCCAGATCCTCTTCAGTTCTTCCCTTTGGACATAGCCATGTTGTACTTTCTCCATGTATTGGGTTGTGATCTAGATTTGAGCACTTAAAACTGACCTGGTGGAACTTCTACATCCTCTCACCACATAGAATTGCCATAGCATCTCAAGGCTCCTAAAAATGATATGCAGTGATCAAGAAAAAGAGGAATCCTTGAAAATCAGAGAGAGGCATCCTTTATGAGAGTTGATTGCCCACTGATGGAAGTCAAATCTTGGATCCAACCAGTTTACTACTCAACATGGAGTGATGTTAGTTGCTATGGAGAGATGTTAGGCATTTGGCAGAATACGTATCTGACATGCAATTGTGTATCACAGTGGCCTTCAGACTTCCACTCTTGTTTGTTCCTCCTGGCAACTTTACACACAGGATTCCTACTTATGACAGGAAAATCTGGGGACATCATCTAGACATACACAGGTCACATAAGGCATTCGTATATGAACTGAGGGCATGCTATACAGATCATATCAGCAATCTGCTGTGGCTGAGGGCCAAAACTAAAGTGGCCAGGGAGATTTATGGATGGATTTTGGAAGGAATGACTTATAGCTAATGACATTACTTGTAGAAAAAATATGAGGTGGGGTGGGGTGGGGTGGGGTGGGGTGGGAAAAATAAAAATAATAAAATGATAAAAAGTTACCTTTCAAAAGTGGGAATGAAGATGCTCTATTGAGGTAAGAAGTAATGTTTTATAATTACTTTAAAAACTCTTTCAAATAGCTTTTTATAGTCATTTCTGAAAGGGATTTTCATGTTTATGCCATTCTCTTATCAAACCTAAAGTTTCTTTCTCTGAGGTCTCAAAATAGTGAAAAGGTAAAGAGCCACACTATCTCTAATACAGCGAGTTTTTTTAAACATCACGATGAGTAAGAACAACGAATTCCTCTTTAAAAAGTGTAATGAGTAAAAAGCTCTGAATGTCCGGTGTGTGATGTTCAGGACTCATGCAGAAGGTAGGACGGATGTTTCAACACTTAGGAGAGCTAAGCAAACAACCAGCTCCAACCAAATTGATAACTGGACTGAAGGTTTTAACATCCCATTCTTGAAGCTCCTTTGCAAGACTAGCATTCCTTTTTTAATCCAAGACTACAGGCCCTACAAATAAATCGCAATTCACAGAAACAATTCACCTCAAAGGAATGATTTTTGCTCATTACTCAAAAAGACACTATGAGGAGCAAGCAATCTTCAGATGCCACATCTTACCTTACCTCAGAAATTTTGGGAGTGGCAACCTTTGCATGCCTAATTGAATAGCTAGTTTGTTTGCATGTCTATTGTAAGCATAGAGAGATAGCCTGAGAGAAAACTTCTTGTTTGTTGGTTAACACCTCTTCCTCCAGCATTCCTTGTTCTTTTAAAAAGGTTCTGGCCATTTTGTCTCTCCCTTTTGTCTTTGCCTTTTGTCCTGAAAACATGCTTTGAGATCTCCTAACAGGGATCATTTTGCAGCAAGCATATGAGTGCTTTATTTTCTTCCTACCTATTTGAAGAATTGAACCTGTGTAGACTATGCACAAGCTTTTGTAGTAAACTCTTTTATATTTTTAACCAAACTGTTTTGTGCTTATTTTGAGCTAGATTAAGTGTGTTTGGGGTAGAGTTAAAGAAGTGGGACTGGTGATCTGTTCAACTTCCGTTTTGTGCAATTACTAAAATACTCTGCTGATTGAGAGTCTCATTACCAAGGTCTCTCAATATTCAAATATATTTTTTTAATTTCCCCAACAGGTTATGGGCCCAGAACAGAACAGTTACCAGATTTTTCGGGTTTTAGTTATTTTTTGCTTTGTGTCTTTCTTGTGAAAGTGGCTGGTTTTTTCCCTTTGCCCCTTTTTGGAAACACGCATCTAGCTAGAGAATTTTTACCTTTTACCTTTTTGGGAGCTGATTTCTCCTTTTGTTGGAATTGCTAACTAAAGCAAAAATGCTGCAAGCAGATTTAGCAGATTTAGACCTAGCTTCAAAACCCAGACTTGTGCGACTCAGCAATGAGAGCTATACAGAATGGAGACAAAAATTAAATTTAGCCTTTAATTACCATAATGTTCTTGATGCAATTGAAAAAGAAAAACCAAGTGGTGAATCTGCAGAACAATGGTTGAGAAAAGATGCAACTGCACAGTATATGATTGGTAATGCACTGGAGGCTAATCAGCTACCCTATGTAAGAGATTGCAAATCCGCAAATGAAATGCTAACTAAACTTAAAGAAGTGTATGGTCTTTCATATGAAAAATCTCAGTCAGTTTGGATGAGGGAACTTGTACAGCTTCGCCTTCATACTAAAGCAGGCTGTGAAGCTTATATCAGCAAACTGATTATAATTTTTGGTAAGTTGAATTCCTGTGGATTCCAGTTTTCTGATAGACAAAAGGTTTGCTTCCTGACTGGAATTCTGGGATCAGAGTTCAATCCCTTCATCTCTCTCTTTACAAAACTTAAAAGGGCTGACCTTTAATGAAGCTTTGTCTAAACTAGGAGAAGAATGCATTGACCAAGGGGCCTCCCTTTGATCATACACAGAGACCAAGTGGATCAAATTACCTGACCACCAAGAAGGGCAAACCCAAAGCTCCTCCTAGGGACCAATCAGAGCTCAATTGCTTTAACTGCAACAAAAAGGGTCACATTGCAAGAAACTGTACTCTTTCAAAAAAGCCTTCAGCCAATGGTAGCTCTCCAACTAAGAAATTTACAAGACAAAGGCAGCATGAAGTGGGTGAACCAAGCAAACAGTCTTACAGAGGAAACAATCTTCTTTTAATGGGGCAGACTCTGGCACTAATGACTACAAGCAGAAAAATAATGGTTGGATTATAGATTCTGGCTGTACCAATCACAGCACATTTTCTGATGCATATTTTGATAAAATGGATCCAGATGCAACAGGAAAGATTCAAGCTGCAAATGGTGAATCCATGCAGATCCTGGGATCAGGAAGCTGCACTTTAAACTGTCTATTGCCTAATGGCAAAGTTGCCCAGAATGTAGCAAGTGATGTCTTGTTTGTTCCTGAATTACACTGCAACATGCTCAGTGTGTCTGCTTTAGATAAGAAAGGATTTGAAATACTTTTCAAACAAGGGAAATGCACAGTTACCAAAGATAATGTCCTTTTTGCAGAAGCATTTGAGAATAATGGTGTCTATGAGTTACATCTTTCATCTCAACAAGCTAATGTCGCTAGAGCACAGATGAATGAGGACAGCCTTGACCTATGGCACAGACATCTTGGACATCGGGATCCAAAGGCAGTTCTTGAACTACAGAACCAGAGCTTGGCTACAGGAGTCAAGGTGAATCAACAACACAATGAGAGTGCTGCCAAGTGCGTAACTCTGTGTTGAACAAAAGTAGTCAACCCTCATTTCATTCCAAGGACTGAAAAGAGAACCACTAAGGTACTGGATCTCATTCACAGTGATTTATGTGGTCCATTTAATGTTCCTTCAATTGGTGGAAACAGATATGCTTTAATTTTTGTGGATGATTTTTCAAGGTATTGTGTTACTTATCTCCTGAAAGAGAAGAGTCAAGCCCAAGACATGCTACAGAAGTATGTTGTCATGGTGAGAAACAAGTTTGAGATGACACATAAAGCTATCCAGACAGATGGCGCTGGTGAGTACATTTCACATCGCACACAAGCTTTCCTGGAAGAGCATGGTATTTTGCACAGGAGGAGCGTTCCTTACACTCCTGAGCAGAATGGGATTGCTGAAAGGAAACTGAATCTCTCCTGGAGATGACAAAGTGCATGCTGGCAGATGCTCATCTTCCCAGTAAATTTTGGGGTGATGCCTTTATGACCGCAACGTATCTCCAGAATAGATTGCCAACAAAAGGCACCACACAAACACCATTTCAGCTATGGCATGGAGAATACCAGACATGAAACACATTAGAACCTTTGGAAGTATTGCATATTCATACATACCACAACAGAAGCGACACAAACCAGATGCAAGAGCAGAGCAGACTCTTCTAATTGGCTATGCTCCTGGAAGCAAAGGCTATAGAGTAATGAACTTAAAGACTGGTGAAGTTGCTACTAGGCATGTAGTTTACTTTGATGAACAAACCAGAGTTGATAAGAGAGGAACTGTTATAGACTTTCCAGATGAACGAGAGACTATCTTAGAATCACTGGAAGAAGAAGAGCAAAGTGTTGAACATCTCTGGAAGTGCAAATGTTGCCTATATCTGAAATACCACAAGCAGCTACACAACCTGATTCTGAACAAAGAACTGAGATATATGCTGCAGAAAGCAAGCTAAAGGCAGAGAGCAGTACACTAAGAGAAGGGGATGCAGATGGCTCTGACCTGAGCACTGGACCGGAGGATGCTGCAGAGACAGACCAGGTTCCAGACCAGGTTCCCAGACGCTCAACGCGACCCAACAAAGGTGTACCAGCTCCACGCTTGTCCTACCTCGCAACATCAATGTTACCAAATGAACCATCAAGCTTTGAAGAAATTGAACAGATGCCTGCAACTGAGGCAGCTAAGTGGAGAAAGGCAGCACAAGAAGAAATAGATGCACTGCATAAGAATAGAACATGGACACTTACTGAGCTTTCACCAGGAAAGAAAGCCATAGGATCCAGATGGGTCTTCAAGCTGAAACTGGATGCACAAGGAAAGGTGGAACGCTACAAAGCAAGGTTAGTTGCACAAGGCTTCTGCAGAAATTTGGAATAGACTTTGATGAGACATTTGCACCTGTTGTCAAACACAGATACCATAAGACTGCTTCTCAGTCTAGCTGCTTCCAAACAAATGGATGTCAGACACCTTGATGTGAAAACTGCTTTCCTACATGGAGAAATAACAGAGGAACTGTACATGCAACAACCTCCAGGCTTTGTAGACCAGAAGCAACCACATCTGGTTTGCAAGCTGAACAAGGGTTTGTATGGACTTAAACAGGCTGCTAGAGCTTGGAATGAGAAACTAGACACAATGTTGAAACAATTAGGCTTTAAGCAAGGAGAAGCAGATCAGTGTCTATACACCAGAACCAAAGAAGGTTATTCAACCTTTATCCTGACCTATGTTGATGATTTGATTATAGCCACCAACAGAAATAAAGACTACTCAGAAGTTGTACATCACTTGAACAAAGAAGTGGAATTGAAAGAGTTAGGAGATGCAAGATCTATTTGGGCATGGAGATTCAAAGAGAACAAGATGGATCTTTTCTACTGAATCAAAAACAAAAGATTGCTGAACTTTTAGAAAGCTTAGGACTCCAAGATGCCTATACTGTAGCAACACCCATGACCACAGATTTTCTTAAAAATACTGAAGAAAGTGATGCTTTACCAGATAATAGTCTCTACAGAACAGCAATAGGAAAACTTTTGTACCTATCTACCAACACAAGACCTGATATTGCATCTGCTGTAGGGATTCTGAGCAGGAAAGTTAGCTCACCCACAAAGAAAGATTGGACTGGAATAAAAAGGGTGGCTAGATACTTAAAAGGGACTATCAACTTTAAATTGAAGCTACCAGCTAGTAGCAATCCAAAGTTAGTATGCTACACTGATGCAGACTGGGCTGGTGATACTCGTATCACTCAGTCAGCGGTTTCCTATTTTTGTATGGAGATAGACCTATTTCATGGGGCACCCACAAGCAGAGTGTGGTGGCTCTATCCTCATAGAAGCAGAGTATATTTCAGCATCGGAAGCATGTAGAGAATTACTATGGCTTGATCAATTGTTGTCTGATTTTGGAATAAATGAAGAAAAACCAATTCAAATTATGGAAGACAACCAGAGCTGTATTAAACTTTCTCAAACAGAGAAGATGACACCACGCAGCAAGCACATAGGAACAAGATACCACAAAGTACAGAGCTCACAGAGAATGGAATGATCAAGATGATCTACTGTCCAACCACTGAGATGGTAGCTGATATCCTAACCAAACCTCTACCAAGAGACGGCTTTGAGAACCTGCGAGTCAAGATGGAACTTCAGGGGTGCATGCACAGTTGAGAAGGGGTGTTGGGAGTGGCAACCTTTGCATGCCTAATTGAATAGCTAGTTTGTTTGCATGTCTATTGTAAGCATAGAGAGATAGCCTGAGAAAAAACTTCCTGTTTGTTGGTTAACACCTCTTCTTCCAGCACGTAGACATTCCTTGTTCTTTTAAAAAGGTTCTCCGGCCATTTTGTCTCTCCCTTTTGTCTTTGCCTTTTGTCCTGAAAGCATGCTCTGAGATCTCCTAACAGGGATCATTTTGCAGCAAGCATATGAGTGCTTTATTTTCTTCCTACCTATTTGAAGAATTGAACCTGTGTAGACTATGCACAAGCTTTTGTGAGTAAACTCTTTTATATTTTTAACCAAACTGTTTTGTGCTTATTTTGAGCTAGATTAAGTGTGTTTGGGGTAGAGTTAAAGAAGTGGGACTGGTGATCTGTTCAACTTCCATTTTGTGCAATTACTAAAATACTCTGCTGATTGAGAGTCTCATTACCAAGGTCTCTCAATATTCAATTTTTTTTTTAAATTTCCCCAACAAGAAAGAGGGGCACTCACAGAATAACATTGGTGACCTCAATGACCAGACAAATTTGCATGCAATTAAGCAAAGGTCATTATTCTGGGAAAAAGAGAGGATATAAACAAACAAAGAAAAACACACACAAACCTTAGGTGTAAAAGGAGAACTGGTGAGCACCACAATATTGAGAACCTCTCACTCTAGGTGGAATACAACCTTATTTAGAACAAGTCAAACACTGCCATCCCAAAATGATGAACCAACCACCAGGTCATGTCCACACTGAAAAGATTAAGCTTCATCTTTTTTTGCCAGTCATCATTGCTCCTGGCCCCTTTGGGCACCCTGCTTAACTCACAGTTACTGACTTAGCATTACCTGACTCAGATATGAAAGAATTTCACCAGCATATTTAGGTGTTACAAATGAAATTTATCTCAACAGTTTCATGTACATATTGAATGGGGTGGGGAGGGGGCAGACTAGAATGTATGTGACCCCATAGCCATAGTAATATCCTGGAATCAACATTTGGATGCATCCTCCCTTTCCCCACAGTAGGAATGGAATCACAAAACCATCTTGACCATGATCTCAAAATTTTGGAACCTATCCAGAAAGATGCCAAGCATATTAAACACAAACCTTGGGAATTGTATATTGTGAGGAAGGCTGGAAAATTTAAAAATGCTTATCACCTTGATCAAACAATTATTCCCAGAAAAATCTGAGGAAAACCAAGACATCAAAAGTGGTATGGAACCCATATATATAGTGCATAGTGCATTTATGCCCTTGGAATGTACATGTACTTCTGAGTTGTCCTTGGTTCTGGCAGACCCATATTAAACATAAAGTGGAGCATAATGTGGAGCAGGTAGAAGTTCAGTCACAGCATAACGAGAATCTATGTTGGGCAACCCCCCTCCCACAGAGACAATATCTCACATCCAGCTTCTACTGACTGTATGTGTCAAATTCATCTAAATTCCAAATTTGGTACCAACTCTGATATTTGGAGATAGATTCAAGAGGTATTAAACCAACAGACCAAATCCAAATTGAAAAACTCTAGAAGCTTCACTACAGATTTTGAGAACTGGAAAGACACAGAAATGCAGGCAGGTTGTCTGTAGAACCTGGTACTTTTTTTTGGAAAGCAATTCATGTAAGAAGAATAACAGGGAGGGGAGAGGAAGAAGGGAGAGGATGGGCACAGTTTTGTGACTGGCAGCTCTAGCTTCTAATTATAGTATATGCCCCCCCCCGCCGAGCTCTTCAATCCCAATGGCTTGGGACAGGCATGCTGAAATGATATATTACAGGACTGTTCCACTGTTCAGCACTCTTTGCTAGTTCACCAGCACCATCCTACTGCCAGTTGTGTACGGATGCGGGGGGACAATGGGGCCGGTTTGCACCTGGTGGCAATTTTTTTTGGGTGTCCTGGCTTGTAGCTATAACCCCACGTGCCATGGCCATGTCCCCCCACACTGCAGCCCCATCCGCACGCCATAGCCCCCCTCCCACCCATCCTCCACACACCCTGAGCTCTGCCAGTGCCTACTGTATGTTCTGAGACTTGAATACCAATTGACCAATAAAATAAAAAAAAGAATAAAACAAAAACCAAACAAAAAAACCAAACCTAGAAATCATTAAATTATAGTTTATTCATTACAGTTCCCTCATATTTGAACCTTTCCTTCTGACATTCTGCAGTTTTTTTGTGTGAGAGGCATAGAGACACTGCTATGGAAATTGCTTCCAAAGCCATAAAGATGGGCGGGAAAACCAATCACCGAGACATGATCATGGCCACATCAGTGAAGTCAGGAAAGTTTTAAGACAGAGATGGAAAGGACTGCAAGAGCTATCTAGTCCAACTGCCTGCTGTGCAAGAATGCACAGCTAAAGCACTCACAAAAGATGGTTATCCATTTTCTGTTTAATGACCTCCAAAGAAGGTGAATCCATCCTCTGAGGCATTCTATTCCACTGTTAAACAGCTTTCACAGTCAAGAAATTCTTCCTAATGCTTTTCTTGTAATCTGAATGTGAATCTATTGGTTCATGTTCTGGTCTCTGGAGCAGAAGAAAACAAGTTCATTCTGTCTTCTAAATGCATCTCTTCAAAATTTATAGATGGCTATCATATCACTTCTTAGTCTTCTCTACTTAGTTTCCAAGGTAAACATAACAAACTCCCAAAGTCATAAGGCTTGGTTTGAAGATCTTTTATCATCTTAATTACCTTCCTCTGGACATGTTCTAGCTTGTCAATATCCTTCTTGAACTGTGGTGCCCAGAACTGGACATAGTATATCTGATGTCTGGCTTGAACTAATTAGGATGGTACTATTATTTCCTTTGATCTGGACATTATACTTATGCTGATACAGCCTAGTATTGCATTGGCTTTTTTGGTTTCTGCATCATGCTGTTGTCTCATGCTTAGATCTACTTAGCAGTCTACTAAGATCTCTAGATTCATGTATTGCTTTCCAGACAGGATCCACTCATCCTTTATTTATGCATTTCATTTTTCCTGTCTAAATGTAGCACCTTCCATTTATCTCTGTTGAAATTTATTCTGCTAGTTTTGGCCCAACTCTCTAATCTGTCCAGGATGTTTTGAATTCTGATCCTATCTTCTGGAGTATTAGCTACTCTTCCTAATTTGGTGTCAACTACAAATATGATGTTCCATCATCCAAGTCATTTATAAAGATGTTGAAAAACACTGAGCTCAGGACAGAACCCTGAGCATCCTACTACTCGCATCTTTCCAGGATGGAGGAGAACCATTGGTGAGGACTCTTCACATGTCAGTAAACCAGTTTAAAATAGATCTAATAATGGCACTATCTAGTCCACACTTTACCAGCTTGTTTGCAAGAATATAATAAGGGAACTTATCAAAAGCCTTACTGAACTCAAGATATACTACATTCACAGAACTGCATTCCAGATCTAGTCACACCCACTTGTGTGTCTCCCTCATAAAGAAATTTATGTTGGGCATCATTGCATTCAGCATGTTCTCACGTTATCTTCAGTTCATTGGCTGTTGTTTGTAGGTTGGAGGAAGTATTGCATGCAGTGATGTGAAGTCATGCATTTTTTTACTTGGCACTGTTAGGGAGATATGATGGGGAAATGTAATTTGATCAACAAGCGTGGCATTTTATTAGGTACTACATTTATGAAGCACTATGTATTTTTAACGTATTCTTGAACTACTGTGATTCTGTGCCCCTGCCACACATTTACTAAACATAGGTAATACTAAACATATGGTCTGTATATTCCTAAGAATGAGAAATATGATTTCACCCCATTCAAGAAGGAGATGCAACATATCACCTACAAACTGTCTAAAGCCTAATAAAATCTGATTCTGTATACTGAACCTGTAAACTTCTAAACACTTACCTGGGAGTAGGCATCAATTAATTCAATGGGATTAATTCTGAGAGACATGTATACAATTGCACTGAAGATATATTTTATTTTATCTTTTGCCTAATATTTTATCGCTTTTGGATTATTTGAAAACTCTCTGAGGGTTGCTGCTGAATTTAATTTCTTACAACAGGTGGGCTCACACCTGTATCTTTAAGTTATTTGTTCTAAGTTATTTGTTGACACATCTGTCTTTCAGGAGATGTTGGAAAACTGTTGGTGAAAAAAGTGGAGTATATGAGGACATTTCCCAAGGAAATGGGGAAAGGGGGCTCTAAGGGGCACTATTGGCCAATGCATTAACCGCACACAGCAGATCAAGAGCCACATATATCCACTGGTCAGGGCAGGACACACCTGCAAGGAAGGAAGGAAAGAAGAAAGGAAGGAGAGAAGGAAGGATATCTGACTATCTGTATCATGATATTTGCCTGATCCTTAAGTCTAATGTCTGAAGTAACATTGGAAATAAATCTTTCTGTATGCAAACATTCCTAAAGGAAAGAGTAAATCTGTTTGATTATAATTATGCAGAAACAAAACAGCCATGGGTGAACTTGGGCAAACTGCACTCAGTCTCAGAGGAAGGCAAGGGCAAATACCATCTGAACAAATTCTGCCAGGAAAACCCTGTGATAGGTTCACCTTAGGCTTGCCATAAAACAGAAAACACTTGAAGACACACAAAAGCAACAAACAATCTTACATTAGCAAAAGGTATCTTGTATATTAAGGCCTGTTCCTTCAGGCATTACTTATGAGTCATTAATAAGTGACAAAAACAGTGTAAGTTATATTCAGCCACAGTTAGAAAGAAAACATAAGCTCTAATGCAAATAACTGAACGTTCCTATTCCACTCACAATACACATGGTGTTCTGGGTCTTTTGATGTTCATGGGAATCTGGATCCCTTGTTTAGCCTACAATTAAGCTTCCCTAGCAATAGAGTCAAGTAGCATCTCCCCTACTTCTCCATTAATCCCAAGATCTCTCAAATCTCTCCAAGTCTCCAAAGTTTCTCTTGTATCTAATGGCACCATGTTTATAACATCTTATCTTGGAAACATCTCAAAGTGTTCTCATCTCTGATAAGTTGGCCATCCCCATTAAGCAGTTGCCTTGTAATCTCTGTTGCTCCTACTAAATGGTGTCCCAAATAAATGTAAACTAGCTCACCATATCATTAATCCTTCGTTTACTTGGACCAGATCCTATACCCGTCAGCTTTGTTGCCCAGATAATGGGAGACCCTCAGAATTTCAGTGACACTTATCACAGAAGGAGCCAGTCTTTCAGACATGCTGTCCCTCAGCCATTTAAGGTTTTGCATGTTATGAACCAACATTATTAAAAATGGAAAGATAGTATAGTTGGTATAAAATCTGTATCACCTAGTTGATATAACATATTCCAGGCATCAATCTGGCTACTCCATTTTGCATGAATTGTAAGTTCCACATGCTTTTTGAGGGTTGGCCAACATAGAGAGCACTGCAATAGTTGAAATGAGAGGTAGAGAAGACATGGGTAACTGCAGCTTCATCTGCCTTCTCTAGGAAGAGGCACATTTGGTTCAAAATTGGGCAAAAAAACTCCTGGCTACAGGAAGCCCTCCTGTTTTCACAAGAACAACACAAGACCTAAGAGCACCTCCAAGGTACGAATCTGGTGCTTTTGAGGGAGTGCTACCTGACTGAAAATCAGCACTAAGGCACAGCATAGTTTGGCATGTTTTTTTTAACCAACTAAAGTTTCCCCCCCCCCAGATTGAGCTTCCATTTATTCATCTACATCTAATCTCTTACTGCATCAGGATTTCTATAGGTTCCTTTGCATTATTTGAAAAAAAAAAAAAGAGAGAGAAAGGAGATAGAACTGAATGTTATCAGCATAGTGATAATACCAAATGAAGTCTGGATCATCTCTTCATACAGATGTTAGAAAGAAGTTTTAAAACATTTGAATTATTGATTTAGAAAATGAAAGATGATTTGGATAATTGGACAAAGGCTAATTAATCATAGTGCAACTTGGAAGAGGAATATTTTGCCCAAGACAATTTGTTTCATTTTATTTTGCGGAGTCCCTTAATCTGTTTTTGTAAAAACTACCGAAATGTTGTGAACAATTTTTACTGCTAACTCAAAAACTCAAAGAATTATATTTAGAGATACATGCTGGGGGGAAAGGTAAGGAGGGAAGCTTGGCTAACCCTCTTATTATTTGAGCCCTGGTGGAGGAGCCCTGGTGGCGCAGTGGTTAAATGCCAGTACTGCAACTACAAGGTTGTGAGTTCGATCCTGCCAGGTTCCAAGGTTGACTCAGCCTTCCATCCTTTCGCAGGTCGGTAAAATGAGTACCCAGCTTGTTGGGGGCAATTAGCTAAAATACATTGTAAACCGCTTAGATAACACTAGTTGATAGGCAGTATAGAAATAAGTGCTATTGCTATATCACCAAGCAGTTATTATAATGGCTCTCATCTTGGAAACTAAGCAGGGTCAGTATTTGGACAGGGGAACCACCAAGAACTACCAGATACGATAGAGTATATTTCAGAGAAAGGAAATGTCAAACCACCGCTAAGTATTCCTTGTTCAGAAAGGCCATATTAAATTAATGGGGTCACAAATAGTTGACATGTAACTTGAAGGCACACTCAGACATAGAGACACATGCATGGTGGACCTGCAAAGAAACATTTTTTTTGTTAATGCAATTATGATTCTTGAAAAATACAAGGTACAATTGGCTTATAGATTCAATGGTTTTATTATTCAGTGGTTTTACAGTCTCATGATTAGATTCCTAATAGCCAAAAAAAGGAGAGGAGGAACAAGAACTGCCATCTCTTAGAAAAAGGGAAAACAACATTTGGTACAAAATGTTAATGATTAAGTACTGTATTATAAAACCATGGAAGGGATAAATTAAGGAAAGGATTTTTTTCAGTCAATGAAATTGAAGTTATTCAGTAACAGAGACAAAACAATAATTATTAGAATATAGGGAAAGAAATATTAGAGGTTGCTTAACAACTCAATCCTAAGTGTTTACACAGACACTCACAGACATATAGACATGCATCCAATGTTCAAGTTTGAGGAGGAACAAAATTAAGAGGTGCTTATTGTGGAATTTCCGGAGAAGCAGCTGTGTTAGTCTGTGGCAGCAAAAAACATACAAAGAAAACCTGTAGGAAATGAGACTAAAACTGTTAGGATTCAGCCTTCATTTAGCAGAGTTACACAGAGAAACCTTTAAAAGCTTGTCTAATGACTTGTGGTTTCAGACTGACTGATGCAATAAACACAAACACAGGTAGCTTTGGATAAAAGCTTAGAATACTTTACTAATGGCTTCTTCATTTTCATCTGTATTGAGTATCTGTCTAACTAGTGAATAGGAGAATCTTCGGTTTTAACTCACCATCCTTCTCGATGGGACTTGAAGCATGCGAAGAGTTCAGATAAGGCAGCCATGAGAACAAAGAGAGATCAGAGAGAGAGGAGCAAGGAGGGGTCTTAACTTTTATAAGACCGATGACCCAAGCACAGTCCTGGGTCACATGATCTGATCACCTGAGAACCAAAGGTATTTATGATCATGCAGTAAAAGACAGAAAAGGCAAATGGAAGAGGTCTGTCATGCAGGAGACAAAGGGCTATCTGGCTATTGCCCACTTGTTCTAACAACAAGATGGAGGGAGAGAGAGAATGCTGGAATTTCCCCAACAGTTCCCTTCTCATTCTCTTGGACCCACATCGAGGATCTTTATGCCTTCTCGTAGTCTCTGGAATTGGTCTCTTGGTAGAGGCTTGGTAAAAATACCAGCAATCATTATTTCTGTATTGCAGTATTCTAGCTAAACAAGTCCATTGCGACACATCTCTTGCACCTTATGGAAAGCAATGTCAATGTTTTTCTTGAGTGCTTCTCACTTTCAGAAATCTTGATGCAGCTTTGGTTATCTTGCATCAAAATGGTTGGCTTGGGTTCTGTTATGCTAAAGTCCAGAAGTAAATTATGCAGCCACTTTATTTCATCACATGCTGCTTTTGCAGAAACACACTCAGCACCTGTGGAAGAATCTGCAATTGTGGATTGCTTCTTATTTGACCAGCTTATGGCTCCTCCACCATAGGAGATCAGGTTTCCGCTGGTTGATTTTCTGTCTGCCAGAGCTACAGCCCAGTCCGCATCTGCATAGGCAACCAGTCGTGGTTGGTCACAGGCTGGCAGCATCAGCTTGTAATCTGCAGTTCCTTTCAAATATCTGGCAACTCTTTTCACTGCAATGAGATCTTTTTCAGAGGAGAGTTAACCATTCTGCATAAGATACCAACAGCATTTGCAGTATCAGGTCTGGTGAAATTAGCGATGTATAGGAGTTTTCCAACTGCAGTCCTATACTTTTCTCCATTTTTCAAAAGTTCACATTTCTCAGCATTCTTTAAAAACCCACTTCCGTTGGTGTTGCCACAATATTGGCATCCTTTAGTCCAAGGCAGTCCGGAAGATCAATTATCTTCTGTTTCTGGTTAAGATAGAAGCTTCCATCACTGCTTCTTTCTATTTGTACTCCAAGATAGTGTGAGATGTCTCCCAAATTCTTGATATCTATCTCTTTCTTGAGATTGTTGACTATCTCTTCACCATCTGCTTTATCTTGACTGCACAGGATCAGATCATCAACATAACATGTAATATAAGTCCATTTATTGTTTCTGAATCTTTTGTAAACACACTTGTCAACAGTGCCTGGAGTGAAGCCTTCTTTGACAAGAAGCTGGTTTAGCTTCTCACTCCATGCTCTGGCAACCTGTTTCAAGCCATAAATGCTCTTATTCAATTTGCATACAAGATGCTCTTTCCCAGGAACTTGAAATCCCGGAGGCTGTTCCATGTACAGTTCCTCATCTAATTGTCCATAAAGAAAAGCTGTTTTAACATCAAGATGTTGAACATGCATTTTCTTAGAGGCTGCAACAGATAGGAGAATTCTGACGGTTGTGTGTGTGGCAACAGGGGCAAAAATTTCGTTGTAATCTTCACCAAATTGTTGGGTGTATCCCTTTGCCACTGAGCCTAGCCTTGTACCTCTGAATCTCCCCTTCTGCATCTTGCTTTGTGGTAAAGACCCATTTACAGCCAATTGCCCTTTTTCCTTTTGGCAATTCTGACAAAGTCCATATTTTATTTTTATATAAAGATTGCATCTCCTCAACAGCAGCTTCCACCCACTTCTGAGAATCTGACTTTGGTAGTCCCTTGATCTTTTGCCAGTCAGAGGATTGTGGAATCTTCTCCTCTGTGGCTAGATAAGAGAATCTGTCTGGTGGCACTCCTCTGTTGCTGCGTTCAGATCTTCTTACCTGGACTTGGATACCTGGTTCTGCTTCTTGAGCGCCATCTGGTTCCGCGTCCTCTGGCTGGTTCACCACATTTGTAGCCCCTTCTGGATGCAAGACATCTGGAGGATGGTAGAGTGTCACATACTCTGGTTGCTGGTGGGAGTCTCCTTCCACTGCAAACAAATCTGGATAGACATCTTGGTTTGGATTAGATTTGGGCTGTAGTCTTTCATCAACATAAACAGCACTTGTTACTTTTATTGTACACCCATCTGGATTCAGAATTCGATAATCATTTCTAGCATAACCAACAAAAATTCCCTCTTCACTTCTACAGTCAAGTTTGTCTCTTTTCTGCTTGGGAATGTAGGTATACGCTTTACTTCCAAAGACTTTGAGATGATTCAATTTGGGCTTAGTTCCATTCCATAACTGAAATGGAGTTAAATCTCTGGATTTGGTTGGCAGACGGTTGCACAAATATGTAGCAGTCATAATAACTTCAGACTAATAGCGTTTAGGCATGTTAACCTCTAAAAGCATTGTGACTGCCATCTCTTTGAGAGTTCTGTTCATTCGTTCTGCCACTCCATTCTGTTCTGGAGTGTAAACTTGTGTAGTTTGATGTTCAATGCCATGTTCCTTTAAAAACTCATCAAACTCTGCATTAACAAATTCACTTCCATTGTCAGAGCGTAGGCTTTTAGGTTTGTAGCCAAATTTATTAGAGACAAGATTAAAGTATTCCTTGAATTTTTCAAAAGCTTGACTTCTCTCTTTGAGAAGGTAAGTGTATGTATATCTGCTGAAATCATCAATAATAGTCATAAAGTAAGAATTTCCACCTGCAGACTTATGGCTGAATGGACCACAAAGATCAGTATATAAAAGGTCCAATGGTTTGGTGGATAGTCTCTCAGTAACTGGCGGATGTGAAACTCTGACAGCTTTTGACTTTAAGCATTCTACGCATTTCTCATTGTTAGAGCATGGTTTGAAGTTAAAGTCTCTAGCGAGTTCTTGATTAGTCAATCTCTTAATGCATTCTACATTTCTGGGGCCAAATCGGCGATGCCACAGGTTCAAACAGTCTTTGTGATTGCATTGGATTACACTATTTGCATATGAATCCAAAATTTGCATTTGGTAACAGTCACCCTTTAGAATTCCTCGAAAAATTAAATTTTGCCATGAAGACCAAAGCAGGACTCCTTTTTGAAAATGACTCTGTTTCCCCTTGCTGTAGTGGTTCTGACACTATAAAGAGATGCTTTTAAATCTGGCAAATAATAGGCATCAGGAATTCTTAAAGTTTCTATCCTGTTGGGGCCAAGATTTGTTTGTAAAAGGACTGTACCTTTCCCTTTAGCAAGCACCGATTGCCCATTAGCAAGGTAAACAGGAAAATTTATGCTTGTATCAAGATCCACAAACAATTCTCTGTGATTAAAATAATGACTCGTAGCACCACTGTCAATAACAATCACATTGTGATTTTGATTTTCACTAGATTGAAATAACTGTTCATTAATTAGACCAATATTAAAATTTGTAGAAGATTTCTTCTTGGAGTTAAAAACACCTTTATCATTCGGTTTCTGTTGCTGGTGCCCCTTAGGCTTTGATTTGTTAATTTGGTTGCCATTTGTCCTCGGTGAAGAAAACTCTTTGATATGCAAGTTCTCCTCAGCAAGGTGAGCCAACGCTGTGCCAGCAGATGATTTTGCGCCAAATTTACAATTCGTCAAATTTTTCCTATTTTGATATTCTATAACTTCAGCAACAGCAGTTTCTAAATTCACATCTCCCTTAATTTGTAGAGCATCAATTACTGGCCCATAAAATTCAGGCAGACTACCCAAAAATACTCCAAGTCTCACAGATTCTGGATAATTTTCCCCAGAACGTTGAAATTCAGATAGCATAGTCATGAATGTGTTAATATGCTCATTCAAAAATCGAGGACTGGACAGTTTTGTATTTGTAAGTCTTATTATAATACCACTTTGTGTTGTAATACTGGGAGAATCAAATAATTTCTTCAGTTTTTCCCATATTTCTTTAGCACTTTTCAAATCTCTGATATGGTAAATAATGCTTGAATCTATAGCTAGGCAAATGTGAGCTGCAGCTTTTTCATCATCTTCATCAAATTTCTGTTGTTTTGCCCTATCTTCTGTGGGCTACTGTCCTTTCACAGCATTAAATAGTCCCATTGTAGTTAATTGCATTTGCACATTCCAAGACCAATTTCGGTAATTGCTACCATTTAACTTTTCAATAGTAAGAAATTGGTTTGGATGAGCTGAAGCCATCTTCTCTTTTTAAACTTCCATTGTTCAAGCAGTCAGTCTCCGTGGCCGCGTGCCACGTGGTCATCAAACAAAGGACTTTTATTCTGGGCCCATAACCCAAATTTGTAGGAAATGAGACTAAAACTGTTAGGATTCAGCCTTCATTTAGCAGAGTTACACAGAGAAACGTTTAAAAGCTTGTCTAATGACTTATGGCTTCAGACTGACTGATGCAATAAACACAAACACAGGTAGCTTTGGATAAAAGCTTAGAATACTTTACTAATGGTTTCTTCATTTACATCTGTATTGAGAGCCTGCTATCTGTCTAACTAGCGATAGGAGAATCTTCAGTTTTAACTCACCATCCTTCTCAATGGGACTCGAAGCATGCAAGGAGTTCAGATAAGGCAGCCATGAGAACAAAGAGAGATCAGAGAGAGAGGAGCAAGGAGGGGTCTTAACTTTTATAAGACCGATGACCCAAGCACAGTCCTGGGTCACATGATCTGATCACCTGAGAACCAAAGGTATTTATGATCATGCAATAAAAGACAGAAAAGGCAAATGGAGGAGATCTGTCATGCAAGAGACAAAGGGAGCCCTATCTGGCTATTGCCCACTTGTTCTAACAACAAGATGGAGGGAGAGAGAGAATGCTGGAATTTCCCCAACAAAACCCCATAGACATTTTGGTTCCCTAGGGACTAACTCATTATAACAAAAGCTCATGCCATAATCAATTTTAAAGTGCTACAGAGGACTTCTTTGGAATAAGTTGCTTTCTTGGGCCCTTTCCACAGCTTACCAGATCCTGGCTGTGCCCCACGGGGATCTTGGTAGAGCCTTTCTTGGGAGGGGAGCATGACAGAAGCTCTCCTCTCCATACTGGCTGTCTCCATGAATGGAGGAAGCACAACGGCACCACCTCCTCTTTCCACAGGGCAGCCAGGCACTGTCCCAGGCTGTGCTGGGGCAGGAAGCGCAGCCATTGCTCTTGGAGAACCTCTGCACCTCAAGTAAGTGCAGGAGGGTGGCAGAAGGGCTGTGCAACTGCCAGTCATTGACAAGTAAAACCTGTCAATAATTTACGGCGCAATTGTGCTTCCGGGGAAAGGAGAACAACAGGACTGTGATGACGTTGTGCATAAGCTTTGCCCAGGGCTGGTCATTCTCCCATCCCCTATGCAGGATGACAATGCCCTGCAGAAATGGCCTTAATCTCATCTACTTCTTCAGAAGTTGGACTAGTATCTATATTGTCATCATTGTGGGAGAAGCAGCTTCCTCAACTGCATATAGGAAGGTGGCAATTAAACACTTTCGTTCCTGTAGGCCATCATATGCCATTAATTTTTGTTTTTAAGCTGCCATGTAGGGCTATGGAGCTCTCCAGAGCACGTTTTTGGTGCCAAAGAGGAGGGCAAATGATACTGTAAACACTGCATTTGATTTAAGCACTGCATTTGATTTTTTTCTCAAGATTTTTTTTAAAAAAACTAGAATAGAATAGAAAAACTCCTAAGTCAGGAACAGAGGCATATCTAAACTCCTAAGCCAGGAACAGAGGCAACTGGGGTGTGTGCCCTGGGTGCCACTGTCAGGGGTCACAAAAGAGCCAACCTCCCACCCTCCCGCCCAGGCCTGGCTCGCTGCCTCCCCCCTGCCCCTGCTGAGGTCCTTCCTGGTCCAGTGCCAGGGTAGTGGTGGCAGCGGAGGCAGCAGCATTCCTCCCACCTGCAGCTGCCCCACCACTACCCCGCCGCCACTCCCTGCCCCTGCCTACCACTGCCTTCACCCCTGCCGGGGTCCTTCTTGGCCTGGTGCAGGTGGGGCAGCGGCAGCAGAAGCACCTGGGGTGCAACTCCACACTCGCCCTAGGCATTGTTGAGCCTAGATATGCCACTGGCCAGGAATGGGAATTATATAGTTGAACTGCAGGTGTAGCATTTCTCCCTATTGGCTAAACTCTCTAGGGCTGTTAGGAACTATAGTCCAACAGTATCAGGCAACCTGTACAATTCTCTTGTCATGGACCAATGGCCACAGTGTCAAGCAATAGTTCCCAAACCATTGAAAATGTTCAGCCACATAAGACAGCAGCTGTGACAATATGTACAAGACTCAGAAACAAAACCAGCTGTACCAAGGAGGTTGAGTTTGAATCAGAAAGAGTGGGGAAAGAGTCCATGGATCATTACGTTGAATTGTGGCTGGGCTGAGTTTGGTTTGGCAAGGAGAGGCTTGATAACTGCTCTCTGGGAACATATACACAGAAAAAGTACACAGCCGATTTTAAAGCAAGAGTTGTTCCTTTATTAAATGAATGTTGTCATGTAGAATAGCAGCTATGCTAGAAGAGTTTCCCCAGTTTCCATATCAGTCCAACATCCTTGAAGGATAGTGTGGTCTACTGAATGCCTCTGAGACATACAACAGTACTAACAAGAGCACAAACTCTCCATCTCCTTCTCAGCATAAGTGATCAAGGTGCCTTCCATCTCAAAACCAGGCCTCAAGACAGATGGGCGAGGAGACAAATAATCAGATTTATCCGAGAAAGTTTGGAGTTGTGTTGCGCTTACTTGCTCTGAGAATGTATTTTCAAAAGGAAGATTGAAAACTGTCTGATAATTATCTAGGGTGGGATCCATCTTTTAAAAATGCCCAAGCCTTACAACCTTTTTTGAAAGAACCCAGTCATCTTTCAACATGCCACCCAACATTTACAGTCTTAACCAACCATAATGGGCTCTGTCTAACAAACAAGTGTTTGCTTTCATTTCCCTACATCCCTGGGATGAGCAAAATTAATCTCATCTGTCAAAACCACAGAAGCAACTGCTTCACTCTTCACCTCATTGAAGAATCCAAGTCTGAATGGCTCAATGTGGCATCAACCACTATGAAATTAGGAGGGTCCTAAGATGCACTGGGGAGACAAATACTGATTGTACTTAAATTAAAAAAAAGGAAAGAAAAAATATTCCTCAACGCAGTCTGAGAGGGAGTGAGCATGCTCATGGTCCTCAAGCAGAGTCATGTTGAAGGCAATCTGACATCAGTTGTATAGGAAAGAAGAACGGAGGGAGGAGAATGACTTAATGTAGAGGTGGGTAAATGTCAGCAGTTTTCTGTTCCTAAGACCTTCTGATGGCTGGACAGACTTCCAAAAAACAAAATAAAAACAAAAACAAAACCCAAACCCAAAAACAGAAATAGTAGAAGTCCACTATTGAAAAATGGTATTTTCAAAAATTTTATACAATGAGGGGGCCCTGCAACATTTTCCAAAGATGAATTGCTGTTCCCACGGACTTCTAAGAATGGCAATTTACACCCCACTTTTTTTTTTCTTAAAAAACATGGTCCAGAGAAGCCTGGTGACTGGAACACTTTGCCCATCTATGCTGTAGCAGTATATAGTACTGTGAGGATGGTAGTTTACCACTCATAGCTCCTTGTAATAGGCAAGAATTCAGATCTGGGCTTATGTGCCAACTATGTGTTCCTTCCTTCACTCTACTGTATACCTCCTTTCCAACAAATATTCAGGATACTTTAAGCTTTGAAAGACTCTGATCAAATAATAATAAGATTTTATATTTTCCAGAACAGAGAACAGCTGTGACTGTGACAACTGCTTTTCTTTTGTACTAGTAGTGCATTATGCAATCTGTCTTGCACCTTAGTGAGGCTAACTCAGTGATGGTTGCATACTGCCCTTGCACCCCCATTTTAAGGTAGTTTAAGAATATCATGCCAGGCTTTTTAATTCTCCTGTCCCTTGCCACTGTCCTTGTGTTGTTAAACATCTAGCTTTCCTTAGAGTTTGAGGGAATTCAGAGGCTTGCTGAAGACAATGTTGTAAGACTTCAATCAGTTTCAGTTAAGGCATTACCACACTGTGACTTTCGGATTCACATTATCGATGTTACCGCATGTCTGGCCTAGAGCGGCATTACATTCTGGGCAAGGCGTTAACGTAAGACCTCCATTTTTATTCTTGAGCCTCTGTGTTTATTTAACTGAATCAGTCTGCTGCTGCTGCTTAGAGCAATGGCACTCAACCTTTCACAGCCCAAGAGCCACTTCATCACTAAGGAGATGCAGAGAGGTGGAGAGCTGTGTGCAAACTCCCGAAGTATTCAGCACGCTGAGCACCCAGGCGCACAGAGAACAACTTTACAGCATACTAATAATTCATGTACTTGTCATGCTGGCCCTGGGAAGGTTGTTGCTAGAGAGAATGGGTGGGAGCTCAGAGAGAATCTGTCCCAGAGGGGACTGTAGTTGTCAGCCCAGGGAAATTTAGGTTCAGCTGTTACATCTGCCATGAACCTCATGAGATGATCATATGTTTGCAATTGACTCTTAGCCTAAACTATACTTGGAACTTGGAAGAGTTACTTTTTTTGGACCACAGCCTCAGAAAGCTCTAGTCAGCATAGCTAGTGTCTATGCTGGCTGGGGGATTCTAAAATTTGTAATCAAAAAGTAACTCAAGCTCTGCCTATGGTCACAGTTGATCCTCTGCCTTGTTATGCTGTATTTCATTTCCAATGTGGACCAACTCATTTTTAAAGACTGGTTAAAGCATGTACTTCTGGATATTCCAGAATCATTATTAATGTAATACATTTATTAGACCAACCAAGAAGAAGCAAAAATGAGTGCAAGCTTCTGAGATTCACAGATCTCTTCATCAGGCAAAAAGAGAGACCAGGAAGGAACAAGGAGAAGAAGACTGATGCAAGTGGATGTTCTAGCCATGTTGTTGGCATGGTCTGAGTCTTGAGTTGAAATGGGGTTGTGGGGCTGGGCAGGTCTCCAGACATCCCAGTTAAGTTCTGGTAAGCAATTTAGTTATGGTTTGTTTCACCTACTAGTACCTAGGAATGCCAGGAGGAAGATAGGCAGAAATGTTTGATTTTACTTTTTTGAAAATATAAAAACCAGAGTAAACTCACAGCTGATTTCATCTTGGGTGAAACATAGTGACTATCTTACAAACAGAAAACAGAGACACATTGAGCACTGCTTATAATAAAGACTTGGAAACAATTTTAGATGGTTGGACTAAGTTAAAAAAGGACCAGAAGTCAAAATGGACAGCTTTGCCTAGGGGGCTGGAGGAGATGAACTGTCAGAGAACAAAGTCCCAGCTTCAAATGGTACAAAATCCTCCTTCTCCACAGTATGGTTACAGTACAAATAGCTGTCTCCAATATCCCTCCTCTCTATAGACAAAAGGAAAGATATTGTTCATAAGACCCCCCCCCAAAACCTGATTATGCCAATCAGTAGGACACAGGATTGTGTGCAAGCATTCAAGATCTCTGGATCTCTTCATCAGAAAATATACTACAGAAGGCAGGACTGCCTAAAGCAAAGCTTATAAAGTTACTTTTAAGAAAAAGTAACTTTCCAGGTTCTAGTCTGATAGGAAATGTTGAATTGCTGTGAGATGGAAGGGTTGTGTGGTAATTTTACATTTCACCTGGACTAAACCCCAGGAATGCTGGGAGGAAAAGAGGCAGAAATATTTTGATGCTTCATTGTGGCAAAAATGTTTATACTCATCTTATAGTTCCCCCCTGTATAAATTTGAATGTATAAGGGCCTTTACATAATACACTGTCATAGTACTATTATTCCACTTTCAACATCATGTGGAATTCTGGGGTTTGTAGTTTACTGAGGCCAAAGGGTGCTCTGACCAGTGATATAGACTCAAATGGACTAACTCGGACTCAAGTCAGACTTAAGCCATTTCAGTGACTCGACTTGGACTTGGCAATAATGATGCACTGACTCGACTTGTCTCAAGACTTGTATATTTTTAGTGACTGACTTGCTGCCTTTGGTTCAGTAGCATAACACATTCATCCAGAAATCTTACAACTTTGAGCAATGCTTCCTTCTCTTTTTCACCTGCTGATCACATGACAATCTGTCACAAGCCCAAAGTGTGGGTGTATTTCTCAGAGGGGAACAGCAAACGGACTAGGCAATGGGCTTGAGCTCTGCTCAGTAGCCTGTCCCTGCTGCATATCAGAGAAGCCTTCTAAAACTTTTCCTAAGAGCAGAAGACAAGACTCACCCCTACAGTGCAGGCTGCATTTCTCAGAGGGGAACAGCAAATGTGTTAGGCAATAGGCTCGAGGAGGAAGGATGCTTCGTTCTAAAGCTTTCGAAACTTCAGTAATAGGGAGTAAGAAGTATCCTATTCTCCACTTCTGAAAAATCCTTTGGCTTCGGAAATGGGAAGTAAGAAGAATCCTATTCCCCATTTCCAAAGCTGCAGACTCTTTTATGTCCATTGGCACAAAAACCTCCAGCCTCAGGAAGGGGTAGTAAGAAGGATTCTATTTCCCACTTCCGAAGCTGCAGATGGCAAAATCGCAAATGTGGAGGATTGACTCTGCTTAAACTGTTAAAACTGACATTATTCAGCTCTGTCCAGAAATTCTGGAATATAGGTTGGGGTATAAAGTTGGCTTGCAGAATTAAGACTTGACTTGAAAGTATCTTCAAGGGTTTGAGACTTGACTTGAGACTTGAAGGTAGAGACTTGAGAACTGACTTGAGACTTGGAGTAAAAGACTTAAATACATCACTGGCTCTGACTATGAATTCTAAATGCCCCTCCCTAAACTGCAAACCTCAGGATTCCAGAGAATGTTGAAGATGGAATAATAGCACTGTAACAGTGTAGTGCCGAAAGGCCCTAAAAAAACAGAAGTGAAAAGATGGAAATAGACACACACACACAAATGTACAGGTGTGCCTGCTTGCTCTCTTTCTCTCTCTCACACACAGAACTTATGGGTTATTGTGTGCATGTGCAACACATGGGAAAGTCTCATAGCCATGGTAGCTGGGACACTCTGAGAGTTACAATTTAAAAAAAAGTTTCCAAGTGCAACTTAACACATTCAACAATAATCCTTCAAGTGTGGGAACAATGGGCAGATGTATGCTGTAATCAGATCTTAATCATGCTGTGTAGCTGTGTGGAGCAATATCATACTTCAGGGAAGTGGGCAGCTAAATACAACTGCATGTACTATGACTGTTTACACAGAATTATGACTCCATGCACATAGTAATGAACTTTACTTCAGAGAGACTGGGGTATGGTCTGACGAAAATGATTGTCTGTATATAGGAGCTTTTCTATTAACTTCATTGAATTGAGGGAGAAAGCCCCTTTCTGCATGTACCTGTGCAAGTGGGATCATTTATGCATATATTAGATTCTTTCCCCTAGTTCCTTTGTCTGAAAGAGAGTACAGTCATCCCTCCACATTCGCTAGGGTTAGGGGCACAGAATCCCCATGAAAGTGTTAAAACCATGAATAACTCTAGGGCCTCCTGAACCATATTTAACAGACAAAAAAAGTATGATCACCATTATTTAACCCACAGTGGATTCCTTTGAGGCATCAGGGTTCCTTCACAAGGCAGATGTGGGTGGCTGGTGGGGCTTACTGCCACCTCTGCTGCTGCCTCACACTATTTTTAATAGGGACTTACCAGCCTTGTTTGCGGTTTCTCAGTCTCACGGGGCTTGCAGTCCCTATTAAAAATGGCATAGGGTGGTAGCAGAGCTGACAGCAAATAATCCATGAATAATCAAATCCGCAAAAGTGAAACTCGCAAATGTGGAGGGCTGACTGTAGTATGATAGGGAGTTGGCAGTTAGTCTACCAGTGAAAAGTTCTCTACTGTTTCAGCCACAGCTGAACAATGACATATTTAACATGTACTTAAAAGAGGAGCTCCCACAAATGGCAAAAGCTATCTTTTTGTCATAGCATGTGCTTTTCATAAACAAGGTATCTTGCATTCGGGATGGTTTGTTTTGTGTTTGGTCACTGGATAATAAACACAAACTTAATTTGCAGATCTGATTATTGAAGCATGTGTCTTTGAGGAATATGTGTAGTATGAGAAAGAAAAAATGTTAGTCACAGGGAATATGCTTCTTCCTTAATGTCTCGCTTTATCCTATATCTCTTTGATTACAGTGGGGTGTACTATGTGCTTTCTAAGAATGGCAGCTCGCATGACAGAGACCTCCGGCTCAGATGCACCATCTCTAGTGCCTTTCCTGTGCAAAATTAACCCTTATTCTCAAGGTAAGTGGAGCAGCTGGCAACAGTACTGTTGTACTGGCTCTGGCTTCTTTCCTTTAGCATGACATAATGGCCATTATGAAAGGACACAGTGCTAACTGGACAGCGTTCCTCTGGCTTCACTGCTCAGCCTTTCAGATTTGCAGACAGATATCCATAGGATCTGGGCAATAAGGGAGTACAGCAGCCATGCCACATGTCCAATTTCACAGCAGACAATAATCTTTTAATGGTTTGTCTTCAAAACAACATCAATTTAAAGATAAAGAAAACCTTCAGAAGGGAGCGCAGGAGCCTCAGGGTTGCCCATCTACAATTAATTTCCTGGATGGCAGCCGGCAAACAGGTCACCTACTTAGTCATCCCCACTAGGGTGAGCTGTTTGCATTTCTAATTTAAAAGGCAGTGATTATTTCTAAGGTTGGGTCTACACAAAAAAGTCAACATACAGACACTCTATTTAGACTTGAGATCTATTTTGTCTTTCTATGTATGTGTGATGAATTTCTTCTGGTTTTTTTCGGTAAGTGACAAACTTATAAGGGGCACTTGAAAAAAAGCACAGAAACAGTAGTCTCAGATTTACATCTGAAGTGTTGCTTCAGGTTTGGGCTTCAACAGCATGATGGAAACTGAGGTTTGTGTCACTTGAGCCAAAGACAAGGCATAGGCTGGTAGATGTCTCAACAGTTGAACTGTTTCCTGAAAGAATGAAGAGAAATCTAATGCAAATAAGCAGAGAGTTTAAAGTAAGACATAGGCTATGTTTCTGCTATTCACCATGGAGGAGGGACTCATTGTGGAACTCCTTTGCTGTTAGAGGGATGAGACTGAAAGGCTGGCAAAGGCATCTGTACCTTTGGAGAAGGGAATTTCAACAGGGACAGCTTAAGCTTGGAATAGTTACGTTTGTGGGTTTCATCTCATAGAATCCCTCAGTCAATATGGCTAATGACCACACTGGCTGGAAATTCAGGGAATTAGAATCCCCAAAAGCAACATTTCCAAACTTTGGCCATTTCCACACTAGCCTGTTATAGTGCTATTATTCCACTTTCAATGTCCTATGGAATCCTGGGGTTTGCAGTTTAGGGAGGGGTCTTTGAGGCTTGACAAAGGCTACACTTTCTGGAATTCCCTCTTACTTGGAATAAACAAACAAATGAAGCAAAACTACATATTACTCGCAAATACTTCTAGCCTGATTTTTCCAACTTCTCGCTTAGGTAATTAAAGAGATGATCCAAGAGACAAGAGCTATTAACTGTGAGGAAATGGCAGGCAGAGTTCTCCCACAAGTGCTTCTCTGTCTTTAGTCTCCCCCTCGTCGAGCTCCTGAAGTGGTATTTTAAAAGAGTTGTTCTGCAATTATGTAGAATGCCACTATGAAAAAAAAAGCCATGGTAGAAGCATAAAAAGTATGAAAGAAGAACAATATTGAAGAGAAATCCAAATGTCCCTCTATTCCAGCTATTTATTGAAAGAGCATGATTGACCAGGAATTTCTACTGTTGAAGACCCATTGAAATGAACTGCAACCAAGGCTGGATGAAGAAAGAGGGTGCTGGAATGGAGGGGGGACTTTGTAGTATGGGAGAAATGGCACCATGCAAATGATGTCAGTGAGATCCACCATGGTGTAACAGTTTCAGGGTTGGACTATGACTTTAGAGATCAGGGTTCAAATCCTTGCTAGTGTATAGAAACCCACTGGGCTACTCACACTCTCTCAGCCTCAGAGGAAGGTTAAACCTAAACCGCTCGAGAACAAATCTTACCAAGAAAACCCCATAATAGGTTTACCTTATGGGCACCGTGAGTTGGAAACGATTTGAAAGCAAACAACAACAAATGACCTGGGAGAGAGCTACCAAAATGAAGAGCAATACAGGAGAAAAAGCAACACTGTTGTGCAGCTTGTTATGCAGGGCTGAGGAAAGTAGCATTACTTTAAAATTCCCTCTTCAATGCAACCTCATGGGACAGGAGTGCATGATCTTTTATTTGGTAGCCCTGAACAGACTGTTTATGGTAGTACTTAGTAGACAGACTGGAATAGGAAGTATTTCAGTCTTCACAAAAGCATTATTCTATTTTCCTACAACAGTCTTTTTATTTTGGGGCCCATATCTTCAGTAGTTCTTGCTAGCATGCTAAGCATAGGCCTTCTTGTGGGGAGGAGAATAATGAGGGGTTCACCTGACTGTGAAAAAGCAGAACAATCTCTAGTGACACCTTGTGGTAAATAATGAAGGAGTTAACTAAAAGATCTTTTACAGTCCACCAGGATGTTCTTCATAACACGGCAGCTTAACTTTAACGCTGGTGCTTTTCTGATGCATTCCTGGGCAGAATTAATTCATTATTTATTTATACACTTTTATTCCCTGCTTTCTCCTGCCATGGGACCTAGGGCAGTTTACAATCATTTAAAATAAAATATTAGCTGACATGTCATATTACAAAAGTGAAAAACATTAAGCAACAGCTGTGTTAAAACTGCACAGTTAAGAATAGTTTAAAATACAGTTATACTTCAGTTAACTAAGCAGATGTGACCCTGGACATTACTTCTTTAACAGAAAATGTGGTACCAGCAGCAGAAATAACATGGAAATAATAGAGATGGGTTCCTGTACCACAAAAAAGTAGAGCAATTCAACATGTTTCAGCAAACTTTTTATTCCAGATTCACAATGTACTCATTATTTAAGACGTACCTGAAACAAATCAGTCAGATAAGCCTTGAATAAGAAGACAAAAACATCTTAAGGCTTCAAAAGACCACTTGAAGGCTTCTTCCAAAATGCATCTAGGAATTATAATAGATCAGTAGTGAATAAAGAGTTTAAAAACCATTGTATCCGAAAGACATTGTTGAAGGTTTGGTCACAAATGAAGCAAAAATTTTATTCAAAACTACCAGTATGGACCTCACCACAAGAAGCTTATAAAATCGCCTCAACAAAACAAGGAAATTTACTAACATATCAAGAGTTGTTGAAATGGGAGGAAAACAAACCAAGAATGTGTACAGAAGAAGAATTAAAGGCTGAAGGACATGAACTAAATTGGTTTCCATGGAGACAACTCAGAGAAAGATTTAGAATGGACCAAAAATTATATGGATTTGAGAGAAAAGAGAATGAGTTAGACTTACTGATGAAAGGAAACCAAAAGAAAAGAATTTCCAAATTTAATAAATTATTGTTGAAAAGAGAGATGGAATCAGAAGTAGTTAAAGATACAATGGTTAGATGGGCACAGAATTTGGGACATTCAGTTGAACTAGAAACTTGGGAGAGAGTGTGGAAAATAGATATAAAATTTACATTAAATCTAAACCTAAGAGAAAATTTTTATAAAATGTTTTACAGATGGTATATGACCCCAGACAGATTACAAAAGATAATGAAAAATGGGAATTCAAATTGTTGGAAATCTGATGAAAAGATGGGGTCTTTTTTTCGTATGTGGTGGACATGGAAGATAACAAAATTTTTTTGGAAGGGGGTACATAATGAAATTCAAAGAATTTGTAAGCTGAATTTTGAAATGAAACCAGAGCTTTATCTGTTAAATATGCTAGGGCAACAAAGGGAAATAAGAAGTCATCAGAAGATATTATTATATTTAATAACTGCGGCAAGGTTGACATGTACGCAACACTGGAAAGAAAAGAAATATATTGGTATAGAAGAATGGAAGTTAAAAGTTCTGGATATGATAGAGATGGAAAAATTAGCATTTTCTTTGAAGAATAAATCTATCCAGAACTTTGAGAAGGAAAGGAAAGGAGTATTGGATTGGGTAAGGATATAAATATATTACAAATCAAAGAAGAAATAATGTAATTGTTCTTCTCTCTGTAAGATGGAAATTATGTTTGTATGGAATGGAAATAAACAATTTCAATTGGAAGTTTTAAGCATGAAAGTGTGGGGTTTTTTTAATTTCATTTTCGAGATTAAACTTTTAATAAAAATTACTACAAAAAACCCCCCAAAACCCAAAATACATCTAGGAATGACTTTTTCTTTCACCAGCCTCCACTTTTCTTATGATTTCCATTTTGGTGCATAGACTTACAAATCTGGGCTTCCTACTGAAGGTATAGCAGGTGAGGTTTATCTGCTCCACTCTTTTCCTTTTGTTTTGTTGTTCATGCATACTCAGAAAGGGATTCTGGAGTCAGCCACTGTTTACCTTGCGTGTTGTAGTCAGGCCCACACAAATACAGTAGGATTGGCTACAGTAGCATCTCGTTCTTTCCCAGCTCAAATTTACCACATGATTTACTGCAGACACACTGCTGCAACCTGATACCAAAAATCTCCAGCCCTCATTCACCATCCTCTCAGTGCTGCTACATCTAAAAAAACTTCCAACTAAAGAGAAGATAAGGAAGAAAAAGGGGGGACAGGTGTAAAAATACTTTGTAGAAAGATGCTTCTTTAGCAGAGGCTTTGTTAAGTGAGATATGTCTGTACATTTAAGACACAGGCTCTTTTTGCACTACCCTCCCATCCCACAATGGGGATGGGAGAAGGACAGGACTGCGATGATGCTTTTGCATGATGTCATTGTGTCCCTGTCCTTCTTCCACCCCCAGGCGGCGTGATCACAGATTAAATCATTGATGGGTTTTTCCCATCAATGGCACGTGATTGTGCAGCCATCCTGGACTTGCGTGTCCTACAGAAGCCACAGAAGTGCAATGGCTGCACTTACTGCCCCAGCACAGCTTGGGAAGGTATCTGGCTGTGCTGCGAAAGGAAGAGGCATGGCCACTGTGCTCCCTCCTGCAGGGAGCCAGCTGGTGTGGATAGGAGTGCTCCTCTTGTGCTTCCATTGGGAAGAGCCACTGCCAGGGTCCCCACCAGACAACTTCAGGAAAAGGTAGGGTGTGGAAAGGGTCACAGTTGAAAACAAACAAACATGGCACACAATTTTCAAGCACTGTTCTGCCATGTGATTAAAAATCAAAGGCCTCCGAAAATAGAAAGGTCTTTGTTTGACAGCAGAGAGACAACTGCACTACCCATGGGAGGGAATTCCACAGCCTGGGAGCAGCCACTGAGACCCACTCCCATGTCCTCACCCAAATATACCTGCAATGGTGGTGGGACTGAGAGAAAGTCCGTCCTCAAAGATCTTAAAACTTGGAATGGCTTCCATGGGAAGATACAGTCTTTTACATAATCTGTACCCAAGCGATACAGAACTTTAAAGGTCATAAGCAGAACCCTGAAACAGATGGCTTCCCAGTGAAACTCTCCCAACAGGTGATTTCTAGGATCCCTATATAGAAAAATGTTCCAGTACATTTCCTTCCTTGGAAATAAGAAATCACTTTTATAGAACAGGTCTTTGATTTGTGATGGGAATATAAATCAGGATCTCTTTCTACTACAAAATTCATCACAAAATGCCTTTAGTCATTGAAGTTACAGAGATTAGATGTACAAGCCGAGATGCAACATTCTCTTCTCCCTCTTTGAACAAAATACCATTACCACATTGAAAAGCTCCCAGAGTCCTCCAGCCAGCTTGGCCTGTGGGATATGTAATACCCTAAAGCAACATTCCCAAGCTTCCCAGTAAAGCACAATGATCACCAAGGTGCTGAATGCCACAGTAGAGTTAAAACAGCCTTTTTTTTTTTGAATCCCAGGCAGACAGGATCCTATCATGAGGCAATGTGACCTGAGGCAGCAGGTTTTAATACTATAATACTATAAGCTGTCCTGGGACTACTTGTTTTAAAAGACAGAATACATGTTCATAAGTTAAATGAGAAATACAGTTATACATTTTCTCTCCATTAAATATGGCATTTTAGTAAATGAGAAGAAAGAATCCATGACATGCAGTTCTCTGGAAATTTAACTTTGCCCTTTTCGCACCTTACCTCGCATCTCCTTTGCTTCTCCTCTGCACCAGCTCCGTGCTGGCCGGAAGGAAACGTAAGCACTCCGCCCCTTCCTTCTGCAGTGTAGCCGGGCACTTTTCCAGGCTGCGCTGGGGGAGGAAGCATGATAGCTGCACCTCTGGAGCCTCCACATGCAAGGTAAGTGCATATGAGGCATGGGAGGGACACATGATCACGCATCATTTTCAGCAACAAGCCGAAAATGATATAATGTGTGATTGCTGCCTACTGGCCTTGGAAGAGTCGCGTTATTGTGAGGATGTCATGTGAAACAGTCCTTGCACTCGTGCGAAACCCCCGAGGCCATTACGCAACATGACTGGTGTGTGAAAAAGGCCTTTGTTTACCATTCATTGAAATGAAAGAAAGCTTTACATCAGAATACAGCATTTTGAAGATTCTTCTGTGTACAGATTAACAGTATGGGGACCCATGGATTGACCATCTGTGGGGATACTATGCTATACAATAGTCTTCCCAAAACCAGTGCTCTCGAGATGTGTTGAATAATTACTCCCATAATTCCCAGTCAACACTGAAGGAAATTGTAGTCAGGCATATCTAGATGGCACTAGGTTGGGAAATGCTGCCTTAAAATATATTCAGCAGGACACTATGATGAGAAAAACTCAGAATTCCCCTTTAGGGGTTATAGAATGACTTCAGAATGTTTAGAACAACCAACAGCAGGATGCAGATAGATGTTGGGTTATCAACAGCTCCTCTATGGTGGCATAAGGGAAGATAACCCCACAGGCAAAAGAGTAAGTCCATGCCACCCCTGCTTTGACAAAATAAAAGACTGTGTACATTACATTCATATTCCAGGCCTCCTGAAATGTGAAATCCAGAAGGGTTTTTCTCTTTTGGTGTGTCTTCACTAACATCAGGTGAAAAGCTGTGCTTGGGTGATAACAAGGTTTTTACAATTCTTGAGTGTAACATAGTGCCTACAGATCAAATATGATGAATGACGCCACTATGAGGAAAGAAACATGGTCTTTTCTAAGGTGGGGTGTTTACTCTGCAATTCTTTTCCCAAAGAAGCTTGCCAGGCCTTTTGGATTCTCCTAGGCTTTTGAGGAATAATATGATGATTTTATTTTGTTATTCTTGATGTTGGTTGTTTTTCTAAAGCTGTGCTATGCAATACTTTATAGGTATACATTATTATTGTTAATATTGGTTTTATGTTGTGAGCCACATAGATGTTCATCATAGGTCAAAAGATAGGTTACAAATATTAAAACAGCAACAAGGAGAAAAACTCAAACCTATGCAGCCACTGTTCTGTAGTGTATGTTCCATAGAATCCTTGCCAAGCTGGTCTGTGTGGGAGGTTAATTAATACAATTAATAATGAATACCCTAATTACAGTCATTTAAGCAGCAGAGTTTGTTGTTGTTATTATCTTGTATGCAGTCATTACCATGTCTTGTCATTAAAACAAATAAGGCAACAATTAAGCACAGAGTAATCCAAATGCTAGCAGGAGAACCATACAGGAAGTAATAACTCAGGAGAGAACATTTAGTTAATGACTGGGATGATACCATGCCTGTTCACACAATTCACACATGTTACTACATGACTTGGTGTTGAATGTGTGAGAAATGGTTCTTTTGAAAGGCATTCTTTTGGTGGTGATTTGAAAGTACTATCTACAAAACTATACAGAAAGATTGCTTATCTGTCTGTCCATCTATCCATCTATCTTCAATTCATCTATCCTGTGGCATTTCTTATCCACTGTTGGTATTTCTTAGCCACTGTTCAAAATGGCAGTGTTCCCAGCATAGCCAAAGCAAAACACACACACAAACACAGAATTACTTTTACTCAAGAGTGTTAAAATCTCTCTTAATAACAGCCAAACATAAATCCGAGTGTATATCTTTGGGGAAGAGGTTTGATAGGCTAGAGACCAAAGCTTGGCAAAAGTATTATTTTGGACTGCAAATCCAAAAAGGTGTGTGTACTTGAGTTGTCAGCCAGGACATGTGTGTGGAGAACATACACACAGATCTTAGTGAAAGGAGATGCTACCTATGGACTACCTTGGAGAATATCAACGCCAGAGCCCAAAAAACAGGCAAATTGATACTTGTGTAGCTGAGAAGTAGACAGCAGAAGAAGAATGGGGAGGGGGAAATGTATAAGACTATGGGGTAGGAAAAGCAGATGTTGTGAGTAGGAAGGGATTAGGTATGAGGAGCAGGGAGGAGGTCTGGATGTAGTCTTGATTCAGAACAAACAGCCAGGCCTTTGGCTGCACTGCTGGCCTACTGCAGTTGAAATAGACAGAGACAAAAATGATACCAGACGAACATATGCTTATTAATTCTCAGATCAGTTCATGAAAGCCTTTTTCTGATAAATTTAGTATGCAGATTGCATGTCTGTAGAACTTTCTTACAGTATACACAGTATCCTGCATCATAACCAAAGCATAATGCTGTGACTAAGAGTTTCTCCTCTCCTTTCAGTGACACAATTCATACACAATTTATCTCTTTTATGGGCCTGAAGATTTTTCCAGATACATATCAAAGACCTTTCCATGCCTCTCACATGAATAATAGATTCTGGTGCAGCTTATAATAAATCATCTTGGTTCTTCATTTGGCTGTGAGCAAACATGGCTATTTTTAAGCATAGCAATCAGAGTGGCATTGCAGTTTTGTTCTTTCAAAATGGCTCCTTCAGCCTTAGCATGGCTTTAATGTCACTTTGATGTGACCAAGGACAGAGTGAAGTAAAAGGTTAAAGTTTACAATAACAGCTTTCAAGTTCGGGAATAAACCTCCTGTTCTTTCTGCCCATAGAAGTCAGATGGGTGAATTTTGATTTCTCTGGGTTAGGTTGCAAAAGTTGTTAAGAGTACTTCATCTTCTGTAGATATGAATGAAAGATGTCCAACATTTGGGGACATAATGACTTACCTCCATAAGTGGAAAAATAGGAGGACAATTCTCCTCTCTTTCTTCTGCAACCTCCTGTGCACTCAATGAAACAGAAGATTAGAAAACCCTGCAGAGTAGATACTCAGCATCACAGAGTTGCAAGTGGAAAAGTCCTAACAGGTGTAGGTTTGGTCCTACTTCTATATAGATGCTCCCATCCTAAACCTGTTTACGTGAAAGCAAGATCTAATTCTTCTGTGTTGACTTCTTTCAACCAACCTGGCCAGTTTTCTGCTTTGGTGGAAGTTGACCAAAAGGCAAAGAAAAGCCTAGAGCCCATATTCTCTTTCCACCATTTATTTATTTATTTATTTATTTATTTATTTATTTATTTATTTAATCATTTTAAAATATTTCAACCCCATCACATATCAAAAAGATTTGATCATAGTCTACAAATAACATTAAAACAGGTTATATTGTTTAAAACAGTGGCTCTCAACCTGTGGGTCCTCAGATGTTTGTGGACTTCAGCTCCCAGAAGCCCCAGCCACCATGGTCAATGCTCAGCGCTTCTGGGAGCTGAAGTCTAGAAACATCTGGGGACCCACAGGTTGAGAACCACTGGTTTAAAACAACAAAAATAATTTAAATAAGCTAAACTATACTAAACATAATAATGAGTTAAAACAGATTTAAACGATTTTAAAAGTTTTTATATTGTTGGTAAACCAATAGCATTTTCCTTTCAGGATCTGCATTTCTGTCCACCTGAAACAACTGGGCTCTGTTTTTTCTGACTTCTCTAGCACACTTTTGGTTGGACTCTGGTCTTCTGCCTATAGACCCAGATGCATGGGGTTTTCTCTTCAGGCTTCGTGAAGTTATCAACTGCTGAGCTGGGCCCTAAGTATTTTCTGTTGGGGAATGTAAGAGAAAGGAGAGTACGTCACAAGCAAAGGAGTTAGTATCAACGATCAGAAGGTAACCCTCCTACAAGAGAGTTTAACAGAAAAATAAAGCAGGCTTAAATCTTCTTTGTAATAGCACATGAAACAGGTTAACTTAAAATTAGTAAAGGTGTGATACTTGTGCTTATCAAGGCCTTGATATATTTACAAGAGCTGAAATTAATTAGGTGCATCATTTATCTATTTACTTATTTTGAAGATTTACATCTGCCTTTTGATAGAATGAATCATCTTTCCACATTAGTCATTTAGTACAGAATCATCATGTTTCACCCACTCACCTTTTAGAGGAATGTCCTCACAGCCCCTTGATCCAATCAGTGGTGGAGCTTGGAGTGCGTGGAGAGGGGTGGGAGGGGACGGGGCTACACTGCAAGAGGGTGGGGCTATGGTACATGGGGGTGTGGCTACAATGGATAGGGCAGGGCTATGACAGATGGGGCAGGGCTACAGTATGTGGGGAAGGGCAAGCAAGGAGCTAGAACACCCCCAAAAAATTGCTGCTGGAGGCGAACCGCCCCCATATCCTCCCTGTCCCTACATGGCTGCATCCAATCACCCTTTCCTGTGTTTTGCTTGTGGTTTTTCTCTGTCAGATTTTGAGTGCTTCCAGGCCAGCTGCTTTTACTGATAACAATCAAAGGACACTTTAAAACATCCCCTTTTAAAAATGAGAATGGTTGAGGACAGCAATCTCTACAAGTATAGATGTCTTCCTCACTATTGTTCCTAGTCTTTTAAAAGATGAGATTTTGACATGGGACATAACGTATTGGAAAAGTGAGTCCATATATTGTATTTCAACAATCTTTGAATAAACATTTCAGACTTGAGCTCTTTCTGCGCCTTTCCTTCAAGTAAACATGGTAGATCTGAAAACAGCTTGGAACAGTTACTTTTTGATCAATCTAGCATGACTATTAGCATTGTAGACCATACTCTGGGCTTACATTACGCATTTTCAGACACAGAGATCTCTGAGCCGTACCTTGCTAATAATATTCTCTCTCTGCATTAAAAAAACAAAAAAATCAAGATAGCAGTTAGGGAGGGAAAGTATACATCTCTCCATTGTAGAAATGAGTCTAACCCTATCCCACAGAATCCCCTCACAATATGATTAGTAATTACATAGTTTATGGCCCTTTCCACATGAGAAGAGGAATCCGCGTAGTGACGGTTCCGGGCGGTTTGAACCGGGTTTTTTTGTATCCGCGCTAATGCGCGCTCTCTATTCATACGTCTTATGTTTGATCCGGCTTAGCGCGGTTTCAGAGATCCACACGTTGCCGTCCTGACCACCCCCGCTATTAACATAACCCCGCCCACTATGGCTGTGATAGGCTGTCCACGCCCACGGCCCACCCCCCGTTCATCTCAGGGGCGAATCAGCGCGTATCTGCGCTTCCAAACAAGTGAGCAAGAACGTGATTGCGCGGATCAGGGGGAAAAGAAACACTTTTTTTCCGGTTTTTAAAAGCACGTGCAAGCACAGTTGGAGACGTTTCTAAACGGATTGACGTGTGGAACTTGGAAATTAAAGACGACTCAGCGCGCTTTAAGGTATGGAAGACCTCCGTCAGAAATCGCGCTACAGTGCGCTAAAGCGTTTTATTACCCCCGTGTGGAAAGGGCCAATATTAGCCTTCAACAGTATTTAGGACTTTTAACTGAATATTTGCTGTGAACCAGCGGTATATCTAGAGTCAACAGCACCTAGAGCAAGCATGGAAGTTGCACCCCAAGAGCAGCTTCTCCCACCACTGCCGCTCCAGGCTGAGGAAGACACCAGTGGGGGTGGTGTGGGGTTTGCAGCTGTCCGGGCCTGGGTGAGAGCGTTGGCTTTTTAGTACCTTCTGGCATTGGTGCCCTGGGCATGTGCCCCAGTTGCTCCACCCTTGATATGCTTCTGTTGTGAACTAATAAAGATATTTTAGTAGTTCAAAATAGACTCCATCAGCTGCAGTAATGGCAAGGTGCATATGGGGTGCCTGATGTGTCCATGCCCTGGAATCAGACTCCTCTCCCACTGAAAATTTAACTTCTGAAGATCTTTGGAGCAAGCTCTAGTGACTCAGAATGACAAATATGAAGAAGGCTTCCTTCAAAGCAAACACTGAGGAAAGTATATCAGAAAATATCCCTCATAAATAGGATCACCTGGCACATGTGGTATTGGTTTATTCAGGTATGCAACTCTTCACTTAATGTTGGCCATGTATGTATAAACCACCATATAGACCTGGTTTATACATGCCAGTTTACAGTGTGGGGGTACGTGTGCAGTCTTCCTTTCCATCACAGTCAAAAAGTTTTACATGTGCCCTCCAGCTATAAAAAGAAAGTTTCCCACATTATTTGAGGATAAGCATTAAGCACCAATTCCTCATGGCTTGAAGGGATAGTCAGCAAAATGAACAGAGATCCCAAGCTGATGGAAAAAATTGTACCACTTCATGTCCTGGGGTGTGGGGGTCATGTTTTTCAGGGCGCCATTATGTGAAACACAAACAACCATCCTGATTGGGATAGTAAGTGGTGGGCTGAACTACAGCCTTGCTTCCCAAGGTGCTAGTTTTCTGCATGCATGCATGCATTATTAAATCACAGGTGAATGTTAACTGATAGCATCCCACCTGTAACCTCAGGTGGTTTGGTTTGCTGTTCCACCTTAGATTTTTATCACCTTATTCTGCCCCATGTGAAAATCAAGTATGACTTTATAAGGTTTCTTTTCTATGGACTATTTGTCTTCTCTCTTCATAGTTACTCATGTTCAGTGAGGAAATTATGAATACAAAAAGGCTCTTCAGGACCCAAGTATTTGGTTCATGTATTAAGATACTGTAATTTGAGTTGTTCAAAAGATTGGCCTGATATATATATTTGCAGCATATGTGATATAGCTATATTCTAAAGCAATTTGTTTGAGTTCCAAAATTAGAGTTTATAGAACAAAATTTAAAAATATATAATGAAGTGTGCTACAGCCAGTGTAGCTGTTGATTTAAAGGATTATTTTTTTTAAAAAAAACAAATCACCTTGGTATGCCTTTTATCAGAAATCATTCTGAAACTTTTTAATTTATGGGCTTTTATTGCAATCCTCAATTCATCCTGAGTAGTCTATTATTAAGTGTTCTTGGGGCTCTTATTGTTCTTTATCGAAGGACTGTATCTCCCTGCAATTCATCTGTAGTCATTCTTCATAGAGAAAATCTTTCATATTAGGTTCCTTTCATCATTCGATGACAACTCTTGAATGCATCATTATTCAGCAATGGGTTTAGAAATTATAATCATTAGGCAATTTTTCATATAATCTGATTTTATAAACTGTTTCTTTTTATTATCTTTTGATGGAAAACAGTAAATGCATCTGTCTATTTTGATCCTCCCTGATAACTGTAATAGAAAAACTAAGTAAGAACATCTTATTGAGGAAACAACCGTGCTGGATTTCTCATATGCATGAACCGAAAGGTTATTTAATGTGAAGGAAAAACCCCTCTCCTACTTAATGAGACATTCTCAGCGCAAATATCTAAACATTAGTACTCTACTCCTTATGCATGGCTGTCAAGGTTCAATTGACTTTGTACTCCAGAGAGGGTTATTGTGTCACAGAAAATGTACAATTAAAAGCAAAACAGGGGTGGGGGTGGGGAATGACAGCATTTCATACATATTTAGGGCCCACTTCTCAGTTACTTTATGAGGCCTCTTGTCCCTTGAAGGATTTCTATAGAAAGCATGAAGGAGAAAGCAAGTATGCTGGCATGATTAGGCTAGACTTGATGAAGCACAGGTTCAAATCCTACTCATCCTGCAAATGAATATACTTTTATCTCCATTAGCTTGTTATGTTGTTGCTTTTGTGTGCCTTTAAGTTATTTCCGACTTATGGTGACCCTAAGGAGAAACTATCATGGGGTTTTCTGGGGCTGAACTAGTTTTCAAGATTTCTTGGAGAGAGGAAAAAGCTAGTAATCTTATATTGTAGATACATACCAAATCACCATGTATTAATTTGACACATTTCCGTGTAAGGATAATATAGAATAACTATGCTATTGTATGACCCATAGTAGAAGAACAGGATGTATAAAGGATAGACTGGACACATAAAAGTTGATTAGATGAAATATTTTAAGTCTTCAGGTCTAAATTACAAAAATTGCAAGTCCAAATAGTGTATTGGTATTTGTGTAGACTATTTGTGTGGGCATTTTGTTGTTGTTGTTGTCATGTGCCTTTAAGTACACTCTGAATTACAGCAACTCTATTGTAGTATTTTCCCTTTCCTTTCTCTAAGCTTGAGAGAGCCATATAAAAATCTTAAATACCGTAGGGGTACCAGATCCCATCCGATCTTGGAAGCTAAGCAGGATCAGTCCTGGTTAGTGCTAGGATGGGAGATTGCCAGGTGCTATAGGCTGTATTTCAGAAGAAGAAACTGGTAAGACCACCTTCGAGTTTTCCTTGCCTAAGAAAACTCTGTAAAATTCATGGGGTTGCCACAAGTCAACAGGCAGCTTGAAGGCACATACATATAGAGACCCAGGGCTGAGAGAGTGTGAGTTGCCCAAGGTCAATCAGTAGGTTTCCATGATTGGATGGGGATTTAAAACCTGGTCTCCCATAGTATTAGTCTAACATTCAAACCACTACAGCACATTGGCTTACTAGGCTACAACAACATAATTATTACTCTTTCTATTCCTGCTGAGCAGCAAAGAAAACAAATATTTCAGCCAGAGGTTTGAAGTCCTTTGGATAGTAATGCAGATCCATTGAATTATAACAGTTTAGTATAGCCATTTCAAACCTAGTGTCCTTCAGATGAGAACCAGCATGGTGTAGTGATCCAAGCATTAGACAACAGCTCTGGAGACCAAGCCATGAAACGCATTGGGTGACCTTGGGCAAGTCTCACTATCTTAGCCTCAGAGGAAGGCTAAGATTTGAACAAATCTTGCCAAGAAAATCATGCAATAGCTTTGCTTTAGAGTCACCACAAGTTGAAGGCATACAACGACAAGAACAAGCCCTTTAGATGGCTTGGATTACAGTTCCCATTGTCTTCAGCCACTGTGGTCAGTGCTCATGCTGGCTAGTGGTGATTAGAGATATAGTTCAACACATAGAGTGCCAGTTTAGGGAAAGTGGGTTTGGAAGCTTGCATGGTATTTGTGTCCCTGTATTCTTACTGGAACAACAGCAAAATTCAGGGGAATACATTGTCATTCCAGGATGTGGAAAGGGTTTTGTGGTACCAGATCCTAATTTTTTTCTGGAAAGCTGGAAAGTTCAAGAGGTCAACACATTTCGAGATGGAATATTAGGTATCACATTTTCCCCCGGAACCATTAGGGAACAGCTTGCAGCACAGAGCTTCCATACTAGTATGTCTAGCTACAGTGACACTATGGTCAACCTCAGGGTTTACATGTTCTAGAATTGCCAGTTAGGGCACTGCCTAGTATAGCACAAAACAAACTACCAGTTTTCCCTACTAATCTTTAAAGCTCTATCAGCCACATGTATTTCATCCCATAAGAGTGAAGTCTTTCATGCACCTCAGCCTTTTTGGAGGGGCATGTGTGAAAGTGCAATGGGCCCTGAATCATGACAGGATCAGTTTAGGAGGACACTCACAGTGGGCAACACTAAATGGATTATGTTTAGCCTATTCTTAAGCTTGAGGAGGTTCAAGGTAGACCAAAGAGGAATAGACCAAGTAATTGAACTAAAGGCAAAAGATATTTGCTTAGTGACAATCCTTAAGGAAGTCCTGGAAATGTGGCCTCATAACAGAGGATACCTTATTAACCTACCAAGATGGGGTTCCCAAGACACCATTCTAATTTAGAGACACCATGCTAATTTAGAGGGCTTTCATAGCAGTTGGGCTCTGCTGGCACAATTTCATACTGTCTTCATAACACCTAAAAGCCAAAACTATGACAACAGGAGTTGTCTTAGCAGTGAAAGTGATTAAAACTATTGGCAGGTGGACCTCCAGGATGTAGTGAGGATTCCTCTACTGTCCATAAGGATATCTGGATGCAGTATCATATTCTGGATGGTGAGACATGTGACTACCAGTGGGTATTAGGCATCTGGCAAATGGCTTTTTAAAAAAGAAGGTAGGCACTAATGCTATGGCTGCTCAGGTTCATGCAATTAGAAGCAGCGTGCTCAGAAGAGAATGTTTTAACCAAGGTGTCCAGGCTGTAGTTGGCATCCATGGATGTTGAGACAACACACTGAGACTGTTTTTGTCGGAAGGGTGAGAGTGTTTGAGGGCAAATGATCTGTCAGATGGTGTGGTAAGGTGGAAGGCACCTAGCAGTTATTAATGTAGCAGTTATTGGCATGCTGGAAACAAGAACTTCCTCTTGTAACTGAGGAATAGGGTTGGGACTGGTATTAATCCACCTGGGGTCTTGCACAAAAAAGAAAATCCATTTAGGGGAGATGGTATACAGTTGCTCCTAGATGATATAACATGTACTTGAGTAACCAGGCAAAGAGGATCTCTACCATCTAACATGGATGGGGTGGAAGTGTAGCTGGACTGTTCCCTTGGTGAGTATGTAACAGAAAGAAGCACTGAGCATAAATGGGAAAAAGAAGTGGCATGGTGGGCGCAGCTGAATGGGCTCACCTAGCAGCTTTGCGGGAATTGCTGTCAAGATTCAGCCAAGCTGAGACTTAGCCATTCCAGGTAGCCTGGGAGACAGACTGTAAATGGGTTCTTCCTCTTCTGAATGTGGTATGTGATGAAGTTATGGCCTAACAATTTAAAAGAAAAGACAGGTGTTTGCCTCATTCTTCTTGGCTGCAATGGCCCTGAAGCTGCCATAGCCCTGAAAAAGATAACAATAATTTTAAAAAGCTCTGGAAATCAGTACTTAAAAATATATTTAGCATGGATGATCATGCTACAGATACTAAGGCCCTTTCCGCACCAGGCAATTAGAAGGGGGCAGTGCGTCCTCTCACGGAGGTTGTCTGCACCTTGGAGCGGACTAGGACTGGACTAGTTACCGGAGATCCGCACCTCAGTCTGCTCCAAAATGATCCCAAGTGATCCTCCAGCGTGTTTTCTAAAGACTGCAAAAAACAGGTCTTTATTTTCCTGGAATGCGTCATTGCATTCCTGCTCCCTTGTGCAGATTCCCAGGCTTGCATCAATGCAAGCCTGCGATCTGCGGAGGTGGGCTTTAGGCATGGCGAGCTTCAGTGGTTGGTCGGGACCCAAGACCAACCGGAAGCCGCCATTTTGGAAGCCGGACGCCGCCATTTTGGAAGCTGGATGCTGCCATTTTGGAAGCTAGAAGCTGCCATTTTGGAAGCTGGAGCAGTGTGGATCTACAGACCTTGCACTGCTTTGATTCGCCCTGGACCAAGGAGGAGCCCTGCAGAAGGGCTTCAGGGACAGTCTGCATTGCTTTGGACCCCAGAAGAAGTAGTAGGTAACGGCACGGAGCGATCCCCTCGCCTTGTGCGGAAAGGGCCTAAGTCTAAGGAAAAGTTGAAAGAAAGTCTTGGCATCCTTTGTACAGAATCATCAAAGTAATAAACAGTTATAGCCAGGAATAGCCCAACCATGAAAACAATCTAGATAGCCAGGCCACCATAATTCCAAGCCATGTTTTGGAATGACAACCTCTGCCTCCACTTTTGGGCATATCCAACTTTTTCAATACATGCTTATAGATGAAAGAGGAATTCTAATCTGGTGTAGTTTAGTTTAATTTTGAGCTAATTAATTCCCCTCTGTTACCTGGAGGTACTGGCATTGTGGGTGGACTCCTAAGTTACCCACATTTTGAAGTAACATTAGTAAGGATGCCGAAGGATCTCAGGTGGTGACCTGAATCTTCATACCTAGCACAACCTTTATTGAGGTTGAAAATGAAAATAAAAAATGTGCTAGCTCATGATAATAAAACAGTGACGACGAGAACAATAACGTTATGATCAGTGTATGATAAGACACAGAGAGGGCAATAATGATGACATTTTAACTTGTGTACAAAAACTGTAGGGGAGTCCTGGATATAGTACTGAATGAATTAAAAAAAAATGATTGTAGGAATTCATACCTTCAGTCTGGACAAAATACTTTTGTCTGATGAAGACACATGGACTGGTAGACTAACAGAAAGTTAATCTAGTTAAAGATGTCATCTTACCAAATGTTTGTCCTTGTGTCTTTTACAGGTATGAGAATAATGAGCGAATGGATCATTTAAAATATAATTTATAATTTTATATTTTAAATGGATATAATTTTAAATGGATTGAGTTCAGCTACAGGGGAGACAAAGAGTAAGAATAGATTCCAGTGTATTAAAAATAGGACTGAAACAGAGCTCAAAGATTTCCTTTTTTAATTGAAAATATACTAGTCAGCAGGTGACAAGAGACTCACAGCCAAACCTCCCTGCTGTTCAAACAGAGGCAAAAAACAAACAAGCAATTTTATCACTCCTTCTCCATGCAGATTGTGGGCATGGCTTGCTATTCCCACAGTTGGGGGAAGGGCTTGCTTCCTGTCAGTTTGTGCTACTGCGTCTCATTTTGTTTCCTAGTGAAGGATCATTTCTGCACCTTGGAGGACAGGTGAGAATGAGAGGCTGGGAAGTAATGTGTGGAAAGGCAACATCGATTTCTTGGCTTCTCTGAGCTCACTACTGGCTAAGTTGCAAGGACCACAGCTGGATATTGAACACTGTACAGCAGAGCTTTCCAAACTTTTCATGTTGGTGACACCCTTTTTCGACATGCATCATTTTGCGACACAGTAATTCAGTTTTACTGGCAAACCAGAGGTACTCAGAGTTGTATGTAGGGTGGGGAAAGCAGCCCTCCCAATCTTGGCCTGCTGCCATTGCCCTCACTAGTAAATACCCTAGTGAGGGCAACTGCAGGGGGAAAGACAGCCCCTTCCACCCAGTCCTTGCCTGTTGTCGTCACTCTTGCCAGAGAAAGGCCCCACTGACAGTGATGGCAGCAGTCTAGGCTGAGATGGGGAGGTCTTTCTTGGCCAGGCAGGCAACACACCAACACACACTACAGGTGACACAGTGGCCATTTCCGCACTATACTCTTCTGACCATCGAATGGATGGAGAATGTTTATCTTCTAGCCTTGGAGTACATGCCTTCTGGCAACAGTTAGAGAACACAGGATTCAACCATGTTAACCATTAGTAAAATTTCATGTTTCAGGGATATAATTTAAAATAATGTGTGTATCTACAAAATTATCAAATATTTTTCCTGTACAAAATTAATGTATTATAATACACCAAACCAAAAAGAGATAATCACTGGGCATACCATACAACACAGGTAAGTATTGTCAGTATTGTACTGCCAGCTTTGGCCATTTCCGCACGGGGCAAGGGAATCGCCCCGTGCCGCTACTTACCAGATCTTCTGGCTCCCCAGTCTGGTCCAGGCTGCTCCGGAGCAGTGTATGGTCATAGATCTGCACTGCTCCGGCATCCAAAATGGTGGCTTCTGGTTGGTCGTGAGTCCCTACCAACCACTGAAGCTCGCCAGCCTAAAGCCCACCCTCTGCAGATCACCGAGCCTGAGAAGCTGCACCGGAGAGCAGGCATGCTCTGGGCTTTTGAAAGACCAGAAATATCAGGTCTTTCAAAAGCACGCTGGAGGACCACTTTGGGTTGTTCTGGAGCAGACTGAGGTGCGGATCTACAGTAAGTAGTCTGGACTCAGTCCGCTCCAAGGTGCAGACATCCTCCATGGAGGACGCACTGCACTGTTTTTATTACCCCGTGCAGAAATGGCCTTTATCTGAAGTAAACTATTTCTTTTTCATAAAGATGCAGTCATGTCTAGTCTTCCCAAAACACTATCTTTGTGGAACCAAATAAAGTTTTAAATCTAAATAAATGTACACACTGAAGCAAGGGCAGTTTTCTGTTGGTTGATTTGTATAGGATGATCTAACTCTGCATTTCATTCCATTCTAATTTCATTGACATCAAAGTTGGTGCTTTCCAACTGACACCAAATCTCATCTCCAGCATGATCTGGAAGCAATCCATTTTCTAAAACTCCCAGAATTACTTAGGAAATATCGGAATAATAACAGCGTCCTACATATATGGTTGTTCTCAAAATAACAATAAGGTAATGTAGGTGAACTGATGGGAACATACTAAAAATGCTTCTCTTGATGATGATGGTGAGGTTGGTGAGGAGAAGGAGGAGGATGGTGATGTTACATCATTGCCAAACATTCTTGTCATGTGGGGATCTCTTTCTGGTTTAGAGTTTAGAATGAGATATGTTTCCAATTAAATAGAAATACAAATAGCTTGTAGCACTGTGCAATACATTTAAGACTGAACTGATTCTAAAGGATAATTGGGAAACATTTGGAATGCTTATTTTACATTTAATTTATGTAGAATTTTCTGTTCTTCACAGCAAAGTTCAGAAAAAAGGAATGTCCTGCTTTTCAGCTGACATTCCTCTATATTTTTTGTATGTAACCCTATCAAAGCTATTAGGCACATTATTTAATTAAATACTTTTGAAAGCCTCCCATTTATTAAGAATTAAAGCTGCTCTGTGCATCTTCTTTTTCAAGGTGAAATCCATAAAGTCTCTAGAATGCAAGATGTAGACAATGTGAATGCTTTTAATATTATTCTGTTCATAATTGACCTGGCTCTTTTTAACCTTCTTTTATTTATTGATTGATTTATTTGAGAATAAAGCTTTTATTGAAAAAATATTTATCTATTCTACTGAATAAAACTGGTTGTTTTATTCAATATAAAACAATTCCGCTTAGTGAAAATACAGTCTGTTGGACAAATGTTATTTCTGATGTTCAACAAATTGGTCAGCTTACCCATTCAAATAATATCCGACCTTTAAAGGGTAAATCTCAAAGCGTAGACTTCCAAAACAGTGCTTGCAGCAGTTAATTAGTTATCAGACCATCCATGTTTTTATCTTGGATTTCTTGAAGTTAGTTGAATAATACAGACAATATCTCAAGAAGTATCCTAATATTTGTTATAATATACGTATGGTAGCACACACTCTTCCAGTAAGTTTGAGCAGGACAGTTCCAAATAACACGGAGCAAATGATCCACATCTAGCTACACTGCCAACAGCTAAAATTATTAATTTTGTATATTTTGTGTATTTCCTGAGGGATTATATGTCACCTAAACATGACATTATATTGTGCTAGTGAGTAAGAAGGTACTTACTAAAAAGGATGAATTGATCTTGAATATTTCCCTCCATTCTTTGTCTGCTATAATCACATGCTTTCCTGTAATTTCTTGCAAGGTCTTAAGAGGCCTAAATTTAATTGGTCTCACTGAATCAATGGGAACTTGATAAATCAACACTTCAATCTGCTTACTGTAGTTGGCATCAACCATTGGATTTAAGCCAGTGAATTAACAATTTGATATAACCTGGAGGAGATCTTTTCTTTTCTTGTTCTGTTGCTAAATTATTTACAGGCAGAGTATCTAATTTGTACGATTTTCAATTCCGGTGAAACTCATAACTTGAAAATATTCAAGCCAGGAAAGAATCCATTCTTGAGTTTACTAATCTGTTTCCTTCTACATATTAACCCAAAACTATTGACCAAACCAACGACTTATGGAATATATGTTTTTCCAAGTGTCATGAGACTATTTCCAACCTATGGAAAGATATATCTGGCAACTGCTTTTAAATGGTGATAACCCTCGACTTAATTTTGTTTTCATATTTATAGAATTAAAAGAAAATTTCTTTGTTGCACTACTGTCCCTGAATTTCATTGTGACAACCACAATAATAACAGAACAAGAGCTCCTGGTTCCTGAGGATCCTCTTTTTTCCCTTTGTTCTCTGTCCTTCTTCTGCCTGAAATGTTATTCTCCAAAATCTGAGGAAGAGAAAGGAAAAACAGGGAGGGGAGTATCCTCCTGTACTGGTTCTGTTCATTTATCCATTCATTCTTCACCATTCACTGGTGACAGCTACTCTCTAGGCCAGGCTAGGTAGATGCATGGGGAGACAGAGTGGTCTTGTGGGAAGCTGGAGGACCATTCATTGTTGCTGTGTGCCCTCTGGGCCATTTCCACAATACACAGTTACAGTGCTGTTATTCCACTTTCACAATCCTATGGAATCCTGGGGTTTGCAGTTGAGGGAGGGGCCTTTAGAATTATCAGCCAGAGAGGTCTTTGGCCTCAGTAAACTACAAACCCCAGAATTCCACAGGATGTTGAAAGTGGGATAATAGCAGTGTACTGCAGAAATGGCCCTGCTCATTTCTGACATAGGCAATTCTAGGGCAAACCTGTCAAGGGTTTTCTGGGCGCTGAGAGTATGTGGCATGCCCAAAGTTGTCCAGAAGGTTTCCATGGCTGAGCAGGGAATTGAACACTAATGTCCAGGATCATAGTCCAATGCTCAAACTACTACACCATACTGGTTCTCTGGAAGATCATAGGGCATTCAAAAGAAAGGAAGGAAGGAAGGAAGGAAGGAAGGAAGGCAGGCAGGCAGGCAGGCAGGCAGGCAGGCAGGCAGGCAGGCATTTTTCAAGGGTGGATAACAGAGACAAGAACTGATTTTTGTCCCAGCAGCAGCCCCACCTCACATCTTCTGAAAATGCAACCTGCAAGTGGATAGACTTCTGGTCTACGCATCCTCATTTTTTGGCTCATTTTAATTGGTCTTGCTGTTTGGGCCAGAGGATATTAAAAGGCAAAGCATCATATTTGGCCTCATTTTTAAGTGTTTGGATCATTTGAAGCTGTGGTTTTTGTTATTGTTTTTCTGTTTGGGGGCTACATCTGCAGCATGTTGCACTTGATCTACCTCTCACCTGCTTGATCCAACATCTGTTCCCACAGTGGTCAACTAGGGAAATGGGACACAATGGGGATAACTGCTACTTCTATTTGTCACAGCTGATATTCTGGTGCACGATACTACTGATACTGGAGTTCCTCATGACTATAGCCATCAGGGCAACATATAGCAATCAGGATACACCAATTTATTGAGATTGCAGTGAGATTCCTGAATGTGAATTTGAGTTCAGGAAAAAACTGACATTTTTCCAGTCAAGACAAAATTATATTGGTTTGCTGAATCAATTCTTTACCCAGCTTGCTCATTGCTAAAGGGATTCTATGTATCTACATTTTTGAAAAAAAAAAAAGGAAGATTCATCCCTGAATGAAAATTCTTTTTTAAACAGATTCTGTTAAATACCTGTGCAGATTTTTGAATGACCAAGGCTGTGTGTGTCCACAACTTACACAGTGCAACAGAGGAGTCCCTCAAAGCTTTTAGCAAAGAAGATGACTTGATGTCTTACTCAGCTCATTTGTGCTCAGCCTTCAGTGACATGAACCAATAAAGCATTGTTTATTCAAAGCTTAGAGGGGCTCAGTGATGACTCTAATCCCTCCACAGATAGCAAACAGATAACACAATCACATTTTCTCTACATCTGAGGATACAGTGAGCAATATAATACGCATGCTGGAAAGCAAACCATTGACTGTGTTTAATATGAAAGCAGCCATTTTAAAATGGTAAAAGGTATCACCCAATACCTGATTTCTGTAATGAAATAAAATGTTAAGAATGATGGACGCTCGGTGACTGATTTCTTAAAACTCACGTGCATAAAAGGAAAAAGAAGGAAATTAGGACAATGAATATGTTGTTTATATGAATCCATAAAGTGTTATACACATCACAACAATCTTTGTCTAATGCTTTTGAATGGCAAGCAGCAATGAAACAATATTTCAAAGCCAGGGTATATACTATGACATTTTTAATGTGAAATTTTAATTAATTTAAACTTAATTAGTCTCAGTTTAATAGATTTTTGAAAGTTAAATGAATCAAATCTTTTTGTTAGCATTTACAGTGTTGCCAGTTTTAAGATAACAGAGAGATAATTGGAGACAGTGCGTTTGGTCTTCGTAAATGTTCATAATATAACAATCAGTATAATAAGCAGTGACTTGTGTGTTAAAACGAACTGGACCCAAAATGAACCTTTCTCCAAATTTCCCTTTTGTTAGTTTTGATACTGAATATTTCCCACATGTTCTCTTAATATCAAAATATTTACTGAACATTTGACATTCTATGATGTGTGATTACTGTGTTTGGTATTTGACACGATTGCCTGATTCTGCATCACGAGAGGTATATGTATCACACAGCTACATCTTTGTACTTACATCTCCTGAAGTTACTTTCCAAAACCTCCCCTTGCAAGCAGTGTAGGCTCCTGAAGATGACCATGGGGGGAGTGAGTGGGATGTTTCTAGTTATTTTCCTGTAGTTGGGCATGCTGTGACAGGCTCATCCAGAGACTCCTGGTAGGGGTGGGAGGGGGCTTGCACGCTCTCTGCAGATGATATTCTTGCAGTGTGCCTATCTACAAGGAAATAGCTGGATATGTCCCCTGCTCATTCTGTTGCTCGCCAACTAGAATGGAAATGACCATGTTGAAGAGGGATACAATGCCTACAGAGTGAGTTTGGGAATGGCAATTTGGCCATTGCATGTTTGGAACAGAATTCCAGAGTACACAAGTGTGAGTTGCAATAGCATAAATCTGTCATGATCGTAATTCACTGATGGAATGTCAGCCTATTTATTTATGGATTTGTTTATTCTAAGATGAGAAATAATGGTATACAGATTGGATATGGATTATGCTAAGCATAACAGTCCCAGATCTGTTATTCCAAGCATAATCCATGTCCAATTTGTGTACCATTATTTTTCATCTCAGAATATTACATATAAGAATAAATCTGTACAACATTCACATGTCTGGTTAGAACTGTGTTGGTTGAAAGGAGGGTACTTGTAGCTGTCTGTGCTTTGAGTATTGGACTACAAATCCAGAGACTGGGGCTCAGTTCCCTGCTTGGCCATGGAAACCCATTGGGTGACCTTGGGCACATCATGCACTTTCAGCCCCAGAAAACCCTGTGGTAGGGTTGCCTTAGGGTCACCATAAATCAGAAATGACTTGAAGGCATGCAACAACAAGCTCCAGGTAACACTCTGCCTGTTGAGATGTAAACATGCTCTTCTGGGCCCACTTTTTTGCATGAACTATAAAAACCTTTGCTCCAGCTTCCATTTTACTCATTTTCTACTGTTGTTGCTGACAGCAATTGATTGCTTCTAGCTATTGTTTACATTTCTTCCATTCTTCTTCCTCTTCACTGTTTTCCTCTTAATATTCTTGGTTTTGAACGTCATTTTTACTCTGTATAAATTCTGTATAGTGCATTTTTATTCCTTACAAACCAATGTGAGGTTTTTGTTTTGAGGGAGGAAGTAGCCTGGAATCTTCTTAGTAATCTTGGGCCCGAATCCAATTACTAGTCCAATCTAGAGTACATTTATTAAACAATAAATGTTTAATGTTGGCTTACCATTCAGCAATTGTGTCAATTTACTCTAGTTGGCATAGCCAATAGGACTTGGGCCTTTATGGTTTCAATAACTGACTTTTAATAATATATGAACCTGTTGGAGCTCTAGGGTCTTTGGGAGGGGGCCTTCTCTCTGATCATTTCTGCACTACACCGCTATAGTGCTATTATCCCACTTTCAACCTCCTATGGAATCCTGGGGTTTGCGGTTTAGTGAGGCATTTATAATTCTCAGCCAGAGAGCTCTTTGGGCTCAGTAAACTACACACCCCAGAATTCCACTGGATGTTGAAAGTGGAATAATGGCACTATAACCATGTAGGGTAGGAAGGCTCTCTGTCCTGCTCATTCTCAGGCTTGTTCAGTGGGAACAAGAGAGAGCCTTGTTGATGGCTGCTCCAAGACTTTGGAATTCCCTCCCCAGGGGGGCTAGAATGGCTCCTCCCTTGCTCTCCTTCTGACAACAAGTGAAAAATTTCCTATCCCATCAGGCTTTTAGAAACCAGTTGTAAAGGGTTTTTAACAGTATGCTGTTTTGTTGATTTTAAAAATGTGCTGTCTTTTAATCAATTTTAAATAGTTTTAACTCTATAGATTGCATAATCGTTTTAACGATAAAATAATAATATGTGTTCAAGGAATATTGTTTAGTAGCTGACTATATCAGATAGATGATATGCATTGATCTTCAGTATGTTTGATGGCTTGTGAAATTTATGTATTTGACCTGCAAGACCAACAAGAAGCCAACTGCAGATCTAAAGCACAGTTTACAAGTTTTCTTATGTAACTTTCAGATTTTGAATCTGAAGTTTCACATTCAAAATCTGATTAGCAAAAAGGCAGGACAATATAACGGCATGCTTTCTAAATGACTCTTAGAACCAATATTAATAACACAAAATGAGGAAATTAATGACAATGTAGATAATTTACATATAGCTACAACTCTCCTTTTTCATGGAGCAGACCTTGAGCTACCTTGGGCTAGGCTTTTTTTTTTTTTTTTAAATGATCTTCTGTTCAATAAACAGCACTGGGCACAATTTACTGGACTGGATGTATCTTGTCCACAGCTGTGGATACTGCCTTTCTTGAGAAGACCAATCCATTGAAATCTGCTATTGAAACCTAACCTGCATTGAGCAACTCCTCTGGCTTCTGATATTTCCCAGGATTCTATCCTGTGATCTGTGTGCACTGCAGTATGTAGACAGTTGGTTGTGGGTGAGCATAGAACCACTTCCTTCTAAGTATTGAAGCAGACCTCTTTTCATCTAGACAGAAACTTCATGGGCAATGCTCTGAGTGTTTTATTTCCCTTTCTGGCTCTGAACTAGTAGATAGTGAAGTTAAGTCTCTTGAGGTGCATGGAAAAATCAGAATGTAACCATTAATTTGAAAAACTGAATTAAACAGAAGCCACTGGTTACTGGCTTCATTTTGTAAATTAAAGCTATTTTCAACAAATGAAAGGCCAGGGTGCCATCTTCTGGCAAAATTTATAATTGCATGGGGTGTGTGTGGAGGCTGAACATTCAGCCCTAGCTTGGCTTCTACCTGTGAAAGTACTTCTGTCAAGCCACATTTTCTGCTGTTTGCTTCATACTGAAGGCATTTGCCTTCCTATAATGGAGATGTCCTAAATGTCAACGGCATCTGCCCAGATTTGACATTAGCTTACAATTACTCACACAGTCAATTTATTCCTTGTCTTTCCTGCTAATCCTCAGTTGAGAAACATATTCCTCAGCTTTATTAACTGGCAGCCTAATCCTTTGCACTGGATTTATCTCCACTGCATATTTTGTGCCATAGCTGGTAAAAGTTACATCTTGCACATGAGAAGTGGAGGAAGGCAGAAGCAAACTTCAGTATATTCAGGTGTGCTACATTAATGAAGCACGATGAATAATAGTCAGTTTCTTACTCCAGAATTGATTAAACATGATGACATTAAGGAGGCTGCATAAGAGGTCTCTGGACAAATCTAACGCTACTTTGCAGACAACTATGGTGTGTCAGGGAGGTGGTATTTTTCCTGCTTTAGGTAATATAGTAGTATGCTTCAGTTAATAGAGTAGAGATGTTCCTGAATATTTTGAAACTTCTATAGGCCACCTGAAAGTTTCTTCAGGGATATCTGCCTTGCCCTTTTCCCCCTTTTATGACAAAACATCTTGCTATGGAAGTCTAAATGAGAATACTTCTTTGAGGCACCTGTTGAAAGACTGGCTGACACAATGGCCATTTCTGCTCTAGACTGTTATAGTGCTATTATGCCACTTTAAACATCCTATAGAATCCTGGGGTTTGCAGGTCGGCCCCTCCCAAAACTGCAAACCCCAGGATTCCATAAGATGTCCAAGTAGAATAATAGCGCTATAACAGTCTAGTGCGGAAATGATCATAGCCAAACTGTTACCCTGTTTACTGGGGGTCCTGGGAGGGACACCAAAATGTGCTCAACTATAGGTGGGGAAAATTAGCTCTGAGCACTGCTTTAGCGTTACGAGAGGCTGGGTAACTTAGCAGGATCTTTAACCCAATGTCTACGTGGTCAGGCCAAGTCAAGAAGCAAACCGGTTTGAAAGCAATGAATGATCTTTATTAAATATAGGCACACAATGTAAGCAACACACACACGCAGATAACTAAGGAAAATAAAGGTGTGAGTAAGATAGCGGGATTTTCAGAGGGATAGTTGATTCGGGTGATACGAAACCTGTTCCTGAAGCCCGGAAGAAGATAGAGAGCGATGCTGGGGTTCGATGTGGCTCAGCACGTGGAGCTGAGGGGAAGCTCTCCAAGCAATGTGGCAGCAAGGCGATCTGGAACTCGGGAGTGATCTGAGAAAGGTCTCGGAATCAGGGGTTTTTATACAGAGAAGTGTGGCTGCAGGCTATGCCTTACTCGGGGACAACAATGAGTTTTGGGTGCGAGACAATGTCTCCGAAAGCTCACAATTTAGCATGATGGAATCAGAGCCGAATTAACAATGGTGTAGCCAGAATGTAAATGCGCAACGCTTGACAGTGGATGGTTCAGCCTTTGTCAAGTTGCCTTCTTAGGGCAGGGAGCCTTTTGTAGGTAGCGCACATACATAATGTGGTGTTTGCCAGGGAGGTCCCTGAAGCTGCGATCTGGCTATTTCTGGCTTGCCTGTATTGTTTGAGAATATTTCAGCCGTTAAGAGCTGAGCCTAGTTTTGTGCTTGTCTAGAGGCCTCACAAACATGTAGAGAAGGGTAGTATGGTAAGGCTGAATTATGGTATCAAAGTGATATCGGGTGCTATCGCCAAATAGGCCTAAAGTGCAGTAACAAAACACCCAAACCATTACACCATACTGTCAATCACCCATTTCTAGTACAGAGTGGGAATCAGGGCACCCTTGCCTTACGTGCAACTCCAGAAGGCCTGTAGCCTCCAGGCAGCTTCTTGATCTCCCAATCTTAATTCCAATCTCCCTTTAAAAAAACCCCAAAAACCTAAGATTCAGAATTGTACTTCTGGAAGCCTCAAGAGGATGTGATTTTGGCCTAAAACAAGGTGCTAAATCTTATTTTAAATCTATTCCAATTTTTAGGGCAGAACCAAGAAGGGGAATGTAAGATCCATAATTCAGGGTGAGTGAGGAATGGAGTGGACACAGCCCCCAGATCCTCCATAGCCACCCACTGTCCTTTAGTATTCTCGCTACACAAGGAAATTGATCTTGTAAATCAGGGATGAGAAACCTGTGGCCCTCCAGATATTGTTGTACTCTAGCTCCCATCATCATCTGGCAGCTTGGCCAGTCATCAAGAATAATGACGGTGATGGAATTCAACAACTTTTGTAGGCTTACAGGTTCTGCTGGTATTCTGGAGTGTATTGCTGGCAGGTACTAGAGTTAATATGTAGGCATTATAGCAGAGCTTTCCAAACTTTTCATGTTGGTGACACACTTTTTAAACATGCATCATTTCGCGACACAGTAATTCAGCAAATAAATCAGTAAGGGGAGGTAGCCCCTCCATCTGGACCTGGACCTGGCCTGCTGCTGCTGTCACTGGGGTCTTCCTTGGCCCGGGGTTGTGCTGGTGGTGGTGGGAGAGATAGCCCATCCACCCAGACTGGCCTGCCACTGCTGCCTTCCTTGGCCCAGGGTGGCAGCAACAGCAGCAGCAGCCTCTTTACCCATTACATTCTCGCAACACACCTCCACACTGCAGCTGACACACTAACGTGTCATGACACACAGTTTGGAAAGCTCTGCATTATGGGTCAGAATGCTCTTGCAGTTTTATGCTGGAGTAATAGGAGGTCATGCCAGCACAAGTACTTTTCTGGAGCATGGCATGAGGAAGTATTTAGTACTTCACTGTACAACACTTTTTCTCCAGCTGCACAGTAGCAGCTGGGAAACATTGGTGTATACCTTCTCAGCCAGTCAGTGGCTAGGTTCTTGAATTGCCCCATGGCATTGTTTGGATGCCATTGCACAAGTGGAGAAGAAAAAAGCACTCATTGGTTTCCCAGTGCAAATATGTTGGTGGAGCTTTAATCTCTGTATTGTCAAATAGGATCTTGGCCAAGATATGTAGTAGCAGCTAAGAGTCCTAACCCGCATGAATTTCACCTTTTAAGAGAGGGATGGGCAACTGTGTGGGAGCCAGGAACCCAAGGGCCACTCTCCACAGCAAACCCAAATGCCTCCATTTTCCTCTGGATCCTTCTTAAAATGGTGCCTGGAAATTGGCATCACATTACTTCCTGTCCCCATTTTGAGAAGTACTGGAATAAAAACAAAGTACTAAGATGTTTGAGGGTAGTGACAGGTTCTATGGGTAGGAGTGTTTTTGCGTGTTTCCACAGATGGGGGAAGGGGCTTTTTGTGAAGTTTTCAGGCCAAAGGGGTTTGATAATTATGCCACTGTTTAAATGGGGTGGGGTTTTAAGCTGCAGAATGGGGCCCAGGGCTTGCATGCCACAATTTCTCCACACTTATTTTAAAACCACCTTAGCTGGCAGTCATTGCCACATCTTGTGGCAGTGAATTCCATACTTTAACTAAATGATTCTGTATGAAAAGGTACTTGACTTTGCTGTCCTGAATCTCCCCCATGTAAACTATGGGCAGCAAAAGGTTAAATTGATACCCCTAACTGCACATCTTCTTTGCTACTAATTTCTCACCCGATATTTTCTTTGAAACTAAGACAGGTCCAGAGTAAAACAAATGGATCTGCTACCATCATGTCTAGTTTGGTCCGTAGTCAGGCTCTTGCTACTGTTGACTTGGTCTCATTCCAAATGAAGGCTGGTATCATGGGAGGCAGGGCTTTTCCCAGGATTGCCATTCTGCAAACACACTGACAGGAGGTATCGTATTTTATTTACTCAATCACAGTCTTCAGTGTGCCAAGCATCTTGTACCTTGACAGGTATTCTTTAACATGTCTATCACAAACACAGGGTTTGGCTTGTGTGACTTGTTTGGCTTTCCCTTCTTGCTTCAACAGCTATTTTAGATTTAAGGGGAGAAAGAAAGAAAGAAAGAAAGAAAGAAAGAAAGAAAGAAAGAAAGAAAGAAAGAAAGAAAGAGCCACAACCTCCTGATACAGAAGTGTTGAAAAATGCACAGCAAATTGCAAGAGGCAGAATAGGCCGAACCAGTCTTGATCTGGGGTGTGCCTGCTTGACTCAGAGCGATTGCTCTGACATTCAGCTAAACCAGCCTTCTACAACCCAATGCTCTTTGGAGGCAATGGACTATATAATGGCCATTGGCTGTACTAGCTTGAGGTGATGAGAGTTGTAGTCCAACACGTCTTCAGGGCACTGGGTGGAGGAATCAAATTTAACTATATTTCCAGGAGGGAATAATTTGTGGATAGATTCTACATAATTTAGTGGTGTCTGTTTAAGAGAGTCTCTTCAGTTTAACAAAATAGAAACACAGGTACCCATGAGCAAAACCAAACCAACCAAACAAAACACTAGACATGGCATTAGAATAAAACTTTAAAGTGGTGTTTGAGGTTATCCAGAACACTTCAACAGGCTTGGCATAGTGGTGGTAGATGTCAAGCAGCAAAACAGTTCCCAAATCACCATGGCCAGATGTTGAAGTCACATGATTAGATCTAAGAAGGAGGTTTGAATCCTATTGGTTAGCTCAAAATAGAATTATATTCATTGAATCAATTATTGAGTGGTTAGTGAACACACGGATAAGTTTCATTGATTCAGTGGGTCTACTTTACTAGGAACTAGCAACAGAATTCAAGCGGGAATCTCCAGAACTGAAGAAATAGTCTTGAGGTTTGTAGATATTTCACCTCAGAATTTCAGATGTTGATATACCTTCTTAAGCATGAACTTTTTGTGCTGGCTGAGAGCCAGAAACAAAGAACAGACAATTCCCATATCATAGCTGGTGATGAAATTAAAGTGACTAGGCAGAAAAAGTAATTTAAAAGCAAATTATAAATGTCACTTACTGGTCAAAGGAGGATGGAGTCCTCAATGTAGCACAGTACCTCTGGAGTAGTGGTAAATATTTTAGGTATTACTTATCTCTTCTTTGGAATTGTTTAGTTTTAGAAAGCCAAGACTCCTACTCTAGAAGCAAACAGATCACCACCAAGGAGTCAAGTGGGGACAAAGACTCTTTCTTTCCTTGGACATCTTCTGTGCTAGTTATTTGCATGTCTACCTTCTGCTGTATGGGGATGAGCTGCAGGACAACAGAGTGTACAACAGTTCCTTCCTAAAGACAGGTGAGAACTTTGCTTTTCATTTCTCTTTTGGTAAGAATTTACCAGTATTCCCTAAACCCTTCATGATCACAGTGGAAAGAACTTGAGATTATTTTGAAGAGATTCATCCATCCAGATCCAGGGCTTTGCATGCTTAATTCTCAAAGGTCTGGGTTTGACTGCCTTCAACCATGTTTGTGATGCTGCATTAGTCATCTATTTTAATTAGGTTGGCTCCATTTCTTCAATGCCTAAGTGACAGGTAGGGACCGTTTGATCCTTTCTGTCCTGGAGAAGCTGTACCTATATTTCACCAACACAGCTGGGGGAAGTTCAGCTGATTTTTTCAAGAATTTACCAAAAAACACACGTTTAATCAAATTCAAGGTGTAAAGAACTTGATGTTCAAAAGATTTAAGTGGCAACACAAACAGAACAGAAAGATTGGCCACTCCTATTCTTTCCTCAGGCCTAATGTTTAAAAAAATTCCACAGAGAGTAAGCGAAAGGGATTGTGCTCCTGGAGTTCCTGATTCAGGATATTTGGAGCTGAGTTTGGAAGAGTTACTGTTTTGGCCAGCATGTTGGCTAGGGGCTATGGGGAGCTGCACATGAAAATAGTAACTTTTCTAAGCTTTTGTCCTGACATCATATACAGAAGTCCTTATTCTCATCTCTTAGGAAACAGAGATAAGGCAGCACACCAGAAAGCCTACAAGATCCATGTGGTTACATCATCAGGATCTTACACAAAATGCTTCCATAACTAGGTTGTTTTCGGATAAAGATGATGGATATTTTTACATAAAGAAGCAAGAACTTTTATTTCTTTATTACAGATATTTATGTTTTGCTTTTCTGAATACCCATGTTTCCAAGATGGCTTCCAAGTGTAATCAAAATACATTTTTTTCTTCAAACCACAATAAGTGATTTGAGCACATAACAAGTCACTAGGACTTCTCAAAGAGCAGTTGGTGGTATACAGTCTTAGCAGGGGAGGGGCAGGGTTAAGCTTGGGAAAGTTACTCTTTTGGCTAGTTCCTAGTTGGGAAAAAAAGTCTGATACATTTCACTTGTATTTTTCAAAAACAAAAACACTTTCCTCCAAGTTCAGGCTGAGGAAGGCCCTGAAATAGTCTTTGCTTATTATCTCTTTTATCAATATAGGGCTCAGTCTTCACATTTGGCAAAAATGTATACAAAAATGAGTGAGGAGTTTCAACTCAGTCTGATATGGAAACAGTGGCAAAATTATAAGCAAATGCCTTAGCTGCTGCCACACCCTTTACAAATCTACTTGCTGGAAGCCAAACAAGACTCCCACAGTTATATCCTGGTTGTAGGTTAAGCAGAGCATGAAGTCACAGTAGGAATGATTAAAGAAACAATTTCTCAGTATCAAATAGGACAACCTGTTGCCAAAAAATGCCAAATCATTACATTCAGAAAAATGAATTCACATATACATGTTTGTTATTTTGCTGTCATCATTGTATGAAGACAAAACCCTAAAAGAAACTGTCCAGTCACCTCACACAGCTCCAAAGGTCCTCTCCAGATGGCATATTTTGGGTATCATTACAAGCAGTAACCCAGAAGACATTCTCATCTAAAGTGCAAGCTGCCACCATTTAGGAAAGAAAGTTCAGCACCTTCAGTACATACAACTCACACTAAAGCCCAGAACAGACTCACTGCTGCTTGACATTGAAGCTACTATCTGCTACTGGACTAGAGGATTTTCCAGTGTCATTGTGCCACATGCTACCTATAATGAGTTGAGCTGCAGTTACTAGGAGGTGAGGCAAGGATTTCCAAGCTGATACAAACATGGTAGGTGGCTATGTGGGTCAATTTCTCTGCTACAGCCTCTGCCTTCCATCTGCAATATATGAAATTGTTTCTTTAATCATTTCTACCTTGACTTCATGCTCTGTTTAACCTCCCATCTGCATACTGTCAAGTTTCTTGGGTTATTGTTGTTGGAGGGATGGGTGTTGAGAGATTATATATTGGAATGAAAGAACTATTAGAGCCTTTAGTCCAGTCACACTGGAAGTGCCCATCTTAGGATGATGAATTTAAAAGAACCAAATTACAAGCAGAAAAATTAATTTTAGAATCCTCAACATAAGGAATATTTATTAAGGAAATACAGTTAGATAAAAATAGCCTGATCCTTTCTAAACTAATTGAAAAGAGACAAAGATGGGAGGGAGACATGTTGCACCTTGTCATTTCCTCATCCAAGACACAAACTGACCTGGCTCTTTTTCTTTTAGAAGATAGAGTAATCACCTAATTATCCCTGATTGATCTGGACAATACTATCTGCCCATAAAACTTGCAGGGAAGGTGTCTGGCAGAGGAAGCAAAATCAAGCAGGAAAGGAAAACAAAAGATCTTAAACCTTTGCTCTCTAAGCCAACTCAGCTCTAGTGACCAAGGGAGCAACAAGAGCAAGTACAGAAGATGCTGTTTCTTCCAACAGTAGTGAGGCTGAGCTGACATATGGGGATGGTTTGAGTGCCATGGTCATGCAAATTATTATGGCTCTAGCGTAACTAGGTTTGAAAACTTAAAAAGAATGGAAGTAGGTGGGATGGGAAAGTTCTCTATCAGAAGATCTAAGACTAGGACAGTCATTATGTATGTACTTATTTGGGAGTAAGTGCTGTTGAGCACAGTAGGGCTTATGTCTGCGTAAACGTGCATAAGATTTGCACTGTTTTAAATAGCAAAAAGCAAGAAAATATAGGTGAATTATTTCCTTGCCAGTAGTGGTGACTTTAATCATTTGGACGAACTGCAACTTTTATAAGCTTATAGGTAAGCATCAGGAAAAACATCAAAGGGTTAAGCCCCAATCTAAGAAGTTATTCTTAATTCCTTGGAAAAGAAAAAGAATAAAAAAATTGTATTTTTGCAGGATTATTTTTTAAGTTTTCCTTCCAGTTCTCCTCCCCAGATACTTTATGCTTTAATTTAAATTTCTTGTCTTTTTTTCTCTCTATTTAAAACCCCACTTTTAGAGAAACTGAAAAAACAGCATTAAAATTACAATATTGATTTTAAAAAAGAAAAAAAAATATTCCTGAAATTCTCTTATAAAACTAGCATAGCATGTCTCATAATGTAGAGTAGAATTAAGTGTGAAGATACTCTGTTGTCTTCAAATGCAGGCCACCTTTTTAAAAAGCAAGAAATATTTTGTCTTGGAGTTCAGTAGCTGAACTAGAGGACTAAATATTGTACAAAAATAAATTATGATGATTTATGCTAATTATTTATTCACCTTAAGTTCATTTATTACCTTTAAGTTAAATTAGCTTTTGACAAAGGTCTAGAACAGGGCTTTCCATACAGTGTGCTGTGACACATTAGTGTGTCGCCTGTATTGTGTAGGTGTGTTGCCTCCCCAGCCGAGAAGAGCCCCCCACAAGCCTGGCCCACTGCCATTGCTCTTGCTGGGGAAAGGCCCCAGCAAGAACGATGGCAGCAGGCAAGGACCGAGGGGGAGAGGGCTGTCTTTCCCCCTGCCGCCACTCTTGTTGGGGCCTTTCCCTGGCAAGAACGACGGCAGCAACAAGGACCAGGTGGGAGGGGGCTGTCTTTTCCCCTGCCATTGCTCTCGTTGGGGCCTTTCCTGGTGAGAGTGATGGCAGCAGGCCAGGATCAGGAGGGCTGTCTTTCCTCACCCCAGGTATACCTCTGGGTACCTCCAGTTTGCTATTAAAACTGATTTACTGTGTTGTGAAATGATGCGTGTCAAAAAAGTGTGTAACCAACATGAAAAGTTTGGAAAGCTCTGGTCTAGAAGAAAAAAACTAGAAGAGCTGTAAGGATGGAATAAATAAGCATATGGATTTTTTAGCGCCTCTTGTTCATACATTGCTTTTCTGTTTGAAATTGTTTCATGAGCCTCCCCTTTCCGTTTATAGATCTGATCTCTAGAAGGAGAAATCAGCAAAGAAATACAGTGCAAATCAAGGGGACTTTTAATGTTTTTAGTCCGACAGAGATGACAGCAAGTTAGATTGGTCTCTCATTGTACAAGAACAACACTGCTATCAAGTACACAAAGTTCCTTTGCATCTGATGAAGTGGCTTGGAGACCCCGAAAATTTTTGCACAATATAGTGTGTTAGTCTTCAAGATGGCACAAGATTCCTTGTTGTTTTGGCTAATGTGGATACTTCCCAACCCCATTTTCTTCCTTGGTAAACTGACTAAGATGAACATGGGAGGAAACTTCAGATGGAGCATCCCCTGAGAAGCTGAGAATGAAAGAGCTTCATATGGGCAAGGATGATCCATATCCTAAGCTCTCACAGAAACCATTGGTACTATCAAGCTTCTGCATAGTAATTTCCCAGCAGGTTAAATGTACTTTGGGTGCTGTGCAAATAATAAATTATGATGATTTATGCTAAGTATTTATGAACTTTAAGTAGAGTGTTCAGTTAATGGAGGGGTTTATGGGTGTCTCTGTTGAGATCTAAATCCTGTGAGTTTCTACTCAAAAGTAATTCTCGTTGAATACAATGGAGCTTATGTCTGTGTAAGCGTACACAGAATTGCAGCCTAAAGCGCAATCTACTAGAATGCAGTTTAGGCTGTAATCCAAAATATATTTACTAGTGAGTAAACTTCAATGAATACAGCAAGACTTATAAGCATAGAAAGGATTATGCTGCTGGTTATTAGATTTGGCCTCTGCTGGTTGGATCAGGGTAAGAGTAGCTTTGTGACATATGTGGAGATTTTGCATATGAGAAACTGTCGTATTCAAGTGCTATATCTCTGCCCTTAGAAATGTGCTGAATTAATGTCATCCTGAAGTCACAGGGGGACAAGCCACTAGGCAGTGGTCTTGCACAAGCTCCTTTGAAATGCCTGGCAGCACACCAATATTAGAATTTTGGGTATGCAAAATGATTGCTTGGTTCTGAAGGTCTTGGCTAGGCTACATTAGCAAAGCTAACAGGCAGTGGCATGCATTCTGCAGATAGCTGCACAAGAGCGGGGGGAAAAAAAAGAACAAACTGAATTTCAGGTAGAGGGTCACTACAATCCAAGTTCAAACAGATCGGTTTACCCCACACATTTCAGGCTCAGCAGGTTTTCTTTAAGCTGGAAGATACTATCTTCAAGTTCAAACTTATAACTGTATTGACTAAGATTTCCTGGAGGAAAAGATGTTGAAGGATGGCATATTTGTAAAAGAAGTCATAATAAGGTGAACAATATCAGGTGGAGATTCATTTTCTGTGGAATAAATACAGCCATCACAGTGTTGTTATTATTAATTTTACAAGTTTACTGAAGAAACTGGGTAAACCATCCATGTGGAAGTTCTCCTACATAAGCCCTGTTAACAGGGATGCTCAGCACAGCCCCAGGGCAAAGTACATGGTCAGACTCATTTCCCTCGATTTTCCTACATACCAAATATTACTACTTTCTTTAAAACAGTTTTTAAGTGACTTAGGTTTAACTGTATTTGACCCATGTTCTTTATATTTATATAATCCATTACTTTTGCTTATTTTTGCCAAAATCTGACATTGAGATCTGTTTCTCGAGGTCAGTGCAAGACATTTTGCTGGCTGATACCAGCAAGTACAAAATGGCTCCTTCATTCCCATTCTTTGTATAAAAAGACAGTGTCTTAAAGATTGACAAGTTTTATTTGGCATAAGCTGTCATGGACTGAAGACTATTTCATCAGCTTCATAGAGTGGGTTGATGAAGTGGGCTTCTGTCCATAAAAGCTTATGCCAAATTAAATTTGTTAGTAGCCCTTGAAATGTCATAAGACTGTGGTTTTTGCTGTAATACACTGCCAGGGCTACTCCCATTTATAAAAACTGGCTATGCTTCCGCAGTCTTATTTCATGATTGGCAACAGGACAGTGTCCTCTGCTGTAGTCAAGGATATTATGTTGCCTTAAGAAGTCCTAGGTAAAACCTATCCCTATCCTTCAGCACCTTGGTGTTGCTCTCTGCCTCAATCCTGCAGCTGCCACCTGAGACAGCATTTCACTTTATGTTGTGCTATGACTGGCCTTGCTTAAATTTAAAGGAGAACTCCTCAAAATGATGAGCTTACTGGAATTTGCAGTAGATCTAGAAAAAAATATCTATCAAGGCATAGCTTCAACATGGGCCACAACAGAAAAACCAGTGGTGAATTAGCACATACTTTCAATCAACCAGAGACAGGAGCTTCTCGGTTTTTAAAGCTGTCAGTAGGCACTCCCTAGCCATTTAAAACAGGATAGATACAAAGCTGACTCCCTTTCTGAAATTCAATACTATTGAGGGAACTATAATAAAATACAGGCCAAGAAAAATATGAGGGTTAGCAATTCCCAGTTAAATTATTTATTCTTTTAACTATACTATTTTGATTGGTGAAGTCTGCAGGATGACTGTAGAGTAGGCCCTTGCAAAGAAAGGATTTATTTCCCAAAAGCAGAATTGATAGATTAGGAGAGCTTGAAAAAGATATTGTTGGATTACAACTATTAGACCTCCCTCCCAAAGAAAGCATAGCCGTTTGTACCCTGCCTGGGGGATACTGGGAACTGTAATCTAATAATAACTTTTCCAGGCTACATTTGTATGTACATTACAAAATACACTTTAAAAAAAATAGCATCTGTTATGAAAACACAGAACAAATTCAAATATTCCCCAGTCATTTTGTTATTGGATTCTCAACTTGCTTTAAACTTTAATGCTACATGTGATAGTCACTTGATTCTGGATTTAAAAATGTCTTCCCTGATGTTTTTTTTAAATAACATACAATCACATTTTGTTAATGATAAACAATGAACATCCTGAGTTGTGATAATATTGAGGTTATCTTACCTTGCTCCCTATTACACCGCATCAGAACAGAGGTGCAGTTGAGCATAACAAAAACAAAAGGATATATTCCCGCCATTCCTGCAATGTGGGACAGTCTGGGAGGCACCTTGAGTTTTATTTACCCCTACATAGCACCATCATCATATGTATTTTAGTCTCATAACTTGCAAGAATTCATAGGTGTAAATTGGGATATGTGTGACCAACAATATTAATATGTGGTCAAGGTGGCAAAAATGATTAAAGAAGAAGAAGAATATTATTAATTATTATTAAAGAAGGAGAAGCTACAGCAGTTTGCTTTTACCTGAGTCCACAAGGCAAGATGCTGTACCTTCTTGTCTTCATTCCTCACTGATTTAATTGAGTGAAAATTACATTTGCACTTTGAACTCAGTTTGCAGCACCTGAAGAAAACTAAAGACAAAGGAGGAAAATGGGAGGAAGGGAGAGAACATGGGACGTTTTAAGAACAGCTGAAAAAGTAGAATGACAGAGGATTAATTGGGACTGTCACTTTCAAATTAGGATAGATGGAGAATATGTTGTCTACACACATGGATGGTTCAGGCTAACTGTAATCATATATGGAGAAGGACAACCTTTTATGGATATCCTGTAAGCATTTCTTAAAACATCTGTACTTATGGCCCCCCAGATATTATTTATTATTCTGTTGGCATGATGTAGTGTTGGACTAGAACACTCAGATCCCTGCTCAGCCATGGAAACACATCAGGTTATCCTGGGCAAGTTACACTTTCTCAGCCTCAAATAAAGGCCGGGACAAACATCCTCTGAACAAATTCTGCCGAGAAAACCCCAAGATAGCTTTGCATTAGACTCGCCATAGGTCAGAAATGACTTGAAGGCATACAACAACAACAACAACAAAGTTAAAATGTTATCCTTCCTTGCTTCCAGTGAGCTCAAGGCAGGATACCTGACCCCTCCAAAATTTATCCTCACAACAACTCTGTGAGCTGTGTCATGTGGAGATGTGGTTGGTCTATTTAATGGCTGATTGTGGAATAAAATCTAGATCTCCTAAGTCCTAGTCCAGGATTCTGACCACTATAGCATATTGGCACTGAAGGAGTAGCAGTCCAGCATCATCTGGCTAGTTGCAAGTTGTCTAGGCAATGTGGGGACCAAATACAGAGACTAGGCTAAAAAAAAATAACTGACTTCAGAGTTCAAATGTAAGGGAACAGATTGATTTATTTTTTAATTTAAACTTAACGGTATAACAGAATGAAGGAAATCTGAAGCTATGACAAAAGAAATGAAAACATCTGTTTAGCAGCTGAACTGTATGCTGCCGAAGGCATTTTTACTAACTTATGAACTACCTTGAGTTGACAAAAGAAGGACAAGAGACAAGAGGACAAGAGCAGGAATATGGGTCACCATTTCATTGGTGGAATACTTCCGGGGTCAGTCTTAGGAGAAGGCAAGCCTCGGCGCCAAGTTAGGCTTCGTGTCTTGGTGTTTCTTGAGAACAAAAGCTGCAGTGGGTTAGGGCAAAGGGAATCAGAAACTGCCTTAATCCTTCCCCCTGAAGGATGATGGAAAGTGTGTGGCCCTCCAGATGTTCTTGGAGTGCAGCTCCTAGCACCTCTAACCAGCATAGGAAATGGTGAGGAATATTGGAAGTTAGGCCCTGTTGTACAGGCTTTTACACACACACATACACACACAGAGAGAGACTGTAAAAATGCATGACCATTAATCTGGTTTTAAGGTAGCTTTTTTTTTTTTAATTTGATGACAATTTATAACTGGAGTCCTAGAAGCATAAGAACGTATGAAGTATCATGCCATATCAGTAGCAAGACCAATCTGCCTCAGTTCCTGGTGACAATAAATAGCTATCTTGAGTAAATGTCTCTTTTAATATTTATATCGCTGAATGTATTTATGTTACATTTCATTTTAACACAGTTTACTTGTCTGCTGATTTTCCCATTGGCCTTTTCTTTGTTCTTTTTTAATGTAAAAAGAACAGTAAACAATCCGTTATTTAAATGAAATAAAAATATAAGCTTGCTAATTTGTCCTCTCCATAAATTCTAGTTCTGTTCACAGAACTAAGGCCATTTCCACACTACACTCTTATAGTGCAATTATTCTACTTTCAACATCCTATGGAATCCTGGGGTTTGCAGTTTAGGGAGGGGCCGCCTAAACTGCAAACCCCAGGATTCCATAAGATATCGCAAGTGGAATAATAGCGCTATAAGAGTATAGTGCGGACATGGCCTAAGAAAAGATAGGAATGAGAGCACCAACACCTATGGGGACAGCACTAAGAAACTTTTGAAGATTTATTGGACTAGACTCTGGATAGGTTAGGATTTGATTTCTTTGCTTTTATCACTGACATATGATATGCACTGATATATCATTACATCCACTGGGGACAGCATACATAGTTTGTAACCTCCTGGTTCTCTGCCCATTTTCAGTCTTTACACTAGTCTGCATATTCACACACCGCTGAAGCACAGAGATTCTAGGCAGAGGAGTGAATAGTGTTCAAAGCATCCTGGAATTTCCCAGCTGAATGACTCATATATTGTAGCACCAATATGGTGGTCATTTTTGTCAGGCTTTCAGTGGCCTTTTTAAGGTCAAAGTACATGTGATTTTAACAGTGTGGTTTTGCTTGTGACTATGGAGATTTCTTCCACAAATTGTCCAGTAGGAGGAGGCTGGTTTAGATTAGGACCATAGCAGGGGAGTTGGGAAACTTGAACTTTTGGCCTTCGCTAAGGTACTGTTTCCTAGTCAGCTCCCTCACACCTGTAATTTAAACTGCCCCCGCCCCTCCAAAATATCCCATTGACATGAATGGAATTTTCTTTCCAATGGAGATTGCAGACAGAGGAGCCCTGAACTGGATCAGAACTCCACTGAAGCAGGGAGGGTAAAGGTATAAAGACCCCCTACTTCACCCTTCTACTATGACCTAATGTGGGATGAGTTTCCTGCACTCGTAGTTTATGAAAAACAAACCAGCGCTGCATTCATGGACAGAGGAATGCACTTCTTACTTGTTGAGAAGGCGACAGGTAGCATTAATACAAAATAAAAAAAAATTGAAGGTCTTTGGCTGAAACAAAGGAAGTAAATTAGCAATATTGACCAATGGCAAACTTGCTGGGAGAGGTTGCATTGTCTCTATGATGTTTGGAAAAGGCAACAGTAGGCTTTGAGACTTCTCAGAAATTATAGTTGTTTCAAAATGTGCCTACTCAACTGGTACTGACTGTTCTTGACTGCTGGGCAGGAAGATGGAGCAGTATCCTGCACCCCCCCTTGCCGCATCCTTGGATGCTCAAAAACAGCAACAGCATGTCCAGTCACTCAGGATGAGGGCACTGCAGGAGAAGACACTGAATACCTGATTCTGCAAACATCCAAAACAAAAACAAAAAAACACCCACCATACCCAGCCAATGTGTCCAAATCTGAAAGGGCCACAATAGCACTCAAAGCCTTTCACGGATTACACTTCAAAAGATATTCTAATATTTATGAAGGCGGGTGGTTTTGGTTTGATTAATAGACCAAAATAAACATTTGGAATTTGCAGTGATAGACACAGGCTTAGATGATTTTAGACAGATGTATGGAGGTTGGTCTATCAATGGTTATTAAATGTGCTAACTAAAAAATTAGCTCCAAGTCCAGAAGAAGCACACTTCTTCTGGATACACTTTGTTAATAAGGGTAAATGAGGACTCCGAGCTTCTCAGGAGTTTCTGGACAGCTTCTTCTGGAAACAATGGATACTGGATTTGGACTAGATGATGTTTTGGACTGGACCAGGTTTAGGAAATTGCCATAGGTTGAGGGGCTCATTGGATCCCTAGAGAAAGTTCGAGGGGCTCTTTATCCCTTGTCATGAACCCCCAAGCATTTTTTTAAATGGAAAACTTTAGGTGTCCAGAATCTCCCCATGTCCTCTAGAGGATGCAGAGTGAAAATTTTTATCATATCCACCCAGCTGTTTTAGGCCTAAGAGAGGCCCTTTTCTAACCAGGAAGTAAACCAGAAGTCAATTTCCATTTTACATTATGGCTAGGAATAACGTCTCTCCTGAGCCCTATCACTATGCACCTACTCCCCCTTCAGGGTAAAATTGCTCCCCACATATTTTAAGGCCATACTTTCTCAAGCTATCTGAGGTGACAGAACAGCAATTTTTACCCCAGCCTGTTGGCAGTCAGTACTATATTTGTGACATTTTTTAAATTGTATTTGCATTATTTATTCAGATCTCACTGCAGACCAATGGCTCATGGATCAGCATTAATCTACACACTACTGTTTTGAGTGCCAATGCTCTAGGGGATATAGGGAGCATTTAGTGAAAAAAATCAATGGGGTAGAGGTGCTTCCATGGTTGCTTCCATGGGTGCTTGTTGTCACACTGTCCCCATCCCTGCGCTAAAACAGTGCTTGTGTTTGGTCTTGTGTTCTTATGAACCAGACTTCAAAACTACTGGTATCTCTTCATTCTTCTTTCATACTGTGCTCTCTCACCATTCATAAATTGTTCTCCTGGTCCCATTTTCGGTCTGCAGGTCTGTTCTTGTGAGTACAGGTTCCCCATTCTGCACTGTTCTATGTGGCTTCTGTACAGTATGGTAAAGTACAGAATGGGGATTAACAATAATGTTTTAAAAACAAAGCGAAGAAAGCACCCATAAGCGTTCAGTCTGTATTAAGAATAAGCCTCGGTTTGACTTTATGTCTTTTATTGCAGTTTTGTAGGAAGTGAAACATTCTCCATTTTTATTAAAAACCTCTATCCATACTCATCCCTTTCATGTGTTTTGGTCCTTATCAATGAAAGGAGCTCCATTTGTGACAGACATCTCCAGTATCAAGTTTTCAAATTCTATATAATCTCATTCATTCAAGAAGCAATTCATGAGAATCAAATTAATTTTCAATGGGCAACTTAAGACAGTAACAAAGAAAATAATAATGGCACATTGTGCCTGCTCTCAAGATAATGATCAGAAGGGATAGGCTAGGAATACATTTTCATCCTCAGGTTATTTCTTTGCCCAATGGTGCTGCCAGTGTTGAAAGGATCCTGGGCCAGATGCACCAACACACGCATGCCTGGGCAGTGCTGTCCCTTTCTTTTGTTTCCACACTTCTCCCTCCTCCTTTGCCAGTCCCTAGAGCAGCACAGTTTCTTTTGTCTTGCTTTCTTCTTTCTATGTTTCCTTTCTTTCTGCTCTTTCTCTTCCAACCTGATTTCTCTCCTCTTTTTCCCCCCCCAATCTAGGGCTGTTTCTCAGTCCCTGTCCCCTCCGTCTTGCTCACTCTCCTCCTACCTAGCCAGCCAGCAGAAACCCTCTGTTTCTCTCACCCCCTGCCTCTTAAAGCTTAGAATTCAGGCAAAATGTGAAGTGCAGCTGGCAATTATGCTCACCATCTTGATTTCCTCAGTGTGTCTCTTTGCCACTGGTGTCATCCTAGAGCTGCCCCTCCACAGCCTCCAGAGCTTACACAACAATATGCTTGACTTGTCCTAAAGTTAAATAAGAAAGCAGAAAGGAAAGATGCCTCTGCCTAGGAGAAGTAAGTATAAGAGGTGGAGGAGTGCGTAAAAGACTGCAGTGTGAGAGAGAAGGGAACAGGCCACCATTAGGGTGAAGTGAGTACTGGAGGTAGAGACTGTGGCCCTTTTCACATGCATTTTTTTGTGCGAGCGCCCCCTTGAGCATTGCATGAATGGGAGCGTCGCTCCATATGACGCATTCCCACTCATGCAATGCTCACGAGGCTAAAGTGGGGAGCGCACGCATTTTTTAATTTTTGTCTGTAAACCGAAAATACTGCGCGCTCGCGCAATGCTCGCGGCGCCATTGCGCATTTACCTGCATACGGTGTTTCAGAGAGCCGGGCCAATCGTGTTTCCTTCCCCCAGCGCAGCCTACAGCTCCCAGACTGCGCTGCGGAAGGAAAGGGCGGGGCGCTAGTGCGACGGTCGTGCTACCAGGAAGCCGATACAGAAGGCAGAAGGGCCGTTGTGAGCGGCTTGTGCAAGTGGCTGCTCGCGCGAGTGCTGCTCCCTACTGCCGCGACAAAGGTAAAGTGAAAAAGGGCCTGTATTTTGGGGTTCCTATAGGTTGAGGGTGCAGACTTAGCAGTGCCACAGTCATTGCCATAATTGTGTGGCTTTCTGTCAAACCTAGCTTCCATGACACTGAATGCAACCAAAAGAAGCAAGCTCTTTTGTTACTCATTATCACCTAGCAAGTTTAATCCAGAAGCTTTTATAGAGTGCAGAGAGTGGCAGTGGCTGGTGGCTGCAATGTCAGTGAGATAGTAAAACTGCTCTTGGTTTTAATTTACACTGGTGCTATCCGTGGTGGTGAATCCTATCCTCCAAATAGGTTCAGAACCTTTGATATGTCCTTTAAACTAGGACTAACACCCAGAATCCAAAGTTCACCACCCTACTGTCATCAAAACTACCAGCCACCATTGCTAGGAACTGTCACTCGATACACCATGGCTGATTGGTGTAAGGAGGTTTCCTAGGTCAGTGAAGCCAATCAACTTGCACTTCCCTCCTATGAATTCCTATGAACCTGACTTCTGCCTAGGTAACCAATGTAAGGTCTGCTGCAATTATGAGCCCTAACACAAGCATGTCTGACAATCACTACTAGAAGTTGAAGCTCAGACAAACATAGAGAGAGGACAAGCTGTCAGGATGAAGGTTGTGGTGGAAATCAAGATGGGATAAAATAGAAGCGTGATTTTGTACCAACATCTTAGCAGATGAAATAGAAAGATAAGAGCAAATTTTAGTGAATAGAAATTCCTTTAATCTCCCAACATCCTTTAAAGTTTATAATGTGCCTTCAAAACTGTTTATCATATTTATAGATTTCCTTTGATTTCTTTCCAATTTGTCTATTTCCTTCTTAAATTATGGCAACTCATCCTAGATGCATGACTCAAGCAAAGGCCTAATGATTTCCATGTCAAGTGTTAACATTATCCCCTCTGTGTTTTAAACTGTATGTTTCCGATTGTGCATGTCAGTAGTGCACCCCCCACTTTTTAACAGGATTTCCATAGGATAATGGAAATACCCATATGGAATGTCCTTTTATGAAGATATGACCAGCTGTTGTAAACCTTCTGCTTGCTGATGGTCATTCATTCTGTCTTCATTTCTACTGTGGGCTGTTGTGAGGTAATCTCTGTATTCTTTGCTCCATTACACTTCTGTAGCCTACAGATCCTCTAACCCAGTGGTTCTCAACCTGTGGGTCCCCAGATGTTTTTGGACTTCAGCTCCCAGAAGCCCTGAGCATTGACCATAGTGGCTGGGGCTTCTGGGAGCTGAAGTCCACAAACATCTGGGGACCCAAAGGTTGAGAACCACTGCTCTAATCTAAGCTAAATATACATTTAGACTAGGGGTTCAGGGGCTGCACACACCTCCCTTTGATTCCTAGAGGACCAGGCCTACGCTTTGTGCCCCCCAACACACCCATTTTTCATAAAGTCTCTTTGCTCCTCTAGGGGGTGTGAAAGAAAACTTCACCACATTTTTGCCCTTCCATACCTAACTCTATGCTCAAGTAACACGTTTTTCAAAAGCAAAAGTAATAACGTATCACTTTTGGTTTTTTTTTTTTTTTAAAGGAAAGCGCCCCTGGCCTACCACAGGTCAGTGGGTTAAAATATGGTGAAATTGTTACATTGCTGATAAAGTGAGGACTATTTTAACATTAAAAAAAAAAGCTGCAAAGGTAATGCGGTCCATGCATATGGCCCATGGGTTTTTCTTTGCACAGTCTCAGTTTTGACCCCTGGACAAAGTAAGGGAAGAAAATAACAGGTTACACACCAATACATATAATAAAATCATAATGGCCGTTTCTAACATGCAAATACATTTCTGGAGTAGGGTGGCAATACTGGAGAAGCGCTTATTGAGCGTGATCAGCCATATCTAATCCTGGCTACTGTTCCCTGCAACTCCAGTTGGATTGAAAGGAGCCATATTGCCTATTTTTCTTACAAATATACTGTTGGAACTCAATGGAGGAAAAGGAATATTGAAGGGAGCAGTCTCTTTTCTCATCTACTTTTCCACTGAAAAGGACATTTTCCTTATGGTGGCTTCCATCAGGAAGCAAGAAGCAAGAGAGACAGGCTGAGTGTTGGATGTACACTGCTTGAGATCCTGCTAGGCCTTAACAAAATGTCCTTGGTTCTTAGCTTGGTCACTGGAAAGGGGAGTTACTGTGCTTAAAGCCAACATTTCATAACAGTCATACTAATTATCTCCACTGTGAATTTCAGTCCTGCCTGGAACTCCATGGGAACTGATATGCAAAGGGCCATGCTCCAATGTTGTATTTACACACCCAGAGTGAAAGTCTTTCAGTCTTACTATGCCAAGCATATAGGAAAGCTCCTAGTGTGTTTAGGCAGCGCCACTGTAGTGGAAGGCACCCAAATGCTGCAGTGGGTGCATCAGAGAAAATGAAACACTGTTTGGGAAAGCAAGGCAGTAAGGTAGCACAAACAAAGAGGAATGCTTTGGACCTGGAAGTGTTTGCCCAGTCACAGATTGAAGGATGCTCTCTTCTGGAAGCAGAATGCAAGCAACTGGCAGGTGAACCCCAGAACACTCAACATGTGATAGAACAGAGAGTCTGCATACATTAGATTTGCAATTACATTGAGAGGCTGGCCTCAAGAGCAATGATAGGGAACAAATCAGAAGTATAAAGGAACCAATAATTCTGGATTTGTTCAACTTGGGATCAAATAAAAGATTCAATGGATTGACTCCCAGGGTGAATAGGAGTCTGCCTTAGACTCCTGGATCCATGACTGGATTTTCCTGGTCAATTAATAGTTGTGTTGCTCAACAGCTTCTGACAGGCAAACAGTTAGCATATCCCAGAAGAACTTACTGTTCTATCTGGAGGTAAGAACGTGTCAAAAATGAAAGATAATTCCTGCCAGTCCAGGTAGCTCTTTATGTTATTTCACTGTGAGACTTGGGGTATAGAGTAGAGACTTGAAGGTATAGATAGCATGAAACAAAGGATAATGGCCATGTTGCAATATAGGCAAAAGTTCATTTTTCAGAGGAGACAGCTCATTCTTCACTGAACTCCATTTCTCCTTCCTATTTCCCCTCGAATCAATAAAAAAACATAATAGTTATCTTCCCTAGTCTCCCTTTCTTTACCAGCATGTTACTTGTGAACTTGTGAACTTGTGAACTAATTGTGTGCAATTATTATTGAAATATAATGATACACAGTTTTAATAACATGATTTTTAAAGGTCAGGTCTTTGGAATGAGTCTTCTCAAACAGTACCATATTCCTGGAAATTTCTTATCCAAACAGTATCAGCTAAAGACACTTTTCACAATGGTTTTATCTCTGAGCTGAACATTGAAATTAGACTGCTTTTTACTCTTGCTCTCTTCATCCCATCCTTTCCCTCCAAATCAGCCTACAGATTTGCTTAAAAGGTGCCTTAAAAAGTAAGGATTCTACAGCTGATCCCATTGTTAGGACAATGGATCTGTATGTCAGAAATGTTAGGATTAACCCATAAATAATCAGAAGAGTATAACTCAACACAAACAGGCATTCGTTGATTATTCACTTGAGGACAACTGATATTGAAATCAATTACAAGTAGAGGACAATAGGGCCATGAACATCAGCTACTAGGATCTCACACATCGCCATCAGAAATCTCTTTGCTGTCTTCAAACCATTTGGCTGTACATCCTTCTGAAACAAAATGGATGCTTCTGTCAGTGGTAATGGTGGCTCCCTTGTGAGTGGGGCGGTGAATGTGCTCCAGTTTTTAGTCTAAAGACGCTGTCTAAGGTGTGAACCCTATTCCCTAGTATTGTGTACAGGATAACTCCAGTTCTAGAGATTCAGCTTAGAAGTTTATTCAGGAACTTCAGAGTAACAGCAGTGCATTCTGGTAATTGCCAAGATTAAAAGCTGTCTTGGATTTACAGTGTCTTGTAAGCAGTAACATTACTAATGTGTGTATGCATGGCCTCTATTTGGCAGCTAATTAAAAAAAAAAACTCCTTTCTCAGTCTTACTTCCCACCCACCAGTGTCCTAACCTGGTAACTGTCTTTGTTCACCCCCATTCCAGATTCATTAAAATAACTTCCCTTTGTTCCCAAAACACTGTTTTCTCATTCATTTTCCATCATTCCCTTCTAGCTCCCTTTGTTCTAGAGTCACATGGTATCAAACAGCAAAACAGTACATGGCAAATAACATAATATGAGAACACATGGCCAATTATATGGCATTACATGATATCAAACATCAAAGCACTACATGTTGTTGGAATGGCATTAGGATGACATGACAGGGCAGTGAAGCTGACCTGACACCTCAATTCAACTCCTTGTACAATTACTTTAAAGTTTAGAGTAAAAAGCAGAAAGGATTTGCCACCACACTGACATGGAAGTCACAGGTCTCTTTTATATTATGCAGGTTTTGCACACTGATACCACTATAACTGCCATGGCTCCATCCCATGAAATCCTGGGATTTGTTGTTTTCTCAGGTATTTAGAATTCTCTGCATGATATTTTAGCCTTTTTGGATGAAATACTACCTAAAGTGATACCGATCACCACCCGTTGATGGTACAGATGAAAGACAAGAACAAAGAGTTCCAGTGCCAACTCAATGATAATTTGTTAAATGATAAAGAAGTTGTAAAAAAGCGATAGAAGTTTTAAACTTCTACTTTAAAGAAAATATAAGGGGAGAAATAAAGATGAAAATGGTATGGGATGCATCGAAGGCTATAATGCGAGGCTTCTTCATTCAACAACGACAACTTCAAAAGGAGAGAAAGATATCAAGCTTTACTGAACAGGCTTCAAGAAAAAAGAAAGAATTTAAGAAGAACTCATCTCAAACAGTCTTACAACAGAAGATCAAAAAATACAGAAAGAAGTGGCATTCCATACAATGTAAGAGACAGAGAAAAAGATGAAATTAATGAAACAAACTCAATTTGAACAGGCAAATAAAACTGGCAAATGGCTAGCATATAAACTTAAAAAGAGAAGGGAAAGAAATCTGGTTCTGGAACTGAAAGAAGATAAGAAGTCGGTTCATGATAAAATAAAACAAACTTTTGAAAAATACTTCTCTAAATTGTTTGAAGAAAACAAAGACCTTCAACATTAACAAAAAACATTTGGATGAATATTTAAAGAAAACCGACATTTGGAAAATTTTGATGGAAACTCAAAAACAGTTGAATAAGCCAATAACAATGGGAGAATTAGAAAAAGCTATTAAGGATTTAAAAATAGATAAAGTGCCAGGACCGGATGGATTTACAGAACTATATTATAATAAATTTTTAAAAGAATTGATTAAACCATTATATACAACTGTGACAGAAATAAAGAAGCAAGGGAAACAGGAAACTTGGGGTGAATCAAATATTGTTTTGATCCCTAAAGAGGGTAAGGATACAAAAGATGTCAAAAATTATCGACCAATTTCTGGCCGAGAGATGTTGTGGTGTGTTTTACTAGGACAAGGATCAGAGAAAAAGTATTGCAAGTAAATTATGAAAAACAGCTAGTGATTGAAGACAGAACAATAAAAATATTCAAAGATATTCTGTTTGAAATTTTGAAAAAGAGACAAGAATACAAATTCCTGACACAACTTCTTCAAAAGCACAAAATTACATATAAGTGGGAAAGACTGGAAGGAATTTCATACACTTACAAACAGAGGAGATATAAAATTTCTAACACAAGAGCAAGAGAGACTTATGAAAAATTGAAAAGAGAGTTAGAAAGGCCACCTAACCAGAACAATGGGAAAGAAGAAGAGGAAGATCGTGGAAGTCAAGAAGAGATACCAGAAGCAGGAAATACAGAAAAGAACCCAAAAAGAGAAGAATACAGACAGAAAAAAGACAGTAATTTAGAATCAGAGACAGAACAACAACAAGAAGAAGATCCACAGAAGCTTGAATTGGAAATTGAAGATTTATATGTGGAGGAAGAAGATATATAAGACAAAATTTGAAAGAGAAAAAGATGGTCATTAAAATACTCTCCTGGAATGTAAAAGGTCTAAATTCAAATTATAAGAGAAGACAAGTGTTCCACTACATAGCGAAAATTAAAACTGATGAGACCTGTTTGCAAGAGACAAAAATTAGAGAAAAGGTTAACAAATACTTGAGAAACCCTAAATTGGGAAAAAGCCACTTTTCTGCATCACATAAGAAGAAAAAAGGAGTTGCACTGTACGTAAATCAAAATTACCCATCAGAAATGAAAATTCAAGATAAAAAAGGCCATTACTTGGGGATAGAGATACAACATCCAGAATTTAAGCTCCTGTTAATAGGAATATACTCCCCAATGGAAGGAAAGAGTAAATTCTATAGGAATCTACAGCAAGAGATATTGAAGTATACTGAAGAGACAAATCAAGAAAATTTCTTATTGTTGGAGGACATGAACGGGGTAATAGACCCCAAAATAGACAGATCAGCGTCTGGACTACGTGGAAAACAACAGGGGAAGCTACCACAATCATTTTTTAAACTAGCAGAGCTGATGGCATTACAAGATGTGTGGAGAGGGATACATAAAGACTCTAAATGCTATACATTTTATTCAGATGCCCATAAATTGATGTCGCAGATCAATATGTTTATGATTTCAAAAGGAATACAAGATAAAAGACATGGAGATTCTTCCGAAGACATTGTCTGACCATAACCCCATTCAATTGGACTTAAGAACTGTAAAGAAAGGAACAAGATGGAGGCTTAATGACTATCTCGTTCAAAATGAACAGTACTTTGAAAAGATAAAGGAGGCGACCAAATATTATTTTGAAGAAAATATGTCAGATGAAATAAAAATGAAAATAATCTGGGACGCTAGCAAAGCAGCGCTACGCGGACATTTCATTAAATTGGGTTCGGAACTCAAGAAAAAGAGACAAGAAAAACACATAGAAATATGGGGAAAAATAAAATTACAAGAAGAAAAACTAAGGGAAAGACCAACGGATAAGAAAGTGTGGGTGGAACTGAAAATTTTACAAGAACAGATCAAAGCCGAACACCAGCTATAAATGAGCAGAAAGGTAATGTGGATGAAACAAAGACATTTTGAACAAACAGATAAGCCAGGAAAATGGCTGGCCTTTAAATTAAGAAAAGAAAGAGAAAAGAGACTAATTTTAGAAATAAACACAGGAAAAGAAATAACAGCAAAACAAGAATAAGTAAAGAAAACTTTTTATAATTACTATAAGAATCTTTTCACCTTGAAAATACAAGGAAAGACACAAAAGAAGATAGAAGAATATATAGTGAAACATGAAACACCACAAATTACAGAAGAACAAAAGCAAATGATGGAAGCAAAGATTACAGCAAAGGAATTTATCAATTCAATTAAAAAACTAAACACGTCAAAAGCACCAGGACTGGATGGATTCACCACAATATATTACAAGAAGCTGCAGGAATTCCTAATAGCACCCATGGTAAAATTGTTTAATGAAATTATAAAGGACAGAAAACCAAACTCACGGAATGAAGCGAACATTACATTAATTCCCAAAGAAGGGAAAGATTTAAAAGACCCTGGAAATGATCGCCCAATTTCACTTTTAAACATTGACTATAAAATATTTACAAACATATTGGCGGAAAGAATGAAGAAGGTATTACAAGATGTGATTCAGAAGGATCAAAACGGTTTTCTCCCAAAAAGACAGATCAGAAATAATATTAAAACAATATTAAATATAATTGACAACTACGAAAAGAACAATGAAAAGAGACTGGCATTGATTTTTATTGACGCGGAAAAAGTGTTTGACAATTTAAGGTGGGATTTCATGATAGAGGTGCTGAAAAAAATGGACTTTGGCAACACATTTCTGGGTTGGATTAAGGAAATTTACAAAAATCAAAGAGCGGAATAATAATTAATGGAGAGAAAACAAAGCAATTTGAAATAGAGAAAGGAACAAGGCATGGATGCCCGCTGTCGCCGTTGTTATTTATTAACTGCTTTAGAAGTCCTGATAAATACGATAAGAAGTGACCCAGAAATAAAAGGATGTAAAATAAAAAATCATAAATACAACATGAGAGCATATGCGGATGATTTAGTGATCATCCTGGAAGAACCAGAATCAAGCATATAATTAGTATTACAAAAGTTGATTCAATTTGCAGAAGTGGCCGGGTTAAAGATTAATAAAGAAAAAACCAAAATCATAACGAAGAATATAAGAAAAGAGGAGGAAAGAAAATTGACTCAGAAAGCAGGATTCAAAATAGAGCAAAAAATAAAGTACCTGGGAATCTGGATTTCAAAGAGGAATAATGAACTGTTTGAAAACAATTATAAACTAGTATGGAAGGAAGTTAAAAAATCGCTAGAAAATTGGAGTTCCTTAAATCTATCATTACTGGGGAGAATCGCAGCAATTAAAATGAATGTGTTGCCCAAATTAAATTTTCTCTTTCAAAACTTATCTATTATTGTTAACAAAAAACCCTTTAAAGAGTGGCAGAAAGATTTGTCGAAGTTTATCTGGAAAAGAGAAGACCTAGAGTAAAATGGAAGCTGCTCACAGAAAAAAAGGAAAAAGGAGGCTTTGACCTACCAGACCTGAAAATATATTACTTTGCCAGCAGACTTATCTGGATTAAGGAATGGATAACACTTCAGGATGAGAAATTGCTAAATTTGGAAGGAGTGGGAAAACGTATAGGATGGTATGCGTACATGTGGTACAAAAAATTCAAGATAGATAAAGACTTTCAGAACCATTGCTTAAGAAAAGCGCTGTTAACAATCTGGTTGAAATTTAAGAAAAAATATAAAAAAATACCCCAATGGGTGTCTCCACATGAAGCATTATACGGCAGATGGAAGGACCCACAGGACAAATGGATAAGATACAGTAATTTAATAATAGAAAAACAGAACCAAGAATGTATGCTGAAATCGAGAGAAGAATTTGAAAAGGCTGGATTCAAATGCCACTGGTTTCTATTTAGACAATTAAAAGAAAGATTTCTTATGGATAAAAAGTTAGAAGGAATTGAATCGGCAATAAAGGATGATACATTTGAAAAAACATTATTAGAAACACAGAAACAAACCATATCTAAATTGTATAAACTACTGTTGGAAAGAGAACTAGAATCAGAACAAATAAAAGAGACAATGATTAGATAGTCTCAGAACATAGGTCATGAAATACAATTAAATCAATGGGAGAGTAGTTGGAAAGACACACACAACTTCACTGCCACCCAGAAACTGAAAGAAAACGATCTTAAAATGTTCTACAGATGGCATCTGGATCCAGTAAAGTTGAATAAGATATACAAAACAAAAGAAAATAAATGCTGGAAATGCAGCAAAGATAGTGGTACTTATTTCCACATGTGGTGGACATGTGAAAAGGTGAAAATATTCTAGAAAAGAATTCATGAAAAAATGTTGGAAATTTTGCAAATAGATCTGCCATTAACACCAGAATTATTCTTATTAAATATGACTCAAACAATAGACAAAGAAGTAAAAAAGAAACATTGGAAAGTGATTTTATATATGATAACGGCGGCAAGATTAATTTACGCTAAGAAATGGAAAAATACAAACATACCACAAACAGATGAATGGACAGTAAAAGTGGTAGAACTCAAAGAAATGGACAGGCTAACAGGGGTGATTCAAGGCAGAATGCAAAGACGACACGAAGAAGATTGGAAATTAGTAGATGAACATATAGCAAAGGAGGGATAAAAGAATGAGGATTAAGGGACAGAGACTCTCAGATCTAATGACGAATGAGAGTGAGTTACGAAGAACATAGAACGTAGAATAGGCCGACAAGAAGTTAAGAGAAACAAGACAATGTTTGATAGAAAAAAATAAAAATAAAATATAAAATATAATTCCCCCCGGAGGGGAAAATAAAGAAGAGAAACTTAGAAAGATACTAGAACAATGGGACTAGGTGACATCAGGAAGTAAATATAAGGAAGAGTGAATAGAGTGAAAGGGAAAAATGGGAAGAAAAGTCGAGATGAATGAATCGAAGCTTTTAGTAGAAAGTAGTGGGGTTTAGTAGTGAATAAGAATGGTGCTTCACGAGTGGAATGATAGAATATATGTGCATATGTATAAATTATTTCAAGAAGAAAATGTATTATTGGAATCTCAGAAGATTTGTTTAGAGAGTGATTTTAATGTGTAATGTAAGTCTAAATAAAGATTATAAAAAAATTATTGACCAATTTCTTTGTTGAATACAGATTATAAAATTTTTGTAGCAGTTTTGGCGAAACGGATGAGAGAAATACTACAAGACAAGATTCTAGAAGAACAAATAGGCTTCTTACCCAGAAGACTTATGAGAAATAATGTGAGAATTTTACTTGAGATGCAATTGAGTATTATGATAGAAATCCAGGGAACAAAGCAGCACTGATCTTGGATGTGGAAAAAGCATTTGATAGTGTTTCATGGACATTTATATACTGGATATTGAGAAAATATAATCTTGGCAAGGACTTTCGTAAATGGATAGAGAAAATATATCAAGATCAATCTGAAAGATTACAAATAAATGGAGATATTTCAAAAAGTTTTCCTATATTCAAAGGAGTGAGATAAGGATGCCTATTATCACCACTAATATTAATTGCTGTTTTGGAAATATTGTTAAAAAAATTAAAGGACGATTCAGAGATAAGAGGTTTAAAAATTGGGAAAAAAGAATTGAAATTAAGAACCTTTGCAGATGGCGTCATAATTTTTTTTGGAAGATCTGAAAGAATCAATTCAAAAGCTCCTAGAAACTTTGCAAAGATTTGGGCAGGTGGCACATTACAAGATTAATAAAGGAAAGGCAATGTTGATGACATTTAATATATCAAAAAAAGAACAAATTTAGTTGGGGAAGATATCATGATGTCAGTTAGCTAAGAAAAATATTTAGGAATTGTTATTACAAAGAAGAATCAAGAATTATTTGGAAATAATTAGCAGAAGACATAGGAGGACATTAAAAAGGATATGGAAAAATGGAGTAAATTAAATGTGTCTTTTCTGGGAAGAATTAATGCTTTCAAAATGTCCCTGCTACCCAACTTTATATTTCTCTTTTGAACTTGCCAATAATAAGAAGCAGAAAAGTATTTAAAGAATGGGAAAAAGAGCTCCAAAAATTTATTTGGGAAGGCAAAAACCAAGAATAAGACTTAAAATACTGCAAGATGTAAAAGAAAGAAGAGGATTAGATCTACCAGCACTGAAGATCTACTGTTATGCATACTGTATAGATTGGATTAAAGATTGGATTCTGTTGGAGAAATCAACAATAAATGATTCAGAAGGATGTGAAAATAGGTTTGGATGGCATGGATATTTGTCAGCTGTTAATAAAGTCAGCCGTAAATAAGTCAGCCGTAAATAAAGAATTTAATAATCACTGTATTAGAGAAACATTATTGAAGATTTGGTTACAAATAAAGCAAAAATATTACACAAAACTTCCAATTTGGACCTCACTGCAGGAAGCATTTAAAATCACCCCAACAAAAACAGGGAAAATTATTAACATATCAAGATATGTTGGAATGGGACTGAGATGAACCTAGGCTGAAAATGGCAGAAGAATTAAAGGCTGAGGGACATGAATTAAACTGGTTCCCTTGGTGACAATTAAAAGAAAGATTCAAAATGGATTAAAGACTGTACAGATTTGAGAAAAAAGAAAATGAACTAGATTTACTGTTAAAAGAACACTATAAGAAGAGAATATCGAAACTCTACAATTTGCTCCTGAAGAGAGAAATGGAACCAGAAACAGTAAAAGAAACAATGGTCCAATGGGCCCCAAACCTAGGACATTCAACTGGAATGGAAGCTTGGGAAAGAGTTTGGAAGACAGACATAAAATTTACTCCTAACTTAAATTTAAAAGAAAATGTTTATAAGATGCTTCATATATATGTACACAACTCCAGAGAGATTACAAAAAATAACCAAGAATGGAGATGTGAAATGCTGGAAATGTGGGCTCCTTTTTTCGTATGTGGTGGACATGTCAAAAAGCAAAGAAATTTTGGAAGGGGATACATGATGAAATTCAAAAAATATTTAAAGTTGATTTCAAAATGATACCGGAACTTTACTTTCTAAATATGATAGGTCAATGGCAAGGTAAAAAGCCAAGGATAAGATTTAAAATGCTTCAGGATGCGAAAGAAAGAGGAGGATTTGATCTTCCATCATTGAAAATCTATTATTATGCATGCTGTCTAGATTGGATTAAAGATTGGATTCAACTAGAGAGAACAACTATGGAAGATTTGGAAACAATAAATAACAGATTTGGATGGCATGGATATTTATGTTATGATAGATTAGTTTTGAATAAAGAGTTTAACAATCATTGCATCTGGAAGACATTGTTAAAGGTTTGGCTACAAATAAAGCAGAAATATTATATAAAACTTCCAACATGGACCTCACCACAAGAAACATACAATATTGCTCCAACAAAACAAGGAAATTTATTAATGTATCAAGACATATTGAAATGGGAAGGGGATAAACCAAGGATGTGCACAGTAGAAGAATTAAAGGCTGATGGATATGAGCTAAATTGCTTCCTATGGCAACAGTTAAAAGAAAGATTTAATATGGACCAAAAATTGTACGGATTTGAAAGAAAAGAGAAAGAACTAGATCTATTGATAAAGGGAAATCAGAAGAAGAGAATCTCCAAATTTTAAAAACTATTGTTGAAAACAGAAATGGAATCAGAAGCAGTTAAAGATACAATGGTTAAATGGGCTCAGAACGTGGGACATCCGATTGAATTAGAAGTTTGGGAGAAAGTATGGAAAACTGATATAAAATTTATACCAAACTTAAATTTAAGAGAAAATATTATAAAATGCTTCATAGATGGTATATGACCCCAGAAAGATTACAAAAAATAACTAAAAATGGGAATGCAAAATGTTGGAAGTGTGATGAAAAAATTGGGTCTTTTTTTCATACATGGTGGACTTGCAGAAAGGCAAAAAGTTCCGGAAGGGGGTACATGATGAAATTCAAAGAATTTGTAAAATGAATTTTAAAATGACACTGGAATTCTATTTGTTAAATATATTAGGACAACTAAGGGAGATAAGAAGACATCAGAAGATATTGTTATATTTGTTAACAGCTGCAAGATTGGAAAGAAAAGAAAGATATTGACTTAGGAGAGTGGAAATTAAAAGTTCTGGATATGGTAGGAACAGAAAAGCTAGCATTTTCACTGAAAAACAAACTTATCCAGAACTTTGAAAGGGACTGGAGAGGAGTTTTGGATTGGATAAAAACATGAATGTACATGAAACCAAAGAAAGAAATAATATAACTGTTTTTCTCTTCTGTAAATGGAAATGGAAATGTAATAGTCATTCTTTTGGGTAAATGGAAACAAAGAAGATTTAACTGGAGAATATAAATATGGAAGTTGGGAGAGGGGAGAGTGTGATATATCTCTTAATGGGGTATATCCACTCTGTTTTTTATGCAATTAAATCTTTAATAAAAACATTTAAAAGAAAAAGAAATCATAATTCCTGATTGAGAACCCAATAAGACAATCTTGCTAATAAACATTCATGCAATAAAATAAGTAAGTAAGTAAGTAAGATAGGTCAAAACAGGGAGATCAGAATACACCGGAAGGTACTGTTGTATTTGACTACCACAGTGAGATTGACATATGCTCAACATTGGAAAGATACGACAGACATAAATTTGGAAGAATGGAAATTAAAAGTTTTGGATATGGTAGGGACTGAAAAATTAGCAAACTCTTTGAAAAACAAACCTATCCAAAACTATAAAAAGGAATGGAAAAGGGTAATGGACTGGCTAAAAATATAAATGTATGTGATGATAAAGTAGATAGATAAAGAGCAAACAAGAGATATTCTTATATGTTATGGGAAAATGTAAAATAAGGTAAACTCAGCTGGGGAAAAATAAATACAAGGAAGTATGGGGGAGGGAGGAGGGATATGTCCAACAATAGGATATATCCTGTATTTTATATGTTCGAAAATCAATAAAAATCTTTATATAAAAAAAGAATTATCTGCATGATAACTGTAGTGCCTCACCAAACTACAAATTCCAGCATTCTGTTGGATGCGGCCGTGGCAGTTAAAGTAGTATCAAAGTGCTGTAATTTTGTGTGAAAAAGGTCAGAGAGAGTTTCAGGAGCTAGAATCAGGAGAAACAAAGATGAAAGTGAGCAGCAGAGTAGTGGTTCTCATTCAGCAGTATATCTACCCCTGGTAAGTACAGTAGTTATTTAGTTGAGACTTTGGCTTTTTGTAAGAATTACCAAGAATCTGCGTTTTCTCAGTCTCCATAATCTCCTGAAAAATGAAGCATTTTGTCCTTGAGCTGACTGCCAGCAGCTAAAAGCACTCCCAAAACTTAAAGCCCACATTTTGCCGTCCCTACTCACCACACATAGACAATATGAAAAATCTCAGCCAAAGTTTTGACCAACAGAGGTGCTCTCCTGCCTGGCACATTGTCCCTATGCTGTCTTTGATGACTCCAAATAGGAGAAAACAGAGTAAATCTGCCTTTTCTCTGCACCTACAGCTTCAGAGAGAATAATGACACAGAACAGCCTCTAATTAACTCCCTTTTCACTAATTTTTTAAAATAGATCTACCTTTCTCCTTCAAGTTTTACTTTTTGAAGGCAGAATGTGTAGATGAGAGTGGGAGAGTGGGTGTAGCAATTCAGAGCAGAGGATTTATGGAATGGAAGAGGTAACTGTCTATTGATCAAGACCCAGAATGCACTGTGTGAGTCTCTTTTTGCTGAAATTTTCTCCCTAAGCTTTCACCACTTCCAGATGAATGAAAAGTCTCTTGAAGTCCCAAGTTTTGTCCTGTACAAACCAATTTTATTTTGGACATGCATATGATGTTTTCTCATCCCAAAGCATTTTCAGGGATTCCTGGCATTACCAAAAACTTTTTCTTTCCGTTCCTCAGGTTGGTTTAAATTAACCGAGTATTATATTTTCCAAAATTGGGTGTACTGTTACTTGTATATATGTTTCTACTCTTAACTCCTTTTTCCTGCACCTCCCATATCACTTCATGTTATTATAATTATCATAGGAAAAATCAATAGATTTATTTCGGTCAGAGACCAAAACATTATAATTGTCATGAATTATTTGTATAGTGCCATCAATGTACATTGCACTTCACAAGATAAAGCAATAAAAGAGATGGACAACGCTGCCAAAGTCATAAAATCTATTTTTTTTTTAGGGAACATAGAGGAGAAATCCCATGTTCTATTTTTTCCTGATCCTTCCCCTCAACCCCACTGTGTTTAAATGTATTTCTTTCCAAAACTTGTGCTTTTTTTTTTTTTTTTGAATCCAAGGGACTGATGAAGTGATGATATGGGTAAAGGAAAGAGTTCCTAGAAGGGTCGATCTTGTCCTGCCCTTACTCCTCTTGTCCCTTTTTTTAATAATTCAGTTTTTCCTGATTTTCCTCTTTTTTCATTTAGTTGGCATCCTGAAGATCTGGAAACGATTATGCAGGAAGTAGGTGGGAGAGTTCTTAGGGCCTTCACCTTGCTATTTCCTCCTATTTTTCCTTTCTCTTTTTTTTCTTTGTACAAATTTCCATTGTTAACCCTACTTTTATTCCCCCCCCCATCTAGCATCCACAGAACCTGAGGTTGAATGGGTATCTGTTTTGGGGAGATCCAGGAGACCCCAATCCTAATAGTTTCTATTTCACAATTTCCAGTCATCCTGTCAGCAACAGCCCTACTTAGATCTTGCAGACTCAGGGACATGGCTAACTGGATCAAGCTTTTTTCCCTACTGCCCTCTAACTTATCAACCATTATTTTTTTTCTAGTGAGACATGTATCAGCATGATATGTCCAAAGTATGACAATCTTAGGCCTTTTCCACACAGAGTTTTTGAAACGGTGCAGTCTGTCCTCCAAGAAGGAGGTCTGCACCTCAGACCGGACTAAGTCGGACTTATTTAAGGTAGATCCGCACCTCGGTCCGGAATGACCTCAAGTGGTCCTCCAGAGTGCTTTTGAAAGACCTGGTTTTTCCGGTCTTTCAAAAGCATGCAGCGCACCACTGTGAGCCTGCTCCCTTATGCAGATTCGCAGGCTTGCACCAATGCGAGCCTACAATCTGCCCGGAGGTGTGCTTTAGGCTGGCGAGCTTCAGTGGTTGGTCGAGACCCTTGATCAACCGGAAGCCACCATTTGGGACACTGGAACAGTGCGTATTGACGAGTATGCACTGCTCCGGAGCGCTGTGGACCGGACCAGGGAGCCGAAAGTTCTGGTGAGTAGCGGCGCGGGGCAATTCCCTTGCCCGGTGTGGAAAAGGCCTTAGTTTAATCATCTTAGTTTCTAGGGAAAGTTCAGGATTGATTGCTCAAGGACCCATTTATTTGTCTTTTAGCAGTCCATGGTATCTATAAAGCATATTCCAAATGAGGTGATTTTCTTCATCTCAGCTTTCTTGACTGTCCAGTTTTCTCACATATATACCATCCATAGAAATTGGAAATACAATGGCATGGACCACTCTAACTCAAGATATGATATATCATGACACTTCATGAATATGCTGCCTTAGAGTGTGGTGGAATCACCTTCTTTAGAGGTTTTTAGGAAGAGGCTGGATAACCATTTGCTGAGGGTGCTTTGAGTATTTGTCCCTGTATGAAAGGGGGTTTGGACGCAATGGCCATTATGGTCTCTTCCAACTCTATGATTCTATGATTCAAGATTTTGTCTAGTTCTTTCATAGCTGTCCTTCCAAGTCCTAGTCTTCTTCTGATTTCTTGACTGCAGTCTCCATTCTGATTAATAATTGAGCCAAGGTATGGATAATCTTGAACTATTTCCATGTCTTCATCGCCTTCTTTAAAGGTAGGTAAATCATCAGTGGTCATTAATTTTATTTTCTCAGTGTTCAATTAGAAACCTACATTTGTGCTTTCTTCCTTGGCTTTCTTCAGTAATCATTCCAAGTCTTTGTTTTTGTTTTTTACTAGTAGTATTGTGTCATCTGCATATGTTGAATTGTTGATGTTTCCTCCTTCCATTTTCATGCCTCCTTCCCCTGAGTCTAATGCCACTTTATGTATGATATGTTCAGCATACAAGTTAAACAGATAGAGTGATAAATGCAAAATTGCCTGATCCCCTGGCCAGTTGGAAACCATTCTGTTTCTCCGTATTCTGTCCTAACAGCAAAGTAGGTAGAGTAGCTTCAGGTAACGGGCCCAAAATATAGGCCATACAGTGGATTATGAAGATTGACAGAGATCCTGGAGTAAAGATATAAATTCATTTTAATTATTGGAAAATTATTATAAAATGTTGTACTGCTAGTAAGTGACTCCTGCTAAATTATCACAAATATACAAAAGATGATCTTCGTTGGAAGTACAAAGAAAGAAAAGGCACCTTTTTTCATATGTGGTGGTTTTGTGCCACAGGTAAAAGATATTCAATTTAGCGTTTTTCTTCTTTGGGAGATGCATTATCTTTGTAAAATAAACATTGCTTTCTCCAATTTATCTGTTGATGGCCAATAATGGAAATACAATAAAGTTTTACTGATTTTGAAAAAAAAATGGATTCAAATACATAGGTTAATCTCACAAAAATCCTGGTGATACAATTTGAAATGAAACCAGAATTGTGTTTGCCAAATATGACAGGTGACCATCCTATTTTTTTAAAAAAAATATTCAGAATTAGTATTATATTTGGTCACATCAGCATGGATACATCTGGCACAACAATGGAAATCTGGAGGTATCCCATTAAAAGAACTGGACATGTCAGAAATGGAAAAATTAAAAATATTAGTGAAAGAGACACCACTTCAAAAATTTGAATGACAATGGAAACTGATTCTGGATTTTACTGAAACCAAGATGGAATAGATGTTACAAACAAAAATAATTGTGAAGATATACAAAAGTAAACAAATTATATTATGTTAAATATTTATATATATAATTTTAATAATGGTAATAGCAATTGTAATAATAGTAATAATATATGAGTAATACAGGAATACTTAAAGTATATACATTATATGCATGTAATCTGTAGGTTAATAATATGTTATATATTTAACAACCTAAGATTGGTGGTGCTTACTCAGTATATTCATATAATAGGATTAAATATTTCTGGTATAGTTATAATTCCAAAGTGAAAAGCGCAATGATGGAAGATAATTTTTTGGGGAAGGGAGGCAAGATAAAAGGAGGGAAAAGGGAAGGGAGTCTTCTTTAATGTATTTATTTGTGATTTATGTAAAAAAAAGAGAGGAAATGTTGGTTAGGTGTGAATGTATATTTGGTTTATTTTTATTTTCTTTTAATAAAAATATTTTTTTAAAAATTTCCCATCCCTGTCCAGTTTAGCTTGTTCGCCTTGGTATTGTAATCTTTATACATTCCATTTTTGTTTTACTATTTCTAGCTTCTCCTGTTTCATGATTCTTACATTCCATTTTCCTATAATTTATGTCATGCAGCTTTGGACTTTCCTTTTCCCTCTGAGCCAGTCAACAACTGAATGTCCTTTCAGCTCAAGTGCAGGTGTTTCATTAGCCATAGTACTACTCATAGATGTCCTCTGCAGTACTCCAGTAGCTCATTGAATGCCATCTTGTTTCTTTTTGGATTGTCTCATCATAGGGTCTTCACGGTAAGAAATATTCAAAAGGAAATTTACCATGCCTCCTTCTGTGTAGTGCTGACAAGTGTTAGCTATTGTGCCATTGCTGCTGTGTCTGAGAGATTCTGCACCAGTGTTACCCTCCACTACTGTTGCTGCCCAGTAATTGTTTGGCACATTTAGTCTGATTCCACAGCAAAAGCGTATCTAACATGGGAAGCCCTACCAGCAGCATTGCTACTGTCAGCATAGCCTCTTGTCTCACAGGAGCACATAATCCCACCACCACAGAAAGGTAGTGCCATCAGTTGGTCCATGTGTTATGCAGAAATAAGGTCATTTGTGGATACTGAATGAAAACTCTTCAAAACGTTTTTCTTATGATTAATAGGCTATTATTTCATACTTCAGTACTTGCTGTGTTTTGAACTGAGAACTTAGATATGCAGCCACAGTTGAACGGAAGAAGAGGAAAGGACAAGAGAGTGGTGGGGAGGGGGCAGGGGAAAACTTAAACAGACTAATGGAAATTTTCTCATTGCATCTTATGCTTTCACCAATCCTGGAATGAAAATGTTGCTCTAAGTAGCAAACTTGTTCATAGTTTGGATATGTTTCAGGATTCCAGCTCCAACATAAAAGGGCACAAACACATATTCTGAACTATGGGGAAAAATTCAGCAAATTTTGGGAAGCTTCCATCCCTCTCCAAGAGCTGACTGAAGATTTTTGGTTGACTAAGGCAAAGAGCAACATGGTGCTCCCTCTCCATTCTATATACAGAAGCCAACTCGACCGGCAGTTGTATATTAATTGAGCTCTAGTAACAGCCTAATGTCCTCCACTGTCCCAACACTAGAGAACAGGCAGATAGTGAATTGCAGTAGACTACTGCTGTTGACCTTCAGAGTGATTACTTTACTCTGCCTAATTGTTCCAGCCCATCCTAACACCAAAAGGCCAATACACATAACAGAGGAAAACAATGCAGGATGTTACTGTTGCCAGTCATCCTTGTACCATTGTACACAGTATATAAATGTGGGTGCGCATATGATTCTTCCTGAACAAATTGGGTGACTGACTTCATACTTTCTATTGCATTTGCCTAAAGAAAAAGCCTTGATGTTTTTTATTCCTGAAAAAAAATTTACAGAAATGCCCAATATATCCTTGACTCCAACAGCCTCATCTCATGCTGATGGCTCTGGCCTGAATCCTTTACCTCTTTAGATAACCACATTGCTTCTGAAAGTCGGGTGAACAGTAGTGCAAAAATGTCAATTGGATACACACAAATGATCACTCATTGTGTCCTCATACCTCCCTCCCTCTCTCCCTCCCCCTCAGTCTCTCTTCCTGTTTCCACCTCACATACACCCCAACCTCCTGAAGATAAATGGGAAGAGTCTTTGGAATGAGGCCAAATTTGGCTGAAGATAATTGCTCCCCAACACGCTGGGTCTTTTACCAAACTAGCTCTGTTTACCATTGTATTTGCCTTTCCAGCATTGTGTCATAATGATGGTGATGCTGACAGATTTCAAGCTGGCCTCACCAAGCAAAGCACAAGGTTTTTATAAGCATATCCATCCTTGAAAGAGAAACTGTCAGATGAATACAGCCTCTGCAGTGAATGATGTTGTAAAGGCACAGAGGCTAATGCTAAACATTCACTGCCAGCTTAGAAAGGAATGAGACTCCCCTTTTCCACCCCTACCCCCTGCTCCCCACTTCTGGCCCAGCCTAGCTACTAGGTGGAAGGATTTCAACATTCAGATCCTGCTTTTGTATTGTAATAAAAACATTCTCCATTTTTAATCAAAATAATGTAGTGCATTAAACATTATGATGGTTTAAGAGAGATGTTCAAATATTTCCATTTGTTTATATCAAGTCAGTGAAGTGGCCCACCTTTCTAGAGAGCATTCTACACATCAAGTCCAAGGTATCAGATAGTGCCACTTTAAAGCACAATTGTGCCCTTTAATTAGGTTCCTAATAGCCAATTTATTTGTCAACAAGTGCTCTGCAGTGGTAAGTACATGCCAGGGTGAAAAGGAGCAAGTTTGTAGCTTTGAATGAACATAGGCAAAAACAGAAGAGAGGCAGAGAGGTGCAAGCTGTGGTTGCTGTTTTGACTAAGCACTCTCCATTAAGTCCTACACTTCATGTGACACCCTAGTTACTCTTATGGTAATTTTTATAGTTACAGGGTAGTAGTCTCATTAAGCAGGGAGGTTTGGAAGAAATATTCTATTATTCAAATACTGGCTCATGTTGCATTTCATGCAATTGCCTCATGTTCTGCTTCCTCTACTGAGAAAAAAAAGTGTAGATGGGAGGAGTGTATTTTGCACAGAAGTAATACACTTGTAGCATTCAGATTTTTGTTTTTAAGTGATAGCAATGATTTCAGCTATTTTTGAGAAATGGGATAGTAAGAGTTATTTTTAATAGAGTAGTTATAATGATTAACTGTTGTTTTTTTTAAAAAAGATCAAATTGTTACCCTGACTTCTGGGATACCGGGATTAGTTCCAAAAATACAGAGGTTGGGGAAATTAGCAGAGCACTGCTTAGCAAAACAGATGGCGGGGCAACACAGTGAGATCTTTTATCCTATGTCTACAGGGTCAGACTGCACAAGAGAAACAAATCAACTCTCCAGCTAAAAGTATTTTATTTATCAGAATTGGCAGAATTTACACACACACACACACACACACACACACAAAGCACTCACTCACATAAGCGCACAAGGACTACTGAGTCTGAAAGACTTAAGAGCAGGAAAAGCTAATAGAAAGAAAGTGGTTATACTGCACCTGATCTTGAAGACTGCAGTTCGAGAAGAAGTGAAGATAGATCAGCAGACAAAGAAAAAACAGCATGACAGATGCTAGTCAAAGGTGGGAGTTCTCCCTAAAGTGAGGCCCCCAAAGGGGAACCAATTATATTGCAAAGTATGCCGGGGGGCAGACCCTTTCCTGAGAAACGACAGAAATTGAGTTATGCAGATGGACTTCAGCTGTGTGGTTCCCGAGATTGCGATCACTAACCTCATCCAGGAGACACTAAGTCTCTCTAGGTGTCAAAGTTGCAGCCGGCCCATCTGATGTGTGCGTACGTGCCTTCCGAGGTTTTCCTCTGGATATGTGACTGGGGGATATTTGATCTGACCTTTGCCAGGGGGGTTTCAGCCTTTAGACCTGGATATCTATGTTTCCATGCAGCGAACTTCTGGCTCAATAAATATATAGACAATAAATAATTCTCTTCCCCAATATTGGGTCTGTCAACAGGTAATAAATATTTCACTCCCACTGTCAGCAAATAGTGAATATTTTCTTTCCTCTATTAGCATAGGTTACAAAGTAATAACAGTAGCTAAATTAAAAGTAACCGACCAAACTTTGCCAACAGAAATCCTCTATGAACAAGAGTGTAGCCGCTTACAATGCAAATCTTCTATCATCACTCCATGCTTAGGTGTAGAGGCATGGAGTAGGGACTCTGGACATTTTTGGTTTGTAACTTTGCACCAGTTCTAGCCAGCATCGGTAATAGTGAGAGATTATGGGAGTTAGAGTCTGAAAACCCTTGGAGGACCACAGTTGTCTGTCCCTGGTGTAGAGGCATCTTCTGGGCAGATTTTGAATTCTTATGGGCCAAGAGAAATTCATTTCAGATTAGATACTGATTAGACTACGGGCCTTTCTGCACTACACTTTTATAATGCTATTATTCCATTTTCAACATCCTATGGAATCCTGGGATTTGTAGTTCAGGGAGAAGCATTTAAAATTCTCAGCCAGAGAGCTCTTTGGCCTCAGTAAACTGCAAACTTCAGAATTCTGTAGGATGTTGAAACTGAAATAACAGCACTATAACAGTGTAAGGCAGAAAGGCCCTAAATTTCAATGTGTGATACAGTGAAACCAGTGGAATTATTTCACTTTTACAATCGTGCAAAGGCTCCTGTGATTTGACACAGTACATTTTTTGTATCAGAAATTTCCATCTATTTTTATTGGAATGTTTCAAATAGCCACATTGGATTGTTTAGCTTCTCTCCTCAGGGCAGTAAACAAGAAGTGTGGCAAGAATTAAACACATGAGATTGCTTAAATGCTGCTTGGAGCCTTGCCAGACCATAGTCAAGGAGAAGCTGGTAGCTTGTTTCCATCTAATGGTGCTGAAGTGTTTCATTGCAATTAAACATCTGAACATTAAATAGAAACAGTCATTAAGCCTGTTGATATGAATCCATTAGACCATAGAAAATAAATTATATCAAATGGTTAATACTTACACCATGTCTAAAGTGGAAGGCAGTTATTATCAGCAATTTAAAACCATTGCCTTTTAGTCTCTATTGAAATAAAGCACTTCAGATAATATTCTGAAGGATGAAACACATATTACAGAACAATGGCATTCCCATGGTGAGTTTTCCTCCCCTTTTCAAGTATAGATAGTCACCATCACATGAAGAGTATCAGAGCAAGGACCCTGGGCCCAGATGTGGACCTGAACAGTATATTGTCCAGCCTTGAGCTCCCCAGACCTGCAGCTAAGGGCCTGAATGCAGCAGTCAAGCATTAGTAATGTTTGGGAGAGAAGGCCTGGCTCCTGTTAGTCATGCCAGTCTCGGTCAATTGGGACATGTTGTATGCCCTTTGGTTCCCTTCTAAGATGACCATGTGCCCTAATTTAGATGACAGTCACCAATTTGAAGATAAGTCAAAAATCTCTCCTCCAGAAGTGCCCTATGTATTAAGGGCTGCCCTGTCCTGCCTTAAAGATGTAGAAGCATAGGGAGGAGAAACAGGGTTGGATGCCTTGTAGATGATCATGAAAAATTAGCACTCGGGCAACACAGAAAGAAGACATACAGGTTACCCAGTTGGTTTGGTGAAATATATATTTCCATTTCAATGCCAGTAATTATTGCTAAATTTGCATGTATAGATAGAAAGTAGCATATGCTTTTCTCCTCTTTTGTTGGTGAAGTATCTCTGATTTTGGGGAAGCAAAGTGAAAGTGGCCACTAGATTCCCTTCAGTATATGAAGAGGATTGCAAGCCTTTATTTCTTAAGTGCCTCTCCCCAAGGCTTGAGATTAAAATACAACTAAAAATACATAAAACCGTTTAAAATACACTAATTTAAAATTCCAAGTTTAAAATTGACTGGATAGGCCTGTGGGAAGAGATAGGTCTTTTGTATTTTTTTAAAATTCAGACAGTTCATTTAGCTATTGAATCTCTTCCAGCAGATCATTCCACAGCCTAGTGGTAGCGGATGAGAAGGTCCTCTGGGTGACTGTTGCCAGTTTAGACCTGGCTGGTGAAAGTAAATGGCCTCTAGAGGACGGGGTGGATTATACAGGAGGGGGTAACTTGGACCTAAATGATGTAGGGCTTTAAGGGTAATAACCAACACTTTGTACTTTGCCCAGAAACTAATTGGCAGCCAGTGGAGTGATTTTCATATTGGTGTGATATGCTCACTCCTTGAAGTATCTGTAACCAGTCTGGCTTCCATATTTTGGACCAGCTGGAGTTTCTGAACTTGGTACAAAGCAGCCTGATATAAAGTGGATTGCAGAAGTCCAACCTTGAGGTTACAGTGTGTGCACTACCATCTATAGATCTTCCAATCCTAGGAGGGGGAGCAAGTTGGCTAAAGCTGATAATAAGTACTCCTGACCACCGCATCTATATGAACTGACATTTGGAGGGATGGATCCAAGAGCATTTTCAAGCAGTGAACACAGTCTTCCGGGGGGTATATGACACTATCCAGAACTGGTTGACACATCTCCAACCCAAGATTAGGACCTTTAATAGTAAGCATCTCTGTCTTGTCTGGATCCACTTTCAATTTGTTTATCCTCATCCAGTCCATTACTGCCTCCAAACATTCATTCAGAGGAAACATACTATACTTAACCATATCAGTGTACTGATAGCACCCCGTCCCATGCCTCCAGATGATCTCTCCCCACAGTTTCATGGGCATTGGGGATAGAATGGCATTCTGTGATAGGCCATATAACAGCTCCTTTTTTGAGAAGCAGCTATTCCCAAGCACTACAATCTGGAACCTGACTGAGAGGTAAGACTGGAAGCACTGCAACACACTTCCTCTGATTCCTAACCCCCTCATGCATTCCAGAAGGATACCATGAGAGGTCTAAAAGCACCAACAGAGACATTCTCCCCCGCCGATACCAAGATGGAGATCATCCACAAAGGCTACCATAGAAGTCTCAACTCCGTAATCTGCTCTGAAGTTGGTTTGAAATGGATCAGGAAAGTGTGTGTCATCCAAGACCACCTGGAGTTGGAAGACAACTGCCTTCTTGATCACCTTGCCCCCAGAAAGAAGATTAAATACTTACCTATAATTATTAATCTCCAGGGATCCAGGGAGGGTTTTCTCAAAAGTGGTCTAATCATTGCCTCTTTTAAACAAATGGAAAGTACCCCTCCCTGAGAGATGCACTAATAACATGTTGCATTTGAAGTCTGATTGCATCTTCTCCCTGGACAACCAGCCAAGTTGGACAGGGATTGAGAAAACAAGTTCTGCTCCTTACTTGCCCCAGAAGCTTGTCCACATCAGTAGTATCCACCAATTGAAATAGATCCAGTGAAATCCCACTCATGGAGTCATTGGACACCTCATTATTGACTTCTGCTCCAAGAATGGCATCTAAGTTGGCTCTTATGGGAGAGATTTTGTTTATGAAATGGTGATTAAAGAGAACCACTGACAGTCCTAAAATTGGGTTCAGAGGGGAGGGTACCTGGGTTAGACCTTTCACCCTCTGTATAACTCAGCTGGACATGAATTTGCAGATGCGATATGGGCAGAGAAGAAAGATTTCTTTGCTGCATATATTGCTACCCTGCGGTAACAAAGATATTCTCTATATTGTGTCAAGTTTTCACATCCCTTTAAAGGAAGTGTGAAGTGAGCCACATCAGCAATGGCATTCAGGCATTATTGCCAATTGTTTTCTTTCAAAATCCCACTAATATGAACTCCAGAAAGCTATGGTTAAAAAGTCACAAAATAAACTTCATGTGTGTTAATGTTCTATTCCTATGATAAATAGGATAATTCTAACTAGTGATAGTGCTAATAGCAGCAACCATAGGGAGATGTACACCAAACTCCCAACACACTACCCACAGGGTTGGAGTGCCTGCAGCCATGCTCATAGGCAGTGTTCTTAAAGAGACCTACTAAAAAGACCTCAAGCATCTCCGTTCCCTACACTTCGTTGCTGTGCACCTCCAAAGTTATTTCCAACTTTGACTCTGAGGCAAACCAATCATAGAGTTTTCTTCACCAGATTTGTTCAGAAGGGGTTTGCCTTCCCCTTCCCCTGAGGCTAGGAGAATATGAGTTGCCCAAGATCACCCACTGGGTTTCCATGGCTGGGTGGGGATTCATACCTTTGTCTCCAGAGTTGTTTCCAGTGCTCAAACTACTACGCTATGCTGGCTCTCTTTCTCCATACTACACAGTTAAAAATAACAATAGCTGCCATTTCCTTTTGGTTCTCTCCTATGTAATTTCCTTACATTCTCTTAATGTTCTTATTGGCCAGTGAAATCAAAAAGGAGAAGAAAGGAAGAAAAGAGGAGAAGTAGTAAGTGAAGAAAAGTAAAAGAATTGGAGAAGAGAGGGAACAGTTCCCTTTCTTCTCCAATAAGAACAGTCTTTGAAAATAAGAGAACTTACAACTGCATATTGCCAACAAAGAGAAAAGAGAGATCAAATTTAATCTGAAACTATTTGCTGGAGCCTGTAGCTTTCAAAAAGAAGAAAAGAGATGAGGTCTGTGCAAGAAACCTCAGCTCAAGCCCCAGTTCACTAAACTGGATCAACCCTGATTTGTTTCAGAACAATTTGGACATTATCCTACCTGACTCAGACATGAATCCAAATCAAAACTCAGAAATGCAAATTTTTATGATGTCAGTAAGTTTACATCTATTATATAAAAGTTTGTCTGTGAGTTTGTCTGTCTGCGTCAGGAAGGCAAAGACCTCATACGATTGGCTGTGTGAGGCGAGAAGACCTCATATGATTGGCTGGCTATGAAGATTCTATGGAATCCTGGGGTTGGCAGTTTAGGGAGGGGCCTTTAGAATTCCCAGCCAGAGAGCTCTTGGCCCTCAGGCTGGTTGCTATGGAGACCAGGCCTAGCAGCAAGAAGAACGGCAGTGTATTCCCTCAGAAACCAAACCTCTGTTATGTTAACAACTCTGAATACAGATTAGATTAGGGAATATGGAGAAAACTTACAGGTACTAGACAAGGTAGTTTGGGGAGTTAGAGAAACAAGATATCAAATCTGTGTATTTCATCTGCATCTAATTCCTAAGGTAAAGTAAGATGGGGTCGTCATGGGAAGCCTGCTCAGCCCCATAATAGCAAATTTTTGCATGGAACACTTTGAAAAGCAAGCCTTGGAAACCACACCAAAAAACCCCACTATATGGTTCCATTATGTGGATGACACTTTCACCATTTGGAGCCATGGAGAAGAAGAACTGACCGTGTTTCTGGACCATCTGAACAACATCCACCCAAGCATCCATTCTACCATGGGAAAAGAAACTGAAGAAAGGACTACCATTTCTAGATGTCCTAGTCATCCGCAAAGCTAACCAACAGTTGGGCCACACAGTTTACAGAAAACCTACATACACTGACAGATATCTACACAAAAACTCCAACCATCACCCAGGACAAAAAAAGAGAACAATAAAAACTCTGGGAAACTGTGCAAAAAGAATCTGCGAACCCCACCACCTGAAAGATGAACTGAATCATCTAAACTGGGCTCTACAGGCCAATGGTTACTTCAGTTCAGACATCAGAAGAGCCTCAAGACCCAGAAAATACTACAGAAGTGAAGATAAGCAGCCAACCAAGGGGAATGTGTTTTTACCATACATCAAAGGGGTCACTGACCGTATAGGGAAATTGATGAAGAAACATAACCTCCAAACAATCTACAGACTGACCAAGAAAATTCAACAAATGCTACATTCAGCAAAGGACAAGAGGGGTCCTCTAACTTTTGCTGGAGTTTATCGCATACCTTGCAGCTGTGGGCACATCTACATAGGGACTACAAAACGCAACATCCAAACACAAATTAAAGAACATGAAAGACACTGCAGACCAATTCAGCCAGAAAAATCAGCAGTAGTAGAACGTGTTATGAACCAACATGGACACAGAAAGCTTTTTGAAAGCACAGACATTCTGGACCATTTTGACAACTACTATGTCAGACTACACAGAGAGGCCACTGAAATCCATAACACATGGACAATTTCAAAGGGAAAGAAGAAACTCAGAAGGTAACCAAAATTTGGCTACCAGTACTGAAGAACACTAAAATCAAGACTCAAAATATGCCAATGAACACCATGGAGACTCTGGAGGTCCCTCTACAAGAAACAATACAATAGTTGGCTAATGTACTTAAAGCACTGTTATGCATATCCCCTGACTAGCAACACAACCCTGGGGGATATCCCATTTAACAATAGGCCATCACACAGGTCAACTGTAACACATGTAAATTGCTCCCTCCCACCCGGGGACTACACAAATATATATACTCTGTCTCACTTCCATGCCACCAGATCCTCTGAAGATGCCAGCCACAGATGCAGGTGAAATGTCAGGAGAAAATACTAATAGAACACAGCCTCAAAGCCTGGAAAACCCATAACAACCTGAAGTAAGGTAATTCCTCAGGAATTTCTAACAAGTGTTACCTATGAGAAAATAAAATCTTGGGCGACACCAGGAAAATATATTATTTGGGAATAAAAATGGTCATAACTTCTTTGTTTTTAAACATAAGTAGCACACATAAATACTTAATTCCACATAGAATTGGTTAACTCTCACAAACTGCAAATCATTCTCTCTCTCTCTCTTTCTCTCTCTTTGGTGCTTGTTGTTGACTGCTGTCTAGTGGACTTTGACTTAGGGGAGCCCTATGAATGAGAGACCTCAAAGTCACCCTATCAGCAACAACCCTGCTCAGGTCTTGCAGACTCAGGAACACTGCTTTCTTGGTTTTCTGATAGATCTTTACACTTCTGGATCTTGTCTTGTTCCTTCACAGCTGCCCTTCCAAGTCCTGGTCTTCCAATTTCTTGACTACAGTCGCTGTTTAGAATAATGAATGAGCCAAGGTATGGAAAATCTTGAACTGTTTCCGTGTCTTCATTGTCTGCTTTACAGTTATTTAAATCATCTCTGCTCACTATTTTTGTTTTCTTAATGTTAGCTGTATACCTGCCTTTGCACTTTCTGCCTTGACTTTCTTCAGTAATTGTTCCAAGTCTTTCCTCTTTTCTATTAGTAAGGTGGTGTCATCTGCATATCTTAAATTTTTGATGTTCCTCCCTCCAGTTTTCATGCCTCCTTTCTCCTAGTCCAATCTTGTTTTATGTATGAAATATTCAGTGTACAAATTAAATGGATAGGGTGATACAATGCAACCTTGCTTGACTCCCTTGTCAGTATCACTTCTTTCCTCACAGGAACTCACAATCTCACCACTGTAGAAGAGTAGTGCATTGTGCTAACCATCCTTAAAATCTGCCATTATGTGTTTGTTTTTTTCATAAAATGAATGAAGATATGGTAGCCCCTTGAGAAGGTATTAACCCTGCTAAATTGTACACAAATAGGTCCACAGGATTTTGTGTCATTGTGCACATTCTATCCTTTTCATAGGAAGAGTGAAAGCATAGCTGTTTGTCCCCATGGTTTACCAGTGGAACATAAGCAAGAATTACCAACAAATGACTGTGAAGTGTATCAAATAATTACACAGCTCAAAGATCCAGCCTTCTTATGGGTCAGGATGGGGACAAAGCTTGACAAGCTTTTCAGTGCAGGAATAGCAGTCTTTAGCTTTCACCAGGATCAGCCACTTGAAAGAGGGAAGTCTGGTTAGGTTCTGGTTCAGGCTCTAGTCTCAGCCTGGTCAAGTCCAGTGAGGAGACTAAGTCTGTGCAGATTCAAGCCCTAGAGAGCTAAAGTAGCCACATAGGGGCCTCTAGATGTTTCTCCAGGGTGGGTTGAACCAATGTTCTTTCTGACTGGATGGCAGAGGTTTATGTAACATGATCATCTGCCAAGCATAAAAAGGATTGTTCTAAAAACCATTGCTGAAGAAGGAAGGCTGGGCAAAGATGGCATCAACACGTTAGAGACTGGAGAGTCAGGGCCAAGAAGTCAGAGTGCTGGTGTTTGAAAGACAATCTGTGCTTGGTGGATCCATAAGATTTCCATAAGAGAGGAAAATTATAATCGTTGATTACTTAAGGTGATTGAATATTCTTTAATAAACACTTCTAAGCTTATTTTGGAATCTCTGGCTGGTTCTTTCCTGTGGAGACGCTGTAAACATTGGTGGAAGATCTCATTAGGTTACTCCCTCATACAGGCATCCTAATTGAGCTAATTGATTCCTTATCATAACATAGAGGTACTGGCATCACAGGTGGACCCCTGAGTCACTCACATTTTGGGGTAACAAGCTAGTCATCTGATACGCAAAGAGTACAGTCTCTTGGGTTCTCAATGATCCTGCTATGACCATACATTTTGATGAATACTCTCATTACCATGCAAAGAGTGAATAGGACATAAAAATGCTAGCTGTTGTTGGTGGTGGCAAAACAAATGTAATGACAATGACAAGGTCTGTTTGTTGTAGAAAAATAAGAAGCCTCTAGATCTATCATAAGCCCTCTAGAAAGAGGGGAAGAATGGTTATGAAAATGATCATCCTGTTTTTTTTCTTTTTGGTTTTCACATACAAACTGAGGTCCCAACATTCTAAAACTGGCTGAAAACTGTCCCCCTTGGGTATGATAAAATAGCAGGAGAAGAACTTGTGATGGAAGAAAGAGGAGCAAATGGGTACCTCTTCATTACCCAAGATGGAGGGGGAGAATGGAACACTCCTATGTGTGGTAGGGACATAATTCTATGGCATAACTCATTTACACAATATCTAGGACCCATAAGCCTGTTGTGATGGACTCCCAAGATGGATGGCAGTTTGAAAGTCTGCCATAGAAAGAAATTATGTGAAGGTTGTAATGAAGACCTGAAAGGTAATGTTAGTTTCATGATGTCTTTTCTGGTGGAGGATTAATGGCATTTATCAGATGGAAGTGATTGCTTTGAAAAGGAAGAACCAATGGAAGTAGGTTCAGTTTGTCATTTAGCAGGAGAACCCAAACAGTGCTTTGATGGGAAAGACTGTTTGGATCAGGGCAAGTTGTACCAAGAATTAGGCAGGATCTGTGATTTAATACCATACTTCCTTGCTGTATTGCTCATCTTTTGCATATGTTCAAGCCTTTCATCCATGGAGACATGGAAGCCCTTGTTTATCAAAAGGCAGATCCTCTATCATATATGTTGCTTTCTGGATTATGTCCAATCAATGTAGCCATGTGTATTTCCTCAGAACTATAGCTCCTACCATCACCTTATCATTGCAGTCAGCTGGTGTTTTTCTGCTGGCCCCCCAGTACATGCATCTCTGTCTGAAAGAAGATGACAAATAGATGGCAACCTTCTCCCATAGGAGCTGTTGGTGCACTTCTATACATGCTTCATAATTGCTACGTGCGAGGATAACAAAACTACTGAATGGAATTGATGAGACATAGTATCTAGATTCCTTCCTCCTTGTCAGCTGGTGTTGCATGCTGTTTACGGTAGAATTTTCATTGGGATGTCTCAAAACATAAAAGACTTTGGCTTAGGATGAGTGAAAAGCCAGCTGCAGTCTGTCCCTTGATCTCTGTAGAGGTTTTCTGTCCTTTTAGATGTGAGAGGGATTGAAGAAAGAATTCCAGGACTTGTAGGCAACCTCTAACAGAGATGGAAGCAGTAAAATTAATGCCATGGCCAAGATCTGGTACTGAATCCACTTAAAAACTGGGTCACTGACAGGAGGCTCTGGCTACTTACTATTAAGCTTCAGAGCCTTTGCCATCTGTAGAATCTGAGCAGTGTAGGGTCTGATGTCTTCTGTTGGTGAAAGAGGCTGTTGGTGTCCAACAGTTGCCTTCAAAGAGGCAGGGGAGAGGTCCCCTGAAGAAAAAGATAATGCATCAGACCTGTCCTCAGATGTGGAAGGATTGTGCTGTTGTATCTGAGGATGTTCTTTCTGTGAAGTCTTGGAGATTCCCTGCTGTTCTGAACCTGCACGTGGTGTGGTAACATAGAATTGGGGTATTCTTAGACAGAGCGATGGTTAGTCTCTGTGTAGGTATCATCATGTGAACTGAAGACCTGTAAGTATGATGATACTGAACAATTTCAGGATTGTTGTATGGATTGTAGCAGTGAGTATAATCATAGAAGCGTCACAATGTTCTCAGCAGAGACCTTGATTCATAATAGTGACATGATGATATATGGTGGTGGTGGAGATGATGATGATGAAGATGATGATATGGGTGCTCCGTTCTTCTCTCAGGCTCTTGATACTGGTAATCTCATTCCCTCAAGAAAGGTGCGGTTCACTCTTTGGGTGATTAAGATCTGTAGGACTGTGAAATTCAAGATTGGCAGGATTGATAGTATTCAAACCTAGAACAAAAATTGTGAGTGATAAAAGAGAGGTCCTGGTGTCTAATCAAGTGTCTATCCCATCACTAAAACCTTAGGAGGAGACAATTCACAATGTCTCCTCACCAATAAATCTTATGTGTTACACCAAAGTCACAGATGCAGTGATGTTCCCTGAACCATGGGAGATGGTGCAGGTTGTGCTGACTGGGAAATAATCAATGGAGAAACCAAACAATTTCACACTCCAAACATGTATTTTCATAGACAACATCATCAGGAGTGGCATCATGGAAGCAGGAGTGAACTTGTTGAAAGATAGGTGCTGGACATTTCTAAGATGCAGTGCTGGGTGGAGCTGGTCTGGAAGAAAATTGCAGTGAAGGATCCTGAGGTAGATCGGGTGGAAGAGTTGATACTGTGTTCTTCCATGGAGGTTGTTCTGTCAGGGACAGAGGTTGAGGATGAGCCCTCAAACCCACTGCATTCTTTTCTTTTTGTGTTCCTTCTACTTAGTAAGTTTACAGGCAGATTTGGAAAGACCTTTTCCTATTAGGAATCGGGGAGGTTGCAGTTGAGTGAAAGGACTGGGTAGTGATGAAGTAGGCTTGGTGCATGAGATTATCTCAGTCACTTCTGGGACCAACATTGAAACCAATGATACCAATGAATTCCCAAGGCATTTCTGCACGAGGCTGTTATGGCGCTATGATTCCACTTTCAACATTCCATAGGATGTTGAAAGTGGAATCATAGTGCTAGAACAGCCTTGTGCGGAAACGGCCCCATTCCATAGGGTTTCATAGGATGTTGAAAGTGGAATCATAGTGCTATAACAGCCTTGTGTGGAAATGGCCCCAGTCAGGAACACAGTTGATGGAGGAGGCTGGGAACAAGTTGCTACTGAGGCTTGTTATAGTAGCCTGTTCTCAACTGCCCAGTCTGATGCTTGGAGAATCTTAAGCCTAGAAGACTGATTCTTACATGCTTGTGGGGTGAGTGCTTGAAAATGTGGACATGCTCCAAAAGTGCACTATTCACCCAAGTACAAAAGGCACTTAGAGCATCTGTCTTATTTGTAGATTTTCCTGTGACAGAAGTAGACCTTCTTAAAGGATCCCAGTGAGTTCATAAGCCTCAAAGGGGCAAACAGAAGAAGATAGCCAGGTGAAAAATAGGCAGGGAAACAGACCAAAATCAGTAAACTAGATTTTTTTTTTCACGTCAGAAAGACTAGAAAAGTAAAACTCCGGACAGCATGTTTCTCTTGATGTTACTCTTACAGTGAAAGAAAAGCAACTGAGAAGTAAGGCAGGAACCATACCTGATCATGTGCACTGAGAAGTAAAGAGGCTTCCCCCCGCAAAAAAAATAAACAAAAACAAAAAAATCCCCATGCACTCATTTCTAGAAGATTTGAATGAGACACTGTACAGGCACCAGTGACTGATACACCTGAGTCAAAGACACAATGAAAAAGATAGGATTGTCTCAAAGAAATATTTTGATAATTGCATAGAAGCATTTAAATTTCAAAAAAGGAGAAAAAGGATAACTTGTATAATAGTTTTAATATAGTTTTTCATTATGTGTTAATATTTAATTTGTTTGCCCTGATCTTTATACATAGTTTTTGGACATGAAAAGACAAGCAACATGCAAAAACAATGAAAAGGAGTACTCATTGCCAAGGAATCCAGTATAATTTTTGTCTTTAACTTTCAGAGTCATAAAACTTCCTTTCTGATGTCAAATATATAGGCGTACCTTAGTTAACAAAGACTCTGGCAAAGAAGCTCCTTTGTACAAAGTGTTTTTATGCCCCCAGGCCTGCGTTTCTTCCTTGTCCTCTGTCTATCTAGACACTGTTGTTTGTTTTAAAGCAGTATTAGCTTTTCAGGGATGGTGAAAGATGATTGGAGAAAGACAAACATTTCATACCAGTTTGCATAAGTGTATGTATAGTAAACAATGCAATAAAACTTTAGCTGGGAAGGAATGGGGTTCTGTCCTAGCTGATGCTGCTGTTGCTGTGTGTGTCTCCCTGCAACATGCAAAATAAACAGAAGCTGCCTCCAGAATTTCTTACTGAGCATGGGTGAGCATCAAAACAGAGAGAAAAGAAGGAAAGCTGATAAGGCCATTTCCACACTAGACTATTATAGTGCTATTATTCCACTTTCAACATCCTATGGAATCCTGGGGGTTGCAGTTTAGGGAGGGGCCCCTCTCTAAACTGCAACCCTTAGAATTCCATAGGATGTTGAAAGTGGAATAATAGCACTGTAACAGTCTAGTCTGGAAATGGCCTAAGTCTGCTTCACTAACTGCCCCCAGCACATTAAAGAAGCTTGGATCTGTAAACTTGGCCACCAAAATGGAAATCATTGGAAAAGCGGAGCCTGGTAAAATGAAAATAAAAATCAAGCATGGATGCATTTTGGAAACTACTTTTAAGTGGTTTCTAGGAGGTTCAAAATATTTTTGTTTATTTCTGCAAGGTTTACCTAAGCTAGTTGTTTCATTTCACATGTGCACACTATTAGCTTTGGATCAAAAGTTCATTGAAACTCAATGAACTTCTCTCTCTCTCCCCACTCCCTCTTTCTCTTTGTGTTGTAGGAGCCCATCCCTATTCTTTCCATGTTATTTCTGACTCTGGCACTAATTTTCTGTTAAAGAACTACTGCCCAGGAATACATGTACTTTGTTAACCAAGTTAACCATGTTTTGTGACAAGATTATGGACATATTTATATTTTTCCCAGTTAAGGGAAAATAGCAACACTGATGCTATGTATCATGAGAAGGACAGGACCTCCGTGGCACATTCTTCCCCAGGGCTTCTTAGGTTGTGAAAAACTGATGGGAGGGTGCCTGAACGAAATAAAGAACTTTCTTTATTCTTCTATTCTGAATAATAACTACATGCTTATGTAGTGTTCACTTTCAAGCTTCAAATACATGTACATACAAGTGTGTAATTCCTAAAATATGAGAACAATGCAGAATGCTACTATAGAAATTGTTGTTATCTTGTGCCTTCAAATCATTTCTGACTTTTGGAGACCCCAAGGAGACTTTTGGAGACCTCATGGGTTTTGGGGGACTGAGAGTGTGTGACATGCCCAAGGTCACCCAGTTGGTTTCCATGGCCAAGTGGAGAACTGAACCATGGTCTCCATAGTCATAGTCCAATGCTCAAGCCACTACACCAGCCTGACTCTTTAATTAGAATGTCTATCATTTATTGTTATACAGAGACAAGGAAGGGAGTTGTTATAAATGCAATCCCTGGAGAATCTTATTAAGTTTTTAGGCAAGTACAGATTTAAGAAGTTGAAGGAATTAAATGGCACAAATTATCCGTATTTGCTGGCGTATAAGACACACCGGTGTATAAGATGCACTCCATTTTCAAATAGTATTTCTCAGTGAAAAAAGTGCATCTTATATGCTGGCAAATAGGGTAAATACAGATTACTTCTTTAGGCCACCTTGCTAGATTTATAAATGTGGGATTTAAAGGGTATGTACAGAATATTAAGGTATTGAGAATCAACACCTTTGTCATTATACACAGATAGCACAATGCTGCTGATTCTTAAAACTGTACTAGAACGAATCTTAAACTGGTTTAGTTTAAAATCCAAATGAAATGGGAAAAGCAATAGTGTGGTGGAGCCAGGGCTTGTACGGTTGGAACACCAGTACATTTAGATTAATAGGGGCAGTTGCATCATCCAACCACGGCAGGCTTTGCTGTTTGCTCTGGTCTTAGTTGCAATTCTTATATAAACTGAAAGGAAAATTCATTGTCTCAACAATAATATATTGAGCTATTTCAGTTGTATTGCACAGTATTTTAAGATGGCTCAGTCCTGCTAGATTTACAAAAGACTTGCTCCTTGAAGACATGAAAACTACTGGAATTGATTTATTGATGTGAATCAATGTGGTTGTGTGCATTTTTGAACTCCTCATGGGGGTGTGGTGTGGGCCTATAATAAGTGAGCACTTCCATGTTCACCTTCACATCATTTGGTTATTTTTTTTTCTGGGCTGTAGTACAGATTGGTAGGAGATTGTATAACTGAGTGCTTTCTCATGAATAAAACAAATCTGGCACATACTCCCTTTTCTGGGGAAGGCAAAACTTGAACTCTTTCCCTTCACACTAGATTTTCTATGTGCATTGAGTTATATGTGGAGGAGTAGCCAGTCATGCAGTCTTCCCCTTGGTGGTGACAGTGGAACTATCTGATAGTAGTTTTAATCTCCAGTTGTTAGTATGGAGCTGATGTAGAAGCAGTAGTAGAACTGAACAATTTGAGAAACATATTTTAGGGTATTTGGTCTAAGTGTTTCTTTGGGGAGAGTGCTGCATGCTAGGGGCCATCTTAATCCCCCCCCCCCATACTTCTTGAACTTTAGCAGCAGCCTGATAAGCAGAAATTTACAAAGTCCTATCAATTTATTTCTTCACAGGAAAAAGTTTTGCTTACTAAATTTGTGCACTTTTAGCCCCCAGCAAAGAATTAACATGATGAAAGTAATGTGAAGAAGTAGCCATTACTCAGAAAATTAACACTGTTTGTATTAAATGGTTGAAATAATAAATGTTAAGTTTGTTGTTGAATATATTAATGAATTAGGAGCAATGAATTAATTTTTAGCATGCCATTTTCAAGCTTTCTTTAAAAAAACAATGACTAATATTCAAGCACCTACCATTCCCTAAGAGAAAGTATAGATCAGAGAATGATTTGCAATGGATTTTTTTCCATAGATTATTGTTGTTAGGGGAAAAAAACTTGTTTGTAGCAAGTGGTGAGAATTAACAACATTGTTTGCAATATCACAGAATGCTTACACTATAGGTCTACTTGTATGTGGATTCTTAAAAAAAAAGTTACTGTGGGAGATTAAAATATTCCATCTTAGTGTGGCCTTTTAAATTCCACTGCTGTGATGCCAGTACCTCCATGTGAAGGTAGGGAATTATTAGCTCAAATAGAAGGCCTGTGGGTGGCAGGGATAACCTAATGAGATCTTTTACACAAATGTTTACCAGAACTTCTGCAGGGAAGAACCAGCCAGAGATCCAAAAGTAAGCTTAGTTGTGCTTTATTGGAGGAAATGAATCACACACACAAGATCCAAGCAGTCATGCAATCACACAAGGCTAATTGAAGGAAAAGGGAGGAAAGTTTTGGATAGTGAGATTTTAGGGTGTAGTGGGTGATATTTACTAATCTGGAAGAGCAATGAAGAAGCAGCAATGTGGCTTAGACTCGCATCTAAGGACAGTACACAATCAGGAATCAGAGCAGAAGAGTGATGACCAGCAGTCAGTGTACTGTGAGTTGACTGGATAAAAATAGGGGTTTATATACCCAATTTCTGCCTGGAGGGCAAACATGCGAATGGCTCTCCAGCTGAGTAAATAATGGAGTTCACAGAGTGGACAATGAGGTCCAAAATGGGCTAATGGTCTTAAGGTTAGGTGACAAAGGGCTAATGGTCATCCTGATAGCTCAGCGCTTGTTGGATAGGTTTTAGGACAAAGGAGAGGTTTGCTTGGTCAGAGGAGGAGGAATTAAAACAATCAACAGTCTTGCGGGAATCTCCCAGACACTATTGTCCAAACAGTCAAGTCATTAAGGCCGATTATCTCTGGAGCTTCCTGGTGATTTCCTGAGTATGACCTGTCTCTGCCTAGAGGAATTTTCTGACCTAATTCACAGTGCACATGTTCAGCCAGTCTTTTCTTCTTGTCCAGCCCAGGCATATAGCTGTAGCAGGGCATGTTTTATATTAATGCCAATTAATATATTTTGCAAATTAAATCATATTCTGCCAATTAAACCAGATCAAAGTATGGGGGTGTATGGCCTGTAAAGCTTCAGAGCTTGCCCTTGTATTTCCTTGGGTTTCTATGCTATGGAAGATAGCACATGATTCAGGCAAGACATTTTAATGCAATTGCTGTATTTTCTTGTCCGCTTTTTTACTGTGGTTCCACACAAGGCCTATAAGTAGCCTCACAATACCTACACACAATGCCTATCCACACTCATATACATGGAAGGAAGTCACCATAAATTACTCATATATTGCTAAACAGGAATGGTTTCCCACCTTCACTTTAGACTAAGGATTTTTTACAGGAACTTAAACATTTTGCTTAAACATAACATCTGTGGATGAACATGTGAACATCCATTGGAGATAATATGCCCTGGGCACTGCCATACCCATCAACATCTGACATTTGTATACAGAGTGTCTGCAAATTATATTTACAACTTCAACTGTATGTAGAATTGAAGTTGTAAATATAATTTTCAGACACCCTGTATATCTATATCCAGTAGTTCTCCATGTCCATGTGACCAACATCCTTGGTTTCACTTATCTACACTGAAATGCAGTCTGAAAACATTTTGTTCCCATCTCTTTCTAGACCACACATTGTTAATTTTTATGTTTTTATTAGTTGTGCACTGACTTTTGACTGCAAATAATGACTACAAAGCCTTCTTTCTTTTAGATTCTAAAGTTTTGTCAAATTTCAGCATCTTTGGTCAAGTTTCAGCATACTCATCTCCATTCCTAACTACTTTATCTCACTGAAAAAAATGAGATTTTGTTATCCACATTTCTCCTTATCCACAGTAAGTCCGGGAATTATATCACAAGGATTTAGGGGACCTACTGTATCTATATATCTACATCTATCTTCTTCCATCCATAATGGGCATCCATTGCATTCGTAATGGGTATGTATCCATTTAGATAAGAACTACATCATTGTAGTTGAGAGCAGAAATTCTCTCTTACCAGTATGATGGGTAGTTATTTGCCAGAAACAGTGAAATTGTTCTAAGCAGAAGTCTTGGCATGTAGGAGATTGGATCTTGGTCAGAGCTGGTTTTATAGTATCTCCAGCCTTTGTCCACCTAGCCAGAAGCAGATCCCTACCAGTACTGACTAATATAAACAATTATGCTCATCCAATCAGAAATGAGATTGTGCTGGTCCATCTAGCCCTACTTTTGTCAGATTACATCAGCTATTAGATATTGGTATCCCTCTCCTGCCAATGCATTACCTTTCTTGGGTTCATTATAGGCCAGTCATTTGTTTACCTTCTTCCTCTGGGCTTATCCTTTTGTTTTGAATTAGGTTAGCTTCATGCCTGGAACTAGCCCATGCCTGCATCAAACACACAAATATTCCTTCTTTGTATTTTAACCAGACAAGTGTACTTCTTTACTATTCAAGCTCTAGGGGCTTAAATTTTGCAAAATGTAACCCCAAATCAGCACTTAACCTGTTACACTGCACCTTAACTTCTACCAAGATGCATTCAATTAGTGAGTCTAGACATGCAAAGTTTGCTTACTCTACACATTGGAAGGAACTAATGTAGATGAAAAGCCCATTCCATGATTATCTTTTTCATATCTGCTCTCATCACTCTTGCATTCCCAAACATAGACTTCATGTTTTCTCCATGTTATGTTTAAGTGAGTTTGGAAACACAGAAAATATTAAAACACACTGGTGTCTTTTTTATCTAATTGTCAGTTGATTACTTTTTAGGAGATTCATAATTATTTACTAACATACTGGTTCTTGTCTTACCTTTTCAGCTCACAGGTGGTAGTGGTGTTGGTGGGGGTTCACATTCACTTCTTCCTTACTTTCTGTTTGCTGACAAGAAAAAGCTAGCAGATCAGGAGAAAAGCTGGTTTTCTTTATGTAGGATATGGGAGCTAAAAGAGCCACCCAATCATCTGAGCCTCTACATCTGTAATCTGAAACTGGGCATTCCTAACATGGGTCACTCAGAAGTTAACTTGCATTTTGTAGAGTCACTTGCCACTCCACCCACCTTCTTTCCTCCAGCAATCTGGAATGAGTTGTTCTTCCAAGAGAGAAGGTAGTCAGATCCTTTTCACCTTCAGAAGGAAGGCCCACTTGGACACACCTTAGAAAGGGATGGTGTAGACCTAGGACCCAAAGATGGCAAATCCTCAGCTAACGAATGCCATATCCGGAAGTCCCTGGAGCAGAAGGAAGAACAGCAGAGCTCCTCCTGCTCTGCAGTACTTAAATATCTATCAACTGGATAAAATGAAAGGATTCGGATTCAGATGGACCCGTTTCTTGAGCACCGAAAGAAACCTCTGTATAGAAGAAGACTGGAAGGGAACCATTTGGAGAGAACTCCTGTGCCTTTGCATGTTTATTATACACTGGGAGGAGGAACCACACCTCTCTGGACAAGTCAATCAAACTGACATATCAAGGAGCCCTACAGTTTAGTGATGGATTTGGCCAACCGAGGGGAATGATGGGCACCAGAGTCAGGGAGGCATGGAACGGGTTAGGAGCCCGGCATGGGCGCAAGAGAGTGAAGCTTTCCACACGAAAAGAAATTCAAGTCTCTATTCATTTTCTCTGTCCTGTCTTCCCTTGTTCTCTCTCTCTTAAAACCTCGCATGGTTTATTATTAAGGCATCCTATTTTTAATTTGAAGCTTTCTTTTTCTCAATAAACACTTATTCCCAAATAAGCAGATTTAACAGCCCGGAGGCATGTCTCAGGCCATTTAGTGAGATTTACGTCCTAGTACATACTCAAAGGAGCCAGCGTGCTATTGTGGTCTGAGAGCTGGACCACGACTCTGGAGACTGGGATTTGAATCCTTGCTCAGTCGTGGAAACCCACTGGGTGCCTTTAGGCAAGTCACACTTTCTCAGCCTCAGAAGGAGGCAAAGGCGAAGCCTCTCTGAAGAATGTTGCCAAGAAAAAGTCGTGATAGGATCGTCTTAGGGTTTTCACGATTCGGAGACTACTTGAAGGAACACGACAACAACAACGTACTCAAGATTAAGCAAAAACTTCCTTGAATCAGTGAAAACTCAGGTAAACTTGATTAAAATCGAAATGTTGTCTGCGTGAATGAGTTTCCACAGGGCACGCCGAGTTAAGCAACGCGTTCTTCTTTCTGGCAAACCTCTGTACAGGCGAAGATGTCTGGGGTTTCTCGCCAGCAACCTATTCCCATTTTTAAACATTTTTAAACACCTTTTTTTACCTTCGCCTCTTTCCATCTAAATTTAGACTGTAGCCTCCTCGGGGCGGAGACTCAACAATTTTTAGGGGCTTGTCTTTTATGCGGACAGAGAAACATCCCTACAGGTATGCTTCAGAGGAAAGTAAGCAGGGCAAGCCAACAACGGGAAAAGAGGCCTCGCTGAAACCTGCCACGAGTTAGATTTCTCAGGGACCAGCTAGACATTCTAGGACGGTTACAAACAGGGCGTGAAAGCAATGGCCACCCTCTGTTGCGTGTCTCCTTCCAGCATTCAGAGGCCCACGCTGCTTCTGACCACGGAGACGAGATCCAGCTGATACACCCTGGTAGATTATTTTGCCTTTCCCTGGCGATGTGTAACTCCCTTTTAAGGGAGCCCGTGGGGTATTTTGGAGTAAGAAAGATCATCATTTACTTGTTGCCTCTGAGGTTTTGGCACGGGCCTTCAAGAAAGAAAGGACCGCAGAAAATCTAGATACGGCCCAGCCAATGTAAACTACTAGGCGATAGACACCATCTCTGTTCTTTCGCCGGCAAGTGACTTATTTCAAAGATGGCATTGCACTCGCGGGGCGTTGTCGGTGAGCGCTTCGAGGTTTGGCTGGTCTTTCGCAGGGAGTTCGCGCCCCCCGACGCTTTTGTCTGGATGGGAGGAAAACAGCAGTGTTACTTGAAAGCTCTGCGTTTCTTTTTCAACTCGGGGAAATAAGCAGACTTGGCAAGTGGCTGTTCCTTTCGCTGCATTTTTCTTTTTGTCTCCTCTCTCCCAAGCTGAGAGCCAATGCAGTTCATCGGGAAACTGCAAGGAGCAAACAGATGTAATGGATCGGAGTGTCAGAAAAATGGCTTCCGCCAAATTCAGTGGAAATGTATTGCCTGTATCGGAAAGGTGGATTCATTTGACCGCTGGCACAAAGTGAGTGTTTTCTTCGGATATAGACATGGACATCTGTTTCTCTCCAGTGTTTGGTAGAATTAATAAAGATGACTCTATCAGGTAAAAATAGCTAGAAGGCATTTCTTGTCTGACATCTCAGCCATCCTGCACGCGGCTTGGCACATTTTAGATGACGGCAAGGCCCATGATGTTCGGAAAACAAGTCTGTTTGAAGACCTCTGATTTCAGGCTCCTTCTTAAACTCCTTCCCACCAGGGTTGAGTGGGCATCTTTCAGGAGCGCTGTAGTTGTGTATTCCTGCATGGTGGGGGGTTGATGATCTTTTTTTAAAGAAAGCTGGAAGATTCAATGATTCTATAAAATCTGGAAGCTCTGTGAAGTAAGGAACTTCACGAAAGTTTATGCATGCCTCTTTGGGTTGGGGAACTGTTGCGAATGCATTTGTTCTCCCTCAGTCTACGAAACTGCCTTCTTCGGCCAACATCTCCTTCATTTGCCAGATAAACCGCCGAAATCTGAAGGCTTTCATACCTGATGTCCACAAACGCCTGAAGACGCCTGAAAATAACCAGATGTGACAGAGGAACGGGAAGAGATCTTTTTTAAAAAAAAAAAGGCGGCGCTGCACTCCGCCCGCGTTGCTCGCAGACGATTTTTACCGGCAGGGAAGGAGAGCGAGGCCTCTTTAAAAGATTACTATTAGGGAAGTCCCTTGTGATGCGGAAACCCAGATTTCCGACAGAGGGAGACAAAAAGCTAACATTCTGGTCCGCCTAGAGCCCTCTCTGAAGCTTAAGCGGTCTCTCTCTTCCCCTTTTTCGATATCATCAGTAACTCTTTGGATATTTCCTTGCGCGAAAGAAAGACTTAATGGGACCACTTATTCCGAATTTCTGTTCAGTGCTGCCTAAATCGTCGCCTTTCCTTGAATCGCAGTGAAAGATCAATGGTTTCCCAGAGTGTGAGATTTCTTTCTGCGTAATTCTCTGAGATCGCGGGACGAAATACAGCACCTGCCTTATCTGTTTCTCCAGGGAGGGAGAGAAGACTGTTAACCTGGATTTAGTGAGAACGAATCCATTGGCACTAATGGCATTTAAGTTAGGAAGTTTCCTCGAGCCTACGCTCAATCCGACAGACGTCGATCAGTCGCCTGATTTAAGTATGCTTCAGTCCGAATCCAACCCAAACAAAGGAAAAATCAACATTATTTTATATTTAAAAATAAATAATTGGGCCCCTTCAGAATCAACCTGTGAATTCTGGGTACCAAGGTGAAAAAGCCGCTACCCTGAACTACCTTTTTGATTCAAGGGAAGCGAATACCTACGTACAGAAAAGCACTGGGGAGCAGAAGACTGCACAAAAACTTTTCAGGATCGAGTCGTTGAGGCTTAGATAACAAATCTGTGCCTTTTTTTTTAACGGGGGCATGTGTTGCAAAAACAAAGTAGGGTATGAAGCTAAAGACCAAGAGTGACTTTTTTTTTCTGTGTCTAAATGTTTATTTTCTACCCCCAAGTCAGTGCAGTCAATCTTTGCTTCATTTGATTTAGAAGTTTCCGGTTGTTTTCACACTATGCAATCATAGCACTATGGCCATTTCCGCACTAGACTGTTTCACTTTCAAGATCCTATGGAATCCTCGATTCCATAGGATGTTGAAAGTAGAGTAATAGCACTATAACACTATAGCACTACAACAGTCTAGTGCCAGACAGCTCCCTGGTCGCTCTGACCAAACTACAAACCCCAGGATTTTCGATAAGATGCAGCCAGGACAGTTAAAGTGAAATCGAAGTGTTGTGATTGTATAGTGTGAATGGGCCTTAACTACTTCATACAGCCGCCCGATCTGTCTGTGGTGAACCCATTCATATTATGGTAAGACAGTCGAAAACTAATCCTACTGAATTTGGGTGAAGCTAAGACTTGGATGAGAGACCGCCAACGGATACGAGGTAGTGCAGGCTGTATTTCATAGGAAGGAAATGGCAAAACCACCTCTGAGGATTCTTTGTCTAAGAAAATCTTGTGAAATTACTGGGGCTGCCATAGGCCCACAAGTGACTTGAAGGCACACAGACGCAAGAGGGGATAAAGGAAGAGTTTCTCCTCACAATTCAGGCCAGGTGTGAGCATTCCTCAGGCGTTACCTATGGCTTATATAGTCCGGAAACTTCAATTAGTTCAGAATATGGCACCCAGGTTGGTCACCAGTAGACCTAAAACTGACTATATAACACCATATAACACCAATTTTAAAGTCTCTTCATTGGCTGCCTATTAGTTTCCTGACACAGTACAAGGTGTTGGTTATTACCTTTAAAGTCCCTCATGGCTTGGGGCCAGCCTACCTGCGGGATGGCCTTCACCCATATAATCCACCCAGCACACTAAGATGCTCTGGGAGGAATTTACTTCAGCCAGCCAGAACTAGGTCGGCTGCGGTTACCCAGAGGGCCTTTTCTTCTTTCACTCCCAAGTTATGGAATGACCTGCCGGAGGAGACCCAGCATATCACCTTTAAAAAGCAGTCAAGACCGATCTCTTGGGACAGGCCTTCCAAGCCTAGCATTTCCATCGCCTCCCATCAATTGTCTTGCTGTTTTGTTAATAGTTAATTGATTGACTGTTAATTGCGTGTTTTAAGGGGTTGGGTTGGTGGGTGGGGAGGATTGGGTATGTTTTTAATGCCTTTTAATGTATTTTCATGTATTTCATGTTGTTCACCGCCTTGATCCATGTGGAGAGGCAGGATAGAAATAATAATAATAATAATAATTATTATTATTATTGACCAATATAAAGCTCAGAGCGGTGTAGTGGTTTGAGCGTTGCACTACGACTCTGGAGACCAGGGTTGGAATCCCTACTTTGCCATGAAAACCCACTGGGTGATCTTGGGCAAGCCACACTCTTTCAGCCTCAGAGAAGGGCAAATCCTCTCTGGACAAATCTTGCCAAGAAAAAAACGCGTTATAGGTTCACCTAAGAGTCGCCATAAATCAGAAACTATTTGAAGGAGCACAACAACAAGCAACCGTCAAAAATGCTTTTAAATAACCAGGGTCGTTGGGTAAGGTGATGTTGGTGCTGGTTAAATGATCCAACAGCGGGTTTAGTACATGGATACGAGTCTATTCCCATCCACACCCTGGCCTCGTGTCATTGCATTGGTGTGCCTCGCTCCCATGTGGGCATTCCTTGGATCACCGTCTGAATAAGACTTTTCTGACGGTTATAAGCAGATCGGAAGGCTATCGACTGCTTCGGGTGAATTCAGTGGAGCGCTTCAATCTGGATATGGCTCCAGATGTGACTCCATCCCGTTGAAACGAAATTCCATTGGTTCTAGAAGTAGAACTATAAAAGAGTGCATCTGCTTTTCAGTTATATCAGTTTCACACCACTTCAGCTGCTATCGTAAGGACTTCTGAGATTTGGAGTCTGGTGAAATACTTAGAATGATCTGCTGAAGAACGCTAATCCATTCCTCTGAACTACGAGTCCCAGGATTCCTTAGGATATGGTCGTGAGCACTGGAATTCTATTAAACGGGTGTAACTGGTGTGGAGGTACAGCTATAGACTTTAAAATCAGATGGAAGTGATTTTGAAGTGGTAGGCTGAGCGTAAAGACTAGTGATTCATACTGGATCCACCTCTTGAAGCAGGTTTAAATACGGATTTCTTCTTGATTCGGTTCTTTCGGTTCTTGAGCAAAGGGCTGCCTTGTGTTAGAACGTCAAGAGACCCATCCTTTCTGGGGAGGGGGGGATCAAGCTGCTGAGAGAACACGTGCATCTTCCGGGGAGTCCATGGCCTCCCCGTGGGATTTCCAGTCTAACTCTTTACACTGCAGCTTAACAATTACTACCCTTTCCCACTTCACAGTTAACAGCACTGCAGTTCCACTTTAACCTTCATGGTTCCATCTTATGGAATGCTGGGATATATAGTTTTGTTAAAGGCGCTAGAGAATTGAGAATTCATAAGGCCCTTCCCTAAGATGCAAACTCCAAGATTCCGAAGAATGTTGCCATGGCAATTGAAGTGGAATCAAGATTATAATTGTTTTTAGGCTGGACTCCTGTTGATTAGCCTAAACTGGAGTTGCCTCCTTGGCTCAATTGTTGAGTGGGGAGATAACACATAGGTCAATCCCATTTATTCAGTGGGTTTATTCTTATTGTTGTTGCGTGTCTTCAAGTCGTTTCCGACATCCGCGACCTTAAGGTGAATCTGTCACGGGTTTTTCCGGAGCTGAGTGTGCGTGATGTGCCCCAGGTGAGCCGGTGGGTTTCAACGGGGGGCGGGGAATCGAATCCTGGTCTCCAGGGTGGTAGTCCGTCTAATCGTAGGACCAATACTGGCCATTTCCGCCCTACACTGTTATAGTGCCATTATTCCACTTTCAGCATCCTATGGAATCCTGAGACGAACAGTTTAGGCAGGGGCATTTAGAATTCTCAGCCAGGGAGCTCTTGGGCTTCAGTAAATTATAAACCCCAGAATTCCACAGAATGTTAAAAGTGGAATAACAGGACTATAACAGTGTAGTGAGGAAATGGCCAGTGTGAAACCAACCGGTGCTCTAGAGTTGGTCTATACCCAGACGTCCGGACTCCAGGTCTGAGGCTGTACCCCGAGGGCTATTCTCAATGAAAAGGCCCCATGGCACGGTAGCCTTTGGGAGGTTCTCGCCCGCAGCCGAAATCAAGAAAAGGCCACGCCCGGTTTCTCCCTTTTGAGACTTTTTTGGGGCAGGTCGTCCTCTTCCTGTCTCTCCCGCGTTCTCCGGGCAGGGCTTCTTAAGCGACAGAAGGCGTTCGTCGTTGTTCTGGGAACAACCTTGCAGCTCACTTCACGTGCTGGTCATTCCGCGCGCCCCTCCACCCCCGTCCGGTTATTTATTACTCTCTTTCCTGCTAATTGACATATAAATATATGTTGCTTGCTAGCTAACGATGCTTTTTTGGGCCAGCCAGTCAAGGTAAAAGATCAGGGTCAGGGTCAGGGAAAGGCTACGATCTGCCTCCGTCCTGATCTTTTCCATCTGTGAGCCTGCGGGAGGAAAAAGAGGCACCCAGGCGCCCGGGGACCTCGGATGGACGCTTGGGGGCCGGGAAAGAAGACGCGGGAACGAGCCACGCGGGGCCTCTGCTTTACCGAGTGGTCCCGCGCCGCTCCGAGCAGGCTGGGCCACAAGGACGCACCAACTAGGGGCGAAAATGGCTTGTTGCTGTTCTCGAGCTCTTCTTAGGAGAGTTATGTGGTCTGAGCTGCAGTTCCTGGTGATCCTGATGGCTGGGAGATTCTGATAGTTGTAGCAGTATATACGCCAAACTCTTGACATTCTAGAGGTCTTCTACGGAGTCAAATATCGGAGTGAGGCGCAGAGAAATCCTATGCATAGCATATTGGATGTAATAGAGCTCACTCCACTAAATGTCCGCGCGACTGTCAGCCTGAGGTTGCAGTCCTATGGACATGAACTGGAGCAAGAGTTCTATTCATACCATGAAATTAATTTCCAGGTGTAAAAGCGTGGGATCGAGTTGTTATACCTTGAACAACTACCACCTGACGATCCTACATTCAAAGGGATTGGAACCCACACCTACCACCCCTTCCCGGCAAGGGACGTCTTTACGGCGACGATCTTAGGCGCGCTGACGGAGGAGAGAGTCCCACTTAAACAAAGGGTAAACACGCATGAGAGTGCGCTGTTAGCCTGGGATGCGACTCTGTCCTTAGGATGAGCACCGAATTTCAGTCTGCTTTGTGAATCTCCCTCCTATCCCTCATAAGGCAGAAATGTGGTTTATACGCTTAAAATAAACACACGTGTGTAAAAATAACAACCCGTTGGGCTTCCTTTGTGGCTCTGAACAATTTGACATAGGGTAGAAAAGGAAACACGTTCCTTCGCCCGCCGCATTTTAAAAGTAGGTTTCATGTCACGTCCCAGAATTCTTCTAAACAGGTATTGCCTCCGCAGCAGGTCCGGCGGCAAAGTTACTTCTCTCCCGATGCCACCTTAGAAACAGAGGCTACGGGGAGCGTTCTCTACAAACCAAAAGCCCTAACCTAACTTTCGGTTCCCATCGATTTGCACGCGTTATATTGACCGTTTGCTTAAATCTCCCCGATTCAGAGAACAGGGATGTTGCGTTGCTCGGCTCTAGTTGCCTCTTTCCCGCGGAGCAATCAGATCGGCATGTTTTCATTCTGGATGGAGAGGTTCACAGAGCCATCACTGTCGGAGTTGTTCCCCAGGTCCCCTTCGTAGACGATTTAGATTTGCCGATCGTTTGCGTTTGTGTGTAAGCTAAAACTCCTGGGGCCCACTCTGGCCACAGTTAATGCACCCTGAAGTCGCACTGATTTCACCTGGAGGGGCTTAATCTCTCTCATCGAAACGGGTGGCCTCCCAACGTGGCTGGATCGTGCCTTGGGCAGTTAATGCGGGAGGAGGCGAGGCGGCCCCAAGCCAAATACACAAACATTTACCCAACATCAGACGAAGCGCTCGACCCGCCGTCGAGAGACGCGGCCAAGCGATGCGCGACTCTCGCCTGTTTCTTCAAGGTGTTTCGATGGCGAAAAGGTCCTGAATGGAGTGGTTTTAGACGGCCCATGAATGGGTCTAACAACTCTAGGTACCAAATATAGAGAAATCATAATTTGAAATGGAACGATACAACCTTAAATTAGATCCCGATTAAAGAGAAATAGGATTAAACAGACGAACAAACATTTACAGAGAAGGCTGCAAAATATGTTTAGAGGATTGTCTGGAAAATCGGGAGGTCGTGTAATTGCGTAAACACATTGATTTGATAAGTAAAAAGATTTATCATTAAAGGTTAATTTAAAATTTGATTTTTAAGTAGGTATAATTAACGTTAAAATCAACCATTGTTTCCTTTTTAAAAATTCCCTTTTCGACCCCCGTTTTTAAGATAGTTCTTTGGAAACAATCTACACTGGAGTTCATTGCCGGATCAATCTCGGCAGGGTGATACATGGCTTTCCAATCCTTTTCATTTTTAAAGCGCAGATTGTTAGAGGGACTGGCTGCAATTTTTTTCTTCTACGTTTATGATGTGTGTGGTGGGGGGCAATTATATTCAAAGAGTCATCGTAATCAACACCAGCACCCTCAATTTGCAGAATAAACCTGAAGGGAGAATTTGGGGAAGGCAGGTGATTTTAAAAAGAAAAGAAAAGTCCTTTTGATGATCAAGTTAAAAACCTGCATTACTTGTTTCTTTTGGGTTAAAAATACCCCTCTTTCCCTTCTGAGGCTGAGATCAAAAATATTTTTATTCGGATGCAAGTCCCGTTCTCGCAGAGGTAAGCGTTTGTGGCTCACTTTAGTAAGACTGTGTAAGATCCAGTGGAACCAGGAGCTAGGAACCGCACCTTCCGATCCTATTCATGTTACAGAGGGTGCAAAGGAAGCCGTGTTGGTTATTATCTGGAAGTAAATCTGATAACATTTCAAGGGAAAATAGAAGTGCGATCCGGATCGTGTTAATTTAGTGGTGTCTTTTAAGTCTCCTCGCTCCCCCCTGAGCAGTTTGCCTAGATCTTCCTGCGCGAGGAATCCAGCCCCACTCATCTGACAAAGTATCGCCCGCAAAACGTTCCCAAGGAAAAAAACCCGATGGCTCTTTCTCCTCATCAAGGATGGAGCCCAACAGCGTGGGAAGAAGGAAGGAAGGAAGCATGGAAGCTGCCTCAGTGTACGTGGAGAATTGCTTACAAGCAAATACAGCAACCAACAGTGTCCGACGGCAGTTCTGTGCTTGTTAGGAATCCGATCCTCCGTCGGCTTGTAAGCCAGAAACCGGACTCTAGTGGACCTTCCACCGGAGTCTAGTCCAGTTTTCTCGAAATTACGTCCCGCTTATTTAACGCAATGCTTGACCGAGTTTGCACAGCGTTACAGCCTTCCCTTGAAGGCAACTCTTACTGAATTCAGTGGGGGCTGGATTACAAGGAAAAGAAATAGAGGGGGTCAGGAAGTGACAGGTGCCCCGGGTATCCTATGGCCCAGCAGTGTGCCCACACCCACACAGGTGGGCTTTCTCTCCCAACGAGCGGGGTGCTCGTGGGAAAAGCGGAAGGACCGGCAAGTGTACTGGGAAAAGCTATGGCCACTGAAACGCGTGGGGGGGGGGGAGGAAGGCGCCCGCCCGCCCGTCCACCCACCAGTGCTCGCTCTCGTCCTCAAGGTGGACGGCAAAGTCTTGCCCGAGGGGGAGGGGGCTTGAGCAAGCGCTGTCCCGGACATCTTGTGGCGCTTAAAGTCTTGGGGAGCGCGCAGGGAAGGGGGAGAGGAGGGCGGGGAGACTCCAGACGGGGCGGGACCGAGGCAAGCCCAGCCTCCGCCCCTCGCCGTGCCTCCCTGCCAGGGCCGCCGGGCCAGGGGAACACCCGACGGGAGCCAATGAGCGGCCAAAGCCCGGCCGGCACCTCCAGCGGGAGCCTCCCGGCTGACGTGCGAGACACGTCAAGCGGCGCTGGGCCTGAACTGGCCGCCGGTTGACGGCCGCCCCCTCCCGCAGTCGGATGCCGAGCGCCCGTCCGAGGTGGTCTGCGCGCTGCCCGGCCCTCCTCCGCCTCCGCTCCTCTTCTCCGGGAGCCGCGGCGGGACAGCAGCCCAGCCCGGCGCTTCCCGCGGGCGCCCGCCTCGCTCCCCTATGCGCCCGCCGCTGCTGCTGCTGCCCGGTGACGGCGGCGGCGGCGGCGGGGAGAGAGGTCGGGGATCGGCGGCGGCGGGCGCCTCTCCTTCTGGCTGGCCACCATGGGTAAGGAGGCGGGAGCAAGAGGGAGACGGGCGGCGGCAGAGGGGAAGGAGCGGGGAGGCCGAGGGGGGCGGGAAGAGGCGGCCGGGCGCTCGGGTCTGGAGAAGCCGAAATGGCCTCGCTGCGCCGGGCCGAGCTTCCTCTAGGCCGCTTTAGGCTCACGGGAAGGCGAGACGCAGCCCCACCGCTGCCGGGCCCTCCGACGGAGCACCGTTTTCGGCACTGCTCCTTCCTTCCTTCCTTCCTCCTTCGCCAAGGCGAGCTCTTTCTCGGAGCGCGTCTTCCGAGGCAGGTTCTGCCTCCGGAGGTGAACGGCTACGGCGAAAAGCCAGGCAGGGCGTGAAGGGCAGGGAGGCTTTCCTCCTCCGGCCGCTAAGCAGGGATGCGTGTCTGGCGTGTCTGGCTCGTACCCTCAATGGTCAGCTAGTGATCGCCTAGAAAACTTGCTTGTCCTTCGCCAACGGATATTCTGTGATATACTACCTTTGTGTCTTGCTATGGAGGCTCGGAGTAAATATCCCCAATTACCTACCAATTCCCCCGTCTGCCTTTTTAAAGTAGGGACGCGTTGTATCCTGAGGCAGGGAATTTCGTCCGCGGCACCTGCGTGTGCGTATAAACCCACCTTGGGGCTGAGCGGCTTGGGCTATGAAACGGATTTTCCCGGCCTCTTTCAATTGTGGGTTAATTGTGGGAAGGTCCCAGCTCGTGACAATAACGTTTTCTGGACCAGATTCCCGAGACAGTGAGGGGCTTCCTCAGCCATCCCCGCCAGCAATACCCTCTTGGCTTTGCGGGGATCGCAATTGCTTAGCCGGCTCTTCTTTTCCCCTCCTTCTCTCCGGTTGCTGCTTCCAGAGCAAACCTACGGCGAAGTGAACCAGCTGGGCGGTGTCTTCGTCAACGGGCGGCCCTTGCCCAATGCCATCCGGCTCCGGATCGTGGAGCTGGCGCAGCTGGGCATCCGGCCTTGCGACATCAGCCGGCAGCTCCGCGTCTCGCACGGCTGCGTGAGCAAGATCCTGGCCCGTTACAACGAGACCGGCTCTATCCTCCCCGGAGCCATCGGGGGAAGCAAGCCGCGGGTCACCACGCCCAACGTGGTCAAACACATCCGAGACTACAAGCAGGGCGACCCGGGCATCTTCGCCTGGGAGATCCGGGACCGCTTGCTGGCCGACGGCGTCTGCGACAAGTACAACGTGCCTTCGGTCAGCTCCATCAGCCGGATCCTGAGGAACAAGATCGGCAATCTTTCGCAGCCCGGAGCGGGCGGAACCGGAGGCGGCGGCGGCGGAGGACCCTACGACGGTGGCGGCGGAGGTAGCGGGAGCTGCAAGCACCCGGCCCCGCCGCAGCCCGCCCTGCCCTACAACCACATCTACCAGTACCCTTACCCCAGCGCCGCCGCCGCCGCCGCCGCCGCCGCTGCCGTGGTCGCCACCGGCACCAAGATCGGCGGCCACACGGGAGCCCCGGTCTCCGCCGCCCACGTCAGTCTCCCCCGCTCCTGGCCTTCGGCTCACTCGGTCAGCAACATCCTGGGCATCCGCACCTTCGTGGAGCAAAGCGGTGAGTGAGTGGGTGAGGGGAGTCCCCGGGCCGGCCTCCGGGGCCCCCTGCATGAGTGAATCTGGGCGCTCCCGTGAGACACCCAGCCCCCTTCAGCAGCTGCAAACAACGGGAAGCGCTGTTGCTGTCTTTGCTGCTACTGGTATTCGCCAGCGCTATTCACGACGCTTCCTTAAATGGCAGTGAAAAGACAGGTCAGGAAGACTTGACAAACTTAACACGGTTTAGAGAGGGAGTAGAGGAAGTAGAGTGGAGGCAAGGCTGAACAGGGAGAAAATATGCTGCCGGCTGACCCTTTTAAGTTTAGTTTTAGTAAAAGGCCTGAGGATTAAGGCCATTCCCGGCTTACACTGTTATGGTGCTATCATTCCACTTTCAACATCCTATGGAATCCTGGGGTTTGCAGTTTAGGGAGGGTATTTAGAATTCTCAGCCAGAGAGCTCTTGGGCCTCAGTCAACCACAAACCCCCGAATTCCACAGTGGAACAATAGCACTATAACAATGTGGTGTATGAATGGCTTAAATTCGTCCTTGTGTGTCTTCAAGTCGTTTCAGAGTTAGCGCGATTCACCGGGTTTTCTCAACAAGATTTGTTCAGAGGGGTTACCTTTGCGTTTTTCTGAAGCTGAGAGAGTGTGAGTTGCCCAAGGTTACCAGGCGGATTTCCATAAGTGAGCGGGTATTTGAACTCTGGCCCAGAGCGGTAGTCCAGCGTTCAAATCACTACACCACACTGGTTCCCCAGAGTTAAATAGCTGTACATAAATTTTATCGGAAGTGGGCATATGGCCTGTTGGCCAAGAGAGGCAACTTATCTGCAAGCAAAAACAGTCTCTTCCGATTGTGAGTTTTACTTTTTTGTTTCTTTAATTTTGCATTTAAAGAAGAAGTAAATGAACACGGTTAAACCAGAGACAAGGATAATTACATGGAAAAGTAATGTGCAAAGAAACAAAAGTGCTTGCCATATAAAGAGGTTTTATTACTGCTGGACTGCTGTTATTTCTCAAATAATATTTCTGGTGGTCCGAGTGTGCAGCCGTTGTCATCCTATGAGTCTCCACAACGACCCCTGTGATTGTTTAGATCTGGAATGGCCAGCTGGAAATCCGGGGAACGAAAGCAGTTTTCCTAGGACGCCTGAAGAGAAGCAGTGATGATGATAATGGTAATGCAGGTAGTTTCACTTTCCAAAATTTCTTTGGGAAGAAAGTTTCTCAAAGAGGGAAGAGAAGGGTAATTCTGGTATGGAATTGTTGCCCTAACCGGCAGAGGAGGGCAAAGAGGCCCGTGAAAGTGGGGGAGCCCTTTCACACGCAACTATTTGTCGCTGGAGAGATTTTCAGTGAGCCTCATAGATCAGTTCTGAATATATTCATGATTCCCCTTCCAACCGGAGCCGATATTGTTCCGGATTCCATTTTTATTCTTCTTAACAAAGAATGTGGTGTAGTGGTTTGAGCGTTGTATTCTGGAGACAGCCCCTCCCTGAACTGCAAACCCCAGGATTCCATAGGATGTTGAAAGTGGAATAATCGCGCTATAACAGTCTAGTGCGGAAATGGTCCAGGGTTCAAATCCCATCTTGTCCATAGAAACCTGCCCTGGACAAGTCACACTCTCTCAGCCTCAGAGGAAGACAAACTCCCTCTGAACATATCTTGCCAAGAAAACTCCAAGATAGGTTCGCCTTACGGTCGCTGTAAGTCGGAAACGACTTGAAGACACACGACAGCAACGAGGACGAAGTAATAACTGCACTAAACTTCTTACCAAACAAGGCAGGCGTTTGTTTTGCTTCTGTTCAAAGCCCTAGGATTTTTCCTTACGGGTGCTCCTCGAAGTCACAGACCCATTTAATTCACAGTGGCTACTCAGTGTGAGGAACTCCTGGATAAAAATCAGGCTCTCTCAACTCGGAGACCGCCTTCCCTAATTTTTTGAAACGACACGTTTTTATGTGGCAAAAATTTAACTGCTCTCCTTGCTCCGGGAAAACTGTCCCTGCTCCCCCGGTACCCCTGGTTTATATCCAGAGTGCTAACGGTCTTCCTCGTTGAGCCGGTGGTTGGATGAGGGGCCCTCCCGCCCCCGGCTTCAGCCGTCCGGCAGGTCGCCACGGGCTTCTGGCCGTGGCGGCAGCCCTCTCAGCCCGCAGCTCGGAGGCCCCCGTGGGGCTGCCGTTGTTGTCACAGCCCGGAGGGCCAGAATTCAGCAGACAGAACTGCGGCTGTTGCTGGAGAGAAGGCCTGGACATCTTGAACTTCTTATGAAAAAATGTGGAAAATATTTTCGTAGCGATGATAGATTGGCAACCGCAAAGTCTGAGCCCGTGTACCTCCCCTTTCTTTTTTGAAGGTGGGGGGGGGCCGACACGGTCCCAGAAAGTTCATGTCGCGATTGCTTTTTGCAAGATCAGATGTCTGACAGGGTTTTTTTCCCCTCACCTCCCAAAATATTCCCTTTCCTTCCAGCTAAAAAGACTCAGTTCTTTATTCTGCGCCTTTCCCTTCTTGCGGATAGTCCACAGTTACTGTATATTACTCTCGAACAGCTGAGGATCCGAGCGATTCACAGACTGTTTGCTAAAAAAAAGAGGGCTCCACGTATTTTTTGACTCTGATATCTACTAAGGGTTGTTCTTAGCAAAGCGAATTTTGACTCCCGTTTCATAATTTTTAAATTTAATTTAAATTTCCTTTCCTTTTTTTGTCTGTGTTTGGTGGAAAAGAGCTTATTTTGCTTTGTGGTTTTTAAGCCTCAAGCAGTCTCTGATGTTTACCAGTTCCCCCTGTTATGTGAACAATTCATCGTGGAGATGCACGTACTTTTTTAAAAAAGTAAAATGTCACGGGACTTACATGAAACCCCTTTGTTTTTTTCCGAGGGACTTATATCCAGCTCACTGCTTCAGGAGGTGCTCCCTTCGCATGTGTCGGTAGCGCCACTGATAAATTATAAACCACTTGCTTTTAAAATAGATTTCACCCCCAAATAAGTTTGCTTCCAAGAGCAGGCAACTGGAGGTGGGTGAATATTGATCCTACTGACTGAATGCCCCCCCTCAATTTGATACGGCGGTTCCCCTTGGGAAGGGCCTTCCAAATGACGTGGGAAGGAGCCCCGCAAAACTGGCCAGTTTAAATGAAACAGGCATGGAAACGGAAGAATATGTTTCAGATGAAATCTTGGCAAAAGCTGCTTGCAATTTAATGCCTCGCAATAGACGTACAGGAAAGCCAGCGCGGTTTACTTGTTTAAGTGTTGGGACTGGGACTTTGAGTTCGACTCCCCACTCAGTCGTGGAGACTCACTGGGAAACCTTGGGCTCGTCCCCCTCACCCTCAGAGGAAGGCAGACACAAACCCCCTCCGAACAAATCTTGCAAAGAAAGCACCATGATGGGGCCTCTTTAGGGGCGCCCCAAGTCGGAAACGACTTGAAGGCAGGTAAACAAACACAGTACACGTAATGTATGTGTATAGAGAACGTGTACCTATAGTTTATAATGTGCTACACTCGGGCGCGCACCCACAGTCGCCGTGGTTCAGTATACAGTCCTTTGTAAGACTTCCGTGACCGGGGCCCGCATTAAGGTTTTTATGGGCCTCGGGCCCTGTGCCTAAAGTGCCAAATGGGAAAGGCCGCTCCCCCGCCCCCGCCTGTCTTCGGAGCGCTCAGTTCCCCACGTCGCGAACATTTTTTTGTTGAAGGGCTTCCCACGCAAACAGAGTCCGGTGCGGAGATGCTGAAAATCTTTATCCTCAACGCGTTATTAGTCTCCCTTTGGGAGACCGTTGAAGTGCAGCAAGGGTGAAATAAAAATCCGCCTCAAACAAGTATTAAACTATCTTAACAGAACAACAATAAAGGTCCTTCCAGGTCCCTAGTGTTTTTCTTTTGCTTTCCTCCGCTTCTGTTGCAGTCTGGATGGCCTGCTCCCCCGCCCACCGGACGTCCTCCTCCCGACATCCATCTGCCTTTGACCCGAGGGGCCCCGCGGTGCCCCTAGAAGCCCCAAGGCAGATGCTGGGCCGATCCCTGGAGGGCTCAGGTGGAGCTTCCGCTAGAAGGCTGGGAAAGTGGGCAGGCTACCCGGGAGGCGGTGGCATCTGGGGCCCCTTTGAAGTGAGCCAGGATGCCTGGGGAAGGGCTCCTCTCGGCGGGCTGCTAATGGTCTCCTGGTCTTTCCTTACCCAGGAGCTCTGGCTGGGACAGATGGCTCTGCCTACCCTCCCAAATTAGAAGACTGGCCGAGTGTGAACAGAACCACCTTCTCCGCTTCCGGGCAAAGTGTCAACGCGCTTGACAAATCGGCCGCGGAAGCAGACATTAAATACCCCCAGGTAATGCCAGCAGGGCCAGGCGGGGAGGTCGGGGCGGGAGAGGCTGGCAGGACTGGCTGAGGCCGGGCCGGGGTGGAAGCGCGGTGGAGGCCCAAAGGCCCCCAAGAGAGCACCACCTACCCTCGGGATGGGGCGGGGCGGAGAGAGAAAGGGCCCCGGGGCATTTCATTTGGGGAAGGTCCGCACCCGGCTTAGCAGATCTGGGGAGACATATCCGTACTCGACCTTGCGCGGGACAGGCATGGAATGAACTGAACAGGGGAGAGAAAAGCCCCTACTCTCTCTGTGTTTTTTTTTTTTTTAAATCAGAGCTTCAGCCGAAGAACAGGGAGAGACTATGGAGTCCCCGAGAAATCCAGTGGTAGTGGTGGTGCTGGTGGGTGGCTGAGAAGGAGGAGGGGAAAGGAGAAGAGCTGTCTGCTCTTTTCCGTTTTGTTAATTCCCCAACACTTTTTTTGGCTCACACGTTCGTTTCTTTTTTTAAAAACTCCAGTACATGCACACTCTTCTCACCCCCCTCAACCTACACACGCACAGACTCACAGACTCGCAGTTCAGGTCTTAGTGACTCTTGTGCTGCCACGTTTGAATTTTTAATTTTGTAGAAGCAAGCAAGCAAACATTGTGTAAATGTTTGTTTTAAAGTTACTTTGTGCATAGTTTTGAGCATCCTCTTTAGCCTGGCATGGTTCCCTCGGTCCCTGCTTGGAAGTAAAATCCGTTAACAAGCCTGTGTACGCCCAGAGCTGTTCTACCATGTCTACGTGGTCTATAGTAGGACTTAATCCGGTCTGAAGTGTGGATAGGATTTCCCTCTTAGGCGATCAGTCCACATTAGCGTGTTGGAACCTGGCTCCATGTGGCTGAGCCCATTCGCTGCCCTGACTTCCTGTGAGCTAACCTTCTCTCTTTCTCCCCTTGGCAGCCGCCTGCAGGGCTCTCGGCTGTGAGCACCTTCCTCTCCCCCTGTGCCTACCCCTCTTCAAACCAGCCCGGAGTCTACGCGGGGCCAGGAGGGGGCTACCTAGGCCCGGCCCATCACCATTGGCAGGCCCAAGGCAACCCCTTGGCTCACCACCACGGGCCCGGAGTGGCTCTTCATGGCGGAGAACTGGCTTCCCCCATGGCCTTCAAGCACCCCGCCCGAGAAGGTAAGGAAGGGCGACGGGCGGACCACTGGGTGGGCAGCCCTGCAGGCAAGAGGGAGTGAGCATCCAGCACCGTCGAGACCAGAGAATATCGAGTAACAGTACACGTCACTGAAAAGAGTGGGGTTTCCCGCTGACTAAAACCGGAGCCTCGGGCTTCTCTATTCTAACTGGAATATATCTTAGGACGAACGACAAGTCAAAAGATTTCTTTCTCTTCCCGCATCCTTAGTTCAGGTAAATTGGGGTTGGTAGAGGAGAGGTAGGCCTGGTTTCCCTTCTGGGGCAGGCACCGAGTGTTCTCATTCCTTAGCTCAGTTGACCTCATTTTTCAACAACACCCTTTCAACCCGAACAGTTTTAATAACTCTGGGTCCTCTTTTTGCCACTGGGATCTGTGGGGCCTCGAAAAGCGCCGCGAGCCACATTGAGTGGGGTGGGGGTGCCGACGAGTTAAGTGTCCTTGAGTTGAGAGAGGATTGAATCTGTGCTGCTAAAAGCCGGGACTTTCTTGGAGATCAGTTTTGGAGATCAGTTTCCCTGAAATCAGAGCTCATTCATTAACTTGGAAGCGAACCTTCCGGAGGGTTTCGGGGCGGGGGTGTAGTTACGTCTAAAACACATTACCCGGCCAGGACTAGAAAATGTCCCTAAAATAGCCCCAGGCCTGGGTGGGTCACGTGGAGGGGCGCAGAAAGGAGGTCTCCGGGATTTTCTGTCCGTCACCGTTGTCCTGGAGCGAGCGAGACCCGCTCTCTAGCCTGGCTAAAACTGGAGTCTCAGCTGAAGCTTCTTCGGGAGTTAAATCATCGCGGGTGCTTTCCGGGAAGGAAAAGAAACCCCATCTTGCCAAAATATTTTCTTTTCCTCCGTATCCCGCCCCTCTACAAAGCTCCTCCTCAACCTTTTCTATAGCTGTACGCTTTATTTTCCTTCTACTCCGTTGTGCTCACGGTGTGTGGTCCCTTTCGGAGTATGAGGTTGAAATGGGCATCATCGAGCGCTCAGCAATAATTAACAAGGATTGAAATGGTGCTTTGAGGGCGTGTGGAGGTGGCCCTAAACTCACAGCAGTTTCAAAACGTTAACGCTGAAAGGGCAGGTGATAATTTGTCGAAAACGTTAAAATAAAAAGGAGAGTGATAGTTGTCACAGCAAAAACACAACGATGAGGAAGGGCTGGGCTGGAGCCTCCACTGGTCTAATATTTGGTAAACGCGCTACAAAGGTTTTGTCTAACGTAGGCCACGATCCACAGTGAAACAATTGCACTTCTCACCCACGCTTAAATTTGCCGCCGCAGGCAGTCCGATTTGTGCAGTGGGAGTTGCTCTAAGATGCTTTCTGACAACTAAGTCCCAATGAGTTCAGTGAGATTTAATCTTAGGTAAGGGAAGCGTGTTAGGATAGGGGTGCAAACGGAACTCCTTACCTTTGGGATGGATCGTGCTATTGACTTAAAGGGACAAGGCAGTCAAATTTTGACACTTGATAATGTTTCGTGAATAAATCATAAAGAAAGCAAATAAGCATACATGAAAAAACTATGCCTCTACACACACACACGGAATATGCACATCTTTAAAGTCACTTTTACACAAAAATTCAAATATTTCACACACGCAGCCAAAACGGAAGGGAGAATTTGAAGTACCTTTAACTCGAAATAAAGGTCTTCCTTTTCCTCTCCTCTCGCGTAGGTGTCACTTAGCAGTGAAATAAAAAGGGCAGTTCTGACGAATACTTCCAGCTTCTAATAATTCTTCAAAATGAAGACCTTCATTGAGTGAAAGTAGCATTTGAATATTTTTTCTTGCAGCCGTTGGAACAGAAAACAAATGGGTCAAGGATGCAGTACAAGCCTCACACGCGAATACAGAGGGAGAAGTGACAGAGATTAATTTGATTCGAGAAAAATAATAATTTACTATAGGCAATCGTTTTTATGGAACCAGTTCACCCATAAATCGCGATGGACATAAGGCAGTTTTCTGGAACAATAAAGGGAAGCGTGATATAATTAGAAAAAGCATAGTTTAACTTAGCCTATTTCTCTCACGGACATAAATTATAAGAAGTATCCGATTCTTTAGCTGCGCAAATTATTTATAAATAATATTTTAACTGTAAGACGTGATTGTTAACTCTGCTCTTAGATTAGCCTGTTCTACTTTTCATACATTATCTTGCTTTTATTCCTTTAGGCACTTTTTTCCAAACCTAGCCTAAGAATAATTCTCCCCTCACGCCTACTAGAAAATAAAAATCCTATTGGAGACTTACTTTCAAGTAGACGTGTCCAGGATTGGACTGTATATAATTCCGCCCGAGTTTCTAGTTAGACAGCACAGTTGACACCCACTGAAATGAATAACAAAATTACTGTTTGATCGGATGCAATACAGTCTACTCTGTTCTGAATTATGTTTGTTTGAAATAGAGATTAGGATTTGTGTATGTTGAAGAGTGTTCCACATACTTTTTCATCCTTCTTTCTCCCCAATTTTTTTCCGAGATTTTTTTTTCTAAAGATGCCGAAATAAATCAGCCTCAAACGTGCTGTTACATTCTTCCCCAACTCCTCACCCCTCCTCACCCCATTTTATACTGAAACAAGCTAACTATGCTACATCTTTGGAAACTCCACAGTTACTGTCTTTGAAGCGCCCTTTACGCGTTCAAAATTAATTCAAATTCGGTGTATTTTATGGAGCATTAGTGGTTAGATTTTCTACGGTCTTTTGGAAACCACTAAATTTTACGAACGAACGAGAAACGTAAAGTCGTCTCTCGCTCCTCTTTTTTTTCTCGTAAAGCGGGAGTTTAGATCCAAAATAATCTAGTGAGAAACAAAATAGGATATATTTTACAATGGAAGCTGGCCTTTCTACTTTTTCTGACTATTCGATCTCAGACAGAGATCCTGGACGTACTTTTTAAATGAATACCGCTGAGACCAGTACATTTAGATTTGTTCCTTGATTGTTGAACCTGATTAAGGAGGAAGCGGCGCTCTTCTCCAGTCTTTGGCCATCCCCTGGGAGAACTCGTTCTGGCTAATTTGATTGAGAGGAGGAAGTGGGAACAACACGTTTCTGCTAATTAAAGTTGAAACTACTATACCATCGAGATTCTTGAACAATTGAGGATACATGTCTTTTATATCTTTATCTGTCCTAAAGATGAAGATTTAAGTATGAGGGGTGTAAACCTCCCATCTTCACTCACGGGCAGATTGTTTTCAGTATTTCTTGCCTGGTCTCGTCAATGACTTTATGAAGCGCCAGGAATATTTCTCTGTTTTTAACAAGCCCAACTATTGGTCTCTGGAGGCAACGTATGTCGAACCGATGCGACAAGTTTTCTTTTTAAACGCAATCAGCGGTAACCATTTAGTCTCAGCTCCTTCTCTGAGCTTCAGTAGGGTCACCTCTGCACCTTTACAAGGCAAGGCAATCCTATAACGGGCCACGGCAATCTTCTCTTCTTCCTAGTTCGAGCCTCACTTCAGCGTTGAAGTAATTACAGTGCCCTAAGCAAATTATATCTATTTCAGTCCCCTTCTCCCTTGCTGAATAGTAATATGGAACTACATTAGAGGAATGATCGATCTTACAGATAAATATGACCAGATAATCGATGCGTAGCGCGTTGGACACTTTACCACCATACTGTATACGCAAGACTTGTTGTTGCTGTATTACGAAAGTCGCAAGTGACTAAACCTGTAGATTCTTCCTGGGGAGACGTCAGAAGGTACGGACGTGTTTCGGGGTTAAATCTTTTGGACTATCAAACTGCGATGTGTTTGTAATGGCCGGCCGTAAATGTAATTATTTTAAAGGCAATCTTTTGAGACATCGTATTTACGCAAAGCTTAAGGTCAAGAGAAGTTGCTGTTATTGTTAGTTTGAAATAGTCAGACAGCCGGTCAGGTTGTCACCTGAAATCCGTTAAACCAGAATGGCCCGGATCTGAATATAAACTCGCGCGCTCAAGGGGGAACCCGAACAGCTTCAGATCCACGCGCTGTTTGGCTTGCAAAACGAGGGGTCCTGTCGGAGAAATGCGTCCACAATTTACGTTCACCAGTCGCAGCGACAGACCCGCTCTTCAGCCCTGCGCTGTCCCCTGGAAGAGGAAGGGTCTGATAGTTAAAGCAAAAGGGGGGCGTGGTTCCCACGTTCGCGCACATCATCCCACTGCCTTCTCGCCCCATCACACACAGAAGTTCCCATATCTGAAGTGAAGAAAAACGCGCTGGGGAGGAGAGGAGCCATAGCGGCTAATAGAACGATGGGCTTCTCCTCTGGAGGCCCCTTTGTTCGAAAATCGAATTCCGACCCTTCGGTAGAGGTGCTTGGGAAATGCTCAGTTTTTAAACTCGAGGGGGAACTTTTCCGCCTATGCTCTTGCGAAAAGGATAGGAATAACAAGAGCAGGTTATAATGGGTGTCGATCTTTTAAGCCTTCCGCGGAACATCTGTAAACTAGTGGTCTTTCCTTTAGCTAGGATACCCCAAAAAACATTGCTCCACGTGGGAAATTGAGGGGAGGGGGTTGGAACGGAAAGTCCAGGAGGAGAGCAGTTGAACAATTCTAGTTTATTCTTTAACAAAAATATTCACATGTTTTAATAATGCCCCTTGAAGACAAAGAAAAATGCCCAGATGTTAGATCATTTTAGTCTCATTCATAATTTTGACTTTGTTGTTATGTGCTTCCATATGGACTCCGACTTATGAAGCTAGTCTCCTAGGGTTTTCTTGCAAGATTTCTTCAGAGGAAGTTTGCCACTTCCTTTATCTGAGGTTGAGAGTGTGTGACTTGCCCAGAGTCACCCAGGGGGTTTCCATAGCTGAGCTGGGATTTGAATTCTGGTCTCCTAGGACTTATACCATCAAGCTGGCTCTGCCTACAGTATTTTAGGGGATATTCAGAAGCACACTGATTTGCCAATTTGACCCATCTTACAATGTTGGCTTTCAAATGTAAATTAGAGTATATGGTTTGTTTGCTTGCTTCTTATTTGAAGCACTATTACCTTCTCTTAGAAAAGAGCTTAATAATAATCCAGAGATTATTAATAAGAATCTCTGCCCTCAGTCTTATACTGCAAAAGACACAACACAAAAGGAAAATGAAATAGGAAGGAAGAAATTCAGGTGCTTCTTCTTACAAAATTCTTCTAAAGTTTCCTGCTGTCTGGGAACTAGAAAGCAAGTTCCTGGGCTCTTCTCCTTCTCTGGCTGGTATATGGCCTCCCACTTGCCCTGGTCTTCCATCTGGGAGGTGTGTGTATGTGTTGGGCACATGCAACATTTCAATGCCACTTAGCCAATAGAGGGGCCCAGAGTGTTCTGCTCTTCAGCAGTGCAGTTCCAAGGCAAACTGGCAGCTGTAGCCAAGTTTTATTTCTGGCAGGGAGGGCATGAAAGCAGACTCACTGCACCTGCTCCTTCTCTGACCAGCACATGGAGAAGGGTTGAGATCCAAACACATGCATGTGCTGAAATAAATGGTACTTTGAATTAAGTATTTACACATTAGGAATGGCACTGAAACATGTGGGAAGCCACAATACAGTAACAATTTTTTAGTTAGTAGTTAGGATATGGATATACAAAAGCACAGTTAAGCTCAGGTGTATATCGTATTGTCAGTGATTCTTAACATCTTTATAACACTATGTCAACTTCAAATACTAAATTTCAGATTTTCTACAAATATCTTCCTCTTTTTTGACTCTTGTTGCTAAGCTATGTGCAGATTCCAAAGTGACAGACCTATCTTGAGAGCACAGAGTCAGATGAAACCTCAACTGAATCCTATTTCTGTATGTTGCATTGCTTCTCCTACTCTCTAATAATGCTTATAAGTCAGCATTTTACAAAATAACACAAGGTTTATAAGAACAGGTCCCTACTCCAAGAAGAAATACAATTTTAGTGAAACATTTTGACAGTAGAAGGAGAATAAACAATGGGAAACAGAGCAATGGGATAACAACCTTTACCAAGAAATAACTAAGCAAATACAGCCGGTTATACCCACTTCAGTTTTCTGTTGATTGGAGTTGAGGACAAACAAAGAATTAAACCAAAAGAAACAGGAAAAATGTGTGTTTGCAGAAGTCTTTGAAAGGAAGAGATCCTACAGTTCTCAGAACAAAATTACAGGCTTTACAAGACTATTCTCTTGTAAAGTAAGGCTGAAAACATGAGGAAGTTTTCTGTACAAGTTCTTTTTAAATGAGAGGGAATATTACTCTTGCACTTTGACTTTTGTCCCCAACTATAAGCCCCTTGACTTTTCTGTGTTCATGATGTGCTTGGCCTTTTGGGAATGCCAGTGCAGAATACTAACTTCTTTGATCCTGGTCATACTGAGCTGTTCAGCAGTTGTAAAGGGTTGCAACTAAGACAATGTGTCAACCATCTCTCACAGATCATGCACACTGTAAGAGGTTTCATATCAGCTCAGACTTAGAAACTGTCAGTGAAGGCAAATCACAGTCAGTTACCAGTTATCAAATGCTGAATGGCCAGATGGCAAACTAAATGGTGGGAATGTGGAGAGGGAAGCTGGATGCTGAATTCATGCAGCCTGCATTCAGTCACAGTCTTAAAACGGAATGTGGGGAAGGGCAGCAACTCTGCCTTGTGGCAAGTATCCAGAGGTGAACCTAGTATCTACAGGTTAATTTTCTTCCCTTACATGAAATTCTAGCTTGAACAATTGGAACCAATATTGAGCCAGCAGTTTGGATGCTTGGACAAGAGTCTTTTCATTTCTCACAACCCTGCCCTAAAGATATAAGCACACTAAAATATTTATTTATATTAACAAACAAATCAGCAAGAGGTTAATGACACAAACAAACCCCAAAACAATCCTTAAATCTCAAACTTCCTACCTCCTACCAAAGCGTAGATGTATCAGTCAAGTCTATGTCCTTTGGCCCTAGCTGCTAATTCAGAGTTGCACTCTGTGAGTAGAGGATCCTTTGCCTGCTTCACAAAGATATAAAAACTGAGCACACTAGAATATAATTTGCTCAAGAAGGACACACAAACAAATTAGGTGTGTTACTATATGTCAGTTTAGTGAATTCATTTTAATTGGTTTTAACACCTTTTGTATTTTTTAATTTGTGATTTTATGTTTTAACTGTTCATGTTTTACAATTTGTAAGCTACCTCAAGTCCCAGTATTGGAAAAAGGAGAAACATAAATGAACAAATAACAATAACAATAATATCTTGTAACTCTTCTGTGTTTATCACCAATTTCTCCCATCCTTTTTCTTACCAACGAAAATCCACGAAGAGAGGAAAAGAAGGAACAGCTGCTACACTGTGTCTTTTGATTAGGAGCACTGTGAATCATCAGGAAACACCAAACACCAGTCAGCTTCTCCTGCCCCCTCCCCTACCATCTAGCTTGGCGAGGAGCTTTGGTGAACCTGGCAGCTTGCATACCTCTTTGTGATACCTAGTCAGTTTGATGATGATTTTGAACTGTCTAAATACATAAAATCCTATTTGCTCTTTAAAGCGAAGCAGGATCAGGATTAATTAGTACCGGGAAGACTACCAGAGAATACCAGGTATGGTAGGCTGTGTTCAGAGGAAAGTAGAGGCAAACCTCCTTTAAATAAATCTTACCAAGAAAATTCCATGGTAGGGTTGCTGTAAGTCAGAGTCAACTTGAACCATCACAAAAACAAAGGTATTGTCTGAAGATGTATTATTCTTAGTCTGCTTTTTAAAAAATGCTTTTAGGGTATAAAAGAGAAAAGGATAAGTCATTCTATAAATCAGAAAGACCAAAAGGGTGCCACAGTAGGTCAGTTACCTTCTTCTGGCTATAGTGTATGCAGCAGACATCCTTACTATATGGTATGCTAGACAAAATATTACATCTGTACTTGTATAACTATTGAGGATCTCTGACTGGACTCAGTTCATCAGACAGCGAGAACTGGAGACAGAATCTCCTTTTTGGGGATGGAATGGAAGTACCTATCCTTGATTTGGGGGCATCTGCCTCCCCACCACACCTCCTATCATTCCAACAGTGTCCTCAAGCTCTCTGTGGCATAGTTTTAGGTAGCTAGACAGGCTATTGTCCTGAGGCAAAGAAATTATTTTCCACCAGCCCAGCTGCAGATGCCTAAATATCAATCCAATCCAGGGTGTGCAAACTGTACTCACGCAATACTTGTTATAATAGCTTCACACGCTACTTGCCAACTGCAACAGTATACCTGGGGTACATTTACCAAGGAGCAGCATCCAGTCCCAGCTCCTTGGCAAGTACGATCTTGTATCTTACATACATATGCCAACTTGTGTGTCTTTCACACAAAGGTTACTTTGTTTGCATTGACAGATAAACCATTCCTTAAGTATCTCTTAAAACATAATATGTGAAATAGAGCCTTCTTACTTGATGTGGTAAACCTGTTTGGGGTGTACCACTTCAGACTGGAGGTCTTGAGGCTATGACTGAATAACAAACCAAAACCCTCTCCACAGACATAAACAGAACAGAATCAAAGACAAAGTAGGCTGGAGCTACCTCTCCTCATATTAAGTCTTCCATGTGTAGGAAAACGGAGCAGAGGGGGTGCAGGTAATGGTTTGCCACCTCTGTGAGAACGAGACCTATGTCATTATTAACTGGGTGTGGGATCTTGTTTTCTCCCATAAAAAGACAAATGGTGTTTCCAGAAAGGATACGTTTGTTTTAGTCGGAAGTGCCACTGCATCTCTGGCCATTTCTGCACTAGACTGTTACAGGGGTATTATTCCACTTTCAACACCCTATGGAATCCTGGGGTTTGCAGTTTAGGGAGGGGCATTTAGAATTCTCAGCCAGAGAGCTCTGGGGTCTCAGGAAACTACAAACCCCAGAATTCCACAGGAGGTTGCAAGTGGAATCACAGCACTCTAACAGGGTAGGACACAAATGGCCTCTGTCAAGGGAGCGTGGCGCGTTAGCCACCTTGTCTTATATGTCTCTTTTATTCTCCCCTCCCAGCCGGGGACAGAAAACAAGCCACCGCCTCGGGGACCAAGGCTCCAGCAGACGCCCTCGCCAGCATTCACGGACTTCCCGTCCCAGCCTCTTCGTCCTAGAGGGGAGAAGGCGGGAAACGGCGTCTAAGGCGAGGGAGACGTTTGCTTCGGAAGCGGGAAGAAGTCGGGGGAGCTTCCCTCTCGCCATCGCGGCCCCTGCTAGAGGAGAGAAGCTGCCGCCGGCGGGCCCGTCCGCGCAGTCCGGCTGGGCCCTCAGCGGCCCGCTCTCTGCCTTCTCTCGGCGCGGCCCCGCCAGAACGAGCGCAGGAGGAGGAGGCCCGGCCTTTGACTGACTGGCCACGCAGAGCCGGGGGGGGGGGTCGAAAAGGCCGCCGAGAAGCACGCAGAGAACGAGCGGATGCGCGTGATCGCGTGACGAAGGACGCGCCTTTGGATTTACAAAGCAGAAGGGGACCCCCCCCCCAAATACATTTTGTTCCAAATCGCGTTGACGTTCGAATGAGGTGGAGAAAATCTAAATGGCACCCCCTCCCTGCCCAGGACTGTGAGAATATGTTAACAACAACAACAACAACAACACCGTAGCATTTTATGAGGGTTTTTTAAAATGCCCTAAACCTGTTACGCGCCGCTGGACTTCACCTCGTAGTAGTTTTATTTCAAATTACCACTGAAACGAAACGCTTTTCTTTCGGATCAAAACCAAACATGGGATCAAAATTACGCTATTTTCATTCAAGAAAACCATTCTTCCTAAATGAAAACAAAAACCGGAAAATAATGATTCTTCCATCCCACCCTCCTACCCTGTTTTATTACAGTCTGTTTCAGAAAATGTAGGTCCCCCGTAATACCAAATATTGGGAGACTGAACCAAAGTTTGCCAGAGTATCTTGTGAATACAGTTTTTGGACCAGAATTATTTAATTGTGAAGAGTTTTGAAAATGACATACAAACACAATGGCATTTTTGCCTGAAGTGGCAAGAAAAAAACACCATTATACCTTTCCCTCCCTTTTTTCCTTGGGCTGATTGAACAGTCTTCTCAAGGCCTTCGCCTAACATCATATACTGCTAAAGTCTCTCTTTGTCAGTATAGACATGCCTCTGATTCCTAATGTAAAAGGGCAGGTCAGTAGCAATTTTTCCTGATTTTATATTTTTATAACAAGCCAATAAAAGACTGATAAGAATCTTGACTGTGTCATTTTTTCCCACCTTCTCTTTTTTTTCCCTATGGGAGGGCGCCTTGTGAACTTTCACACCCTTACAGCCAAATCTTAATTGCATTTATTCAGTAGGAAGTCCAACCCATTTCAATACATTTTCCTCCTAGGTGAGATAAGAATTCATATGTTTTTTTCCCCAAAAGTATAAATTTCACTAATGAAATTTAAAGGTCAAAATCTGAATGTAAAACATGAATTTTAATAACTGTCATATAGTGCTAATGCAGCACTAGCCGTTATTGTCAGATATTAAGTACAGTTGCATTTCAGATGTCATATGAAATAGTATACCACCATATATCAGCTATCAAAACTTTATCAGATATGACATGTTGAAGACAAATTCAAATACTTAAAAAGCAATGGTGTGCTTTTGGTCATCAATATTATTTAGCTTACTTGTGATTCATTTTTAGCACAAGCATGTATTTGGAGACCCCCTTCTTAATGTAATTTTTACCATATATTTGTATGGTGGTAGTGCTGCTGTTTCATCTGTTTTAGGTCTTGTTACAAGTAACTGATTCCAAATGAAAGGTAAAGACTGACAGTTTAGTAGATACTGGTTTAGATATAAGAAACACAGGTTCATATTCTTGTTGAGACATGTTCTTCGTTATGTGAACTTAGGCCTGTCATATTGTTTCAGGTTAATCTACCTTACACAGAGTCATTGTGAAGACAGAATTGGTCAAGTCTCTGCTTTGGAGACAATGTACACCTTAAATTCTTTGGAAACAGGATGGGATAAACATGATAAGAGATAATTAATAATTATCATTGGATACCAAACATTCAGTAAAACTCAAAAAGAATAGCAACTTTCAGCTCTCCTTCTAAGTCTGCTTAAGATCTGGCTGTACATCTACATTGCAATGTACATCTGAATCTTTATGAACTGTCTGGATGAATCTTTTGATATGAATGTGGAGAGTTAATAGAGAATGAAGATAGGCTAATCAAGAACTACTAACTGTTATATGTAATTTTTCTGTGACTGTAGGTGAACTGGATTAGAAGCAAAAACTCAAAAGTAATTTTCATCCAATTAATTAGAACTCAGTACCATTTACATTTGTGGACATTATAGACTCAGATCTGTGCAAACAGCTGTATGGATGCAGACATGCCTTTTTATTTTTTTGCCTTTGCTCAGTATTACAGTCAGCACTCTGCATTTGCCAGGGTTGTGGCGCAGGATCCATGCAAAAGTGGAAAAACTGCAAATATCAAAATGTGTGTGTGTGTGTGTCTGTGGGAAGGGGTCTGAGGCATGGTAGGGTGAGTGAGCACCCAGGGTCCAAACCAGGGCTGCATGTCAGGGTCAGAGAAAAGAGAAAGAAGTAAGGTGGGAGGCGTAGGTCACTATGGTGGCCCTATACTTCCTCTCTCTCACCAATCTCCTTCCTTGGGTGTGCAGGGAGGCATCAGGACAGGGTTTGTCGTGCTGAGAAATCAGGGTGTGAGCTGTTCTTACCTGTTCAGGCAGCAGCGGGTGGATGAGGAGGGGGAAGAAGTGCTTGAGGTGAGGGAGCAGGGGCTGGAGAAACTCACAAATGATCAAATCCATGAAAGTGAAACCCACAAATGTGGATAGCTGATTGTATATATTCTCACTGCTTGAATTTAAGAAAATATATGGGACTGCAATAAAATGTTGAAGTGTGGAGTACTGCTTGATGTTCCAGCCACCCAAGCCTTTTAGGATATTCACCCCCACCTCACCCTACCCCCAAGACACTCTGCATTCTATGGCTACAGGCACACTCTGCCATCTATTATTTCATCCAAACTTTCCTGATACTTTCTGACTGTTAGAAGAAAATGAAAGAAGCTGCCTGACCTAAAGATGTAATCACAGTTAAATATCTCCCCATGCTCCTTTCAGTCTACAGTCCCTATACTTGGTGTGAGATTCATTAAAAATGAATTCACCTTCCATTACATTGATTCTCAGTGCTCTGTGAGCTTGTTACAGAGCTCCCAGTGAACTAGTTCCTTGTATGTTGTTAATAGCATTCACAAACATTTTGTACCATCAGCTCAACTCAGTCAGGCAGTTAGGAAAATATTCAAATATCTGACAGCATATAGATTGGAACATATTAAAGATGGCATCCTTGAGTTTTATAAATCATTTTAAATATATAAATAAAATGTAAGGGTTGTAGCAACACTCAGTAAAAATAATAAACAGGAGCGCTTGAGAAAGAGTACTAGGTCAAACATAGACACTGCATAGTGCTAAACTGAGAAGGAAGTAATACGCTCTTCCTGTTTCTGACACATCTATGCATTCAGTTAAATAATCCCCACCCGAACCCAACCCCTGTCTCTGAATCCATTCCAGTTTTGTGCTTGGTAGTTCAGTAATGATCAGAAATGAGTGCCCAGACTGTTATTTTCAGACACCAATTTTAGGTAAGGTGTATGAAGACAAGGTACTGAGTAAAAACTTCAGGACAAAGACTCAAAGTGAAATGAAACAAACATTTCTCATTTTCCAAATAGATCTCTTCCCATGGCCACTAAAATGCTAGTGAGCTCTTGTTGTTGCTATATGTTTTCAAATTGTTTTTAACTTATGATGACCCTATCATGGGTTTTCTTAGCAAGACTTGGAAAGAGAGGGTTTGCCTTTGCCTTCCTCTGAGGCTGAGAGTGTGTGAGTGTCATGTGTATTTTCAAGGGTTTTAAATAGATGAATCATCTGTTCATTAGCTGATTTGGAGTCAGCAGTGGTTTATCAGCTATTTTAATTTCAAAAGATTAGGTGTATTTCTATTCTGTGATCATTAAAAGTGGATTTAATTGCCTGTATCTGGACCATTCTGGTGACAAAGCGATAATAGCATACTTGGAGTATATGGGGGATTTTAAAAGTTTAACAAGAGCTGCAGGAATCATAACAGCTGTGGGTGTAGCTCTTATACAAATGTATTAGTGAGCTGAATGTGGTGTGGTAAGTAGGACCTGGTGGGCACACTTTCCCATTTGATGGCTTGCCTGTTGATACTGATTGGAGTTTGAACTTAAGAACATAAAAAGGGTCCTGCTGGATCAGTCCAAAGTGTTATTTGTGTACTCTCCATGTCTAGTCACTCCCAAACAACAACACATCATAGGAACACGCACAATGTTCAAACAAAATGTATAGAAAAAAGTAGCAGAGGCCACTTCATGAGCAGAGTCAAAATTTAGGATATCAGGGTAGCTAAAAAGATAGTGGAGGCTTTGTCATGGTGATCCGCAATATGTCTGCTTACTGTATTTATTTTCTTGCCTGAAAACATATAGGCCTAAATCTTGTTGTTTAGTTCCAACTAGAGTAGACCCATTGAACCAATTGTTGAATAGGGAATCAAAACAAAGGTCATACCCATCAATAGATCTACTTTAAATGGATGTTGTCTACATCCATAACAAATGCAAAGTATTTTGATGTGTTGGAAGAGAAGTTTAGAAAGAGGAGCAGATTTCTACTCTTCACTGCATTAGGGAAGTTGAGGATTTCTTGAGAAAGATCTCTAAAGCAAAGATAAAACAGGAGAGGTTACAGAGAAAGAAACTGAGGATGATAACAGAAAGGAAACTGCTTGGAAAACAGTAAGAGCCTTTCTGCAGGATACTGTTAAAAGTGCTATTATTCCACTTTCAACATCCTGTGGAATTCTGGACTTTGTAGTTTACTGAGGCCAAAGAGCTCTTTGGCTGAGAATTCTAAATGCCACTCCCTAAACTGCAAACCCCAGGATTCCATAGGAGATTGAAAGTGGAATAATAGCACTATAACAATGTAGTGTGGATAGATCCTAAATGTCAGAAGCAGGGAATCACATGGCATTCTGAACTCCTGGAAAAAGGAAATTGCTTTCAGTATCTTTACAGGAGTGACTCTGATGAGCCTGAAGGAGAACCACTGTGGCAGGCTACTGCTCTGGGTGGAAAAGAAGAGTATCAAATATTCAGGGGGATGCAGGGGGAGGTGGAGAAGGTTGGTCATAAATAGGGTCTCTATGCTAAGACACACTGAAGTTTGTCCTATTTGCCGATAGGACATGTTAACTTACAACATTTGCTGTCTCACTGAAGCACGGATCTGCTTGAAAGAGGTATCAAACCTACTGTTCATTATCCTTTATTGCTTATTTATGTGAGAATGAAGGAAGGTACTAGCACAACTATGAACATGCCTGAGCACCCCCAAGACCCACATATAAAATGAGTGATCCAATTTAATGCAATTTATTTTGAGACTGCCTGCAGCTTCAGCAAAGCTCATATCCTCTCTGGATCTAGGATCGCAAGAACACATTCTTGGTGCTAGTGATAAACAAGCCTATTTGTGGATTCTGCAATGTCTATGACAGCTAGGATATATGAGGAGATGGGTTGAAACAATCTTTGCTCTGTTGAATTAATAGATGCACCTATGGGCTTGAAGTTTAATTAAAGTGCAGTGATACTAACAATGAGTTCATCTTCCACTATCACTTTTTTTTTTTTTGAAGATGAAGAAGAAGAGGCACCAAATTGCATCCGATCTTGGAATATACATAGAGTCAGTCCTCGTTGGTATTTGGATGGGAAACTGCCAATGAATACCAGGTGCCGCAGGCTATATTTCAGAGGAAGGAACTGGCAAAGTCACCTCTGAGTATTCTTTGCCTGAAAAACCCCTATGAAATTCATGGGTTGCCGCAAGTTGACAGGCAACTTGAAGCAGTGGTGGATCTTGGAGTGTATGGAGGGTGTGTGTGTGAGGGGCATGGCCACAGTGTGAGGGGCGTGGCCACTGTGCAGGGGCATGGCTACAAGCTGGGATGCCCCAAAAACATTGCCGCCCAGGGCGAATTGCTCCCCCTGCCCCCACATTCCTAGGCGACTGATTTGAAGGCATGCATACACACATGCAAATACAATATCAGGGTTGCAGATGAACAATAGATTTTAAGATATTTAAGATGTAAGTAGTGGCATGAATCTGCACCACCAGTGGAGTAGCCTCAGACTTTGAGGGCTTTCTTAGTTGGGTTGCCTTATCTTTGAAACTCCCTAGCAAGCCTAGAACTTCCATTAGTGTGGCTAACAATAATACAGTTGATTTCATTGTTCCTGCAGATGCAAACTTTTTTATGATTTGTGATTTTAACTCTATATATCCAGTCATGTTTAAAAGTATTTATTGTGCTCGTAAAGCACTTTAGATCACCTTGGAAGGGCCTGCCTGAGAGGCAGAATTGAAATGTTTAATGAATAAATAAAATAATAACTACAACATAGGACTTAATCAATGTTCAAGACAAGTAGAAAATAAACTCTTGCCATGGCTGCTAGTTTTACCTGGATGTAAAAAAGGAGCAGTTGTGAAATGATTGCTACTTAAACAAGGATTTATTAATTTTCCCTTTTCCACCTCAGTATATACTACATGAAGCATGACTAAATACCAACAGATCAGCTAACAATGTTTTCAGGGAAAGTGTGTCATACTGGAGTTTATTTCCAGCCCCCCCAAGCCTGACTTCCACCCTTGAAAAGGACCTGGAAATTCCTCCAGCGTTTACTAATTCTTGCTGCCACCACCCACTGAATTCTGAATTAACTGAACAGTACAGTGGGACGCTGTTCAGTGGATTACCAATCTCTATGCTAAGGACCTTTCCTTCCCTCTCACCTCCCCCCTTCTGAGTGAGAGAAGTCCTATCTAGCGTGTGCCGAAGGATAGCGTGGGAATGGAGAGGAAACAGAGGTTTTATAGAAAAACATTTATTCAAGGCATGCAACTGAACAAGGTAATAACACACATGAGAGGCTCCCCCCTCTCAGGTACGCTTAAGTTACAAGTAGTTTCAAAAACAGATACATTCTTTAGATCAGCCAACTCTAAAATAATAAACAGCCCTAACGTGACTAACTTATCTTATTCTAGTTACTCACAGACATTCACAGGCTTAGATGGTCTAAGAGAGGACTGTGGCCAGGGGTGAGGCCAGGCCTACAGCTTACTACTGGCACAGATCCCATCTCTAGGATGTTCCTTTGTTGACTCTCTCCCACATGCCTCCCAAGAAGTTTTATAACTTCTCCCTGGAAGCATCTTGAAGCATCCCGAAGATGCTCACCTCTTTCCTTTTTGATTGGTTAATTCTCACCCTGTGACCTGTGATGTTGACCCACACTAAAATGTAATCTAATCCCAACACCTCATTAACCCTTGGTTTACCTGAAGAGGGAAGTATCCCCCTTTAGCTAAGTCTAGATAATGGGAAGCCCCATTATCACACACACCCCAAATCTCAGACGGTCTGGAAACAGCTGAAGGCTGGAGCCACACCGGCTGGGATTTCATCTGGTGACCTAAGAAAGGAAAAGTCAGAGAATACATGCAAACATACAACAGTACAGGTTAACCATATTATCAATAACAGACATGTAAAGCTCAACCCTCTTAACCTCCCTTCAGTTCTCTGCGTGACAAGGAGTCTGCAACCACATTGGAACTTCCAGCCACATGTTGAAGATCTGTGGTGTGACCTGGGATAGGTGAAAACAGGGTGGTGAACTTGCCCGTCAATTGAGAGAACTGCTTGCGTTGGATTGCATTGAGTCTTGGGGAGGGTTTAACATCTTCCAAACTATCACCCTCCAGATCATAGAAAGCACCTTCAGGCCACTCTTCCTCCTCATCTTCCTGGACTGAAAGTGTGAGAGGATGATTGGGCCTCTTGTAGAAGGGTTTCAGTGAATTCACATGATACACTTTTGGCTTAACCCTAGAGTCTGGAAACTGTATGAGACAGTTCACTGTCCCAATGTGTTCTTGCACTGTGGCAGGGCCTTCCCAGGAAGTTTCCATCTTGTTAGACTGGAGAACCTTCAGGACCATCACTTGGTCTCCTTTCTCAAAGCAATGTTCTCTGGCCCACTGGTCATACCAGGTCTTCTGTTTCTCTTGTGCCTGTTGCAGATTCTCACGAGCATCTGCCCATGCTTCCCTGAGAGTATTCTGCAAGTTGGTCACAAAATCAACCACATTAGTCTCAGAAGAAGGGATAACTCCCTCCCATTGACTTTGAACCAGCTGTAATGGCCCTTTCACATCATGGCCATAGACCAGCTCAAAGGGTGAGTAACCCAGGCTTGGGTGTGGAACAGATCTGTAAGCAAACAAGAATTGCTGTAGCACCGAGTCCCAGTCATTGGAATGTTCATTCACAAACTTATGGATCATGGCCCCCAAAGTTGCATTAAAACATTCCACCAACCCATTAGTTTGGTGATGGTAAGGTACTGATGTAAGATGGCACACTCCATGTACCTCTAATAGGCGCTGCATGACCTTGGAGTTGAAATTGGAAGCTGCATCCGTTAAGACCTCTGCAGGTCAACCTAATCTTGCAAAGATGTCTGTCAAAGCTTGGGCTACTGCTTTAGCTGAGATCCCACCCAGTGGAATGGCTTCTGGCCAACGAGTGCAGAAGTCCACAAAGGTGAGCACATACTGCTTTCCCCTAGCAGTCTTCCTAGGGAAAGGTCCCATGATGTCCACAGCCACTCTCTGGAATGGGACATCAAAGATAGGAAGTGGTTGGAGAGGGGCCTTGGCCTGATCCTGGGATTTCCCTACTCTCTGGCAAACCTCACAGGATCGGACATAATCAGTAACATCTTTGCCCATCCCCTCCCAGTAGAAGGACTTTCCCAATCTGTCCTTGGTTTGGTTCACCCCAGCATGTCCACTAGGATGATCATGAGCCAGACTCAAGAGTTTGGCTCTATACTTAGAAGGCACCAGCAACTGTCTCTGAGTGCGTACACCCCCCTTGCTACCTTTTGGGCCAGCCTCACGATATAATAGGCCCTCAACAATTACAAATCTGGACCCCTTCGTTGTTGGAGAAGACTTCGCCTCTTCCTTTGCTCTGGTCCAGGCAGCTTGAAGGCTTTGATCTGCTTCCTGGTTTTTCTGGAACTGCTGTTGCTGAACAGGAACCAGATGTTCCACCTGGAGTGGCAGACTCGCCTCAGATGCTCGTTGCATTGCAGCTTCTCCAGGTTCTGTTCCCTTGGCTGGAGTGTCCTCTGGAGTTTCAGCTGCTGTTGAATCCCTTGCTGACTTTGGAGTCAGCGTTGTTGGACTCTCCTCCCCTGCACCAGCCTTTTGCATCTCAGGCAAGTTGCCCAGCACTTGACTCTGCTCAGTGCCCACCTGAGACTCTCCCACCCCCCTGGGCAGCACTGAGTCAGGAGTGACTGGAATCACCGACTGCTGAACAGGGACCAGGGTGAGACCAGGCTGACCAGCCTCCTGGCATGGAGAAGCTCTTCCTGGACTTCTGCCAGCAGCTGCTCCTACATCCGAGGTATCAGCATGGATGGTCTCGATCTCTGGGTTTATGATGCTGTGGTGAGAGTCTGCCCAGGTCCCACCACCTCTTCAGGCAGGACTCCTTCTGGTGTAGCAGGAGACAGTGACTGCAGTCTAAGTTTAGGCTGGTCCTCAAGTTGCAGTGACCTCTGCTCAGGCTGCGGGGTGTCATGGCATGCCGTCTGGACTCTTTCAGGGCCTGACTGGCATGGAAGACAAGATCATCACCCAACAGAGCAGGACATTCGAAGTCATCATAAACAGCAAAAGTCCAAACACCCTTCCAGCCCTTGTACTGAACAGGAACGCATGCTGTTGGTAGTTGAGCTGGAGGAGCTCTGAAGGCTCTGACGGTGATTCTAATGTGGTCATCAACAAGACCAGGATCCAGATATGAACGATGAATAGCAGAAAGTTGAGCTCCAGTGTCTCTGTAAGCAACAACTTTCCTGCCTCCTACCCACAGCGTGTGTCTTCTGTGAGTAAGGATCATGTCAGGATCAGGAGCAACTGAGGAATCAGTGGCAGTGTCTCTGGAGGTCGATGCAGCCACTAACTGGGCCAACTTAGGCTTCTGCTTACAGTTGGCCTTAATATGTCCTAGCTCCCCACAGATAAAGCATTTAGGGCTAGCCGTTTTCCCTGGCTGGCCCTGAGCACCTGCCACAGACCGCTGGTCGGAGTGGGGTTGTGACTTTATGGTAGAGCTGTTCAGCTGAGGCTTCGGCACTGCAACAGTAGGCTGGAATACCTCCTCACCTCTGGAGGCAACAAAGCGATCTGCTGCCCTGGCAACCTCTTCTAGCATTCTAAGCTCTTGTTGTAACACAAAGGACACAGTCTGTGGGGGTATGTGGTTCAAGAATTGCTCCAATGCTATCTGGAACAGGATATCTTCCTTTGTGGAAGCCTGAGCTGCTTGCATCCAAGAGTCCAGTGCTCGCTGAACTGAACAAACCATTTCCTTGTAGGTTGCATCAGGTTTCTTCCTGGTGCTGCGAAAGCGGGCCTTAGCCCTTTCCGGTGAGTCCAAGTTTCTCCCGGGCTAGGGCCACAAATTTGGAGAAATCATTCCTGTCCGCAGTGGACAGGCTGGCTTCCACTTCCAGCAGAGTCCTTGAGAGATTAAGGCGAAGTTCACTCATATAATTCTCCTCAGGAATCCCAAAATCATTCGCTGCACAAACAAAGGAGATGAGAAAAGATTCAAAATCATCTGAGTCCCTGTAAGTTGGCAGCTGTCTGATGCGGGTAATAGCAAGTCGTGGCTCTGGGTACCGCTGGGTAGCCATCTGGTTTCCAGTCGAGGCCCATCTAGAGTTGAGGCACATCATGTCCATTGTCTTATCCAGGAACCCTGAAATTTGTTCAGGTGTTAACTTGTCATGCATGAGCCGTATTGATTGCCAAAAAGCAGAAGGAGAATCAGCTGTTGCTGGCATAGGGGGTGCTTGTGCTGAAGCCCCTGGCTGTGCCAGATTACTACCAGTAGGGGTAGCTGCTTGAGCAGATGAGCTATCTTCTGTAGCATCCTGCTGTGTGACATTGCTGCCACTAGGGGTTGGTGCAGCTTCAGCATCCATAGTGTATTTCAGGGGTCTTCCAGACCTGAGGTTCATAGACTCCTAACTATCCTATGTGCGTATGTGAGATCTCACAAAAAAACAAATGTCTGATTGGCTGATCAAAAGAATATACAGTGCCAGAATCCCAAAACCAAAGAAAAGTGGAAGTAATTCCAAAGCCTTTCTCCTCCACTCCCTGCTTCACCCCCGTCCTCCTCCTGAAGGAAAAGAGAGGAAAAACAAAACCAAAACTCTGCCTCAGTGACTCAATGAGGTACTTAGCAAATTCCTGCTACAAGCACCTTCCCATTCATATGCAGATTCACTGCTCTGAGCAGACTGTGAGAAGGGGGAAAAAAAAAAGAGCCAGCTGCTGACTCAATGCCAGAGTTTAGCAGCTTTGAAAATCCTGAAAATCACTTCTTTCTCCAAACAGAGGCTTTGTATGACGAGAGCATGCAGCTCTTCACCAAAAAGCCCTCCTCCCTGCCTGAAGGGATGGAAAGGAAAAGAAAAACCAGAGATCACCCTTACGGCAAGAGTGGCTCTCCATGAGCAAGTAGGCAACTCTATCCTCCAACCTCCCCTCCCCCTCCCCCTCCCTTTCAAGCCACAAAGAGGGAGAGAAAGGAGAAAAAAATCTCCAAAGTGTCCGTTTAAACAAACAAAGGCTGTTTAAACAACAAAGGCAAACAGAGCCCCCTCACTCACACAGCCCCTCTCCTGAGCTTAATTGCCTCGCCGGAGACACGGAATACTGGAGAGAGACTCAAAGCCAAGCCCGTACTTTCTGCACTTAACCCCCAACTCTCCAATTCGAAAACCGCTGCCACCATGTCATACTGGAGTTTATTTCCAGCTCCCCCAAGCCTGACTTCCACCCTTAAAAAGGACCTGGAAATTCCTCCAGTGTTTACTAATTCTTGCTGCCACCACCCACTGAATTCTGAATTAACTGAACAGTACAGTGGGACGCTGTTCAGTGGATTACCAATCTCTATGCTAAGGACCTTTCCTTCCCTCTCACCTCCCCCCTTCTGAGTGAGAGAAGTCCTATCTAGCGTGTGCCGAAGGATAGTGTGGGAATGGAGAGGAAACAGAGGTTTTACTGAAAAACATTTATTCAAGGCATGCAAATGAACAAGGCAATAAAACAGATGAGAGGCTCCCCCCTCCCAGGTATGCTTAAGTTACAAGTAGTTACAAAAACAGATACATTCTTTAGATCAGCCAACTCTAAAATAATAAACAGCCCTAACGCGACTAACTGTCTTATTCTAGTTACTCACAGACGTTCACAGGCTTAGATGGTCTAAGAGAGGACTGTGGCCAGGGGTGAGGCCAGGCCTACGGCCTACTACTGGCACAGATCCCATTTCTAGGATGTTCCTTTGTCGACTCTCTCCCACATGCCTCCCAAGAAGTTTTATAACTTCTCCCTGGAAGCATCTTGAAGCATCCTGAAGATACTCACCTCTTTCCTTTTTGATTGGTCAGTTCTCACCCCGTGACCTGTGATGTTGACCCACACTAAAATGTAATCTAATCCCAACACCTCATTAACCCTTGGTTTACCTGAAGAGGGAAGTATCCCCCGTTAGCTAAGTCTAGATGATGGGAAGCCCCATTATCACAAAGTGTAGAAAAAATGCTGGGGGTATATTTTGCTCATTGTGACCACTAATATGTTTTACCATTTAGTGTCTATAGTGGGCAATCATCTGATTTCCTGTGCTAAAGATTGGTTTGAAACATTACTCTGCATTGTGGTGACAGCTAAAAAAATACTGTGTGTTCTGGAAATACTACTTAGGACACACAGTAACATGTTGCAGGGTATCTCCAGGCCATAAAAGAAGTATTACTGTTTAAGATACTTGTCAGTCTAGAACAGGAGCCTTTTGAGCTCAGAGAATAGGAGCAGAGAAGATGTTTCAGAACAGGGAAAGTATTTCTAGTCTACTTCTTCCTGAAACAATAGATATGCTACAAAGTGGTAGAAGGCTCAGTTTTGGGCCAGCTAACAGGGCTGAACCTGAATCTTTTATTCTTACTACACTGTGATTCCATTTTAACTGCCATGGCTGTATCCTATAGAATCTTGGGATTTTGTAGTTTGGTGATGCACTACAAATCACTGGCTGAGCTCTTAAATACTACTACTACCTAAACTGAAAATCTCAGAATATGTGCAATGCAAAAGAACCCCAGGACTATATTTCTATGGTTTCTTTCTCCTCCAATTGATAGTCAACATTTAAGGACTCTGTGCTATGGCCCCTGATTTTCCATACCAGGGACTGACGGCTTCACTGTAAAGCATGCAGAATAGTTTACTGAAATTGCAGGGTACATAATATATATTGGAACAACAAAAATCTTGACCTTTCATTTTAAAAAAATTGAATCCTTAGAAGCTGTGACTTAGTTTCAGATTAGAGGTAAATTGGGAAAATATTTAGGATTTTCCTGTTAAAGTAAATGAAGACCTATTTTAACATTATCTCTTTGCTTTCAACATTTCATCACTCCTGGTATCTGATAATGCCGTCAGTAGGGATTCCCCCCCCTTTTAATACCTAAACTTCTAGATGAGAATCTTACCGGACACTATGCTAGTGTAAAAATAGTAGCACAAATGCTTGTGCCTTATCAGAAGTTGCATACTGTGGTCACTAGCACAGCCAACCATTTTGCAACCTCACCCATCGCCCTGAGTCTCACTTTTAATTTGGCTGGTGGAGAGCTAATTGATTGCTGCACGAGAGGTGAGCTCAAGGCTGTGACACCTGTAGCACAATAATTGGTTGCACAACTGTGGAAACCACTATAACTATGTTGGCATATATTTACACTGCACTCAAAATGTACAGGATCCTGGCTATTATTATTGCTGTTGTTGCTGTTGCTCCTGTTGTGTGCCTTCAAGTCATTTCCAACTTATGGTGACCCTAAGGCAAAACTATCACAGGTTTTTCTGGGGCTGAGAGTGTGTGACATGCCCAAGATTGCCCACTAGATTTCCATGGCTGAGGCAAACCCTGATCTCTAGGGTTGTAGTCCAGCACTCAAACCATTATACCACACTGACTCTCATCCTGGCTATATCCTTTTGAATTTTTAGGTAGTCATCTGATTTTTTTTAGAATCCACTATTTTTTTTTTTAAAAAAAATTAGCATCATGTCACTTTGAAACCTGATTGGCAGTCAAAACTTTGATTAGAATGATGATGATGATGATGATGATGACCTTTAGACAGGAGGCTTTGTTCTCTCGTGGAGCATTACTGACAGCAATTAGAGATGCTGAGCTGAAGAAAATTAGATCATCGCTTTTCAAATTGTGGTACCAGGTTAAGGGGGATGATTCAGACATAGTCCAGAGCAGTGGTTCTCAGACTGGGGTCTGTGGAAATCCAGGGGGCCATGATGCCTTCACAGGGGGTTTGAGAAGCCTCTAAGGTTGCTCAGACTGTCTCTTCCCCACAACAGAGTGTCCACCTAACAGGAACCAAGGTGCAGGCAGTCAGGCAGGCTGGTTGGGCCTATGCGTTACTATTCAGTCCACTTCAGCTATAAACAGGTGGGAAGAAGCAGGAGAAAAGTCTTCCCCTCCAGCACCTCTGAGGAAAATGTGTATTTACTTATTTTTCCCTTCTCTCCCAATTTGTAAACTCTTGATGAGCAATTTTAAATAAATATTTGATGCACTTCAGGGTTTTAAATCTTGAGTTAAGTTGTGGGGGGGTCTATGGCAACAAAAGATATTTAAAGGGGGTCCCTGGCAAGGAAAAGGTTAAGAACCACTGATCTAGACCTATATGATTCAGGCTTCTATGGCAACCCATTGTGGACTCAGTGACGAGCAAAGCTCCACTTAACCCATAAATAGACAAACCACATTTGTTGGCAAGAAATGGCCACAATTTTTATTGGTTACAGCTGAAATGGCTTGGCCCAAGTATAGGATCAGCTCTGTTATCAGTCAACCTGACTGCTAAACATATGTGTAAACCATTAAGCACAGCCTATCTGCTGGATGACACCAGAATGACAGCTATAGGAATCTATAGGGGCTGATGCCACAGTGTAGTACCCTTGCCTTCCTGGGATATGTGGAGTCTTCTGTCCTCAAGCTGGCTGTGGCGCTAATTCCCATGCCCCCTTGTGCCCTTAAGAGGATCCCTCAATCAATCTGGTGGCCATCCAGGCCCTGTCTACACTTGAGGGGATCTGAGCCCATGTTAAAACCACCCCACATTGTGACCAAAGTTACAGCTATTACACATAATTCATACATCCAATACCTATTGAGAAAGAGAGGGTGGGGACAAAGGGGAGGGTGGAGTGAGTGAACAGATGAGGGGAGTGAGGGAGCCTGACTCAAACAATCCATGGGCGGACTAAGGTGAATCCTACACCTGGTGGTCTCTTTTGGACTAGCTCTCTCAACCAACTAAACAGTCAACTTGTCAATTCTTCCCAAAACTTTGCAGGAAGTAGAAAGAGGCATTGATCCTAGGAGAAAATGGCGTCTGACTTGATCCTGAGTGTCATCACAAGCTGTAGTTGCTGCTCCCAGTAACACATGAACTTTATTCATGCCTGATTGCTTCTGCTGCATTCTGGCTGCTCTAAGAGAGAGAATGTATGAACAGGAGAAACAGGAAAGATCCTTATCTTTATCACCCTTTCCAGGAACTATCAAGCAACATGATACTTTGACATGCCCATTTAGGCCTATTAGACTGGAGTTTTCTTTAGTCTTCATCAGGTGATTTCTTGTATAGGTTCTCAGCTTTGTATTTTCAGCAGCAAACTGCAGGAGATGGTTTATTTCTTCTTTTATCATGTACACCTCTCTCAGTGTTCCTTTATAACGACTGATTACCAGAGTAGGGAAATGGTAGTATTGGCACATGTTTTAAAGACCAAAAAGACTGAGAAAACATATACTTAAAAATACCATTCTGAGAATGGTATCTCTGGAGATAATTTCTTGATGGAAATAGCTGTTGTCCTTAATTGTAGTAATATATGCTTGATTCAGAAGTGTAACCAACAAGGATTTCTTCACTCTGTATGATTATGTAAATCTGTGGAGTTAGAAGAAAATGTTAACTGGAAGGGAAAAGACCGTAGAGGCAGCAAGAGTGGGAAAAGAAAAGACAAAGGGGAACAGTCATAGCTCACTGTTAAAGAACACACTTTTAAAGGAGAGAGTCCATTATCTCCAGTTAAGACAGAAAAGATGCTGGGAAAAGATGTCTACCTCAGACTCCAGCTGGTATTTTTGTGTTTTGGTATGCACCACTAAAACTGTTGTTGTTGCTGTGCTTACAAGTATTACACAGTACTTCAAACGTCTCATACATAGAAGTTAAACCTAGCACGTGGCTGAATAGTATTTAATGGACAAAAACATAAATGTAAACACATGAGCTTTAATATATCATGCAGTAAATTGTAAATGAAAATTGAATTACTGATAATAGGTTGTAAGACATTTATTGTTTCAGCATATCTTTAACCAAAATAAGAGCATCTTCCTCTTTTAAAAACACATGAATTGCAGAGTAAATTAAACAATTATAGAAGTATACAATAAAAACCTAAACCAAATATTCCCTGAAATGACAAAAAGCATGTGTCTTATGTTTTAAATTATTGTAAGCTGCCTTGGGTCCTTCGGTGAGAGAAAGGCAGGGTGTAAATGGAAACAAATAAGTAAGGCTGAATTGAGCTAACTAATTGTGGTTCTGTAACTTCAAGTCATTTCCAACTTATGACAACCCTAAGAGGAAACTATCACAGGGCTTTCTTGGCAAGATTTGTTCAGAGAGAGTTTGCTTTTGCCTTCCTTTGAGGCTGAGTGAATTTGACTTGCCAAAGTTCACCCAGTAAGTTTCCATTCTGAATGAGGATGTGAGTGGGGATTTAAACTCTGGTCTCCAGATATATAGTCCAGCGCTCAAACTGCTACATCATACAAAATTAGAATGGCCGATAAAAATGCTTCTAGCTGGATAGATGGAAGTGTTATTTATTTTAACAGTACTTACAGTTATCAAAGCTTTCATAAGACCTTTTTTGTCCTTTTTAAGGGGCTTTTTTTTTTTTACTTGAATTCGGGAGAAGGCAACAGAAAGCAGAAACAATGAAAACGGGTACTTTATCTTTTCCTCACCAACCATGTTCTTACTCCCAGGCACCTTCAGATATCTTCCACATCAATTTTTCAAACAGATGTTTGAAGGGGGGGCAGATCCTGGAGGGGAATGCAAAGAGTGATTTTGTGCATGAAACATGATTGGGGAGGATCAAGCGTTTTTTCTTCTTTACTATCAAACACCTCCTGTTGAAGTGGATGTTTACTTTTAAAATAGTCTGTTAGCCTAGGGTTACACGCATTTGATGGGCCCATTGGAGAGGACAGAGGATGCCTTAATATTTTGTATTTTTATGTGCTTTCATATTGACTCTAATTTATGGTGAGTCTATGATAGGGTTTTCTTGGCAACATTTATTCAAAGGAGATTTTTCATTGCTTTCCACTAAAGGGTAAGAGAACTTGCCCAAGCACACTCAGCAGGTTTCCTTGCTGAACCCTGATATCCCAGAGCTACAATCCAGCACTCAAACTACTAAAACCCATGCTGCTTCTCTCTTGCTTATATCTAGATATCTAGAGCTATATCTAGATCTATATATCTTGGAGTGGGGAACATTATTAATGAATACAACACCTTCCTTGAGACAAAAAAGCAAATGGGTGCTGTTCCACATTCTGACTTTACCCAAATGCTATGTGGGGAGAGAAAGAGCTTTGTTGTACTTTCTTCTTCCTTCTTAAGGAGTTTGGTGTCAGGGAGATTGCTTAGTCTGGCAAACTGAATGGATGAAGAGGCCAGAGCAGCTGCACCACTGGCTTTATTTCATTCAATTTCAAATGAAATTAAATAGCGTGTATACCAAGTAAGTTCTTTTTTCCATTCTAGAGAAAGTATAAGTCAGCTTATGTGTCACCTAAAGCCCTGAAAACCTTTTTATCAAGATGTGATCTTGTCTTTCTGTTGTGTCAGATTCTTAGCAATTCAATGGAGCCACAAGATCTGACCTGTAATATTTAGCAGAATTTAATAGGCTAATTCTAGAAAATGTGAAAATTATACAATGAGAGCTGGTAATAGTATCTGGAGAGATGTCGAATGTATGATAAGCCAACCCCTCCATAAACTGCAAACCCCAGGATTCCATCGGATGTTGAAAGTGGAATCATCGCACTGTAACAGTCTAGTGTGGAAATGGCCATAAGATGTATTGTTGGCCACTACTCTGTTGGTGTTGTTGTATGCCTTCAAGTAACTTCTGACTTAGGTGACCCTAAGGTGAACTTATCATGGGGTTTTCTGGAGCTGAGAATGTGTGATGCATCCAAGATCACCCAGTGGGTTTCCATGGCTGAGTGGGGAATTGAACTCTGGTCTCCAGGGTTATAGTCCAGTTCTCAAACTACTACACTAAGCTGGCTCTGGCCATTACTCTACATGGCTATAAAGAGAAAGTAGGTAGACTAACAGAGCCAATGAACTGCTGAGGTTCATATCTTTGACTGGGACCTGGAAGATCCAGGTTTTATTTCTCATTAAACCACAATATTCTCTGGGGACCCTGGACTTCTGTTTCTGTTTCTAATCACTCAGGGTTATTGTGAGATAATGCAAGGAGAAGAACCATATACCATGAATTCACTGGACAGAAAGTGGAATGTAAATGTAACAAATAAATAATAAATATATAGCACTATCAACCACTTGATTTTAATTTATTCCATGTATTTGTATACTATTTTATGCATTTATGTCCTATTTTATACTTTTATATCCTGTTTATAGTCTATCATATTTATATATTTATATCCTATTTTTAGTAGGTGTATTTTACCTATACCGTACCATTGGATGGTTCTCTATGTTGGGTCTATGGACCGTAAAATAAAGTTTGATTGGACTTGAAATACCTAATAAACTGACTATTATATTGTTACATTTCTTTTAGTAATTGATCTAGATTTTTTCTAATTTTCTTTTAAAAAGTTATAATGATTGACCTAGAATTTTCAAATCTTGTGTGTGTGAGAATTCATTGATTTTATAAGTAGCAAGTGTGTCATTTTCATTTTAAACACCAGTTCTTTTATATTTGATTTGGAAGAACTGAATAAATATGAGGGCAGCCACACTTAAAGATTGGAAACCTGGGAAAAGCTGCGGCTTGAACTCTCTATAAATGTAAAATTTCCTCACAAGAAAGCATTTTATATTTATTAATATGACTCTTAAAACATACATGGCTTTATGTGAATGGGACATATGCATGACAGTATTGCGGTTCTTAATATGATTTGTATGATTTGCAGATGTTAACTTGGCATTTGTACCCATAGGCATACACAATTTTTGTTACTTTTTCTATCACTTACTGTGATCTGGAGCCATTTCAGTTTTGGAAACTAATTCTAAACACTGAAAATGTAAAAACAAGCTCCTGATATGTAGCCTGAAAACTTCAGTTCTAAGTTAAAAAACAAAAAACCCTACAAACCACACAGAAAATTGTAGCATTCAGGCTAGGATCCATGTACTAATATGCCAAGGAGCTTTTTCTGTATCTCCCCCCCCCGTTCTTTACAATTGTTTCTGTTGCCAAAGACACAAATCAGATTATTAAAAAGTGGCTGGTGTCCTTGGCAGTAGCAAAGTGCACTAAAACCAGATAAGTGTCTCTGCAGTCTACCTAAAGGTGGGCTTGCCAGGTCTGCTCAAGAACTTCACTACTATGAAAAGATGAAAAAAAAAAAACCACTCGCAAGAAAATACTGAAGCATAGAGTACTTCTGTTTATTTTCACGCACTCCATTCTACTCCATTCCCCTACTTCTCCTATTTTTATTCTCCCACTGAGCATGGTCTGTCCTTACTAGGGTGTTTTGGTTTTTTTCCCCTCTTCATTTTGAAGTGGGATGGACAGAGTTGTCGTGTATTTGATTTTCCATTGATGAATATGAACTGTCTCTCTTCTGTCTGGAGGACATTTAAAAATAGCTTCTCAGAATGAATGACAAAATGATTTTTTGAGACAATTAGATGGTTTATTCTATGCTTGTTATATCTATGCATCCCTTCTTTCATCCCTTTCTAGCCATTCCCTTTCTAGCCATCACATCTTGTTGTTAACTCTTTTCCACACTCAGTCTATGTTCTATGCTACTCAATCCTTAAACAGACTATATATACATAGTGCATATTGTGCTATAGTTTTTAAAGGGACTATATAGTCCTTAAAGGTGTCTCTCTCTGTCATTCTCTCTCCCTCTCTCTCTCTCTAAATATATATATAAATATAAAGTGCATATTGTGTTATGTTTTTATGTAACACAATGAACTGGAACTATTTGCTGTACTTAATTAGCGTATTATGTTTTGAGATCTATTCAATTTTACACCATAAATATTTCCTTATCATTCAGATTTACAGATGTATTTACATTTATCACTCAAAATAAAATCAACTAATATTAAATCCTCCGGAAACTCAACCAGATTCACATACAACAAATGGACATTAAAGCTCTGAATACACATTTCTTGGCTGGAGGAGGCCGGCTGATTGAAAAAAACTTGGTTTACCTAGTGTTCTTCCTACAGATCTACAACACTATGCCCTCATATTCTTTCCTTTCTGAAAAAGACTAAAACAAATAAGTATCATCACTTCGACCTGAGCTCAGAAATGGACCAGGAGCCGATGAAACAGTATCAGCATGACTAAGATGTGATCTGAGTACCTGATGCCCATTAGGACCTGGCAGTGTATTTTGAACTAGTTACAATTTCTAAACCATTTCAAAGATGTTCCGTATAGAGTACTTTGTAAGAACCCATCTTAAATGGTACCAGTGCAAGAAGATCCTTGGTAAGGAGGGTGCAACTAGCTAACCTCACCTAATGAAAAGTGTTTCAAATAACTGAGGCTATAGGTACGGATCTTTCTATTTGCAGACTGCAGTGAGAGTCTATTCATAGTTGTATACCAATTCTATAAACAAACAAAAAAAAGGAAGCACACTCATTTACCTATATGCTGAAGTATTCTCTGGTATCCTCTGTTCTCTCCAGGGTCCTCAGATTTACATATTTACTTGATAAGGTGAGCCATACACAGAAAAAGGTGCTTTGCAGCAGGTAAATGGACATGTTCACTATGCAGTCCTTGCCTCTTCTATGTAGGCATATTTTATTTTTACTTTTTTTTGGTGGGCCTTCTTCCAGGACAAATGAAGATGGCAAATCTGGCCTTTTGTGATTTTGTCTCATCTCCAAAACCAGAATATCATGATGAGAGCCTATTATTAGCATAATAATACAAATGGAAATACATAAATAGGATAATTTCAGGATCAAAACTGCTGAGATCTGGTGTTTGTGTAACATATATTAGCCAGTTGATTCACACAGTAAGACCCCCATATTCCAACCAGAGGGTCAGGCCACAGCTTATGAGATCTCCTGATACCAATCTGTGACTTAGGCTCCTTGAAATCAACCCAGACACTTCATGGGAAATGCTAATCACAAATATTGGTGGGCACTATGCATTCTGTTATCTCCTTACGGGTTGAATTACATTACTCATTCAATCATTTTGCTTGTTCAGACAATGAGGGTAGGTCAGGAACAGGCAAATAATCCTTTCAGCTCGTCCTCTCTGAAGTGACACTGGAATGAAGGAGAATGCTTTAGAGAGATATCGGTTACCGTGGTAAGTCTCTACAAACAGGCACACACATTTGCAGCTTAGTAATTTTACCTTCTTCTCGTTTTGGAGACATTCTTTTCATGTTGATAAAGAGATGAAACAACAACTGGGCAGGTAAGCAAATTTTCTGAAAGTGCACTTCTTTATCTATCAGTAGCACCATTTCCTTACGTCAAAAAGATGGACAAAACATACTAGAAAAAATACTTGATACACAGTGGGCACAATAATTGCTGCTTTGCATTTTTGCTATCTGCTTTTGTAGCTATTTAAAATTGTTTATCAAAGATATTTGCCCTAATCCACAAATTGTAATGTAAAGAGGCAGGTTGGACACATACTGATATCTTTGAGGCTTTCCTTGCTGAACTGATAGCCAGTGCCTGCAGTCTACAATGTAGACTCTATATAGTGCTGATCACCTGTTTTAGAGAACAGAGGAATTGAACATCTAGATAATCTATGATAATCTGCATCCCATTAAGAGATGACCAGAACAGGCAACACCAAGAGCACTATGTGTTCATTTGGAGGTCGTGTAGTCCCAGTTCACAAATACACCACATGCAAAGCTCTTCTCTCTTCAGTCCATTCTCAGTATATCATGTATAGCCAAACCACTGAACCAAACAGCTGTGCATGTGTGCATTTATCATCGCAATCTGGTCAGGTGTCAGGAAATGAGGAGAGAAAAATCTTACCTTTACATAGATTCAGAGGGGGGTTGTCTGATATGGCAGTGTAGCCAATATGGAATGGCATAGTGCAGCCTGTTTTTCATAAATAGTAAACTTATAGCTCAGAATATTAACATAAACAATCTTTGGGATGAGTAGCTGCAAAGGTGGACTGGTACCTCACTGCATTCTTTTGTACAAAGAGTGAAATCCAGCACATGCAGTGTGTCATGATGTGGCAGAAAAAGCTTCACATTCTGAAATTCAATACTCTGTGTGGGTATTAAAGGCACAGGAGGCCTGTTCACCTTTGCATCAGTCTTCCTAGAAATTACATGTGTCAATGCTCCGTAAACTTATACACAGTCACTATGATCTTAATCTAATTGATTTTCACTCTCCTCTTGATTGTGGAGATATTCAAGGCAGTTTACCATAAGAAACATAATAAAACAAGATCACAATAGCACAGAGCAATTAAGAAAAAGAAATGATGCCAAATCTTAAAATCAACAGACTAAAAGAACAGATAGACTAAAAGAAGCAACAGTTACATCCTGATGAATAACAAGGCTCCAAATTGGCTTCATTGTCTCTCCAAAAGCAGGCAGTAAAGGATTAGGCATGCCTCTTTTAAAGCTTGTTGAAGATCCTGGATACTGCAGCCTAAAATTCCTCCGAGATATTCTTCCAGGTGTTCTTAGATTAGCTTGTATGGGAGCAAGACACTCTGGAAATGTTCTGATTCCAGGATATTTAGGGATTTAGAAGTCAAAAACAACACTTTGTGCTGAGCCTGGAAGCAAACTGAGAACCAATGAAGCTGGTGAAAGATGGATGTTATGTGATCCTATCCAAGTGGCTGCAGAGAAAGCCCATGACAGCCACATGTGGAACTAAGGGAAGATATGTCTCCAGCTTGTGAATTACAGTGACTAGCCTAGAGAAGACAATAACATCAATGGCCAAGGGTAAATCTGTGTCCTTCTGGAAATGAAACCAATGGCATACAAGATGACTTGATTAAAAAACACTTTGGGCCAAAAATGACACCTAAGCACTGAGGAGTGAACTAATCCAGGGCTGGTTAAACCTACTATTTTAGGGGAGAATGGTACCATCCAGACAGGCTGAATTCTCACTCTTGGATGACCAGAGCTCCTCAACCAAAAGTATAACCATGCTGCTTGAACTAATCTTTATTTTATCTCACCCAATTAAAAAAAAATACTCTAAGACACCAGTTCAGGATTTCCATTGGTTCCTAGAAAGTAGGAATGAAAACAAGGAACATTCATTTCTTCTTTCAGTGGACAGACGGGAAGATGGCAGGGCCCTGCTCACTGGCTCTGTCCTTGATGTCACATGTTTAGTGTTAGGGTTCTGAGCACAGCTGCGCTTTGCCTTCCTCACACATGTTTCCATAGCATCATAGGCCATTTCTGCACTATACAGTTATAGTGCTATTATTCCATTTTCAACATCCTATGGAATCCTATGGAGGCCCCTCCCTAAACTGCAAATCCTATAGCACTGTAACAGTCTAGTGCAGAAATGGCCACAGACTAGAGCAGTAGCTGCAGACACAGCATTACAGCAATTCCCCCTTTGGTGCTAGCAGTGTTTAAATGTCACAAACCCCTCTGTGAAGGGAAGAATTGGCAAGCCTGGCTGAAGACAGCCAATCACAGCTCAGGGGGTGCTGTGAAGAGGGGGGACTGAGAGGAGAAAACATTACAAAAAAAGGAGGCTTGTCTCTGTCAGAAGGCAGATAGAGGGAAAAGTCGGCACAGAGATAGGAACAGATTGACTAGAGACAGGAGAATCATTACAGAAGAAAGGACTGACTGTGGTTTTGGGGAGCTGTAAATGGTTTAGTAGTTCAGTGCCTAGTGTATTATTTTCTTGTGTCTTAATAAACTTCCACTTGTTTGTTTACACCACTGTTCTGTCTGTTCATATTAAGTTTGATGGAAGGCTTTGTCCCATTTACTATCCAGAACCCAGCAAAACAGCACAGCCACTGGTCCACAATAAGTGGTCACCTTGAGGCCTATGTATCCAATCCAGGAAAGGATTAAGGGGAGAAAAGACAAGGTGAGTGACAGGAACCCAGGGCTGGAACTGTGGGGCCAGCCAGGCACACTCCCTGTTTTGGAAAGAACATATCAGACCATCATTGCCTACAGAGTTAACGCTTAAAATATAAGAATATCAGAGTATTCAAAGTGTAGCTACGCAGCCTGAGATGGCTGTATCTGGTCAGCAGGACTGACTTAATGCAGGTCACCAGTGTTTAAGATTCATGAAGACAATTGCAGCTCACCAGCTATCTTTGGTGGTCTGCCAGTCCAGTGCTCAACAGCCCTGATCTCAGACTTAGTTTCTGATGGATTCCCATACATGGCTGCTAGGCTGTGTATTCAGTTTTCTGGGTCACAAGTTGCAGAAGCCTGGTTTAGTTTAACCATCTGACTGGAATGTTTGGAAATTTAATCAAGCTCCCTTGCATGAGGAAGCAGCTTCTATTTTCATGCCACATATTGAAACGGGGCATGGGGCAAATGTGTTGTCATTTCTCACCCTAAGCTTGATAAATGAGCCCAAATACAGAGATGAAAGAGTAAAAGAGAAAACTCCAGTGGTCCCAAGTATGCTAAATAAGTATCACAAGGAAATAATGAAAAGCATAAGGCCCCCACACTTGGTGTTTATATTGAAGCACCGAGAGACATTTGGCACAATCCAGCAAGTATTAATATGATTAGTTCTCACTGAAAGCAATGGAATGGGATTTAATTGTGACTAATGTTTGCTGCTTTAATTTTCAACTTTGAAAGGAAAAGCAACTAGACTTGTTGAATAACACTGTGGGAGGCCTCTCAGGCTTCTTTATTGCAGATGTCACCCCAGAAACTGGAATCGTAGAACAGCTAATCCCCAGTCCTACATGGTTTCTTTAGTCATCTAATATTATTCCATCCTCACCTGCTCACATGTGGCAGATAAATGATTAATCTCGACAGAAATGTGTACTGACTGAAGCTACATATGCCATATCACAATGACATAATCGGTCTGTCATTAGAAATGTATTTTTCCAGAGTATAGAGAAAAAACTCTAGGGCAGGCCTGAAGGCAAGGAAAACCATGAATCTGAGGTTTAAACTGAGGGTGTGATGGCACATGTGGGTCTTTTCCATTTTCAGGTCTGAGATATGGCATGGGAACAGCAAACTTTTGAGCAAAGTAACAAGTTGAGAGAGAGAATTTCTAGCAGCAGCTTTTCAAATCCCTATCACAGTCTTTTGTTCCACATTTCCTTTCTTTAATTCTGTTAAATTTGTCCTTGATTCTGTACCTGACTGAAATCTTGTGTAAGTAAGGGTTACAGGACTAACATATGTTGGCAAACTGGAATGCTGAAAATTCTAATTGCCCCTCCCTAAACTGAAAATCCCAGAATTCCATAGGATGGAAACATGGCAGTTAAACTAGAATAGCACTATACAATAGTCCCCCACAACCATGTGACTGGTATCCATGGCTTTATTTTTCTGTATTCTGCTCCAGATCAATGTCTGCCACTGCCAGCAGGGGTCCTTACTCTGTGCAGCGGGCCAAGAAAGGTGCACAGTGAGACACAACTGGGCTTTCTGCATCTCTCTCAGCCAAGGAAGGAGATGGACACTCCTTCATTCAAAGGCACAGAAAGCTCAGCTCTGAGAAATCATGTGCCTCTCTTGGCCAAGGAAGGAGATGGACACTCCTTCCTTGGCTGAGAAAGGTGCAGGAAGCTTGGCATATGCTCCCCCATGTTTCTCTCAGCAAGGAAAGGAGATGGACACTCCTTCCTCAGCCAAGAGAGGCATAGGAAGCCTGTCTCTGAGAAACCATGTGCTTCCCTTGGCTGAGGAAGGAGACAGACACTCCTTCCTTGGCTGAGAAAGGCATGGGAAGCTTGGCACAGCCCCCCTCCCCTGTTTTTCTCTCAGCTGAGAACAGAGATGGACATTCCTTCCTTGGCCATGGCACACGGATCTGAGCAGGAAGGAAGGATAAGCTGGATAGTAGAGCTGCCTTCCTCCCTCACCACCTCAATTAGCCTGGGGCCCAAAATATAATGCTTGGTATTATCTGCATTTTTTGCCATCTGCCTTAAATGTGGGAATGTATCCCTTGTGGTTATGGGGGACCTACTCTACATTGTATTGTGTGAATGGGCCTCGAGCATCTTCTCTCAGGACATTTATTATGATTTGGAATGCTATGTGAAATGTGTGTACACAATTGTTAGGGGTTATGCTGCAAGGTCAGCAATTGAAAATGTCAAAGAAATTCACTGCTACAAGACACGATGACTACTATTTTACCTTTTTTTTTGTTTTAAAAGGTTAGATGAATTTATGGATGACTGGCCTATCAACGAAGAGACATTAGTGATAATAGCTAAATGGAACCTTCATGTCAGCAATCATGTACCTTGTGAAAATTCCTAATGCTGAGTACAGACAACAGGGATGAAGTATTACCTTCATGCAGTGCAGATAGCTAACAATTTGCTGACCTTTCTAGACACTTGCAATTTGCTGCTTGAGGTAGCCACTTCACTCTGCCTTAATTGTAGGGCCAACCCTGCTTCCTTGTCCTTCTTGTGGACATGGGCTGCTTCTTCACTGCGACTGAAAGCTAATCTAGATGGACTTTCAGTCTGAGCCAATAAACTAGCACTGCTCTAACCAAAACAGAATTTAACTGCATATTTAATTTCCTTTGAAAATTAAGAGTTATTAATCTATCCCACGGCTTTTGCAAATTTTGTTTTCTAATGCCTTAGGGAATATTTGCTTTGAAATAAACAGCAGCAGAATAGGAAAGAGACTCAAGTAGAGAAATGTTGTGTGATCTTTTATTGTTCAGTAAAAGCAATTTCATGGAGCTGCCTACCTACTTAAAGCAAAAGTGAGCCCCCTGCTGCTGCAATTACTCTGCTGCTGTCTCTTCAAGAGGGACCCTACCGTTTTTGTTGCATTTCTTGGTGGTGATTTCTTCCAGCCAATCTACTCTGAACATGCTACAGAGCAACCTGTGGTGCTAATTGGATTTGATCAAAATGGCATATTTCACAAGCATGACATCATTTCCCTCCCTCTTTTGCAGGCTGATTCAACAACTGGTTTTGATTCTGCTCCAAGAAAGGAATCAAGCACAGCTACAAGATGTGCCTCAGACCTTGGCAGCAATTTAGTTACAGCTGAAATTTATGACACATCCAAACATTTATATTAATTTAAAGTGAAAGGCAAGGGAAACAGGGCAACATTTTTCACTTGCCTTTACTATCTCTGTTGTTTCTTTTTTCGTTTGTAGGAATTATTATTACTGATGATGAAGAAAAGAAAGTCAACATAAATCATAACTTTGCAAAATCTGCAAAAATTAATAATGTAACAATGAAGGTTTAGTAATTTCTGTGGTATAGACTGTACATTTTAGGTGGCTCATATATGTCTTTTTTAAAAATAAGTTATCTTGTTGGTATCAGTTAATGGACACTATGTGCTTTATCACATGCTGGCTTGTTGCACGATTGCAGTGGCTTAGTTCCACTTTTTGATCTCTCCTATCACATGACATCAGCACTCTCCCACTGTTGAATTGCATTCCCATTATTATTGGGTCATCTCTTTTCATTCACAAGAAATACCCATGAATGAGTCCAATCACTCAGCATTTTCACTACTGTGCATTGGTGCAATGGTGTCATTGCATTGCAGTTCCAATATTGAGGCAGTCATGCGGTATCTTGTTCTCCCCATTCCCTCTCCCTGTCCCCAAGCAGAGTGAGCTTATTGCACATGGAAGTGTCAGCAGTAAAAGAAAATTGCCCTGATCCACAGACGCAAAGCAATGGTAGGCAGAGAAAAGGGGGAAAGGACCATGGAAGGGTGAAGCACAAAATGTTGCAATGCTAGAACATTAAATGTGATGTTGTAATGTCAGTATGCTGGAATGGTGGTAGCACAAGAAGCTGTGACTCCAAAAGACACCAATCAGGAAATGGCAGCTCCATGGTATAAACAATGCCAGAATGACGGTGTCGGGTAGCCCTCCATATTTCAGTATGGGACATGTAGTAGTAGTTAATTAGCTGCTTGCTTGTAACCAAGGATGGGAACCAGAGACCATTAGATAAACAAAGCTAGGAATGCAGCACTGATAAGAACTACCAGCCGAAGCTGCCCCGTTTCAAGGTCTCTAGTTGTGGGAACAGAACCTTTTGCTTCTAATGTTTGATTTCTGCTAATTGCCTTCAGTTCGCTCACTGAAGTCCTGTACAACACATCACACTTCTAATAAATCATGTATTGGCACTGTTACGGGTGTGTGTGATTTCGGATCCTGACAGAGTGAGCGAACTCCTGTAAAATTAACAACATGTTTCAAATAAGTGAAGAAGACCCTGACGACAAGGAAGCCGTCAATGCTCCAGGTGAGGAAATTGCTGAAAGAGACCAGACGGTCCCTAGTTGGGCTCTTGATGTAAGACCCAAGGCATGACCTTCAATCCCTACAACAACCCTGACTGGAGGCCAGACTTGGGCCTGGGGAGAGAGACCAGAAACTGCTCAATGACACAGATGTTGAGCTACAAGATGGGATACATCAATTGCCAGAGACCAACCTAATGGAACAACTTTCTGGCCAGAGAAGAAGAAGTGGAAATGCAGAGAGAAGAAATTTCCAAACTGAGAGCTCAGCTGCATGACTGGAGACTTCTGGTGCCTCAGGTTGGACGAGCATCTCCCCAAGCTCCAGTGGCTGCCCCAGTAGCAGCGGCACCTGCACCTCCTGGAATGCCAGCACCACCTGCTGGGGCCCAACCTTTCCGGGAGATGAAGACCACCTATGATGGTGATGGCACCAAACTGTCATATTTTCTCAATATGGCCTCTAATTACATGATCAACTACAGCAACAGTTTCCCTGCTGCTGCTGCCAGAATTAGATACCTGAGCCAGCATCTTAAAGGAGAAGCAGTGGAGTGGGTTGCTGGCTTGTTCAACTCACGAGCTGAAGAAACAGCTGACCTGCAGCTGTTCACGCACTGACTTAGAGAAAGATTTGAGGATCCATTCTTTCAAGAAAAAGCCAGATACCAACTGAAGAAATTGCGTCAAGGGAAAGGAACCGTGGGAGAGTATCATGAGAATTCAAGAAGCTAGCCACTAGAGTGCCTGAATGGAAGGATGACATTCTCAAGCAATTTTATCGAGATGGATTGAATCCTATCATCCTTGATCGGTGCCTGACCCAAGGGGACCCTGCCAGCCTCCTGGGATGGATGAAACTAGCCGGAGAAGTGGAAAGCATCATGGAGAGCGTCCAGCTTACTTGGCAAAGGCAAGCACAAGAATCTGGACACCGCATCCCAGGACAGCAAAAAACCACTTTTCTGAGCAGCGAGGAGAAGAAAAAACAACTCAAAGAAGGCACCTGTTTCCAATGTGGGAAGAAGGGCCACATCTCCAGAGATTGCCAGGAATCAAAGAAACCCACTGAAGGAAAGTCAGGCACTCCCACCACCAGACCTCAGTCCTGCAAGGCTGACACCCCGAAGCCAGCAACCAAATGCCCTGCCAGAGGCACCGCTGCGGGAACTTGCGATGGTGAGGACAGCCCACTGACTACATCTGACTCAGAGAGTAATGATTGGGACACCACAGAGTCTGCTAATGTAAGTATCACCAAAACCAGACATGTATATGTAACAACTCTGGAGGGACATGATGGCAAATTACGGATATGCAGGGCCTTGGTTGACTCAGGCTGTACAAACATCCTATTAAATCCTGCATTGGCAAAACAACTTGATGTGAAGTTTGAACCCCTAAAAAGAGCCGTAAAGTTATCTCAAATGGATGGCTCACCCATCGCAGGGGACCCAGTAAGGGAAAGGACTAAACCCATCCCTGTTCAAGTAGGAAACTATCAGAGGAAAATACATTTCTTAGTGCCCAGTACAATCAGGTTTCAAGTAGTCCTTGGGTATGACTGGCTAAAAAGACACAATCCCTAAATTGACTGGACACAAGGCTTACTCAAGCATACGCATGATATAAACCAGACGCCCGAAGAAACCACCCCCCTCTCGGCACTCACTTTAAACCCTGAGGAGCTGCAGAAAATTCCTTTAGAGTACTGAGATTTGCAAAAAGCTTTTGAGGACCATGAAACAGACAAATTGCACCCCCATACAGACTTTGACTGCAAACTCAGACTAATAGATGGGGCCAAAATTCCCAAACCAAAAATATATCCAATGAACAATCAAGAACTTGATGCCTTAAAAAAAATTCCTGAACAAAAATTTACAACGTGGATTTATAAAACCTTCATCCACTCCGACTGCTAGTCCCATATTTTTCTGTAATAAAAAGGATGGAGGAGAACCCAGACTTATCGTAAACTATAATTTAATTAATCAGACAGTTCTGCCTAACCTTTACCTGATTCTTTTAACTAAAGATGTACTCAATCAATTGATAAAAGGCAAATTGTTTACAAAACTAGGCCTCAAAGAGGCTTTCCACAGAATATGCATGGATCCTGACTGTGAGTGGTTGACTACCTTCTCAACACCACTGGGAAACTACCAATGGACTGTTCTCCCTTTTGGATTACAAGCTAGTCCCGCTGCTTTCCAAATGTTTCTCAGTTCTGTGCTGCAAAAATCTGCTCTACGAGGGTGTTGTTGTTTACCTAGATGACATTTTAATCTATTCAGAAACTCTAGAACAACACACCAAGCTCATACGCTCTGTGCTACAAAGACTCATAGACAATGAACTTGTTGTTAAACTCTCTAAATGTGAGTTTCACACTTAGACTTTTGATTATTTAGAGTACCGCATTTGCCAAAATACCCTGAACATGGACCCTGCCAAAATTGACACCATATTTAAATGGCCAGTCCCTAAAACTAGGAAACAGCTGCAGCAATTCCTTGGCTTTGCAAACTTCTATTCTAACTTCATAGAAGGATTTGCAACTATTGCCCTCCCTCTCACTGACCTCTTGAAAAAAACAACAGACACCAAAGCTGGCAGAAGCGATTGCATTGGTTGGACTGAAAAATGCCAGACGGCATTCGATACTCTCAAACAAAAATTCACCTCTGAACCCCTCCTCTTGTTCCCTGACTCTACCAAAGAATTTATAATTCAAACCAATGCCTCTGACTTTGCTGTGGGTGCTGTTCTCCTGCAACGAGACACAGACAACCATCTAAAACTATGTGCATTTATTTCCAAAAAGTTCTCTGAACCACAACGCAACTGGCCTATTTGGGAAAAAGAAGCCATGACCATCCATTTTGCACTCTCCTCATGGAGACACCTCCTGAGGGCTCTAACATTCCATTTCAAGTCTGGACTGACCATCGTAATCTTGAAACACTTAAAAATGCCAAAAAACTTACCCCTAAATAAGCATGCTGGGCTGAATTTTTCCAGCGCTTCGGATTCAAAATTGTATTTAAACTTGGTAAAAGTAACACTTTAGCAGATCCTCTTTCAAGACTACCCTGCTACGAGCCTCACTCATCTACTTCTGTGTCATCCGAACAACTTCTTTTTTCTCCAGACACTTTTGGATTACAAGTAACTACCCATGCCCAACAAAAAGCATGTAAAACTGCTTCTACCCTACTTGATTCTGCTTTCCAACATTCTCTCAAATCTGCTTACCAAACTGACGATTGGCTTAAATCACACAAAGACTCAATCGTCTGGTTTAATGACCTAGCTTTCATTGGGACCAAAATATATGTTACACCTCCCTGTCATCTCGAAATTCTGCAAAGATACCATGATTCCAAACCTGCTGACCATTTCAGATTTCTAAAAACTCTGCACTCCATCAGAAAACTGTTCCACTGGCCAGGTCTTACAAAACAAGTACAAGATTATATAAAAAACTGTTCAGTTTGCAACACTTGCAAATCCTCTTCTTCTAAACCACATGGACTACTACAGCCACTTCCTGTTCCATCCTCTTCTTGGGATGTAATTTCATGGGACTTTATTGTTGGCCTACCAAACTCACGTGGTTTCCACACTATGTGGGTAGTCACTGATCATTTTTCCAAACAATCTCACTTCATTCCCCTGAAGAAAATTCCGACTGCTGAAAAATTAGCTGAACTGTTCATCACCAACATCTGGAGACTACATGGACTTCCCTCTACAATCATTTCTGACAGAGAACCTATCTTCACTTCCAAATTCTTGACATCACTCCTGAAAACCATTGGCATTTCCCAAAAACTCAGCAGATCCTATTATCCACAAAGTGATGGTCAAACTGAATTCACCAATCAAACCCTTGAACAATATTTACACTGTTTCATAAATTCCAACCAAAATAATAGGACACTTCTCCTCCCCTTTGCCGAATTTGCTTACAACTCTGCCTTACATTCCTCTACTGGAAAAACTCCTTTTGAAATTGTCTCAGGTACCACCCTGAAGCCCTCTCCTTCATTACCTGACAAACTCCCCAACACACAGCCTGCTTCACTTAACTCTTGGATTACAAAAATTTCTTCTACTTGGGACTCTGTATGAGACTCCCTCAAAGCCTCAAAAGCTTCCCACAAACACTTTGCTGACCAAAAACGGCAACCGAACCCTGATTACAAACCTGGGGACCTTGTTTACCTTTCCTCCAAGAGCATTTCCATCACTGGCCCCCCAAAAATACTTTCTCCCAAATACCTTGGTCCTTTCTCAATCAAACATGCCGTTAATAATGTCACCTTTGAACTTTCTTTGCCTGACTCTTACAAACTTGCTCACCTCATTTTTCATTGCAGCTTACTGAAGCCAACTCATTTGAGTTCCTCTTTGTAAATTAATCATCCTACTTGACCTGCTGTTCCTGACTCCTGGAGTTCTACAATTCACCTACTTCAAATGTCATTTTCCAAATGTCACTTTCCCCATTCTTTTCCACTTCCCTCTACCTTTCTCTTTTCCCTTTATTCATGCTGTACCTTCTGTTTATTCATTTTTTTTGTCAGGATGGGCAGGATGTTGGGTAGCCCTCCATATTTCAGTATGCGACATGTAGTAGTAGTTAATTAGCTGCTTGCTTGTAACCAAGGATGGGAACCAGAGACCATTAGATAAACAAAGCTAGGAATGCAGCACTGATAAGAACTAGCAGCTGAAGCTGCCCCGTTTCAAAGTCTCTAGCTGTGGGAACAGAATCTTTTGCTTCTAATGTTTGATTTCTGCTAATTGCCTTCATCTCGCTCACTGAAGTCCTGTACAACACATCACACTCCTAATAAATCGTGTATTGGCACTGTTACATTTGTGTGTGTGATTTTGGTTCCTGGCAGATGGAGTAAGTCCCTTACTGTGCAGTTTCAGCAATTCAAGAAATGAATGTGAAAAATATAGCGCATGCGTTTGGTAGCCCCCAGATGGGAAAGGAGGTGGGGTTAGTTGGGTGGTAATGAAGACTGATTGTTCCAGTGTGCATTACCACACTGGCAGCATAGTGTGATTGCAGAGAGAGGTGATAATGACCATTTCTGTATCAGTCTTTGTTTCCTTAAACAATGCTATTGCTGTATGAAAACAGGCCAGCATGATATAACCCTATGAAATATATGGAGCAAACATTAGTCCTCATATAATTAAAGGTGTGCCCCATGCACCAGTAGAAATATGCACAAAGATTCTTAAGTGTGAGATACCCTAACATGTTATACATGTTATACACATACATACTGTGCATGTTAACATTGTATAAAGAACAGGTTTCTTGTAGAAAGATGACTAATCAAATTTATCATAACAATAAAAGGAAATAATACTAATCACAAAATAATAAAAATGTACTGCTCATATGCAATATAATACCGAAATGTATAATCTAAGAAATTCCTAGAAATCTTACCTCAGTCAGCGATGAACCTAACAGATGGCTTTAAACATTGGCCATTTCCACACGGGGGTAAAACCCCGCGGTGCGACGACTGGACATGGAGGTCGTCCTCACCGCGAGGTACACTAGCGCGGTTGGAAAAGGTGAGGCTCTACACCTCAAACCGCTGTAGCACAGCTGCAGGGATGGCACTGCGAGTTTTATAAAAACCAACTTCCCAAGTGGTTTTTATGAAACTCGCCCGCACTGCTCCGTGGCAGCTCCCGGTGAAGAACTGCAGAGACGCGGTAGTGCATCTCTGCAGATCTGCCCGGCGGCGGGCTTCCGGCTGGTGCACTGCCCTGATTGGCGGAGTGCCGCCGGAAGCTGCCGGCTGCCATTTTGGGCGCCGCTGAATGCCGCCGAAATTCGGCGGCATGAAGAGCAGCGAAACCACGCTCCCCGCAGGGACGGAGCAGGGACAGAGCAACACACTACCAGGTAATCTCCGCCCCTGCGTGCGCCGCCCCGTTTCGGCCCCCCCGGGAGGAAAGGGCCACTGTTTTCTCAGACCCAGCTCTAACACCATTCTCAGAATAAGAATAATAATTCTGGTCTTCACGATACAGCTGTGGTAAGGATTCGTGATATCACAGTATTCCTTACACTGTAGCACAGGCTGCACACTTAACAATTCTTCCAAATGATTAGCAATTGTGTCAGTTTGTTGTTGCAAAAGAGAACCAAGAGAAATTTGCCTGAGTCTTATTGCTATACTGCATCTCTTAAGTGCTGGTTGATGCTTTTTCCCATTTTGCAATATGATTATGTTATTTACTTCTTTAAAGTATTTATTATCCTCCAATTCAGCTATGAATCTCAGAACAATAATGAATCAGACAAAAAAATAAATATGAATGTAACGAAACAAGGTAAAGGAATATGAAAGTGCCAAGGCAAAACCATAGATCCAAATTAACTACCTTAAAGGGTATGCATATTAGAATTCTTTCCTACAGTAACAAAAAGAAAATAACAGCTAATTATCTAACTGGACAATGGAACACATCACTATCTCCAGCCATCATACATCCTTGATTGGGGAAGGTGCATATCAAAAGCAGCTCATCCTCCTCATGTAGCCAGAACAACGTTTCTGTAGACAGTGAGACACCCTCTCTATCCACCAGAAGAGAGAGGTTGTTGTTGTTATCATCATCTTTATTAATACCCCACTTTTTTCCCCAGGTTGGGACTCAAAGAGGCTTACAGCAATTAAAAAGACATAGTTAAAAACTACAGAATACAAAAGTTAAAACACAATTAAACAATGAAGAATTAGAACAAAGTTAAAATGCAGAATTAAAAACTCACACATCCATAAATCCAGCAACTTCAGCACGATTAACAATATCCACCACCTTTTATCAGACAGGCCATAATCACACATCAAACACCTTTTGGAATATAAATGTCTTTACTTGTTTGGAAAAGAAAGTAGGGAGGGTGCCAGTCTGACTTCCCTGGGTGGGGAGTTCCAGGGCTTAGGAGCAGCCACTGGAAAGGTTATAACAGTTTTGGGAAAAGTTTTGTTGATGTTACTGCAGTCGAGGCCTACCTGGAGATAGCAACTGATATCATTTTTGATATCAAACAATTCGGCTTTCCTCTGCCACCCCGCTCCACGTGTTTGTGAGGTGACCAGACAAGCACACAAACAGGCATGGCCGATAATTGCTGGACATTCCGTTCTCCACCCAGGCAGGCCAGACACAGCCGGTTCATCACTTCAGGGACCTCTCTGGCAAACACCTCATTACATATGCGCGATACTAACAAAAACTACCTGCCCCGAGTAGGCTACTGGACAAAGGTTGTGCCGTCCACTGGTAAGTGCTGCGCATTTGCATACTGGTCACACTATTGTTAAATCAGCTCTGATTCCATCATGCAAAGTGGTGATCTTTCTGAGACATTGTCTCACACCCAAAACTCATTGTTCTCCCTGAGTAAGGCATAGCCTGCAGTCCCAATTCACCCTATAAAAACCCCTGATTCCGAGACCTTCCTCAGATCGCTCCTGAGTTTCATCCCGTCTTGCTGCTGCTTGGCTTGGCGAGCTCCCCTCAGCTAATCAAGCTAAGCTTCTTCTCTGCACCCCCGGCTTCTCTCCCGAGGTCCAGAACAACGAGACAGGTGTCGTATCACCCATTTTCCCCTGAAAGTTTCTATCCTTAATTCCACCTCTAATTTCTTAGTTAGCTGTGTGACTGTGGCGTCTTTAATATTTGTTTGTATTCAATAAAACATCATTTTTATTACTTTAAACCCGTCTGGCTGCTTGGCTGACCTGACCCCGTAGAAGCTGATGTGCAAGATCCTGCTGAGTTACCCTGCTTCTCGCTAGCTTAAGTGAGTGCTCCAGCTAATTTTCCCCAAAATTGTGTTTTATTGTTTGGTTATTTAGGTGTCCCTCTCGGGACCCCCAGAGAACAGGGTAACACTGACTACAACAAATCTTTAGGAAAAAGAAACCCTAAGGTGGGGATGGGGGAGAGTTCAGCAATGACTGTGTATGCTTAGTAGGCACAGAATACTGCTAGACTGTTTATGTTTGTATTAGAAACATAAAGAACTATGTTTGTGCTAGATGGGAACAGAAAAATAGGTGATGGCCACATCTTAGAAAAAGTTAGAGCTGGTTGGCAGTAGCTGTGAACAAGAATGCTCCATATTGTAACATTTTATTAAGTTCCATTTGTATTATATAATGTAGGAATGTTTCCCCTATAGAAAGGAACTGTGATCACTTTAACTGTAACCCTGAGAAAAAACCAAACCTTTATTGCTCCACATGTCTAGCAGTTATCATTATTACCATCATATATTTTCCTTATTTTATAGGTTATATAACCTTGATTCTGAATTTTGAAGAAATGAAGTGCTCCACAATCTACTGAGTGTTTCTGTTTATGTGGCTTATGATGTCCTTCTCTTTCATAACAAAATGATGGACTAATCCCCTAGTTGTTCACACATTTTTTCTTCTAAAAGGAAACAAAAAGTTTGAATGGAAAACATTTGTGCTCTCCATTGCATTCCATACTAAAATTCGTGTTCCACATTATTCCAGATTCGACGGATGAGAGTTTCTGCTTTCAGATTATATTCAACTTGCTTTCTGAACTTTGCCTTAAGCATTTTGTCTAAAAGTGACACACAATACTCCAGTGTACTGAAATAGTTGGGAAATAAATTGTGGACTTTGACATCAAAGAAGTCCACGTTGGAAACTGCATCTAAGCCATGAAATATTTGGATGTAAGCAAACTACAGTCCCCTCCTTACTCTCTATGTGAAATCCAGGGACAAGTGCAATGGTCTTTTAAACTCTTGAGAAGAGGAGTAGATTCAAATTACAATTGTAGCACTATGATTCCACTTGAACGGCCATGGCTGCATCCTATGGAATCCTGGGGTTTGTAGTTTGAGGGGCACTAGAAGAGCCTTCTAAGAATTCTAAATATATTTCTTACAAAGAATTCTAAATATATTCCCTACACAGCAAATCCCAGGAATCCATAGGATGTTGCCATGCCAGTGGAATCATAGGACTATAATTGCATATTATAAAAGGTCCAAAGTGGTCTCTCTTCTGCCTTGAACAGAGGCAAAAGCTACCAAGCTGCAACCAAGCTTCTCTGAGATTTTTATCAGTCTGAGCTTACCACTCTGGGCAATCTCAGAAGTTGCTTCCATAAACCCAGAGTTTATCAGGATGCACAAGGAATGTTAAGAAAACAATAACTTTGTAGACGATGGACACTCCAAAGCTTTAGCAGTGATGACAAGCCCTTGTTATGATGTATCTCATAATAATAAGGGCTGGGTAAGTGAGCACTTTGAAAGACAACCTGCATAACTTGGGGTATTATCATTGTGTGTTCCTCAATCAATAATTTAACTCTTTTGTACAATGTTGTGTTTGGGTTGAATTGGCTGGCCCTTTTGAGCTGAAATTTAGGGTAGTTACAAGGTATGTTGGGAACAAAGACATCTTCTGATTTGCTTGTTAGGCTACTGTCATCATAAATGGAGGTTGTGACATCTATTAATAAAAAAGTCTGCCTGCCTGCCTACCTTTCTCCATCATAACTTCAAGACCATGACATCCTGAAGCTTGGCATGAGTACTGGAGTTATGCATCTTGGGTTATTTGGTTTATAAAATGCATTTTAGAAACATGGACTATCATCCACGTAAGTGGATCTGTATCTTGCAGTGCCATGTGGAATCAGCAGCTGACAAACACCAGATTCCCCAGGAATAAGACAGTTCATCAGAAGGAAAATGAGTCCCCAAGAATAAGAGTATTCCTAAGATCAGGAAACTTTGCAGTGATGTATTTAAGTCTTTTACTCCAAGTCTCAAGTCAAGTCTCAAGTCCTTGAAGATACTTTCAAGTCAAGTCTCAAATCTGGAAGCCAACTTTGTACCCCAACCTATATTCCAGAATTTATGGACAGAGTTGCATAAAGTCAGTTTTAACAATTTAAGTAGAGTCGGCTCTCCACATTTGTGATTTTGCCATCTGCAGCTTCAGAAGTGGGGAATAGGATCCTTCTTACTTCCCATTACTGCAGATTCAAAAGCTTTAGAAGAAAGGATCCTTCTTTCTAAAGCCTGTTGCTTAACACATTTCTATTCCCCCTGACAAACTTTGGCCCTTACTGTACCAGGCATTAGAAAGGGGCAGTGCGTCCTCTCATGGAAGTCGTCTGCACCTTGGAGTGGACTAGAAGTGGACTTCTTACCAGAGATCTGGACCTCAGTCTGCTCCAAAATGACCCCAAGTGGTCCCCCAGCATATTTTCTTAAGACCGCAAAAAACAGGTCTTTATTTTCCTGGAATGTGCCATTGCATTCCTGCTCCCATGTGCAGATTCGCAGGCTCACACCAATGCGAGTCTGCGATCTGTGGAGGGCGGGCTTTAGGCGTGGTGAGCTTCAGTGGTTGGTTGGGACCCACGACCAACCAGAAGCCGGCATTTTGGAAGCCGGAAGCCGCCATTTTGGAAGCCAGAGCAATGCAGATCTACAGACCTTGCACTGCTCTGATTCGCCCTGAACCAAGGAGGAGCCCTGCGGAAGGGCTTCAGGGACAGCCTGCTTTGCTTTGGACCCCAGAAGAAGCAGTAGGTAACGGCACAGAGCAATTCCCTCACCTCGTGTGGAAAGGGCCATACCCTGCATTCTGGGGGTAAGTCCTGCTCTCAGGAAAAGTTTTAGAAGGCTCCTCCAATATGCAGTGGGGACAGGCTGCTGAGCAGACCTCAAGATTACCTCAAGCCCGTTGCCTAACCCATTTGCTTTTCTCCTCAGAGAAATGCACCCACACTTTGGGCTTGAGACAGATTGCCATGAGACCAGTAAGCAAAAAGAGATGGAAATGTTGTTCAAAGTTGTAAGGTTTGTGGATGAATCTGTTATGTGACTGAACCAAGGGCAGCAAGTCAGTCACTAAAAATATACAAGTCTTGAGTCGAGTTGAGTCAGTGCATTATTTATTGCTGAGTCGAGTCCGAGCTGGGTCACTGAAGCGACTTAAGTACAACTTGAGTCCAAGTCGATTGACTCAAGTCTACATAACTGAAGCTTTGTGATTTAGTCCAAATGTCTTCAAATGTCAAATGTCTTTGAGAGGAGTTTTGGGGGTACTTAAACCTTAACTTCTGGCCTTTCCATGACTAGAAGCAAACACAGGCCTTTCAGAATCAGGTGTCTGAAAAAACTTTTCTGGTCCTGATTCCAAGGATGTTTGTGTGTCTGCTCATTGCAATTTGTGTGTATAGACAATAGATATCACATGGAAGTTTCCTTTAAACTGCACTTGTAAACCACCAGAACAGCTTTCTAAATCTGAGATCTTAAAAATACAATTTGAGCCTAAGTGTTGATATGAAAATATTTGCCTCAGGACTGCAGTTTAAGATAATAAGCTAGTTCACAAAAATTTGGAGACTTTTTTTTTGAAATACAGTTTCATTGAAGAAAAATGGACAAGATTAATGCTTCTCAGTCTATGAACCATGATTTGAAGCACCTGCATTGAAAACTTGGAAATGACTGAGCATGTGAGCCAGGGATAAATTAAAGAATTTCAGCTCCCATAGTCTCTCTAGTATTTATTGTGTTTATTTGTTACTTTTATTCATACTCACCTTTCCTCCAGTGAGCTCAAGGTGGCATAGGTTGAGCTTCTGCTGGCCAGTTTATTGTTATAATAACACTGCAAGTAGGGTTAGGCTGAGCATGTGTGCTGGCAAGTCAGAGAAGTCTCTTTTTACCATACGTGTGGACTTGGGTATTCACTGTAGTTCTCTGTGAAAAGTCTTTCCCCATCTGCCACAGTGACTGGTGCCATCCTTCCCAATTCTCTATAACTCCCTACATGCATCAGTACAGGGTGGAGGTATCGTAGAGCTAGGGTTCTGGGGCTGAAGACCAGGACAGAGCATCATGTACCACCCACACTCTGGACTCCTCTCTTCTCTCTAAATTTAGCTGCTGTCTCCCCAGTAACCAGGGAGGAAAATCATCATCATCATCATCATCACCATCATCATCATCCTGCCTTTTCCCAGTAATGGGATTCAAGGTGGCTTACAGCATGTTAAAAACAAAACAGGTTAAAAACTGTACAAAAACTTCAATCAAAGTATACAAATAAATATTACTTAAAAGATAACCAATTTATAAAATTATAAATGTTAAAATAAATTAAAATACTATATAAAACCATAAAATGGCATAGCACATCATTTAATGCCCATCCCAGTCACTTTCTAAAAGCCTGAAGGCATAAAAATGTTTTCCCTTTCTGATAGAAGGAGAATAAGGATATTATCAGCCTGACTTCCCTGTTTTGTTTTGTTTTTCCCAAAATCTGAGAGCAGTCACCAAGAACACCCTTTCCTTTGTTCCCACCAAATAGCAATAGCAATAGCAATAGCATGTGTATTTCTATACCGCTTATCAGCTAAGTACTCTCTAAGCAGTTTACAACGGGATAGCTAATTGCCCCCAACAAGGTGGGTACTCATTTTACCGCCCTGTGGAAAGATGGAAGGCTGGGTCAACCTGGAGCCTGGCAGGATCAAATTCACAACCTTGCAGCTGCAATACCGGCATTTAACCACTGCGCCACCAGGGCTCCCCAAATGGGCTTGAGAGGGTGGTAGAACAGAGAAAAGAGCCTCTCTGCATGATCTTAGAGCTCGAATAAGCTCATAAATGGAGATACTGTCCTTCAAATATCCTGGACCTAAAACATATAGCCGAAGTAGATTTCCCCAGCAATAGTATACTGCTTTGAGCTACCCTTTTGTAATACAAAGTATTTGGAGCGGGGAGCAGCGGTACTACATGCAAAAACGACCTTTGGATTCTTGTTGATCATAAACTGCCAGCAGTGTGATGCTGTTGCAATGAAGGGGAATGCTATTTTAACCTGTGTTAATAGAAACATAGGCCATTTCCACACAACACTGTTATACTGTTATTATTCCACTTTCAACCTTCTATGGAATCCTGGGGTTTACCGTTTAGGGAGGGGCATTTAGAATTCTCAGCCAGAGAGCTCTTTGGCTTCAGCAAACCACAAACCACAGAATTCCACAGGATGTTGAAAGTGGAATAATAGCACTGTAACAGTGCTGTGCAGAAATGGCCATAGTTTTCCAGCTGAGGGAAGGAATAGTCCTATTATATTCTGTGCTGCTCAGGCATTATCTTGAGTACTGTATTCAGTTCTGTGCACATCATTTTAAGAAGGATATAGACAAGTTGGAGCAGGTTCAGAGAAGGGCAACAAGAATGAAAAGAAGTATGGAGAAAAGGCTGAAGGGGCTGGGCATTGTCAGCTTGGTGAGGAAAAGACTAAGGGATGATATGATTGCACTCTTTAAATACTTCAGGGGCCATCACAGAGAGGAAGGGGTAGGCCTGTTTTCTGCTGCCCCAGATGATAGGAAGAGGTCTAATGGTTTTAAGTTACAGGATAGTAGCTTTCAATTGAACATTAGAAGGAAGTTCTTGACAGTGAGAACAGTTTGGCAATGGAACTAGAGAGGTAGTTGGGTCTCCTTCTCTAGACCTTTTCAAAAACAGGTGGAACAGCTACCTGCTGGAGATGTTTTAGCCAGGGATTCTGAATTGAGAAGAGGGTCTGACTTGATGGCTCATGAGGCCCCATCCAACTCTATGAGTCTATGATTCTAGAATAGTTTGCTCTAGAGTTAGAAAGGTCCATTAACTTTATAAAAGACTAGGGCACTTACTGCACTATGCCATGATCTCGTGTCATCCTGTTGCAATCCCGGCAATGCCATTGCTGGGATTGGATTGGAACCTGAACGCTCCCCACGGGAGCTGCTGGTGGATGAGTAGTGACACGCTCCTTCCTTCTGCAGTACAACCAGCCTCTTCCTGGGCTGTATTGCAGAAGGAAAACCTTGATAGTGCTTCTGCCCTTCCCGCGTACCTGCAGCCAACTGAATCCTTGCATGAAAGGAGGCCATTACTAGATTTTTTCCAGTAATGGTTTATGTTGCTATCACAATGGCTGGGGATGCGACAGCAGCAGGATTGCAACAACATTGTTCAATGGCATGCATTGTGAACCAGCAGCAATGCATTCCCATGCTGGGATGGTGCCATGATGTGGTAAGTGTCTTAGTCCTGGTAGAGATGAGAAATGGTTTAAATCTACATAGGCACCAGTACTTTGGGACTCTAAGTAAGAGTGTAGCTATACAGACTATCCTACTGAGAGCCTGTACTTCAAGATTTATTACTATACCACTTATCGGTGTAAATGAAGAAATTATTTTTCTATAGAGCTTTGTTTTTTTTTGCTTTCACATACTCCATTCACCATTTGCATGTGCTAAGTATGTGTTGCACGTAAATGTATTGACTGTTATAATTATTTTTGGGAACAGGGAAGGCCCATTTGGAACGAGAACCAACCTTATCTTTCCCCCAGTAGCTGAAGTTATGCCTCTGCCCTATGCAAGAAGACTGCAATGATCCTTTACCTATTTCTTTCCTCATTTCTACAAGCAGCTGGGTCTAGCAATAATAACAATGTTATTTATAAGATACAATGAAGAACGGCATAATTATGACCACCCTGCTTGTAGAAAGAAGAAAGGCAGCTATTAACAACACAGGAAGTATGAAACAAATTAATACAGAGATGGCAATGTGCATTTCATTAAATTAATATGATTCAGCTTTTAAAATCTAACCAAAAGATTTGTTTTATGGAAATAAAAGATCTATCTTCCATTCTCAGAGGTCTTTCGAAATCATCATTTTGTGTGTATAATAAACCCACACTTTTCACTCATTCATTGTTCAGAATCCTAATAAATTAACTCAAAAAGGGCTTCTGTTGAAGGCGTATTGTCTCAGCACTAATATTTTATTGCCTAGAAAATTGTGGTTTGTCCTTCCTATTGTTGTTGTGAATATTGCGAGAATTGTTTGGATGCTGCATAGGTTTGTTAGGATCTGTTGGATGGTGCCTCTAACATCAGTAGTAATGAGGGATACAACTGCTCCCTTACTCATTTGCACCTGATTTACTTTTAAAATATTTGCCCTGTTTGATTAAAAACAGAAACTATTCCATCCAAGGATACATCCATTCTGTTCGGTGGTAGCAGTCTCATACTACTTTAATTATCTTGGTTGTATCCTGTGGAATCTTGGGACTTGTACATTGCTGAAAAAGTAAGAGTTCTCTGCTAGAAAGCTCCAGTGCTTTCAGGCAAGAGTACTAGAGTGTTCTGGTAGTGGAGAATTCTATGCACTTCGTATGACTCTTTCATAGTTTTCTTGGTAATATTTATTCAGAGGAAGATTAACATGCCTTCCTCTGAGGTTGATAGAGTGTGACTTGTGCAAGGTCATCCAATGGAATTCCTGGCTGAGAGGGATTTAGACCCTGGTCTAAAGAGTTCGTCCAGCATACAAGCTGCTATTTCATGCTGGCTCTCTCTCACCAGACAACAAATCCCAGGACTCATACAGTAGTATCAAAGTCTTATAATTGTGTAATAGGGATATACTTCCTTAGCACATAATGATGATGATGATGATGATGATGATGATGATGATATATAATCTGTGTTTCTTTTTAAACTGTTCTCAGTATTTCGTATTACTTTCCTTGAAAACTGGAGCACTTTGAATTGGCTTTTTCCTTTTTTCTTTCTGCATTGAATGATTTCCAGAAACTTTTTCTACAGTGACAATTAATAATTTAGGAACTACCATTGTGCATGAATTGCTAGTATTATTCTGGAAAAACTCCAGATTTGGATAGCATAGACTGGAGTTGTCCACTGTAGGTTTGAAGGAGAAGTCATCCAGTAACACGCTGGAATCTGATGCAACACCGTCTTGTTAAACTACCAGGCAAGTACTTGCCTTGTACCATTGCTCCTATCTCTTGGTTATAGAGTGTTAGCAGGAATGATGTCGCTGATGTGAGACTGTTCTATAAGTTTCTATTTAGGCTTCTATCTAGGCTAAGAAGCTTTTGGCTAACATTTGCACTTTTGGGTAAGCTGGATCCTTTCCACAGAAAGTGAATAGTAGCTACAAAGGTAGATCTTCCTACAGCTAATATGAAGCAAGAAATATTAGCTGCAGCTAATATGAAGCAAGAAATTACCTCTCTAGACCATTATCTGAGGCCTTGTATACTACTCAGTTCTAGCACTATGATTCTGCTTTAACTGTCATGACTATAACCTATGGGATCCTAGTACTTGCAGTTTAGGGAATGGTATTTAGAATTCTCAGCCAGCAAACTCTTCTAGTGCTTCAGCATACTACAAACACCAGGGGCCTTTCCACACTACTCTGTTATAATGCTATAGTTTCAACATCCTATGGAATCCTGCAGTTTGCATTTTAGGGAGGGGCATTTAGAGTTCTCAGCCAGAGAGCCTTTTGGCCTCAGTATTTATTGTATTTGATTATGGCAGTGAGACTAACATATGCTCAACACTGGAAAGAAAAGAAAGAAATCAATGTAGAAATCAGTTTAGAAGAATGGAAATTAAAGGTACTGTATATGGTAGAGACTGAAAAATTAGCAAACTCTTTGAAAAACAAACCTATCTAGAACTTTGAAAGGGAATGGAAAGGCATAGTGGAATGGTTAAAAATATAAACTTATTAGAGGATGGAATAGTGAATTTTTTTTGTCTTTATAAAAAGTGGAAGATAAAATATAACTTAACTGGGGAAGAAAAACATGGAAGTGGAGTGGGGGGGGATATATCCACAACAGTGGTATATATCCTGTTATTTTATATGTGTAAAACTTTAATAAAATTCTTTCAAAAAGAAAAGAAAAGAAAGAAAGTGGAATAATAGCACTATAACAGTGTAGTGCAGAAAGGCCCTGGGATTCCATAGGTTGCTGCCGTGACAGTGGATATGGAATTGTGCTATAATTGTGTAGTGGAAAAAGGCCCTGGATTATTTTAGGACATTCTTGTCTATATGGCCTCAATGTTCCATAGGCTGAAAAAGCTCATCAGGTCAGGGGTTTGGGATTTTTTTTTCTTGGAAATGCCTTTTTCTTTCAATAGAAAATAACATAATATTCAGTGTACCTAGGAAACTACTGAGAATATAGAAAGTATTGCCTTCCCACCACCCCCATTTTAACATGATACTGTTTTATTTCCCAACAGCAACCATCCAAGTTTGTTGTTCAACAGAACAGTGACAATATACTTGACTACTTCCTATTTTTCCATTGGCTAATCAGTGCTTGTGTGAAAAGCCAAGAAACATTTCATTTCATTGTGATGGGAGATCTCACTGGGCAGTCCTACTGTTCAACAGAAAGTCATTTGAAACATCAGAATTCAGCTAAGACCTTCTGAAGTATATTCTCTTGTCTTTGGAAATGAACTGCTACCGTCTGCAAAATGGAAGGGAAAAAACTAGCATTTTTATCTGCAGACACCAAGAGGGGGATCATTATGTTGACCTATCTTAGCATGGCGTAGTGGTTTGAGCAGTGGAAAACGACCCTGGAGACCAGAGTTCAATTCTCCATTCGGCAATGGAAACCCACTGGGTACCTTGGCTACATCACACACTCTCAGCCCCCAGAAAGCCCCATGCAAGGTTTGCTTTAGGATTCATCACTAGTTGAAAACAACTTGAAGAGCACACAATAACAACCTTAGCCTTGATGTCATGGCTATAAATGTTTTGAGGCTGGGGCTTTGCTTGGTTAACAGCTACCTTTTACCTTGCTTTGCTTGGCTCCACCCCTGAGCACTTATCCCATGATTTCTTGCTACATTCTTAGAATTTGTATAATGTCAAGAGCATTGAAAACACTTCAGATATAAACGCAGTTCATGCATCAAAACTGCAGGGCAAGGCAATACTATTGTCTCTTATATTACTGCAGAAAAAGAGCTTGTCTAGAGTATAGGACAGAATGTACGGCAGAAGTGAAATTTCAGCCAGAGACTCCTTGAGTTACATGCCAGTCTGAGGCAGTGTATTACAACAATTCTAATCTTGCTCTTTATCTCATCTGATGGATTTCTCAGTTTGACCCTAACGCAAAACATCCTTCTTTATAGAGAATTACTCTCTCATTGCACAGACTGATCATCAAATTGAAATGTAGAGATATCGCATTTCCCCTTCAGTGTAATGAGGCAATGGTATATATTATGCAGTTTTGTTTTCTGCTGTCCCATTTCTCCCCCCGGTCTCCTCACCTGCTCTTCTAGATCTGAGGTAGTAATTGCTATAGTAGGTGTGGGAGGTGAGCAACCAAGATGGAGAAAACCAATACAATACTGTAACTTAAGAGAGGGAAGCACAACAAGCAGGCAAATTGATGCATAGCATTTTGACTTCTGGCATTGAAGGTCCTGAAACTTCTTGGAAATGTCAGTGACTCATCCTCCAGATTTTCAGCCCAGATCAGACTGTACTGGTTAAATTTTCCAATGTCTGTAGCATAGGACTTGTTATCTTTGTATTAATATGTCTCTCCTTTATTTGAATGGCTTTTAAAAACCACTATACATTCCAGCCTCATTGTAGTTTCTCCTCTGCTTTCAATAACAAAATAAAAATGGTTTGGATAAATCTCAACAATCTCTCATAATTCACTTTGTACACTAAATTAATTTGCTTGTATTACTGTATCAAGGCAATTAGACATTGCCCCAGTTGTACATATCATATTAAGTCCATATACATGTGCTGGCTTGGGGAAATGTGCTGAGTTAAACAAAGGCAAATGACAAGATTGGTTACAGATAATCCAAACATTTTTGGTTAAAATGTACAAAAATTTGAATAAGAATGCATTGTTTGGAATACATAGGAACCAGTTCCCTAAACACAATCTGGTTGCAAGCATATATGGCTTTAATTAACTGACCAAAAACTTTAAAAAGACACTACTTAGAAAGAACTAATTCATGCAATGCTATATTTTTAGTAAATGTGTAATAACTTGCAATTGGAAATGTCAATGAAAGACTGTCTGCTGGAAAGGAAAATTTTACAAAGAGCATTGCACGTGACTGACTCAAAAGTAAGAATTCACAAATCACATCGGGCTAAATCTGGTACTACAGGTAGCATGAGGAATGCCCTATTCTTTCTCTCCCCTACATTCCTTAACTTTATCAAAATCTTGGATGGCTTCCCTGCCACTTGGAGCAGGTTTTTAAGTTGCACAAGGCTGGGAGCTGCAGAAGCCCGATGGTGTTCATAGAAGTTGCTCGTGTGAGTGAAAGCACACCACTGGGTCCTGCCCATTGGTTTTAGTTCTTCACATGCTTTCCTCCTGTTGAAACTGATGTGACTGAAAGTTGTTAATTTTAAATTGAATGATGTCTAGCATCAGCATGTGATCCTTCTACAATGGCTTTTGTTAAGCTGCAAGCTATTTTAGCCCATTGTTTAGCATTTCACAAGTCATCTATACTCATATGGTGAAACTTGAATTGGATTGTAACTAATTAACTGGTGACAAGACATGACTGAAGCTATGGTTTAATAAATGCTTATTGGAGAGTAAACCGAACAGTATGCAGTTATTGTAGCTTATTTCCATGTAAGTGGATATAGGGTTGTACTTTGTTGGGGTTACTTCTATCTGGGATGTAAATATTCCCACAGTACAAAGAGCCACATGTATGATGAGGAGAGGGCAGCATGGCTATTTTTAGTAACACCCACATAAGACACCAAAAATGTTGGTCTCCTTTTTGATGATGTTTATGTAAATGTATATTGCTAAAAAAATAAATAAAAATACCCACAGTATCCTCCAGAAACCCAGAACTGCATGTACAAATCCACCTTGAATTTGTTTGTTAGAAAATTGTGGGTTTTTTTCAGTAAAACCACAGAAGGCATAAAATGTGTGGAAGCTTTTGACTGACTTTTTTTTCTTATGTTCATCTTAAAGTGAAACTTATTCAACTGAAGAAAGAAATGTGCCAGGCATTGCGCAGTTCATAAATTATATAATTGTTCCAACACGTCTAAATGACCCAGCATAATTTTATACAGAACTATGACAAAGCTGTCCTGAATTTTGAACTGACTAAATGAACCAGTGCTGTTCACCAATAATGCCAACAAGGCTCTGCAACTAGTATTGCTAGAGGAAACAGCAAACCTCTGAAATCAATCTGTTGATGGAAAATATCTGCATTATTAAATTTCCCAACCTACATCAAAACTGCCAGGTAGAATTTCTTTGTAGAGATGGTTCCCATGGCTTTGTCTGGGCTAAATTTGAATCATGCCTCTGATAGCATACCCACTGCTTCCCTGAAAGTGCTACTCCACATTCTAATTGACCTTATTATTAGGAAATTGCTCATAAAATTAGGAAACCTGCAGTAAGTATGGATTTCGAGTTGTGAGAAATGCTACATATGGAAGAATTACTATGGAAAAGTCACTGGAGAGGATAATAAATGGGCACCTATATCTTGTTTCTAGAAAAAAGACTAAGACGCTGATGAGAAGAACTTTGTGTGTGGAAGGGGAATTACATGCAAAGCAAACTAGTCTCAGAAGACAAAGATAAATGAACTGGATAAAATTAGCAGGTTTGTCCCAAGCATGGCAACAGAGTCTTCGGTTTTTGTACTTCCTCATACCTGTCCAAACTGGTGGGATATATGCAGAATCAATCTCATTTCCATTTTTGTTCTGATTCTGAAACAACAGATATTTGCAGGATATTTATCTTCCTCTTTCTATTTGACCACTTTCAATTGTCTGTTACCCTGATTTCTGGGGGTCCTGGGAGGGACTCCTAAGTGTGCTCCAAATATTTAAGTTGGGGAAATTAGTCGAAGAGCACAAGTTCGCAATACGAGAGGCAGGGCAATGGAGCGAAATCTTTTACCCAGCGTCTATGGGGTCAGGCCGAGTCAAGGAGCAAACAGATGTGAAATAATAATTGTTGTTTTTATTAAGAATACAATATGCAACACACTCACACAGATAACTGTAGAAATAAAGGTTGGAGTCGGATGGAGGGATTTTCAGAGAAGGTTTTTGGTATGGGAAATACTGCACCTGTCCTGAAGCCCGGGTAATCTGAAGATAGAGTTCGTGGATATGAAGGTTCTCAGTATGTGGGACTGAGGAGAAGGCTTACCAAACAAAAGCGGCAGCAAGGCGGGAGTGATCCGAGTGATCCAAAGAAGTGCTCAAAGTCAGGGGTTCTTATAGGGGAACTTGTGGCCATAGGCTAGTCCGTATTTGGGGGGGAAACAATGAGTTTTGGGCTGGAGACAAAGCCTCTGAAAGGTCAGAATTTAGCATGATTGAGTTAGGTCCGACTTGTCAATAGAGTAGCCAGTATGCAAACGCAGAGTGCTTGATGCTTGAGTATTCGGCTTGTCAAGCTGCCTGCTCAGGACAGGGAGTTCTTTGTAAGTAGCGTGCATACATAGTGAGGGTACTTGCCTTGAGGTTTCCTGAAGCGGCAGCCTGGCTATTTCTGGCCAGCCTGTATTGTTTTGGAATATTCCAGCGATTAGCAACCGAGCCTGTTTGTGTGCTTGTCCAGGAGCCTCGCAAGCACATGGGAAGGAATAGGTGAGGAAGGCCAAATTATTGATATCAAAAGGATATCTGGTGCCCCCCAAGTCTGGCTGGAAACTGCGGTAACAACTTTAACACTTTCAACATCAGTTCCTTCAATATTATAATTTCTTTCAATATTATATTACTGATATTGTTATCTTTGTTATCATGTACCCACTTGATAGAAGTTTTGGATGATGATAATGATAATGGCACGATGCATCATGGATTTATAGCTGCATTCAAACAGTAAATCTATTGCATTATTTACTGATGTTGTTGATTACTATTCCTTACGGCCACACCACCCTGAATACACCTGATCTTCTCTGATCTTGGATGTTGTTGATTATGATGATTACTTGTTCATTCACATTCCTTTCTTTCCCCCAACTCTGGGTCTCGATGCAGCTTAAAAAAGTTAAAACAAAAACATTTAAAACACATACAAAGTCATAAACAAAAACATACAAAAATTATTAAAATGCAATTAAATTACTCGTAGAATTAAGATCAATAAAAACAAATCCATTAAAGACATGAAGATTTGATTAAGATCAGCAAACCGGCACACTGGTGAAAGCCCTGGCAGTCAATTTTTAAAAGACCTGTCAGAATAGAAAAGTTATTGTCACCAGAAGGACAGCAAAGAGGGAGCCATCTTTTCTCAGGGGGAGTTTCAAAGCCTAGGAGCAGCCAGTGAGAAGACACTAATTCCTACCAACCAAGTCTGGAAATGTGCTGGGAGAAACAGAAGGCCCTCTCATAAAGATCTTAGGATTCAGGTAGGCTTATTGTGGAAGTTACAGTTCTTCAGATAGCCTAGATCAGATCTGTTTAGGATTTTATAGGTAATAATAGGGGCAGAGCAAATGAAGCAGGAGACAAAATCAGAATCCAAGGAACTATGGTTGTGCTATTATTGTATATTTCTTATGTCACAAACACTTTGATTTCCTGAAAGGAGAGAAACATGTTATTAGTTTTAAAACAAATGAGCAAACTGATTTCCTGAGGGCATTAGACTGTTTCTCTAATAATTTTCCATGCAAGATGACTAAGAATCTGACAGGAACTTTAAAAACAATTTAGGATACAGTTTAATAAGGCTCAGTAGTTAAAGCAAAGAACTTCACTGGGCTAAAACAAATCTCCTGCATGAGTTACAGTAATTTTTTGGACCCTACCAAAGATATATGTATCCTTAATCTTCGGTTTCTTCAAATTTGCTACTGCCATCCTAAATTCTTCATATGTTGAATACCAAAAATCTTCAGTGGGAAGAAATGTGATGAATATGAATAGAACATTATACAAAGGACTACAGTTCAATGCTCTAAAAGAACTTTACAGCTCTGCAAGAGGCTGACCTAAAAACCCATTTGGGAAAGGTTATTTTTATTGTATCAATTCTTTCAAATACATAGAAACATTTAGTAACTTTCCAGCAGTAAAACTCCTCAAAAGGTAATGTCTTTAGTTATTACTATGGGTTTAAAAACATTCTTACAGTTCATGGTTGGCCTGCTTGCTAATAGTGAATTGGTCTGCTGGTTGCTTGGACATGGGCTAATGAGTGGAGATTTCCTGAACGAGATGTAGTCTTACATGGTGGGTGTCTAGCTATGCAGGATTTCTCCAGAAGAAAGTCTGCAGCTTCAGTATTAGATAATCAGAAGAACTGAATAAGACGCATAAGCAGACCAGCAGTTTTGCTGCCTGATTTAAAAAATCTGTTTGTTCCTACTTAGGCCCTTCTGGTATATTGGTAGAGAAAATGCATGTTGGAAAGACATTGCAAGTCCCCAGGGATCGATCTATCTCTCTTCCTTCCTTCCTTCCTTCCTTCCTTCCTTCCTTCCTTCCTTCCTTCCTTCCTTCCTTCCTTCCTTTCCCATATATTTTACAATACCATATTGTCCCAGGTGGTCTTCCTGCAAGTCTCGTTTGAAGTTTGCCTTGGTCTGAGTGGAGAAGAATAACTTTGCTTTTGTATCTCTTGGAGTTAGGACTCCTTTTTCTGAAGAGTCATTAGACACACAGGGACAGTAATGAGTGATGGACAAAAGTTGTCAAATATGGATAGTGTGCTGGCCTGGAGACACAACAGAGCTTGATGAATGTGTTGTTGTTGTTGCTACTCTCCCCCTCCTCCCCCTCCTCCTCCTTCTGGTATATAATATAGTCACTGTGCTGGGGGCCATTGACTATTACCAAAAAGGAAGTTGTGTGACACACTTGTTGAGATGACTACACTGAAATAGTCTGCAGTTTCTGTATGGAAAAAGAGATTCATGAACATTTCACCAGTAGCAGCTTTGAAACATTTTCTTAAACATCCACAGACAGCCTCTAGAGTAGCATTAGACACACAAAGTGGCCAACATCCTACATGGCACATGTAGAACATAACTCTCTGCATGTGCAGCTCCTTGCCTCCCCTCCAGGCAGTTGTTGAGCTTCCTGCCCTCACTGCAGATCTTCTGAGAGATAGGAAGAGAAATGAGGTTATAATTTCCTGTCTCTAAAAACTGCATTGAGAAGAGGAGGTAGTCCCCACTGCTCAATCATTTCCCTGGCCATTTAATGGCCATAGTAAGCCCATTTCTGCACAACATTACCATCCCACAATAGCAGGGGGTTGTTTCTGGCCCAGGAGTCATGCTACTGCACAATGTCATTGCTATCCAGCTGCTATCCCATCCCCAAGCATTGCAAAACTGCCATATGTGATTTCCAGAAAAAAATCTGTTAAGAGCCTCCTTTAGTGCTACAATCCCTTCAGCTGTGTCTCAGTGTGGTTCCATAATAGTGCTTGATAGTGCTTCCTGTTGTCTGGGATCCAGAAGTGGATGGGGTGTGGGTGTGCCCAGCTTGTCCCTCCCTCAGCGATTTCCATGGTGTGGCAGGTTTGGAATCTACCACCTCTCCATGCTTATTTTAACTTTCTGAGTTAATTTTTTTAATTTTTCAAATACATTTTTTAGTGTTATAAAGCAAACCTGCAATAGTGTACTGGCATGTCGTGATGTTACAACATGGCTTGCTAGTATGGCTTCCAAAAAAACAAACACCCCCCCGACCAATCAGGGATGGTGGGATGGGGTGGGGTAGGGTGAAGGCAGGGAAAGGGAGTGGCCAAGGATGCTGTAGTGTGGAAGGAACACCGGTTACAATACCACAACTCATCTCCTTAAGGCAGAAGGGTGTGAGAGAAAGCATTTCTAACCTGCTACCATCATGAGAATAGCCATGTTGGGATTGCAACGTAAGAATGAGCTAATGGGGTGTGGTGTGGAAAGGGCCTACCACCCCACAAGACTTGACAGCTATGTTGGAGGGAAGTCCCTTGCACCCCTTGCACTGAAATCAAGACACACATGTGTATAACCTCAAGTGCCATGCCTCTATGCCACTGACAAGAATCCACCCATTGTCTTCACCTTTGCAATAACTTGTCTCAGTCAGAGATTGAACTTAAAGCAAGGTGCATGTCCAGGATTCTTTTTCAAACCTCTAAAAAGGGGGTATCACACCCTCCCTAGATAGTTCACATTGATGTCGTTTACTGTTACAGTCATAGTCACAAATAGTCTTCATTCTTTTAATGTGAAGTGCCTACTTTGTATCTTAGATCTCTGCACTGGCACCACCTCTCTTCCATCTACACAGCATTTTTGTTTGCATAGGCTGAGATCCACCACATATTTGTGTTTCCTTGCCCCGTCATGCCTTTGGATAGAAGGTTGAGTGAAATGACCCATGCCTTTCTAGCCCAATTGAAGAATCTACAATTTTATGATTTCATGATTCTGTACATTAATTATGTTTCACCATGTTTGGTGATACAAATGTATTGGCCTGGAACCCTTAGGTTCTTCCAGCATTCCGTCCTGAAGTTCAATGAACAGAGGCTGCTAATAAAGGCTATTTATAACTTCAGCTATTAGGAAATGCAGCAACTTTCATTAAAGTGCCATTTAACTGAAATTATTAATGTAAAGTTCAAATAGTTTCCTGTTATGTTCCCTATTTCATTCTGACAGTCAGATGCCCTGCTTAAGTTAAAAAGCTGATTCACTATTTTTGGCCATAATTCTTAAACCTCAGAGTAGAAAGGGAAGGGGGAAAGATTAACTTGAAAGTTACCTGACTTTTTAAAAACCTTTAAAACTTTTTAAAGATGTTTTATAACCTTTTTTTTAATCCTTAAAACTCACAGCTTCTTGTTGAGTTTCTTAACATCCCCCTACCACACTAATGTTCTATCATTGATAGTGGATCAGGTAGAGATGTAAGATGTTTCCACACTACACTGTTATAGTGCTGTCATTCCACTTTCAACATCCTATGGAATCCTGGGGTTTGCAATTTAGGGAGGGAAATTTAGAATTCCCAGCCAGAGAGCTCTTGGATCTTAGTAAGCTACAACCCCAGAATTCCACAAGATGTTGAAAGTGGAATGATAACACTATAACAGTGTAGTGTGGAAATGCCCATACAAGTTGAGAACAATGTGCTAGGCTGCTTGCAAGAATCCTAGCAGTACATCTGCCAGTGGCTGTGTTTTAAAGTCTTATTCACTCAGAGGGAGGAGACAATGTAGAATCTGTCCCTTATTTCCTTATGGGTTTCCTGCCAGTGGAAGCTCCTGTACTAAGTGTTGAGAGCAGTGAACAGGTTTTGCCTCCTATGTATCATATTCCCAACAAGGAGCACTTTTCTTCACTGGAATTAATGACTCTCCTATATATGAATAATATATAGGAGAAAATAAAGAGATTCAGTTGAACATTTCATTGTGCCATGAGTAAGCACAACTGAGCTAGTGATTCACGCTAGGGATTTTTTTTTAAAAAAAAAACTTGCAATGTGGGATTAGAGGGACATAATCTGAGTACAGTGATATTCCAATGTATTGGAAGATACAAAAATCCCGTATGTCCGAAAGAGAGTTTCTGTGTGTAGAAGCAAGTGTGTTCCACCAAGCACCAAGAGCCAAACAAAAGAAGATAAATTTCAATCACAAAACAAAACAAACACTTTTTGCTCTGTGGGGTATTTTCTAACTCCAATGAGTGCCAGTGTCTCTTTAATGGGAAAAAAAACCCAGTTCCTTCCAAATACAGTCAACCTTCTGACTCTCAGAGGCGATCACTTTTGCTTCATTATATAAGGAGCCACCAAAAAACAGCATGGGCCTTCCCCCCCCCCCGGTATGTTAGACAGGCTGGGGCAAAAACATACCCCAATGGCAAAAATCAGAGATTTACATTTTTTTTGTTCCAGATATTTTTTTTTTTTTGTAAATAAAATGTACAAAGTTAATGGTTGAAATGTGGGGCCAGTTCTTGTTCTGGAAATGAAACTGTCCAATCCTAGTGCTTTATCACAAAGTAGGTGCATTGCAATTACATCAGGATGATAGCGTCTTTGGCTGGGACTTATCATGTTACCGTAATGACTTTTTAAAAGAAACACTTTCCAAATATTCTCCTATCAGGTGTACAACAGAAGAGGAATGAGGTGATGTGATAAGCCCCAATGAAATTTGCTATTTTTTATTTTTTTAAAAAAATTATTTATAAAGAAAACATAAAAACATGCAAAACAAGTACAAACAGTTTCACAAGTACACAAGTAGACAAACAATACATATTTACAAATTACACATCTAAACAAATTACAAAGTACATACAGTAAAGACATTTGCTTCTTTTATCTAATTATCTATTATAACGATTTAAATTTTACTTCCTACTCCGATATAGGAACACATTTTCCATATTCATTTCCTTTTTGGTCTTTATATTCCTTAATCTTCTGTCATATCTTCTGTTCTAGAATATTTCAGACATCAATATTTACCATCTTTGCAACCTTCCATGAATTCTTATAATACTTTATTACATTATCCCATTGTTTTATAAATTTATCCTTGCTCTCTCCTCTTGTCATATGTGTTAATCTATCCATCTGAATCATATCATATAGTTTTACTTCCCATTCTTCTATTGATGGCATTTTCCCCAATTTCCATTTTCGCGCTACAACCATTCTTGCAGCCACTGCCATGTAAAACAATTGTTTCCCAGCTTTCTTATCTAATTCCTCATCCATTATTGATAACAAATATAATTCTCATGTCATTTCAAATCTTATATCCAACATTTTTTCTATTCGTATATGAATATGCTTCCAATACTCTTTTACTATCTTACACGTCCACCATGAATAATAAAAGGTTCCTATTTCTATACCACATTTCCAACATTTATTTGAACATTTATTAGCTATTTTTGCCAACCTTTCCGGTGTTAAATACCATCTTAAATACATTTTATATAAATTTTCTTTTATATCTTGACAGGCGGTATATTTTATTCTTTTTTGCCATAATTTTCCCCACTATATCATTGGAATTTGATGATTAAAATTTTGAGCCCATTTTATCATAGATATTTTAATTGTTTCTTCTTCTGTGGACTATCGTAGTAACACTTTATAGATAGAGGAGATGGCTTTCGATTTCCCTTGATACAATAACTGCTTTTAGTTCTTCATCCTTTATTTGAAATCCATTAAGTCTGATATCACTTCTTAATTTTTCCCTAATTTGTCTGTATAAAATCCAGTGGCATTTAATACCAGATTCATTTATCTCCTGTTGAGATTTGATTCTAATTTGTTCTTTCTGCCTTTCCACCATATCCTCATATTTTATCCACCTACCAAACAATATATTTTCTTTCTTATAAAAAGCCTCATGAGGAGAAATCCACTGTGGGGTTTTCACACAAGCTTTTATAACATATTTTCTCCATATTTTTAGCAGTGCTTTTCTTAAATAATGACAATTAAATTCTTTGCTGTTTTTCCCTCTATTATACCACAGGTAGTAATGCCATCCCATCCAAAGTCCATCTCCTTCTAGATTTAATAATTTAGTATTCTCTAATTTGATCCATTCTTGCACCCACTTCAGACAGCATGCATGATAGTACAACACCAGATTTGGTAAGGCTAACCCCTCTCGTTCTTTAGCACCTTCTAATATTTACATTTTAACTCTTGGCTTCCTTCCACCCCATATAAATTTATCAATTTCTTTTTGCCAGTCATTAATCACCTAATCACATTGGATAATAGGGATCGTTTGAAAGAGGTAGAGAATTTTTGGGAGTATTAACATTTTAACCATGGCTATTTTCCCTAGCCATGATAGTTTTAAATTACTCCAATTCTTTTAATCTTTCAAAATGGTTTTCCAAATTTTTTCATAATTGTTTTTAAAAAGATCAGAAATCTTATTCGTAATCGTGATACCAAGATATTTTACTTTTTTAGCAATTGTATAACCCGTTATCTGTAGTATTTGATTTCTTTCCTTTTCTTCCATATTTTTTGTCAAAACAAGTGTCTTCTCATTATTAATTTTCAAACCTGAGTATTTCCCAAACTCTCTAAAGATATCCTTCAAAACTGTTAAACTTTCACAACCATTTTCTAAAGTAACCACCAAATAATCGGGAAATGCCCGTATTTTATATTCATTTCCCTTTATTGTAATTCCTTTAATTTTTTTAGCATTTTTAATATTTATAATCAATACCTCTATTACCAATAAAAACAGAAGTGGGGATAAAGGGCATCCCTGGCGTGTTCCTCTATATATTCTAATTTTCTCTGTTTTTTGACCATTTATCATTATTTGTGCATATTATCTGGAATATAGAGATTTAATCCAGTTTATAAAATTTACTCCCATCTCCATTTTCTGACAAATTTTGATTAGAAATTCCCAATTTATTGTACCAAAAGCCTTTTCTATGTTCAAAAAAAGAGCAATCAGTTTTCTCTGGGGATGATTCTCACAAAGTTCTAATATATTGAAAATATTCCTTATATTATCTTTTATCTGTCTTCCCGGAAGGAACCCTGCTTGCTCTTCAGATATCAAATTTGTAAGAATTTTCTTTAATCTATTAGCTAATATCGCTGTAAACAATTTGTAGTCTGTATTCAATAATGATATTGGTCTATAATTTTTTATTTGCTATTAACCTGTTGTAATTGTGATTTGCCTGCCTTGATAGAGTCCCAGTGTAATAGGGTTGCCTTAGATGTTTGCCAAATGTCTGCTTCAATGCTATTTGTTGTTGTAATTTGCTATCAAATTCAACTTATGGCAATCCTATGAACCAGAGACCTCCAAGATACCTGGTCATAAACTGCCCTTCTCAGGTCTTGCAAACTTAGGGCCATGGTTTCCTTAACCAAATCATCTCCAGTCGTGTAGAGATGGGGGGCAATGGGGACGATTCGCCCTGAGTAGCAATGTTTTGGGGGCGTCCTAGCCCGTAGTCACACCCCCAAGCACGCTAGCCAGAGCCATGCACACTATGGCCACGCCCCCATGCACAGTGGCCACGCCCCCATGTGTAGCCCCACCCCCTCTCGCCTCCCTCCATACACTCCAAACTCCGTCACTGATCAACTCAGCTGTAATGTGATCTTCCTCATTTCCTACTTCCTTCTACTTTGCCCACTGTTATTGTCTTTTCTTGTAAATCACATCTTCCTACTATATGTCCAAAGTATGACAGCTTCAGGTTAGTCATCTTGGTTTTTGGTGATAGTTCAGGCCTGATTTGCTCTAAGACCTATTCATTTGCCTTTTTAGCAGTAAATATTTGTAAAATTCATCCCAACTACCATATTTCAAATGTACTCATTTCCTTCCTGCCAGCTTTCTTTACTGTCCAGCTTTCACACCCATACATAGAAATAAAAAATAGCACGGTGAGGATGCTTCTGACTTCAACATCTACTGATATGTCTTTACATTTGTGGATCTCACCTGCTTCCTTCATAGCTCCCTTTGAGTACATCTGGACTGATTAAAAAGATCAGAAACTCCCTAATATTGCTTCAGTTCTTTCAGATTTTATTTTGGAGATCCATATGCAATTTGTGTATTCCAGAATATTTTCTGATAGCTACTGGTATAATGAGATAAATAAATAAATAAAAATAAATAAATAATTTTTTTTATACCAGCTTCCCAGGTGAGTTTATTTTAATCCAGTATAAAATCAAAAAGAACAGGAACAAAATCTGAGACTTTTCAGTCAGCCTGGATGTGCCCTTAGGCCCTTTCTGCACAAGAGAGATACATCACTGTGGCGTCTTGTGTCTCAGATATATCCGCACATCAAACTGGTTTGGTGCCGTTCTGTTGTAGTTCGTTCCGCACGTGTTTAGCTCTTAAAGTGGTTCACATTGTTGTGAAACTTGTGTAATGTAAAAATGGAAAAATTCTGAAGCAAATCAGCCAAAACGGTTCATAGTGTTTTTTCCTACATGCGAAAGCGTTACATCAATTCACACCACAAAGGTGGGCATTAAACTGACCAATCAGTGGTGGCAGAGTGGAAAGGGAGGGGAATAACAGTTCCTGGGAAATTGACATGCGGAAGCTACAAATGACTTTCTCTGCTTTTCTTCGATAGGAACTGGAGGACATTGGAGTAAAAAACACTGCTTATAAAATGCAGTGAAACGCTCCTCCACTCTAGTGCAGAAATGGCCTAAGTCTTCTTCTGATTTCTATTTGATTTGCTACTGAGTCTAGGAGACCCATCATGTTGAATCGGTCCAGGTGTTGGACTAGGACTCTGGAGAACAAGGTCTGAATCCTCACTTGGCCATGGAAACCCACTGGGTGAACTTAGCAAGTCACAGTCTCTCAGCTTCAGAGGAAGGCAAAGGCAATCTCTGAACCAGTCTTATTAAAAAAAAAATCATGTGATAAGGTCACCATAAGCTAGAAAGTACTTGAAGGCACACAACAATACTTGAAGGCACACCTACCTGAAGGCACACAACAACAATATAATACAAAATCTTCAACTATTTCAATGTCTTCATTCATCAGGTGAAAGTTATATAAATGAAAAGATAAATATGCTGGGAATATAATAACTATGCTTTAGAATATTTGATGTACATGTTTAAAACCTGCTCAGTTATCCAATCAGCTATAGTGAAGTCACAGTTATTCTACTGATGTTGTTATAATGATCAATATTATCATTTTGATCTTCATAATGAAGAAATCAGCTATTTGAAATTGTAGCAGAAATTATTCCCCAAACCTCCATTAATTGTGCACATATTCATGTCTAGGGATATGCTTGTTACTTAGTTGCTACTGTTCCCATGCTGCTTTATTTCTGGTTAGAGCTTCTTTCTCCTTCTTGTATTGTTTTCATCAGTAATCCCAGTCAGTCAAAGATCCTCTAATTAATAGGATTACATTATTATCCTATGTGGACAATCAGATATGACTCTCGCATGGATATCATCGAGGGCAAATGGAGTCCAATTGGTGCAAGAGCAATACTTCCTGAACATCCAAATGCCTTTGAAGCAATTATTTAAAAATATTTGAGGGTGTGTGCTTCTCAACATTGCCAAAAATGAGAACCTCTGAGTGCTTTTAGTTTTGTTCTAAGCTAAACATATTCCTGTGAAGCTCCATGACAATGAATTATGCCTCTCTCTCTACATGGGGCAATACTTGGCTCTGTTTCTTGGTCAGACTAATAGAAAATCCTGTGAAAGTATTGGCAAAATATTATAGAACATTAGAGACAGAAAGTAGAAACAGAACAGATAGATAGATAGATGACCATAAATTAATGAATACCCTATTTGCTGGCGTACAAAGACTCACTTTTTTTTTCATGAAAAGTGCTATTTGAAAAGGGTGTGTGTCTTATACGTCAGTGCCTCTTATACATGGCAAATAGTGTTTGCTGGCATATAAATGAGGTGCGTCTTATATGCTGGTGCGTCTTCTACGCCAGCAAATACGGTAGATGTTACCAAAGATGAATTTTAAGGTTCATATTAATTTTACTGGGCAAACCTATTTAAGTGATCGGCTTCATATATAGTCCACAAATTATTTCAGAGTTTGTTTAATCAAGGTTATTTTATGTTTTTAAAGAATGCTGATTTTTTTTAAAAAAAACTTTATTTCCCAGTGTATTTCTTGATGGAAAACATTTCCCAAATAAAAATAGAAATGTGGTATGTGTATTATATGTACATGCACAATTATGAAGATGTTAAAAAAAATACACATGTGGTTTGAATGTTTAACACAAACTAGCAGTTGCTGGCTATGGTCCAGCAGTCAGAGACAAGCATGCTTAAACACCTTGAAATCAGTGGGCTAAGCGTACAGGTCTCTATGTTGGATTTTGGCTACTCATTGTAACATGAAGTTAATATACTATTTTCACAAGAAAAAAAATGAGGGAAAAATGTAGCTACCTTTGCCATTCATGTAAGCTTAATTTACAGAAACATGTTTTAAATGGAGCTCCAAGCAGTACTGAAACTGTGCAAGACATGATTTTATTAGAGTTTAGATAAAAAGATTTAATGTTTTTTAGTTTTGGGGAGCACGGGAGGTTAAAGTCGCCATCTGAAGTTAGTTTGTGTTTTCATATGCTTTTTTTTTTTTTAAAAAAAAGCTTACAGATCTGCTCATTTAAAAACTTCAGAGGTCATCAAAGCCTACTCAATAAAGTATTTGATTTGCTTTCATTTTGGGCAGAAGGAAAGGTCTCTTAAGAAACAGGAGCGGTATGGTTTTTAAAACATTTCCTGGACTATTAACTATTGCTATTCCCAAATATGAAGTTCCTCTCAAAGACTGGACAAACTTTCGAAGGCCATCCTTCAGAAGCAGTTTCACTCGCCTGTGCTCCCATAGTATTTTATAAAGTTGTCAGGCCCCTGGCTGCTTTATTACAGCAAAGATGAAATGACGGTTACTGGAATTCCTTTCACCCATAAATTATGCTGCCCATAGACATTTCTGTGTTCATTAGAACAGGACGAATAAGTAGCAGTCAAAGCGTTTTCATACAGGGTTCTTGATGAACTGAGTCTGAAGAGGTAACATGCTAGCAAAGAGACCAGGGCATTATTTCAAAGTTTTAACTCACTTATTCTACCTCTTTAGCCAAGACAGTCAAGGGAGTATCAAAGGGTGCATAATAACTTGCAGCCCATGGATCTAAGTCAGTTCAGTCTTTATTAAGGACCTCTAGAAGGTCAATCAATATTTTATCTCCAATGTCGCCTTATTGGAAACAAAAAATGTAATTCGAAGGAAGGATGAATGGACTTTGCCCCAGTACATCTTTGTGGAGGCCAAGTCCCTCAATGTTTTATCTTTATCGCAACCTTCTTCAAAAGGACAACTTATTTTTGTTGATAAAGAATAATGGCCAAGAATGTGTAATTGTTTGAGAAATTGCATTTTCCCTTCTTAGCAGTGATGTGGCTATGTAGCAAAATCTGGCTTTTCCAAAGGGTGGAAAGAATGGAAAATGCCAACCTAAGCATTGTATCTGTTTCATACTGAGCAAAGCAATTCTGTTTTGTACTGATTAAATGTAAACTTGATAGATTGCATCCATTCCCTTAAAGATTACATACACTGGTTCAGAATTCCCAGTTCTCTGGAATTCTGTCCTGCCCATATAAATATTTGCTTTCTGTTAAAGGATCCTGTGATCTTGTGTTCTCAGCAGTCCCATTTCCAGCTTTGCTTCACATATGATGATTCTGCTATCCCAGCAATATATGTACTAGTATACTTTCTTTTGGAACCACCTCTGGTCCAAGCGTGTGGATTAGATGCTGGAAATTGGAGATGGGGCAACTGAATCCTCGAATCCTCAGCAAGGATTTGAGATTCACCAATCTGAATCTCTGTGCAAAAATAGGCGAACTGAGTCTTTCAAATCTACCAACCAAAAAATAGTTTTTTTTTAAAAAAAGTTCTGTTTAAAAAAAGTTGCTTTTTAAACCCCTTTTTAAAAAAGGATTCAAAAGATTCGCATTGTGAGATTCGTGGATTCTCAGAACCTTCCAGGGATTTGGATCCAGATCCAGATTAGGAAAATTCTGGATATGTCTCATCTCTACTGGAACTGAAGCCTAAATAACGAGTATGGATTGACTCTAAAACAGCCATTACAGTTGTTTTTGCTATCTAGTAAGGGAACTAGAGAAACAAAGCAAAAAGGTGGTCAAACATATGCTACTCAGGACTTCTCTTAAGAAAGAGAGAATTTCATTTAATATAGCACAGTGTTCATTCTTCAAATTACCATGTTCCACACTATTTGGTGTTTATTTCCTCTCTCTTTGTATTATGCTATTCAGTAGTGAAACCTATTAAAATGATCTACCCAGCCTAAAGAAGCCAGTTATGGGTTCATGACAGTTCTGAGGGAAATTGTACAACCAATCTTGCCTCTGGATGTTATCTTGTTTTTCTGTCACCATTATATCCCCATAGTGTGAGTCAGTAGAATTTTTCCAAGTTTTGAGCAGCCTGTTATGTCATGGCCCTTAAAGCAGGCAGGGCAGAAAACTTGGTAGCCCATTGTGACTCCATTGCAAGATGCTGGTACATATTTGCTTGGATTCAACTTTGGGGTTCAGAATGTAGGTACGTACCATAGATAAATAGCTAATAGCAAGCTTATCTAGCCTGGGATTTTTGGTGCAGGATTTTTAGAGGCATAGTTTGGCAAACAGTATTTCTCCATTTTCACAACTCCATGTACAGACTGTGAAATTTAGAGGAGAATTTTGGTGGGTTTTTTTTTCTCCTGTAGGAGTGTGAAGAAGTAGGAAGGAACTGATCAACCAAATTAGGGAATTTATCAGAAAATCTATGAATAGTTTTATAGCCACTTCAAACATAAAGACCTGCTGTGGTCTATGACTTGGAAGGTGTCTATGGAAAAATCCTAGGTCACACTGTAGCGCTATTTTGAGGCATTTGAGAGGTGAAAAATATTCATCTTTGTTAGCCATTGAGGGCTTCCACTTCTTTCCTCCATCACCCCATCCTTCCGTCAGAACAGAGTACCTTACTCTTATGAGAAAGATGAGGTAGGGGAAGAGATTGTTGCTATCGCCCCCATGTGAGTGCACAGTTGCTGAATGGGTAATATCCAGAGGTTGGAAAATCTACTCTTTTGTTTTCAAAAACAATGCTGATTGTGGCATTCTGGGAGCTGTAGTCCAAAAAGAAACATCTTTTTCAAACTCTGGTAATATCCTTGGTGCAGGCAGTGATTCAGGATGTCATTCTCTCTCTCTCTCTCTCTCTCTCTCTTAAATATTTTTATTAAACCTAAAATTGAAATACATAAAACAACTCATTAAGGAATTTTAAAAAAAACCCTAAAACAAAACCCAGACACAAACTGTTACCTAAAAGCAAACAGCACAAAAAAGCTACCTAAACTGAAGAAGTATGGGGGTGGGGTGGGAGGCAGGGAACTAAGCTAAAATGGGACCAGAAGGAGAGATAGATGACTTCCAGCCTCTCAGCTGATAGTTAAAATACTTAGTCTATTTCTTCACCATCGTATAACTAAGATATACTTCTACTTACTGGCAAAAATTAATAATTTTCAAAACCCAAAACTGAGGTTTTCCCTCAATACTTTTTCAAATATACAATAATAATATCCCAGTTTTTCTTAAAAGAAGTCAGTGGTTCCCCTTCTTTTGTAGATTTCGGCCAGATAATACAATTTCATCATCGAATCTTCTTGAGATGGATTAATTGAATCTTTCCATCTCTGAGGAAAAAGCAGTCTGGCAGCTGTACTCTTATACTGTACACTTTTTTCATACTTCTTGTCCATCTGATCATCTATAAGTCCAAATAAGAAGGGCTCAGGCTTCATTTGGATCTTCAGCTTCAAAATATCTTCCATCAATCCATGAATCTGCATCCCAAATTTCATTGATTTCTCACAGGTCCACCACATATGAAAAAAGTCTCTTCGTTCTGTTTACACTTCCAACTAGTATCCATAGATCCTTTATAAATTTTAGATAATCTTTCTTAGCAATTCTGCATCCAGCCTTATCCATCAAAAGGGTTTGCTCTTCTTTTGCCATATTTTTAGTCAGCACAACTGTCTTATCCTCATTAATTTTAAATCCTATAAGAATTCTATAGTCATGTAAAATCTTGAGCAGTGTCTCTGTACTTTCTAAAGGATTCTACAAAAAACAAACAAAAAAACCACTAAGTCATCTGCAAATGTCCTTAAACATCTTAATTTAAACCACACCTTTAACTTTCTCTTCTTGACTTAATGCTCTGTTAAGAACTTCTAAAGTCAATATAAAAAGTAATGGTGAAAAAGGACAGCCTTGTCTAATCCCTCTGTGCATATCACAAAACTTTTTTTTGACTCACTATTAATCAAAATCTGTGCCTTCTGTGAAAAATATATTGCTTTAATCCATGTGATAAAATTATACCCAAAATCATCTTTTTAAACACTTTGATCATGAATGATTAATTCACATTGTCAAAAGCTTTTTCCACATCCAAAAAGAGTAAGGCCACCTATTTATCATAATGAGCTTCTAAGTATTCTGATATCTTATCGTACATTTTTTTAATTCTCCCACATCAACCTGTTTGGCAGAAAACCACATTGATCTTCATGAATTATTTCCTCAAGAATCTTCTTCATTCTTTCTTGTGAAAATCTTGTAGTCATTGTTCAAAAAGAGAAATGGACCTATAATTCTTACAGCCTGTCACATCTCATTCTTCTTTGGGAATCAAAAGTTATGTTAGCATTGCGCCAACTACCTGGAATCTTTCCTGTAGTTAAAATTGAATTGATCAGTTGTTGAAATGGTAGAAACAACTGCTCCTTCAACTTTTTTTATACCTCAATTTTTTTTAATTGGGTAACATAGAGGAAAAAAACACAAACCAAACATAGAAAACAACAAAAAATACTACCATACAAACATCAACAAACATCCTAACCTACGTATATCTAAAGCAAATACTAATAAAACGTAACTAAAATTGGTTCCTGCCCTTGTTGCAAACAGTTCATATTGTTTAGGCATTTACATCCCATAATTATTAATTGTTGCTAATCACTTATCATTTTAGCTATTTACTTACTTAATTTCTCAAGTACATAAATCATTGTTAATTTATTTTACACTACTTTATACTAGTGAGCAATCATCAAAAGATAATAATTTTTTTAAAAACAACAGAGTATATCTTGTAAATCTACTTTTACATTTCTCATGTAGCAATATAAATTTCAAGTTTCAAAATCTATTGTCATCAGATTGCCCTCATTCTTTTTTTAAAAAAATCAAACAGCCACTTCCATTCAGATAAAAATTCATTTTATGTTCTGCCTTTCATCCTTTGCATAACATTGTCCATTTCAACAATTCCCATCAGTTTGTTTTGCCATTCATCCACTGTTGGTCATTCTGATTTTTTCCAATATTTTGCATACACTAATCTTGCTGTGAACACTATATGTTGTATCAGTTTATGTTGCTTCCTATCCATTCTTGTATCTTCTTCAAAGATTCCTAACAAATATAATTATAATTTTTAGGTACTTGAGACTTTAAAATCTTTGACATCATTTTTTTTATCTTCATCCAGAACTCTTTAGCTTTATCACATATCCACCACATATGATACATATGATACAAGGAGCCAACATAGTCCTGACACTTCCAACATTTAGTCTTTGTCTCTTTATACATCTCTGCTAGTCCCTCTGGTGTAGGATACCAACAAACATAATCATAAGATATAACAAGATAAAAATTTCCCTCTTTGAGACCAGGACAAGTTGATTGCAGAGGAGGAACATATCAATTCTGGAAAAGGATTATTCCTTTTTTGGGGGAAAAATTGTCATACATCTCCATATTTTAATCAGCAAGCATCCAATAGTTCCAAATTGTCCATCAAATCAAAAAAGATTTCTACAATTTTCCTTGATCATACCTTCTGTCTTTTTTAGACATTCTATCAAATTTAGGGATTAATTACATCATTCCAATCCACAAGAAAAAAAATCCATCTCTCATATGAAAACTCTAAAACCCTTTCCAATAATTTTTCAAAAAAGGAGGCCTTGTTTTCAGTAGGAGCATAAACACCAATGGTCAAAATTTTCATCCCCTGAATTTGTATCTCTGCTCCTACATAGCAACCATTTGAATCTTCAAAAATTTTCTTTGGAGCCATTTTTGGGTTCACATAAATCGCCACATCTCTTTTCTTCTTTTCTGTAGATGAAATGAATTTCTTCCCCAACTAGGAATCTAGCAGATATTTATTATCTTTTTTTCCTAATATGTATTTCTTGTAAGCAAATCAAGTCCAAAATTTGTCTTTCCAAATAATGAAAAATCTTCTTTCTCTCACAGTGTGAGTCCGCCCCCCTTATATTTCAGGAAAGATATCTTAAATTCATCTTTACGCCTTAGTTTCATTACAGTCCCTATCCATTCTAGCTTGAAGCTTTGAGTCTTTCCCTTCTTTATTCCACTTGTCTCTTCTTTAGAGCTTTGTTCAAGATCCTTTTCTTCCTTTTCTTTCAGGACTACTCCCTCAAAGTCTTTTCCATACTTCTTCAGAAAGCCTTTCATCTTTTGAATTATGTTAAGATTAAATCTTTGTCTATAATGAAGGACAATCCCTTCCAGTTTCTTCCACATAAAAGGAATCTTTGTTGTTTCAACTTGATAGTCAAAAATGCATACTTCTTTCTCTTTCTCCGCATTCAAAGTGGTGTATCTTTAAAAATTATAACTTTCTTTCCATCTATCTGCATTAATGCTGCTTGAGAACTTGATCTCTCATTTGTTTTCTCACAAAGTAAACAATCACATCTCTTGACAAATGTCTATGTCATGCCATTCAGGAATCTAATCTGTAAACTTTAACTAGTTCCCAAAAAGGATCTTCTATCTGTCTTTCCAGGAGGTCAGCCAAGGCATCAATCACTCATGCATATATATGTTGATTTTGCATCTCCAGAATCCCTCTAAATCTGAGGGATCTCTCCATTTTCTTAAGGTGAAGTAAGGCCATTGCATCTGAGTTCTGTTCCATAGATAATTTCTCAGTGACTTCTTCTGTGCAATCTTATGTTATTAGGAGGTTAAGAAAGTTAGTCTTGTAGTGCTAGTTCCAAAAAATGGCTGCATGTACATGCTGGGGCTCATGGATTGTCATAGTCTCCTCCAATCCACACACACTTCATGGTACATCTTCTGTGTCCCCTAGGTGCTAGGATCAGGGATCCGGGCTGTGTAAGTGATCCTCTGAGTCTCCCATGCCAGGGAGGCAATTTGAGCTGGTTTCCAATGTATCATACCAGCTTCTACCATGTTCAGCTTACTAAGGGATGAGGCTGCATGACACATTCCAACCTGGAAGTTCCAGGATGTCATTTTCAGTGGGAGAATACTGTTTTATTAGCAACTGGTAACTGCATGGTACCTCCTACATAGCTCCATGTACAAAGTTACAAAGAGTGTTTTATCTTCCAGTAGAAAGGTAATAACTACAGGGTTCAGTGCTCAGAAGTGTTAATAGCTCCTAGGGCCCAGTTCCTTCTCTGCCAATCAACTTGTCCTGGTCTCAAAGGAGGAAAATTTTTCTTGTGCTGGACAGGAGTAGCATGTGGTGGTTGCTTCCAACATGGCTAGAGTTCCCAGGTCTCAAAAGCTGGCAAAGCAAGGGTGGGTGGGTGGAGGAATCTCATGATAAGAGCATGGCCTTAAAAAGTGTGTGCATTTATGTTTTCTTCATTTGTTTGACTTGGTGTCTTTCATTTGAAAGGCATAATCTGTGCAATCATGATTCATGCTTAATGCATCAAACTTAATAATATCAAGTTTTAAGCAGAGGCTTGATGGCCATCTGTTGGGAATACTTTGATGGGTGTTCCTCCATAGCAGGGAGTTGGACTCGATGGCCCCTGTGATATCTTCCAACTCTATCATTCTATGCTTCTATCAGACACTGGTCCTTGTAGTATCACCCTTTTAACCTCACAAAGGCCTATCCCCTGTGACATTAAAGGGGTATTCCCTAATTCTCAGGTTTTGGCACTGTAGATTCAGGGCCTGGGATAATCCAGTCTTGGTAACTCTAAAGATGGGAACTGGATCCAGAAGTGGCCAAGGGCCTTCTTGGCTCCTTTTCCTCCTTTCTTTGCACTTCCTAAAAATTAAAGAAGGCACTGCTGTGTTTCTAATGCTGTAGAATCTTCACCCATCTGATCATCCCTGATGAAAAATGATAGCTGTTTATTTTTAATTAAAAGAGATATTTAAAAAAAACCCTCAACATTATCTCCTTGGCTTGTTTTGGTTTTTCAAAAAGGGAAACCTAGAGGTCTGGAAGTCAAAGTAGTTAAACCCTCCAGTTACAAAGAGTGTTTTATCTTCCAGTAGAAAGGTAATAAGTAGACAAGTTAAGTCACTGGAACTCTTCAGGCTATGTAGTATTTTCTTTGACAGAACAGGAAACCTGCTCATAATGGCAGAATGTCTTCTTTTCTACTATTTCTCTTTGCAACTTGTCTTCTTTTTTGATTATGTAAAAACTCCAGTTGTTTTTTCAAATCAAACATTAACAACATTTGGCAGACATTTCCCAAGATTTCTTAGAAGGAAAAAAAATTCTCACAACTGTTTGAAGCCTAAGTCAAATACAGTGGTAGCTGGTGGTTTCCATATCAGCAGGGCAGTGAATCAGATCCAGATTTAAAAGTGCTATCCAAGGTGCTGTTATCCAATGTTGGAAAAGGTTGGCTGTGAACTTTGGGCCAATAAAATACTTATGATGTGCATGTGGAAAGCACCTGGGGGAATGACTGTGCATGTCATAATGAGGTAATCCCCATGAGACAAAAGCTGAGTCACAGTGTAATGTAACCAGGACAAGGAACATGAAATCCTGGCTGGGGTTACATCAGCTAGTCATGTGTATATAAGGAGATGGGATCTAGCCAACATTCTCTTCTCTTGGTTTTGCCTGATTGTTGGCCGGAGGCTTTGCCAGAGTGTAATCTCCACTTGATGTGTTGATGATGGAATGCTGAATCTCTGTTGGAGGATTTGCGAATCCTGTAAATATGTATACATTGGAACAGAAGATTAAAAGCCTCCAGGTATCCTTGGAAGACAACACTGTGTGATAGTGTTCCTTCGTGGGTGAGTTTTTGGGTCAGAGCAGTGCTGCATATCATACTCTGCTGTACACGCTTTCGTTGCTGTGTTTATCAACTTTGCTTAATATGTGTTTTGTTTTTGCACTTGACTCTGAGCCACATTTTGGTCAGAGCTCAGTGGAATGAGGGAAGATTTATCGCGGTTTTGCATAAATCTTATCATCCACCATCCCTCCACATCCAAGGCCCTCAAAATAAGTTCAGCACATTGAATAACACTTCTGTAGTTCGAACTGGAGCAGATTCACAGCTGCCCAGATGTGGGAGCTACCTACAACCACTGGTCAAACATCAAAAAACAATTTATAGGGTATCCCATGAGAACAGAATCTGCAAGAGAAATGGGAATTTTGCTCTAAAATAAGACAACAGAAGGTGAGCATGTTTCCACACGCAAAATCACACATACCAAGGCAAAGTTGGATGAGGCTTCCAAGTATTCAAACCAAGCAGAACAGATAAAAAGTGTTTAGATCAATAATATATTTGGAGTGCTTCCATCAGAAGTTCAAAATATCTGTTTCATGTGAAATACAATTTAGAGTGTGAAACATTGAATTCAGATGGAGATGACAGACATTATGATCAACAACTTTAAAAATGATGTAAAATCTGGATCCTTCATTTGCACCAGCGTATATATGTGGGGCCTATATTATTATCTGTCAGCCATAACCTACCCTGTCCAACCTTCTGCTTTGTCAGGTTCTCAAATTGCCGCAGAAGTTGGTGGGCTTCTTGAGTTGAGAGCTTACTTTGTTTTTGATCTCTAATACAGGAAAAAGCTTACAGCCTGCTGGTTAGACAGAGGGATGGATAGGGTTGCCAGTTCAGGGCCATTCCAGGTCCCGAGGCTTCGGAGCCTAGAGCAGGCCAGTGGTGATGCCACTAAGTGTTGTGCATTAAGTACTAACCACAGTTGAAACACAGTGGTGGTATTACAAGTTGTTCTTGAAACACACACACAGAACATATTTCCTGTTTAGAAATTAAGACAGAAATCTTAGCTGAAGGGTCTGTTCCCAGAGCAAAGTGAAATGTGGAGATTATTCCTTCTTACTTCCTTAGGGAGACAAGACAAGGAATGTTTAACCTGATTGACTTGCCTGTAGCCTTCTAGTGGATGCAGAGCATAGCAGAAAATGAGCCCGGGCCCTACAATGGCTGGGAAGGAATAAGGAAGCTAACTAAGTCCCTTTCCTCATGGGGTAAGTAGAATGGTGTGGTGCGACCTCTGACGGAGGTCGTCTGCACCTTGGGAGTGGACTGGGTCAGACTGCTTGTCGCAGTTCTGCACCTCAGTCCTCTCCGGAGCGACCCAAAGTGGTGGCGCAGTGTGCTTTTTAAAAACCTGTTTTTACAGGTTTTTCAAAAGCACGGAGCGCGCCACTCTGTGCCACTCCATTCCCGCGCTCCAGTGCAGATTTGCAGGCGCACACCAGTGCGAGCCTGCAGATCTGCCGGAGGCGGGCTTTAGGCTGGCGAGCTTCAGCGGTTGGTGGGGAGCCTCCACCAACTGGAAGCTGCCATTTTGGATGTTGGAGCAGTGCAGAGCGACGAGCTCGCACTGCTCCTCGTAGGACGGACCCAAATGGACCCACCAAAAAGCCAGTGAGTAGCAGCAGGGAGCGTTTCCCTCGCTGCTTGCGGAAAGGGCCTAAGTCAATAGATAAACCACCTGGAGAGTCTTTGGCCCTTACCTCACCATGCCTCAATAGCGTGTTTTTCTGTTTCAATTCCAGCATTGCCATTTCTGTGATGGTATAGGATTATGAATGCTCTCTACCACACCCTTTCAACTTAATCAGATGAGTAGTATTATTGCCACCAGTATTCCTCCACATTACAGCATTATTGGTCAGTCCTTTCCCTTTTTCCCTGCTCCACAGCTTGTGATTGGTTTTTTTGTGTTTTTTTTAAGCTATACTAGTGCAGCAACATTGTAACATCATGACACCCCCATACACTGTTGTGTTTTTGTGCTATAATACTAAAAAATATATATTAGAAAAAAATAAAACATTTTTAACTCAAAGGAGAAATTTAAAATAAACACAAAGAGGTGATAGATTTTGAACCTACCATGCCATGGGAGTAGCCGAGAGAGGGACAAATGGGCATGCCCACACCCAGCCCACTCCTGGATTGCCATCAACAGGAAGCACTATTAAGCACTAATGAGGAACTGCACTCACTCAGTTGACAGGATTGTGGTAGGAAAGGAGGCCATTACCAGATTTTTTCTGGTAATGAAAAAAGACTGATTTGCAGTGCATTGGGATGAGAAAGCAGCTGGTTAGCGATGACGTTGTGCATAGCATGGACCCTGGACTAAGAACAATGTGTAGTTTTGGTGGGATGATGACTTTATGCAGAAAGGGCCTTTATAAGTTGCAGCAACAAATCAGTTAAGCCTTGCAAACTGAAGCAAGTTGCTACTTTAATGGCTGAGCTAAAGATCTGCATACAGCCCTTTCTTATTGCGGTGACCTGAGCTCTCTCTGGAGAATTTGTATCCTTGTCTCCCAGCTGGAGACAACACATGAAAATGGCAGACTCAGGGCCAGGGATCTAGCAACTCTAGTGGTTGATGGAGGCAGGCAGGCAGACTTCCCTAACTCCTGCAGTAATTCCTGTCTTAGTCAGTTAAACCAAGCTAAACTTCACAAGGAACCCAAATGGAAATTGCTGTTAGCTATATAAATTGTGTGGTGTATGAGCGTGCAGAGAGGGGAACAATCTTCACACATCCAGTGTAGTTTGACTGGACATAAGCAAATATTTTTCTTACATTGGGAGTAATAAAAATAATATGAGTCCTGAGTTTTGCTAATTGGAAGAGCCTGAGAGATGCTCTTTCTGGCTCTCTGGCACCCCTTTTTCTGAACAGAAGAGGAGGGACTCATCTCAAACATTGGCAGGTTGAAACACATATCTTCCGGCTCAGGTCATAGGCAAACAGCCTCTTGGCCACTGAAGGCTTTGGATATCTGCCTCCAGTCTGGACCCTAAAGGCATTATTGCTTACATGAGTTATGACTTTGTCTATGTATATTAGAGATGGGAAACATGCAGCCCTCTAGATGTACCAGTGCAACTCCCAGTGCATTTCACATTGGCTATGCTGGCTAGGGCTGTTGGGATTCGCAGTTCAACAACATCTGGAGGGCTGCATAATTCTTGGTCCTTGCCTAGATAGATTTATAGATATATACAGACATGCATATTTACATAGTCAAGAGGCAACCTTTCCCCCACCACACAAAAGGGATCAGATCGTAGCTTGCTTTCTTAGAATCTTGATTTGATCTAAACAGTTCCATGTATACAGGAAAATAAAATGAGATAAAGCTACAGAGTAGGGCTCCAGAGAACATGTTTTAATATTGATTTTCAAATAGTGATTTTGGTGGGACAGAAATATGCTCACCTTTTCTTTTTAATCTGTCCCGTGTCTTTTTTTGGCAATAGCAGCAGCTTCAATATCATTTGGTTTGGAAGCCTGTGAAGCCCTGCCAAAATTTTGACTGGAGGTGATAGTGGGATGACTCCACGAGTGATTATGCTTCTCCATACTACCTCCATTATTGTGAAATCAACAGAGATCCAGCTCCAGCTCTAAAGTAGCTCTCCTTACTAGTTTGGTATTCCTTTACCAATTGTCAAATTCTAATGAAATGTTATACAGGAGATTGTGGCCTTTTATCAAGGTCTCCTAACCCTGTGATCTCCAAGTCAGAACAAAATATTGGTAATGATGAACTAATCTGTTACTTTTTTTCACTCTTCCTGCATAGTCTTCCCTTGGTTCCCCCACCCTGAAATCTGTTAACTTTTTAGACCACACAAGTGAACCTGATGCTAGCAAATAACTTGACTGCCCTCTGACTTCATTTTAACAGCCCTCCGAGGAAATAAGGTCACAAGTTCACTGATGGCAGGAAAGACCTACTGGTGGCCTGGGCTACCCCAAACATTTACTGTACGGTTCCCAATTTATAAGGGAACGACAGCAGGGTTTTGATTTTTTTTTCCAAAGCTGGATGAGTTTTCCATATGTTTTATATTTTTGGTTCCTACCATCATCTTCAGAGTGCTCCAAACATGTGTTACAGACTTACCCAGCGGCCCCATATTATGATAATTATTTTAACTGCTGTTTTGAAACATCACAGTGGTACAGCCCGGAAACTTCCTCGCCAGTAACCTGCACAGTTGGTTAAACAAAAAAATGGATCCCTAGTCAATCAAACGCATCTAATAAGGTGTAGATAAATAGATGATTTCATCACCTATAGTATGCACATCCAGAGGGCAGCAAGTCATTTTAGGCTAGGTGTTGATATCAACCTATAATAAATGGGAAAGCTGTACTTCCATGCTAGGCAACAAATGAGCTCACAAGACATGCTGCTATAATAAACTCAAACAATACAAATGTGCAGGAAGGAAAACATTGCCCGTGGTGAGCACGGCTACCCAGAAACATATCTTAACTGCTAGAGACATAAATTAGCCCTTATAAATCTCCCTTGTTCTCTTTGTCCTGACATCCACCTCCTGCCAAAATGTTACATTTTTTTTCTACAACTGTACAACTCGATTAAATGGTTTCTCTCCTTGGGAATGTGGAAGACTTTATTTGTTTTTGTGGAGCAATGATTTAAATAGCCTCCTATTATATGTCAAACAGATGTCCAGGTGAAAAGTCTCCTGTATTATTATTATTATTATTATTATTATTATTATTATTATTATTACAGGATCTGTATAGTTGGATTCCCCATCTGGCACCTGACAAAACTGGCATTGTAATCATTTTATGATGGCAAGATGTATGACATTTATTAGGAGTGCTGCAGAAGGTATGATAAATTAAAAATTCTTGGGAAAATTTAACAGCTCTGTCAGACTTTCATACACAGATTTGACACAACAGTCATGGGCTAGGAACAGACAGAAATTTTAAAAAAGTGTAAGACAGTGTGATTTTTATTTATTTTTAGACAATATTTGTAGACCATGTTTAAGAGCAAAAACCTGACCAAGGTGGTTTAAAGGTCATAATTCATGACCAAAAAGCAAAAATAAAACCAACAAATATCAAGAACAAAAACATCCAGACAAGATAGCATTAAAATGTAAAACAGAATTGCTGATAGAAACCAAGAACAGCCCAGTAAAAGGTAAGGGCCAAAGAGAACAGATAAATCTTTGAGGCATTTATAATTTCTTATAATAATGGAGCCTAGCAAACAACAAATGGCAACATAATCCAGTGATACGTGGCCATTGGAGAAAAAGCCCTCTCCTATACATTTGCCCTTGAAGGTGGGCTGGTGAAGAGAGAATCTGTTCTTAAAATGTGGGCATACCTATAAAGGTAAATGTCTGCTGTCAGGTAATTCAATCCCAAAATGGTTAAATGTTTGAAGATTAAAATAACTTAACTTGAATCAGAAATATATCAATCATTGGTAGACTTGGTGGACTTGGTGTGATATAGATGTCATATAATCAGGCTACAATCGGATGCCTTGATTGTGCTTGAGATGAACTTTCCAAGTTACCTACAAAGGCAGTGGAGCTTGTTATAGTAGTTCACTTCGAATATCAGTGGCACATGAATAACTAAGGCAAGATAGGGCTGTCAGTGTCCATGATGTATGTATACACAGTTTTTTTGTCTCTGTTTTAAAATGGTTTTGAAATCTGTGGAACAGTGGGATAGGTATATGCATCATGCCAAAGACACCTACTTTGTACTTCTTTAGCTCCCTGAAGCATTTGGCCTGACTCTTATTGTTAGTCCCAGCTAACAACGCTGAATCAATAGAAAATACACAAATGTTGATTTACCAAGTTATCACTGAGGTTGTATTTTACACATACTGAGGATGTATCCACGCTTTTATACCATTTTTAACTGCCATGGCTTCATCCCAGGTAATCCTGGGATTTGTAGTTTTTCGAGCTACATAGATTTGCCTGGCAGTTCAGAAACAGTTAAAGGGAATTCAGAGAAATTTAAGTCTCTCAGCAAACTAGAAATCCCAGCATTCCCTCAGATGGCACCATGGCAGATAAAGTGATGTCAAACTGTTATAATTGTGCCATGCTAAGATTGTCAGTTCAGGACAGTGTCAGACCCTAAGGCGTCTGAGCCAAAAGCTGTCAGTTAGGGACAGTCCCTGGTGATGTCCTGAAGAATTATGCACTAAGTGTCAACCACAAGTGCTCACAGCTTGTCATTCAAACTCCCACATGCAGAAACAGAGAGAGAGAGAGAGACTGTAGAATAGCTTCATGGTGTTCCTGTGCCCCAGTGCCAGAAAAGGTAAGGTGCGGAAAGGCCCAAGGAGTCCTTACCTGGGAAAAAGATCATGCGAAATCAGTAAGACACACTTCTGTTTTCTTCTAAGCAAACAGGGAAAATGGCAAAGGAAACATGTCCTCTTCTCTTTTTTGGTGCTACCCTGTTAATATCCATCTGTTCATGCATACATGCGCATGTATTCATAAAAATCATTCCACAGAACCAAATGCACATACAATTTGTACTAGTAGTACTAGTAGTAAGGTAGATACCCTTCTTTAGCTCAATTTGGAGAAAGCATGATTTAATCATGATTTAATAATCATTAAGCATTGTTGAGAGAGCTAGTGTAGTATAGTGGTTTGAGTGTTGGAATATGACCCTGGAGACCAGGGCCTGATTCCCTGCTCAGCCATGGAAGCCCACTGGCTGTCCTTGGATGGATCACACACTCTCAGGCCCTTTCTGCATCCTACTTTTTTCTGACGCTGGGGCACGGTGATTGCGTGAGCAGCCTCTTGTGAGAGGCTCTTGCTTCCCTGCTTCATCAGCTCCACATGAGCTTCCTGCTCGTGCGAGAGCCCTGCCTCTTCCTTTCGCAGTGCAACCTGGGACCTTCCCTGGCTGCACTGAGACAGGAGGTGCAACCAGCCCGGCTCCCGAGGCTCCTCACGCCAGGTAAGTGTGTGCCAGGCCCAGGAGCAATGCGCGATCATGTAGCATTTTCGGCACCATCGTTGCCTGCCAGCCCCTGGAGCCTTGTGTGATTGCGAGAGCGTCACGCAGATCGCTCCTCGCAATTGCACAAGGTTCCAGTCCCTCTTTCGCATTGCAGATGCCATGCGAAAAGGGCTTCAGACTCCCAAATCCCATGATAGGTTCACCTTTGTGTCACCATAAGTTGGAAACAACTTGAAGGCACCCAACAATAAGAGCAACAAAGTATTGTTTATGATGTGACTGTATTTTTACATACTCATTCTAGACTTTGGCCGTTTCCACACTAGATGCCATTAGCACTTATACTGTCACAATTGCGCCATTGCCATTGGTGCAATGCTGTTGGGTTGGGAATGCTGTTTTCCACACCCTTCTGCCTTCAGCAGATGAGTAGCGGTATTGCTACTGGTGTTCCCTCTGCACCACAGCATCCTTGGCTACTCCTTGTCCTCACCTTCACCCTACCCCACCACCCCTGATTGACCCGGGGTGCTGTTTGTTTTTCTTTGGAAGCCATACTAAGCATGGCAGTACACTATGCATTTTTATGTTATAATGCCTAAAAATGTATTTAAAAAATAAAAAGTTTTAACACAAAAGAGAACTTTAAAATAAACACAGAAAGGTGATAGATTTCAAAGTTACCATGCCATGGGAGTCACTGAGGTAGGGACAAACTGAGGGAGGGACAGCCCATCCACCACTGGATTTGTGATGACTGGAAGCACTATCAAGCACTATAATAGTACCACACTGAGCCAGCTGACAGGATTAAAATGCTATAGGAGGCGCTTAAGAGATTTTTTTCTGGAAATAGAATAGAGTGGTTTGGCGATGCTTGGGGATGGATAGCAGATGGATAGTAATGACATCTTGTGGTAGCATGGCTCCTGACCTGGAAACAACCTGCTGCTATGGCAGTATAGCAATACCATGTGGAAGTGGCCTTTATTTTTATATTATTTGATAGACACATAGTCTGTTTTTCAGGGACCCCCCCCCAGTGCATTATAACTTCCTGGATTGGGGGGGGAGATAATAATATTCAGAGCTTTAAAACTATATTCAGTGCATACCTTATTAAAAAAATAAATAAAATAACAGATAAAACATTAGTTAAAAATATCCTTAAATTAACCAAAAGAAGACTACAATAAATATATCTTTAAAATCTTTCTGAAGGCCAACAAAGAGGGGCCATATGGTGTGACAAGGCCTATTCTCTTCGCAGACTGGTATGGCAGCTTCCCCCACCCCCAGTCTGCTAAAGCACCTTGCCACTTTACATAACTCTGATCTTCCCTTTGAAACACCACCTTTGTGTACAAAAGTGTACAGTATTTCAGTTGTTATTTGGAATGATTTACTGATCTATGGTAGTGTGTTTCCGCTTGGTTAGAACTACTGAGTCAAAATCTATAAAAATATACTATAATATTTATTAGAACAACAAACTTAACAAAGTATTGGTTTTGTAAACGTGCTTAACAGTTCCTTCTATTTTTACATCAGCATAAAAGCATAGGTCTCACACATATTCTTAACCCTTTGGCTACCCTTTTGCCAAAGGCTCTGTTCCTAAATGTAGGTCACTGTCTCTGATCAGATTCAAAAGTGGGTTGATTTTTCTTCTGTCTCTCTCTCTAGGCTTTCTCTGAGAAAATACACCCCTTTAATTCAACCCCCCATTAGCTGACTCAAAAAATTCTCTGATGGGCTGATTTTCAGCCCTTTCTCCTTTTAAGCCTGACTCTTAAACCAAATCAGTGTGCCTGATATTTCTGCATTTACCTCTTGGGGTACTAACCCCTCCTTCACATTAATGGGCTTGGTTTCTCTGAGTGGCTATTCTGGCTGCCTAGCAACCTGTTGCTGGGTGGCTCTCTACCACTCAGGATACTACTCCCCCTGGGGTCTGTCACATGTGCCTTCCTGGAAGAAGGGCAGTCCAAAGATGTAGGCCCACCACAGAAAAATTCTGTCTTACATATTTCACAGGTAGATCTCAAGTTCTGATTTTAAAGCTTTCTCAAGGTATATGTGCTCATTTCCTGTACCTCCTCTCTCTCTCTTTCTTCTATTGACATGCCCTCATGCCTGGTCCAAGTATAATGGTAGTGGGAACAGAAAATCCTTGGGCACATCAGCCTCCTGCTGCACATGAGGATCTTTGGATCAGGGCCATGGTGTCTCTGTCCTTTGCAATTGCAAAGTTAATAATTAATTTACATTTTGTTTGAAATATTTCCTTCACCGGGACAAAACCTGATATCTTCAAAAGCTCAGAACTGTTTTTAATAAATATATTCTATTTAGACAACATATGCTTAGCATTTACATTTATTCATGAAAGCGCAGTTTCTATAGTCAATTTTAGTAATGTGTCTTCTAAGTATGGCAAAAAACACAAAAACCCACACTATTTTGCTGAATAGATTTGTTTCAGCACACTATTTTAGTGAATTACATTTAGACACATTTTAAACACAAAACAGGAAACGTTATAAAAACCTATGTCGTTATATCAGTAGAAAGAAGGATCACAGTGAATGCAGATTTATATATACAAAATAAATGGAAACAGAATTTTTTAAAGTGGCCTCAACTTGGCCTTAAATTTTGCATCTGCAATCAATTGAGGGTGCAAAGAGACAGATATAAATTATAGAATACAGAAAAGTATCTACATTGTTTGAGAGTAAAATCAAATATATAGTGGCTTTCATCCATTGAGGGTTTTCTGCAAAATAGAAGGTGCAAAAATTCCATGTTCTATTTTAAAGTGCTGATCATACAGTTAACACTTGTCAAGATGATGCCAAACAGCAAGCTATAAAAGTTTGTTCCACATTTATAAGTCTAATAGTGAAAAGTAGACCAAGGTGAGGACTATGGAAGCTGTGCTTCTTGAGAAGTTGGATTGGAGTTCCTATCATACTGGTTCACTGGCCATTCTTGCTTGGGCTGATCATAGTTGAAGATCAATTCCTGCTGGAGGGTATGCATATGTACCTTCATGAAATGTGTCTGGGACTGTCAACTCCTTTTTCACGTACTCCAGATTTTGATTGTCTTTAAAACAATTGCCCCTTCACTTTGGTTTCAATTGCTCTGGAATGAGCAAAGTTGTGGAAGCCAGAGCTACCCCATCCAAGAAAATAGTGGCAGCCACATGATCATTCATTGTATGGAAGCACTAGCAAGCACTTATACCACACATAACAGACCAATGGCTCAACAAGCAATGGCTTTCCAAATGTGTACGAAGCCTTGTTTACGAAAGTAAGAAAGAACAAAATATAGCAGGTAAGCTCTTATACCATATTAGATCTGCAGACTAGCAGATATATTTGACACATATATTATGTTTGTGGAGTATGTCTCACACTGTAAAATAGCTTCATGGTGTTCCACACCATACATTCAATGCACTGCATATTTTCCCCTTAAATAGGCTTGCCACATTAGTTTAAATACTGCAAGGAAGCTAATGACAATCACTAGGGTTATAATGATGAACATTCAGCCATCTGTTCTATTAGCTATAGAATCCTAAGACTGGAAGGGAGCTTGTAGATTTCCTAGTCCATCTGATGGCCAATGTTGGATGCAAATACAGAACACTTGACAGATGACCACCTAGTCTCTGCTTAAATACCTCAACTGAAAGAGATGGTACCATCTCGTGAAATGAATAAATTATCATTAGACATAGATTGTTGTGGGTTTTCCGGGTTTTGAGGCTGTGTTCTCTTAGTATTTTCTCCTGACGTTTTGCCTGCATCTGTGGCTGGCATCTTCAGAGGAAAACCCCGGAAAACCCACAACAACCTGTGGATTCCGGTCGTGAAAGCCTTTGACTTTATATCATTAGATAATTTTTAAAAAGACTGGAAATCCCTGAGATTTTTGAAGAAAAAGGAAAATGATTTAATAACTGTTGGTTTTGACAATTAATATGAGTTACCTAGCAGAAAAAGTGTATGAGTTAGTTTTAGAGAGCAGGGCAGGACCATTTTATGAATACCAATGTAGCCACTGAAAACAAAGTTGGAAGTCATTTATCTATGGCCTTTTCCGCACGGGGGAATTAAAATGGTGCAGTGCGTCTTCTACGGAGGTCATCTGCACCTCGGAGCGGACTAGGTTCGGACTACTTACCGGAGATCCGCACCTCAGTCCGCTCTGAAACGCCCCCAACTGGTCATCCAGTGTGCTTTTTAAAGACCGGAAAAAAGAGGTTTCTCATTTTTCCGGAGCGCACCATTGCATACCTGCTCCCTTGTGCAGATTCGCAGGCTTGCACCAATGCAAGCCTGCGATCTGCAGAGGGCAGGCTTTAGGCGTGGCGAGCTTCGCGGTTGGTCGGGACTCATGACCAACTGGAAGCCGCCATTTTGGAAACTGGAGCAGTGCGGATCTAAGACCTCGCACTGCTCCGATTCACCCTGGACCAGACCGAGGAGCCAGAAGATCTGGTGAGTAACGGCACAGAGTGATTCCCTCACCTTGTGCGGAAATGTGCTATATTTCTACTTCTTTCTGTATGTAGCTTTCTTTTCCCATTTTAGTTTTCTACTTTTCTTTTTCTTTCTATGTTGCTTTGTTTTAATTTTTATTATATGTAGGAAAATCTTCAATAAAAATGTTTTTAAAAAGAAAGAGAAGATACTACTGTAGAATAGCTCTTATTGTTAGCAACTGTCTCCAAATGTTTAGGTAAAATTTCCTTTGCTGCTAGTTCCACATACTGTTTCTAATCCTGCATCTTGAGCAACAAAGAATAAATCCAATCCATCTTCAGAAGGCTAAAGACTGATATTCTGTCTCCTGCTGATCTGTCCACCCAGGATAAACATAGGCATTCCTGTCTTCTTGATCTATAATTAATAAATGGTCACATCTGAGTAATTAAAAAGATCTTTACTTTATTTCCACTAGATGGAGCTCCTCTTTGACTGCTCAACTCTCACCTTTTGTTTTGAAAGAATTACAGACCCAATATAAAGTGTGTGTGTGTGTGTGTATTTCCAACTTTCATTGATTCATTATCGATTCATATTTAGCAAATCTGAAGACTACTTAGTCCAGATTAAACCATCAAAGTAGACATTCTGGATACAAATACAGTGAAGTTTAGTTTAGTTGCATCTAAGTTCCACTGAACTCAAATTCACAGTTACAGTTTAGGTCTCACTGGTTTTAAACTGAGATTGTCTCACAAGTAATTTTTGCTGAATTGCCTCATTTCAGGCTGACCTTCCACAAGCAATGACCAGCATAGGTGGAGATTCAGCTTTAATGTTGCAATAGGCTAGAAAAAGAAAAGAATCATAATAAAAAGAACTTAGCATTGAATGAATCATCATCCCCACTTCCAGTTCTTCCCTGGAAGTATCAAATGGCAGTGGGTGTTGTCTTACTCTAGATCAGTGGTTCTCAACCTGTGGGTCCCCAGATGTTCGTGGACTTCAGCTCCCAGAAGCCCTGAGCATTGACCATAGTGGCTGGGGCTTCTGGGAGCTGAAGTCCACGAACATCTGGGGACCCACAGGTTGAGAACCACTGCTCTAGATCTAGTTTACCCACCTCTTTGCTTAGTCTCCCTGGCATTCTTTGTATGTCTTCCGCATTGCAAAAGCATAATTTATGCTGTGCTCGAACATAAATGCACTTTCTAGAGCTAATATTCAAATGACATATCCATGTTAGTCTGTTTCAGCATAAAAAAGACCAATGAAGAAGAAAAAAATCTAGCATAAGCTTTCATGGACTCTAGTCCACTTCAGAAAATTCATCTAAGGAAGTGGACTGGAGTTGATCAAAGCTTGTGCTAAAAATTTCTGCTTCCTTTATATTTTTCTAGTACTGATGATGTAAGCTCAAGGCTAACTGCCAAGTTGCAGTTCAAATCACTTGGGCCTGAATTGTCTGAGCACTAGCATACAAGGACTAATACTGTAAATCAATATTGTGACTGCTCAGATGTTTTTATACTTCAATGACTAGAATCTCTTACCATGAACTATGCTGGCTAGGGATTCTGGAAGACAAAGGTCATTTCCGCATTACACTGTTACAAACATCCTTTCAACATCCTCTGGAATCCTGGGGTTTGCAGTTTCGGGAGGGGCATTTAGAATTCTCAGCCAGAGAGCTCTTGGGCCTCAGTAAACTACAAACCCCAGAATTCCACAGGATGTTGAAAGTGGAATAATAGCACTATAACAGTATAGGGTGGAAATGGCCATAGTTTACACTTGTAGGAATACAGGAAACTTTTTTATAAAGAGTTAGATGACTGGTCTATCCAGCCTAATATCAAAAGTTCCCCAGGGTTTCAGACACAATTCTTTCCTAGCTCTGCCTAGAGATCTCTAGTGGTCTTCCACCCAAATATTAACCAGGCCTGATAATCTTTAGCTTCTAAAATCAGACAAGCTTAAATATGCTTATGGTGATAAGATGCTCAGATATCAGGGTGAAATCTACTGACCCAAGTTTCGGAACCACTTCTGATCCAAGTTTGGGAACCATTTTTCATCTTTTTCCTTATCAGATGTTCCATTCTGATTTGGCGTACAGAATGGCAGCTGTCTGAAAGAACTGGGCATAATTACAATGCAGGGACATATCCAATTCTCTGCTCTTATCTGGTGAACTGAATGGCTGGTTAGCTGAACCGCTAACTTAGGTGCCTCAAATCCTACATTTGGGACCTTCTAGAAGGCAAGAGTCTTGCTGCACACATTTTTTAAAAATATTACAGTAACTATCATGGCTCCATCTGATTGCATCCTGGGATTTGCATCTTCATGAAGTATTGAGAATTCCCAGCCAGAGAGCTCTACTGTGCATCATCAGACCATACACATCAGGATTCCATAGAATGCAGCCATGGCAGTTAAAATGGAATCAAAATGCTGTAATTGTGTAGTGTGAAAGACACCACCTTACTGCTGGTGTTCTCCCAAGTTCAAGCAGTGGGGATGGGCAACAGAAGTGTATGCACCATTAAATAACAACTACTTTCTAGTCTACAGTTCCCAGAATCCTTGGGGCAACTGGGCATGAAAAAATAACTTTTCTAGGCTCATATATATATATATATTTACATCTCATATATATATGCAGTCTCTGAGATCACTAGAGGTGTTCTCCTCCTTGCATTGATAAATGAGATGTATCTGCACCTCACCCAATGGCTGAGAAGATTCAGTGCTGTTGCTACGTTTGGCACAAATCAGCTGTAGCAGTTAACAAATCCTGGAAGTCTTCTTGGTTGTGACAAACATTTTGGCTCTAGCTTTTCCAAAACTGCTTTAATCTTTTCTGGAGATTTATGTCTGCCTTTTGCATCAGTAACGTGCCCACAATAACCTATAGAGTTCTTGAAAAATTAGCATTTTATGCTATTGGCTCCTAACCCATATTCCTCTAGACATTTTAAGGCCTTTTGTAGGGTTTCCAGATGTTTTTCATCACTTCCACCTGTCACAACAAAGTAATCCAAATAGTGCTATATTTCCTAAAATAAGTTGCAAAATGTGGTCTCACTCTCATTGCCAGATAGAAGAAGCTGAAACGTTACCAAATCCTTAAGTGTCACACTTGCAGAAAAAATCTTGGTTAAAGGACACAATAGCTTAGGTAGCCAGAGCCCAGCTGTATTTTGTTTGGGGTATTACTAATAAGGTTGTTTTTTTTCCCCTTCTTCTTCATGGTTGCTGCTTTAGTTGCAGCTGTGCAAACCACTGTCTGTATAGCCGTCACTAAAATGGCCCCTTAGGATTCAGCTGCTAAACTATTCTTCATCCTTTACACTTATGTGCATTCAGACCCTTAGGAAAAGCCAAAAGATCTTACACATGCCAACACTGACTAGAAATGGGGAGAAGGGGTTCATGAAAGGTGAAGGATGGTTGCAACACATTTTGCCTGATTGTACAGAAAAGCTATCGGTGTAATTTCTGAGGTTGTTGTTGTGTGCCTTGTGTTATCCCTTTTTTTCATCTTCATCACTGAAATGCTTATGAGTGGGAGCAGGGGGGCAGATTGTCCCCCTTTCCCAAACCCAATGGTAACTGCATCATCTTGCCACCACCATCAAAGTATCAAAGATTCCATTGCTTCTGCTAAAATCCCAATGATTCAGCTGCAAAACCTAGTGCACAGGAGACATTCCCCTTTCTTCCCAAGCAGACTGAATTCTGCTTGCTTTCCCACAGAGCTGTACACAGAGAACACATACACAGTTCTGTTGGGGAACAAACCAGGTGTCCCATACAAGTCATGCTTCCCAATAGAATCACTGGGATTTTGCCAGTGGCAGAAACTTTGGCAGGAGCAGAGATGAAGGTGGTGGTGCAAAGACTATCAGAGGGTTTACACGAAACCCATGCACTGCACGTTGTCTCCTCCTTTTAGAAGGTGCTAGGGAGCTCAACCAACAGACTGACAGAGGTATGAGACAGAACTGAGTGCAATGTTAGTGTGACCTAATTTTAATTGTGCTTACAAACCTGTGATTTAACCAAGTTTGTACGGAACTGACGAGAACCATTTCTGTTATTTCACCCATGCTAAAACATATTTGTTTCACATGGACTGAATTTCATGGGGTGAAATTATTGGTGGGGCAGTGGGAAAATTGAAGTTTCTGCCATTTTCCTTTTTCCTTCCAAAAAACTCTGTTCTAGGTGCATTTTGAATTTTGGGAAATTCAAAATAGCTGTTCCCTTTGCCACTCACTTGAGGATGCAGTTACAGAAAAAGCACATGCTTTTAAGGAATGAGTGCATAGCAGCTCAGTTTTTTAAGAGGTGCAGTACAGTTAAACATCGTTCCAAATAAAAGAGCAGTGATGGATGGAAATTTATTAAAAGCATGCATTCACAGTGTGCCATGCCTGCAGCTTTATTTTTAAATCTAAAAAGTAAGGGGAAATGTTTTTACATTTGGATTTTTTCAATAAGAGTGTCTTGACTAATTTGTACATCCCAAAGCAATAAGCAAACTTAATTTCACTTACAGACCAAACTGCACATATCCCCTAGGGAGCCCTGGTGGCACAGTGGTTAAATGCCAGTACTGCAATCACAAGGTTGTGAGTTCGATCTTGCCAGGCTCCAAGGTTGACTCAACCTTCCATCCTTTCGTAGGTCGGTAAAATGAGTACCCAGCTTGTTGGGGGCAATTAGCTAAAATACATTGTAAACCGCTTAGATAACACTAGTTGATAGGCGGGATAGAAATAAATGCTATATATTGCTATTTGTTATACAAGGATGGCTTACAAAAATGGCACACTAGGGGACTGTGCACATGGAACTAATACATATTTTTTTGAAAATTATACAAAGCCATGCATTATAAATGATGTTTACAACAATGAATGTATACTAGGAAAAATATGTATACTAATACATACATTAGAAAATGTACACAAAAATGAATAAAAGTCTATACCCAGACCTTAAAAAAATAATAAAGAATCAGGCTATATAAATGTGGTACAGAGAGGAACTGAAATTAATGTATTTATCCATCCTTTGCTGTTCACTTACATGAATATTATACAGCTCATGTGACTAAGGCTATTTCTGCACCACACTGTGATAGTGCTATTATTCCCCTTTCAGCATCCTATGGAATCCTTGGGGTTTGCAGTTTAGGGATGGGTATTTAGAATTCTCAACAGAGAGCTCTTTGGCCTCAGTAAACTACAAACCCCAGAATTCCACAGGATGTCGAAAGTGGAATAATAGCACTATAACAGTGTAGTGCAAAATAGTCTAAATGCCAGGGATTTTTTAAGGCAGATTTCTATCTGTATAAATTATCTCATACAAAAAAAGACAAATGAACCATACTTTGTTACTTTCTGCATCCAATACTAGCTCTCATCTATTATGCAGCAAAAATTTATTTATGAATTTGCTTTAGTTCATTAAAAAAGAGGACAATATGATGGATCATGTACCAGTGTAAATCCCAACTCAGTGACACTTTCAGTGGTGCAAGCACCATTGCTGTATGATAGAATCAGTATCTCTCCAAAACTGGGCTTCCTGTGCTTGAACCAAGATAGCTTGACAAATAAGCTTTGTGCCTTTAGTTTCCAGCCCATTTTTTCTGATATCACACTCTGCTTTCAAATGGTACAAAATTTTTTCAGTTGCATATTTTATATCCAATTGCATACTGGGGAAAATCCTGCTGATTGATTCTCCATACAAAGTAAAACATATTGCACACCCCTTTCAGAGAGATTTTTTTTCAGCAAAATCTAGTCTCAAACCTCTTTCTTAGCATCTAATTTTCTATGTGAAAGGATTTTTTTTCAGTTGAGAAATTACATGAGCCTCCATTTATACTCTAAAGTGAAAGCTAAACCTGTGTTTAATTTACAGAGGAATCAGCAGCTTGTATCACTTTTTTATTATGTCACTGTGTGTCTAGTTAAGCAAATTGCACAGGTATAGTATTAGTGGCTAAACATGGCTGTAATTTCTTTCCAGTTTCACCCTTTGGAATTTCTGGCTTTTTATTATTTATTATACAACCAGCTATCAAGCAACATTTTATAGCTTCTAAGAAAACTCTTCCATGTGATTAGTGGGTGATGCTGCAAGAGGTCAGAGGAAATCTTTGGGAATGAGACACAAGTCATGAGCAGTCCTAAAGTTCTTTACCTTGAAAGAGGAAGCAAAAAGGACATCCAAGAAAGATTTTCAGACAAAATGATTTGGTTTTTTACAGGCACTTGGTTTGAGTCACCACTGCATTGTTTTTAAAGCAATATTCAAGGAAGATTCAAAATGTATGACTTCACCAGGTTTGTGGAATGGAGGGCAGTATGCATATAAGAAAAGGTTATTTCCCTGTCCTATTTCACATCGTCCACATCCAAACTGCCCAGCTATAATTGGAATGTGGACCAGACTTAAAGCAGCGTTTCTAGTGGGATGCAGTCTGGCCATGCTCAGCAGCATTAAATAGTGCTAATGTGGAAAGAATCCAGCTCTGCTTGTTGACATGCATCAGGATTAGCTCTGCTTGGCCTTACCCTGTCTTGGAATGCGAGCTCCCCTGTGGATTCTTTTATGCTCCAGCTCTCTTGGTATCAGTGTCCTAGCAGTCCTTATATAAAGAAGAGACTGCTCTCTGATAATTTCTCTTCAGTTTTTCCTTGATCCATCTCAAGAACTTTCTTTTCTGGACTACATCCCTCAGAATTCTTCACCATCTTGGCCACTAGACCATCCTGGCTGGCTGGCTGGCTGGCTGGCTGGCTGAAGGGAGGGAGGGATCTTGGGAACTGTAGGCCCCAAAGTAATTTCTCCAAACTCTGACTCAGCCATTCCACCAGACAGTGAAGTAAGAGCCCAACTGAGTTCATTCCAAACCATTAGGTACATGTTAGGAAGAGGAAAAATTGTGGAAATGCTTTATTTGTTATGAGGAAATATAGAATTAGCCAAAAAGAAGAGCTTAGTAGACCAGATAGTTCCTCTAATTTGAATGAGGAAATTCTTACAGATGTCATTAGGAAAGACATGACTAAACAATGAAAACATGAAAGACTTTATAAAACAGCTGAGGGTGGAGGAAAAATAAATTTAAGATGAGACATCTCTTTGAGCGGCTCTCTGTTTATGTTATCTGCTATCAAATATTTGTTATTTGGCAATTTTGCTTCTGGTCTCTATTAACATCACATTACTGTGTTTTCACTTAGAATCTATTTGCTGACAAAGAAAATGGAGACACAGCTTGATCTTGCACCATTAACAACACTGGGGATTGTGGGGCATTCACCACCACAGAAGATGCTGAGCAGGCTGATTTGAAATGTTTGAAATGAAAACCACCTTTCTTCCAAGAAAACTGGCTTATCAGAAACAGATTTGGGTTTCTGCACTGGTCTGCCAATATGTGAAATATCAAATGCATAAGAATGTCTCTTACTGAACCAGATTTGCTACCCGGGCACAAACTTATAATATCCACAATATTCGCAGCGAAGAAGTAATTGCTGTAGGAACCATATTATTCACCCTTGCTTCACAAACAGAAGCAGCCCTGGGAACATGAGCAGAAAACTGGAACCTAAGCCCTTACTTAGGATTGTTTTAATGCATTCTAATTTTCTGTGCCATCATTTGAAAAATCTGCAGCAGAAAATATTATAAGCAATATTACATGGTATCCACCAAAGGCTATCTTGTGCTTCACTGAGGGGCAGACAATGTATGCATTTTGGAGCCATTTTATTCCCCAGTCATGAACCCAGGAGCCGGAAGTGGATTTTATAATACAAAATGACATAACAGCCAGCCTCTGTATATCATGTGGGATAAGGTTCCATAATAAAGATAGCACTATCTAGCAGTATGGGCTTTTCGACACTGAAACAAATGTACTCTCAGGCCTAGTGTGACACACATCTGAACTGTTGTAAAATCTCTTATGACTAAAAACTGGAAAACATACTTCTCTTCTCAGGACTGAAAATGTGATTTTTAGCAACCATTCCTCAAGAAACACTTAATGGGGCACCACTCACCAGGGGCCAGATAGAGCTAAATCTGGACCATCAGCCAATACTTGCAATTCATGATAGAACAACTGAATAATCAGTCTGAAAAGAAAGCACTCTTTTTGGACTTCTTACCATCATTCTGTTCATTATAAATATATTGGCCTTTTTCAAGGTAGACTTTGTAAATGATTTTCCTTGGGCCTCCTGGTTTCCTCTTTTGCATGTATGCTTCCACTGGTGTACTGAAGCCAGGGCTCATGGGGTCAAAGACTCAGGAGTTTTTTGATTACCAGGGACTGTGACATATTCTACCATCTACCCGATCTTCCCTCAGAGTTTGGTTCTAATTCCCAATGAAACAGGCACTCTGCTAAGATTTAAAAGGGGTGGAAAAATGGGAGAGGACTCTCTGATCCTGGATTCCTTTTGTTGTACTAAGTATGGATTAGGCACTGCTGGGTATGTTTCAGCTGATATGAAATATGATTTGACGCTGCCTGATACATTTACCTACATATATTATATTCTATAATATATTTAATATTCTATATCATCAATAGATGATAGTATGGTGTAGTGGTTTGAATGTTGGACTATGCCCTGGAGACTAGGGTTTGATCTCCCACACAGCCATGGAAACCCACTGGGTGACTTTAGGTGCAGCACACACACATTCAGCCTCAGAAAACCCTGGGATAGGTTTCTCTTAGGGTTGCAATAAGCCAGAAATAACTTGAAGGCACACAACAACATCATCATCAATCAAATACTAAGAGATGCTAAATACTAGTAGACCACAAACTGAACATCAATCAATAGTGTGATGCAGCTTCTAAAAAAGCCAATGCAATTTTAGGCTGCATCAATATATGTATAGTGTCTCGGTCAAGGGAAGTAATGGTACCACTCTATTCTGCTTTAGTCAGACCTTACTTTGTGTACTGTGTGCAGTTTTGGGCACCACAGTTCACAAAGGACATTGACAAGTTGGAACATGTCCAGAGGAGGGTGACCAAGATGGTAAAAGGCCCAGAAACTATGCCCTGTGGGGATGAGCTTAGGGATCTGTGTATGCTTTGCCTAGAGAACAGAAGGTAAAAAGGTGACATGATAGCCATGTTTAAATATTTGAAGGGATGTCATATTGAGGATGAGGGAAGCTTGTTTTTTTGCTGCTCCAGAGATGAGGGGTCCTTTCCACACCTTACCTTTTTGTGGCACTGGGGCACGGGGATCACGCGAGCAGCCTCTTGTGAGAGGCTCTCGCGTCCCTGCTGCTTTGCCTCCACAGCCGCTGCCTACTGGCGAGCAGGCAGAGTGAGAGCTGCTCCTCTTCCTTCCGCAGTGCAGCCTGGGATTTTCCCAGGCTGCGCTGGGACAGGAAGCACAAGGGCTGCAGCTCCGAAGGCTCCACACGCACGGTAAGTGCACACAGGGCCCTGGAGCGATGCGTGATCATGCACATTTCGGCTTGTAGCTGAAAATGAAATAGTGTGCGATCGGTGCCTGCCAGCCCCGGCAGTGTCACGCAATTGCAAGGACGTCATGTGGACTGCTCCTCGCAATTGCGCGGTGCTCCAGAGGCCCTTTTGCATGGCGAATGCCGTGCGAAAAGGGCCTAGGACACAGAGCAATGGCTTCAAAGCACAAGAAAAGAGATTCCATCTCAACATTAGAAAGAACTTCCTGATGGTAAGAGCAGTTTGACAGTAAAATATGCTGCCTCAGAGTGTGATGGAGTTTCCTTCCTTGGAGGTTTTAAACAGGAACTGGAAGGCCATCTGTAGGAGTGCTTTGATTCTGTATTCTTGCATGGCAGGGGGTTGGACTCAGTGCCCCTTGTGGTCTATTCCAATTCTACAGTTCTATGATTCTAGTAACTTTCTTATTTTTTTCCCCACATTTCTGCCTCCTGAGCTTGTTTACATAGGAGTTAATTTTGCCTAATTGCAGTTACCTGTAGGGGGAGTTCCAAACTACTTTCCCCATTCATTACTATTTAAGCATTCTTAAATATGAAGACTCTCACAAGCACAGTGTGAATATAGAAGCACCCTCCATGTGTCCGGTATAGTTTATTCCCAAGTAAGTGTGCACAGAACAGATTGTGGGCCACCTGGGAGGGCTCAGCAACAATCGCTGTCTTGATCATTTAGTAAACTTGATCTTGATTTCTTGATCATTTAGTAAACTTCTAATTGAAAATGTCTAAGAAGGCTGAATTACATAGGAGTCTTGGTGTTCCAATTTTGCAGATAATTTCAGGGAAGGAGAGCTCAACCTCCCTTGTCTAGTCTTGGGGGACTTGAACCCCACTGCCCACCCATTCTGGGTCACATCACATAATCAGGGTTCTGATAAAGCTGGCATTTTCTCTGGACCAACACAAGACATGTTGCTGCTTGAAGTGGTGCAGCAAGTGAGGTCCCCTCTCCACAAAAAACATAGTAGCTAAAGGCAGCTTCGTTATTTTGGCATCTAATCAGAAAATTCCAGAAATGCCTCTTCCTATTGCTCTGTTAATAAAAATGCAATAATAACAAATTAATAATTGATCTTTTGTTGACTTTTAATGGTGTGCAAAATCTACTGCTTGAGGTGGCAGCCTCATTTTGCCCAGTGGTAAGAGTGATTCAACATAGAACCTCAAGTCCCCTTTGACATTTTAAAGGAACTATCTTAGCTGTCGCTTTGGTTGCATTTGTTTGATTTGTCCTATGGCTTTAGCTATAACTGTAGTGAGTTTAATACAGAAGGTTGTGAGAGCAGATGACAAAATGCTATCTGCTTGATAGTGATTCAACAATTGTTGAATCAGATACTCTACCAGCCAGCTAAAGAGTGGTTCATATCTGACGCCAGGACACCTTTGGTACTTAACTTAAAAACAAAACAGAAAAATTCCATCCAGACTGAACTTCTGGTAAGCGATCTAAATCAGGTAAACACTTTGGATTTTCCTAAACTGACAGCAAAGCTCCACTGCAATGCTGCCACCTGCTGGATACACCCGCACCCACACATACACACCCACAGCAAAAGCTGAAATGTTTTGCTAATTCATTTCAGTTCTACTTGTTAATCACTCTAATACACCTGAACATACCTATTATATATTTGTACAGAGAAAGAAAGAGAGAGAGAGAGAATGTCAGGCAGTGTAATATGAGAAATGCCATTTTGGAAGGGATGTAAAGTGGTTGTGTTAACACCCTCCATCCTGCTGGATAGCAAAATTGGTGAGAAATATTGCTTTCTTATAACACTAGACACTTATGGCTAGAAAACATGAGGTGGAAGAACACTGGCTTTAAGCATATGCTAGGTCATGGCCAGGCTATAAATTCAAAAGGATTAGATGAAGCCCTTGATGTTAGTGCGTTTGGGATAATCTTAATTCTGACTTCCAAATACAATAGAAAATGAAGCTGCCCAGATGAAGCCATCAAACACACCTGCTGTGAGCACATCCTACAGAGATCTTCCCTATTCACTTTACCTGACAAAAACATTAAAAGACTGTCATGACTCCCACCAATGCTTTGTCACCTGAAGTTAAGACAATCAGCCCATTCCAGACCCCTTTGTTTGGTGTCCCAGAAAGCAATGAACACATAGGGTAGGAAATAGGGTATAAAAAACCTAGCTCCAGCCTGGGTAATTTGTAGCATGTTGGGCATCACGCTGCACCCCAGACGCCGTGTTGCCCTCAAATTCCTGTTTGAACCACTCCACTTTGATCTTCTCTTTCAGGACTGGTGAATATAACCCCTTCCACCCAAAATCTCTCTCTATCCAACCTTTCTCTCCTTTTCCTTCAATACCTTTGTATGGTTCATGAGATTGCTTGATTTCTTGTGTGTGTCTATTAATTTCCAATAAAATACTCTTTTAGCTTTTAACTAGAGTCCTCTCTACAGTTAGTACTGGTATACACAAGTGAGAAGATCTGCTGTTACCCTCCTCTCACAGGCCTCCTTTGAGCGAATAATTCCCCAAATCCTAAGCGGATGCTGGCACTGCTGGAAGACTTCAAGGTCCCCCACCTTTTAGGGTAACAGTGGAGAGCTAATGTGGTGAAGTGGTCTGAGCGTTTGGCTACAAGTCTGGAGAGCAGGGTTCAATTCCTTGTTTGGCCATGGAAGCCCACTAGACATTTCACACACTCTCAGCCTCAGAAAACCCTATGATGTGGTTGCCTTAGGGTTACCGTAAATTAGAAAAGACTTCAAGGCATGCAGTAACAATAACAAAGTGGCTGAAGCTTATTTTCAATTGACTGATCTATCAAAATATTTTTTCATTACCAATGTATATATGTATATGTCTTCCAGACTTCAAGGAAGATTTTATCACATGATCCAGCATAAAAATTGGTCATCAAGTGTGCTGAATAAGGTTCAATGTGATTTTTTTTTGATGGGTGGGGCAAGATCTGCACCTCAACAGGTAGAAAATAGGTGGCAATCTTGCAGTTATCACTGTTTCATGTGCATTCAGTGATGCTGATTTTGGTGCCCAATTCCCAGTTCCTTTTTCAACAAAGTGCTTCAGGAATAACCTAGATGGTTTGTTTCATCTTACACAAAGTATGAATGATAGGATAGTTAATATCACACTTTCCCATCACTTGAAAACTCTCCTCTTTGAGATGGACCATCATTTCTACTGCAAAAAGGTCTTGTTTTTTGTTTCAGAGCACACCAACTTACAATGAATACAGTGCACCGTTATGAATAACGGAACTGTATGTCCAAATAAAGCACAAGGCCACTCCAAAGAACCTTTCCATACCACTAGGGAATGTTCCCTGTAGCATACAATAGATAAGAGTCTGGCTTTCTGTTTGAGCTAAGCACTTTCAGTTATAGCAACTTCACAGAAACAAAACAAAACAAAACCAGCCAGTATGCACCATTTCACATGTTAGTGGAAATACTTATTTAGTTTCTTTTGGGCATCTATAATTCAACCTGTTCATTTTCAGATTAGTTATAATGATTATCCGTCTCCTCCTCAAAGAGATGTTCATTATCCATTGTACTCAAGACCTGGTTACTAGAGTGAGGCAGTTTGTACATATTAGTGCAGGTGGGCCCATTTTTCATGCACATGTCTTTTGGTGGCTCACACCTCTTTGGGCAGTTGCAGGCTTGTAGATCAATAATGATCTTAGTGGCTTGTAGACTATTCAGTCAATGCACAACTAGCAGGTATGTATTTAAGTCTTTACTCTGAGTCAAGTCTCAGGTCTCTACCTTCAAGTCTCAAGTCAAGTCTCAAGTCCTTGAAGATACATACTTTCAACTCAAGTCTCAAGTCTGGAAGCCAACTTTATACCTCAACCAAAATTCTAGAATTATTGGATGGAGTGAAAATAAATTCAGTTTTAACAATTTAAGCAGCGTTGGCTCTTCACATTTGCAATTTTGCCATCTGCAGCTTCAGAAGTGGGGAATAGGATCCTATCTTTCTCCCCATTACTGAAGATTCAAAAGCTTTAGAAGGAAGGATCCTTCTTCCTCAAGCCCGTAGCCTAACCCATTTGCTATTCCCCTCTGAGAAATGCACCTTGCACTCTAGGGGTGAGTCTTGCCTTTTGCTCTGAGGAAACTTTTTAGAAGGCTCCTCCAATATGCAGCAGAGTCAGGCTGCTGAGCAGACCTCAAGCCTCCCTCAAGCCCATTGCCTAACCTGTTTGCTATTCCCCTCTGAGAAATGCACCCATACTTTGGGCTTGAGACAGATTATCATGTGACCAGTAGGCAAAAAGAGATGGAGGCGCTGCTCAAAGTCATAAGGTTTTGGATGAACTTGTTATGTTACTGGACCAAGGGCGACAATTCAGTCATAAAAACATACAAGTCTTGAATCAAGTCAGGTCAGTGCATCATTTGTGGCTAAGTCAAGTCCGAATTGAGTCACTGAAGTGACTTAAGTCCGACTTGAGTCTGAGTCTATCAGTTCAATTCTACCGACTCGAGTCTACATCACTGACAACTCGTTCAATCTCACCTCTGACTTCCTGCTAATGGAACTTGGTGTTCTTTGCTCCTGCTTGATATACTTTCTCCATATTGTGGTCCACATTGCAGATAAATTGTTTTGAAGCAGATATATCCCTATGTGGATAGTCATGATCATCCATAACAAAGTATTTCTAATTTCTATGTATGGATGTGAAAGTTAGACAGTGAAGAAATCTAGCAGGAAAAAAACCCCTACTCATTAGAAATTTGGGCAGTAGATGAAAGTTCTATGGATACCAAGGCTGGCCAAAGTTTTGAGTAATGTGGCTTATATACTATATGTGGATTCTGAAAAGAAGGGAGAGTTCCAAAAATGCAAAGTAGCTTATAGTTTTAAAATTTCTCATTGTGGTTCATTGACAATCCTCTTCCCATGCAAACAAATTCCCAAGGATACCATAACACCCAGCAGCCTACACCGACACTGTGGAAGGGAACTTAAAAGGCTTCAACCTTGTTTCCCCTGTGGAGTGTTTGATTTCATCCTGAAAATTTCCCCAGAACCACAACCAACTCCAGGCACAGCATTTACATTTGGTTATATAGATCTCCATTTACCTCTATCGCTTCTGCATTCCTTCCTCTTTCTTGCCTCTTGCACTGTTATTGGGTTGGACCTCTCCCATAGTCATTGGGTTGGACCAATAGTAGAGCTTAGCAGAGTCCTACTGTCAGGAAGAGGAAGAGACCAGCTGAGAAAGGTCTGCAGTTTCTCCTTTCCCCTATCATCCAGAACAATGTGAAAGGCAAAAGCCAGAACTGCAGAAAGGATGAGAGAACAATGGGAAGACTCTGCTGGTGCCCAGTGCTTTAGATTTAATGGAAAATTACCTTCCATTTACAGAATGATCAATCTGGACCTAATCCAGGTTAAACACTTGCCATTTTTGTTTCTGATAGTTTCTCAAACAATACGCACACTGATACATAACCACCACTATGTTATCTGCAAAAGCGCTTACACTGCCATTCTTGCTGTGTTTTCTGAAATCCTTCCAATTCTTCTACCAGTAAAGCTTATCTCACTCCTATGGCCAAGTTTTAGCACTGTGTTCCCCAGATGTCTTCCCTCATGTCCCTAATCCCCTCCAGCAACAAAATTTCCACCCTCTTATTTTCTTTCATCTCTGACTATAATTTCTCTGACCCTAGCCAGGCTGGCACAAAGGCTTTTATGTATATCAAATCCTATGGTACTTCTCCTGGCTAAGAATAACCTCTGCCTGATATTTTAGCTCTGGAAGTTTTGGAAGTTATGGCAGCCACATACATATCACTAATATATAGACCATGCTTCCTTGTGAGTTTAGTTACAACCCATGTTTCCTTGGGCACATTTAGTCTGGCAATAGTCTTGTGGCTTTTCCAGGTGATTGAAAGGGATGGAACGTCTGAGGTCATACCTTGAATCTAAATATTTGCCTTCTCTCACATTACAGTACAATACATTATATTTTGTGGTTTGTGATCTTCCAGTTGAAACCAAACTAAGTGTTGGGGAATGTGGGAGATAAAACTAGCTCTCTCAAGAAAAGTGTTCAATTGACAAGGCAGAAACTGAACAACCAGAACTCTCATACCTACCCATCCACAGACAGGGTCTAGTAGAGAGAGGGGGGAAAGGATTTTTTATAAAACATACAGAGTCGCTTTACTTACGAATTACCTTTTCATAACCAACTTCATCATCTAATGCAGTGGTTCTCAACCTGTGGGTCCCCAGATGTTTGTGGACTTCAGTTCCCAGAAGCCCCAGCACTATGGTCAATGCTCAGGGCTTCTGGGAGCTGAAGTCTAGAAACATCTGGGGACCCACAGGTTGAGAACCACTGATCTAATGGATAAAAGAGAGAAGAGAAAAATGGCTGCAGATCAGAGTGATGGAAAAAAAAACACAGGTGTGGAAAAACCTAAAAATCAGGAAGTTATCATAAATATATACTGTGCCTACATTCCTAGTGAATAACATGCAAACCAGCAATTAGTGAGTATAGGTATGTAAAGATTGCTAATTGTAATACTTAGTACCAATAGGCTTGTACTTGGTCTCTCAAAAGTCTCTTACAGGCATGCAAACTCAGAATTATTAGGGATGCTGAACAACCATCTCACACCAGCCATCGCATGATAAGATCATCTGAATGTTTAATGATTGTGCAATATGGAACACAATCTGTTGATAGAGAAATAAATATTTCTGCCTTAATTGAACACAAGTCCTCCCCCTCCTCCTCCTCCTCCTGTTTGCATGTAGCTGGAAAAATCTCTGCCTTAGAGCTTTAGGGTTCTAGCCTTTGGGGTTTTTAATATCTCCCTCCTCCCTGTCCAAATCAAGCACAAAGGCAGTTAAAATGTGGAAAATTCAGGAAATGCAGAACACATCATTAAATCATCTACTCAGGAAACCTTGGCAATCTTTACTTCAACTCACATAAGGTCCACTATAAATGAAATGTGTACTTTAATTATTTCCAGTTCGGAGGCTCCCAACATGCACTACAGAGCCGAAGCTCTTCACCAAAGAACTCAAAAAGAAAATTGGGTGGTAGAAAAGAAGAATGTTGTGGCTAATGTGGAACAGTTGCTGGTTATACTCCACATTGCCCCAAGCAAACCTCTTCCTTTTATCTTGAAGAAAAAGCAATCGATTTCCCCCGGCAGTACAATGTCTGGACTCACATTCTGGTTACTCATAAGTTTTGACAGGTTTAACCATAGCAGCTTTGTAAAGCAGCTGCTCTCTGAATAACCACTGAGGTTGTAATTCTTTTTAAGTTCCAGAGCTAATGCAAAATGAAATGCTGGCCTTTCAAGATGCTTGGCCAGCCAGCAAAGCTGTTGACATATCTTATGTTTTGCATAGCATTTCCAAGTACAGAGGGTGGAAGACGAATTATGGATTTTTTTCCTTGGTTCTCATTCCTGCTCCCTTGCTTTCTTTTCAAGAAGGTCACTGGTCATTGGCTTGGTTGGAACATGCTAAAACAACTGCCTACTGCTCCTCCAGAACCATGAATAGCTGCTGAATGCTTTCTGATTTCTTTACCCCCGATCCACTAAGAACCAGTGCTCTGGTTTCCAAAGTGCACTAAGAAAGGTTTTTTTTTTTAAAAAAAAAAACGTTTTGGTTATGCTTCACCAGTGATCATTCATGTGAGGAACAGAAACTCTGGAATCCATAACCTAAAAGACTAAATGAGATCTTTGCCTTTTTAGGCTATAACATACTCAATGGCAGGTTTGAATTTGGGAATCTAGGTAAACTGCAAACAGCTGCAAAGTAGGAACATAAATCTTTGCTCATTTCATTCTTGCATGCAAGGATGAAGGGTGGCAAAAAAAAAAATTCTTCACTGGGCAAGACGACAAGAAATTTTTGCACATTTATCCATTTTTCAAAAAAAAAATTGAGACTTTTCAGGAAAACAATTCATTTGTGTGAAAACCTTGGTGTTGTGTGACAGAAAAAACTTGTTTTTTCAGCATACGATGCTTTTGCACAGAAAAACAGCATTTCTGTATGAAGATGCTGCCCTTTGGGCAAAAAAGTTGACCAGAACTATGGATCAGGAAATGAACTGTGCATGTGTAACTATGTCATGCCTCCAACCAAATTCCCCACCAAACCACCTTTTCTCTACTTCAGCTCCTCTGTCAACATAGCCATTTCCTGGACAACAATGAGTGGAGTGGAGCAGCAGAGAAACATTCAGCTGTTTGAGTTACAATGGTGTAAGTTGGGCTTATGTTATTGAAATGGATGAACATGCATCACCCAATGTTTTTGTGCAAAACTCAAATGCTTCATGAAAACAAACTCTGCTAAATTGTCCCAAAATAATCTGCTCCATAGTGGTTAACTGTTTCTTTGACAGGGTGTTTTGGTGTCTTGATGGGGTAAGATACCCTTTCGTACTGAGGAGGAGAAAAATTAAAAGCCCTTTTTTAATCTCTTCTGCAGAATAACAGGACAAGATTTAAATTTGTGGTATAGAAGCAGTAAGGCATGGAAGGGGGCTTGAAATTAGGCTTAAATGCTTTCTCTCCATTTTTCTCTCTCCACCATTTTTACTTCTAGCTGGGCTGGGGACTGCATGACCCTCCAAGTATTGTTGGACCAAATTTCCCACTGACCTTCCCCATGCTGGCTTAGGGTGAATGGGAGTTGCAATCCAGTAAGAAGTGGAGGGCCACACTTTTTCCAGTTCTGATTTACAAGGTGCCAACTTCACATGTCAACACCCTGCTGGGAAAAAGATAGCTTGGGGGAGGACGATCAGGGAAGAAATATTCAGTGGCTGGGCTTAATGTCCTCTGCCCAGATGCTTCTATTTTTTTACTTTAAATCTCCCTCTCTCAACTGCAATTTGCAGCTCTGGAAAGGTAAATGAAGATCTTGTATTATGTTTTCCTAGCAAACACAGTAGATCTATTTGTAGCTGAGACCCTTTCAAACAAGGAATGGGCAGAGAATTTACCATGCCCAATTGTTTCATCCAAGCTTTTTATGAACTGTCATCTATATTTTTTTCAAGAAATACATCACATCTGGACTGCTATGACCAATTTTGTACGTGGTTAGTTCTCACTGATTTGCATTATGACTCACTCATATGAAGAGTTCAGAACAAACAACATTAACTGTAAAACTCCCATTGATTAAGTTCTAATTCTACTTTTCCTACTCCTGGCCAACTTGATTTTTTAAATTTGACTTTTATTTTAAAAAGGCACCCCTGAAATGCACAATACATTTGGCAAACAGAACGTCAATGTAGAATGTTCGGCAACAATTTTGTTTTGTGCATAGATAGGAATTTAATAGGGCTTCTTGGTCAACTAGTTCATGGAAATGGTAAACTTGTGACCAAGCTGTACCAACTCAGATGTCAGTTGGAAGCTCACATATCACATTGTTCTAATACAGGACACTTCCCTGCACACAGAAAACTAGATGTCTCAAGGAAAAATCTAGAATGGAAACTGGCACCTGACTTTCTAAGGAGAAATAATGTGTGTGTGCATGGGAGATCATTCAGTCATAGGAACCTCCTCTCCTGCAGTCTGATTTAGCATCAGCTTATAAAGCTGCAAGTATTCCTCACTCAAATGTCTGGCAACATTGGCTGCCCTGTAAGCTCCCACCCCACACACTTTTCCTGGGGACAAATGTCTGGCAAGTAGAGGGGGATGCCTCTCAGACCTCATCCGCCTTTTGTGCTGTCATTCTCAAAGGACTCCAACAATATCAGGAAGCAGGATTTAACTTTGCAAGCAGTGGCAGAGCTGGGAGTGTGGAGAGGGGGAGCAGGATGGGCGGGGATATGGCCTAAGGGGGCATGGCCACTGTATGTGGGGGTGTGACTGTGGTGCTTGGGGGTGTGGCCAGGGCACACAGGGGCATGGTTATGGGATGGGATGCCCCCAAAACATTGCTGCCCTATGCGACTGTTTGCGAGAACCATACTAATTCCTCCTCAGGCAAGGCTTGTTCTTCTATATGTTTAATAATTCTGTAGTAGTTGTGTTTTCCATCAATTCATATGGAAAAACATTAGGTTACCCAACCATTTCCTAGCTCCCTTCTAGAACAATAAGGACAGCAACTTATTTTCATCATCTAATGGAAACAAAATTCACTGCTGCTAGTATAATGAATGAAAAAGTACCCAAATTTGAGAGGGTTTGAAGGCTGGTATCATAGTTTACTATTTGGATCAAAATTAACTTGGCATTTGAAAGCCAGCCAAACAACAGTGCTCAGGGCAAGGGGCTGGGGTGAGCTGCGGATGGGTGGGGAGGGTTGAGCAGCGGGCAGGGGCAGGGTGAGCAGCAGCAGGTGGGGAGGGGCAAGTGGCTGGTGGGGGTGAGGGGAGTGGCGGTGGGTGGAGGAAGGGTGAGCAGTGGTGGGGAAGGGGTGAGCTGTGCAGGGGGGCAGGGAGGTTCCTTTTTTTGTGTGCTGCCCCTGACATTAAGGCCAGGGGCATGTGCCGCAGTTGCCCCACCCTAGATCCGCCTCTGATAGCAGCAGCCATGAAAGAACCCCCCTCCCCATGTGTGAGTGCATTGGGGAAAAAATAAAAACTGTCAGTGCAAAGTCATCCATCAAAACTTGACATGTATGATCCCATGGTAAAGAAAAAACATGGAGTGTTTGGGTCAGGTAAGAAGCACAAGTGAGAAGCAACTTTTTTTTTTAAGTACAATATCCACACAGGTATCAGACTCAAATTTTCTTTCCTGGTCCAGCTGATGAAGAGCAAGGCAAAGTACTAAATCTGACAAGGTGTGGCAAGTATTTAAGCATCTGGTGTCCTTTGTTCATGGAAAGGAAATGCAAACAACGAAGAAAATTATGGCTTCAGCAGCAGCCCCCTCATGACAGAAATTAATGAAAAAATGAAATAAGTGGAGATATGGAGAAAAAAGTCACATTTTATTTTCATAGGTTGTACCAGTTCAGACTGGTGATGGTGGGGTCTCAGTTGCATGAATGTTCCTCCAAATAAACAACTATCTAAATATATAAAACTAAAATATAAAAGAAAATGTTATAGGTTTACCTATTTCTTTGGCCAGTGAATGGTCGACCTACAGCTACTTCAGTAACATGAGGTTGTTAGCTTCTGTAGTTCTACACACTTTTTCTTATTAACAATTACATGAGTCTGTGATGCTGATACATATGTCAAAGGTAGGAAACTTGACCCAAAGCATAACATTATTCATAACATTGTTGCAGTTTCTATGAAGAGAACAGATCTTGGCATTTTGTGGTGAGTCTTGCTTCTCTTCTCCTTCTTCCCTTGAAATCTGAAACTATGTCCCCACCAGACAGAATGATAACATATTTGCTAATATGGGGCTAGGCAAAACTGGGGACAAAGGAGGTTGAAACTGGAGAACGGGGAGAGGAGAATGATGGGAGAAGCATCAAGGCGTAGTAAAATTATTGCAACTCATACAATATACTTTATTGATGTCTGACTGCGAATATGTATCATGTTCTGATAGTGATACAAGACACAGTTGCAAGCTTATTTTCCAACTGTCGGTTTGTCCATAACGAATTTAGGATTGGATGGGAATTAGTATATTTAAAGTCCAAGTTTTGCAATCTGCAACCAATATATAATAGGAAAAAATTGAGATGTAGACAACCGGATACATCAATGGTTTAGGAACATTCTTGCTTCCAGAGGCAGGAAGCGTTGCTGTAGCAATGAACAGAATCCTGTCCCTGCTAGTTCACTGCAAACTACTTCATTTTGTTACCTTGCTGCCACTCTGTGGGAGGACGCTGAATGGTTTTGGAATTCAGACTGGGTGGCTCTGTCTGAGTGGTAGCTGCTGTCCAGCAAAGGTATATGAGCATGGAAGAGTGCCAAAACTACCTTTAAACTACACAATTTTAAACTCAGAAAAGAGTTCACTCTTCAGCAAGTGGTGGGTATTTCAGAAAAAAACTCTGTCTCTTCAAGGTTCCCTCCCTCTGTTATTTTTAATGTAGTCTTGGGGTCACCTCATATTAAGAGCCACTAGTGATCTCCAGTCCACAGATCAAGACTCAGAGGAAGTTGCATTGATAAAATGGTGGCACTGCTTAGTACCTTCCCTGTTTCACTTGTCTTTCCAATTCAGTGACTCCCTTCAATTCAGTGTCAAATGGAGAAGTATTTGTAATATGGCCTGCAGAAGCATGATTGCCTAGTTAAGTTAGATATCTTAAAATGACATTTACTTTTTAGCTGCTGAATTGGCTGACAGTGATTAAATTGAAAGACACATTACAAAATCCTTAAGTATATGTGCTTTTGGGGGTGCTGAAGGAAATATGAGACTGTGTCCAATGAAATGAAATGAGAACTAGCCTATCCCAGGTACCTTAACAACCCTGGGATCTGAGAGCCAAACATCAATAATATTTTTATTGCCTTTTCAGCACGGCGAGCCATGTAGGCTCCAGGTCACGGGCCATACATATTTTTTTTCTCTCTCTCTCAGTTTAGGGAGGGGCATTTCAAATTCTCACCCGGAGAGCTCTTTGGCCTCAGTAAACTACAAACCCCAGAATCCCACAGAATGTTGAAAGTGGAATAACAGCACTAAAACAGTGTAGTGCAGAAAGGCTCTTAGAAATACCTCCCCAGTCCTCACTAGGAGGGAGCAACAAACCTCTTGTCCATCCCTTCCCTCAGCAATCCTCATACAGATCAGTATCTCCTTGGCAGTAGGGAGCTCTACATGAAATTCATGATCAAGGCCTCCACAGTGGCTACAAAGAAAGTTTTGGAGATTATGCATCTGGGCCTATTACTGTTGTTGTTGTGTGCCTTTAAGTTGTTTCCGATTTATGGTGACCCTAAGGCGAACCTATCATGGGGGTCCGTGGGGCTGAGTGCGTGTGATACATCCAAGGTCATCCACGGCCATGGAAGGAATTGAACTCTGGTTTCTAGGGCTGTAATCCAGCACTTCAACCACTATACCCCACTGGCCCTAGGCCTATTAACATACATTAGAAAATGGACCTAAAGACTACACTTACTAGTCAGATTACATGCTGTCACTGTTTCTCTTTCCCTCTGGCCCACTTTCACCCCCTTCTTAGGGTACTGTCACGCATGACCCTGCACATGTATATCACTTTGAAACCATTTTAACTACAAGAATGCCATTACTTGGAATCCTAGGATTTATGGCTTGAGAAGTTACTTAGCATTTACAGTAGCCATGTGCTACAGCTGTCTCTAGCAGACAATTCTGTGTTCCTCACCAAACTACAGATCCCAGGATTCCATGGAATACAGTCATGGCAGTTAAAGTGGGGTCCAATTGCTGTAATTGTGAAAGATGGATACACCCATAGACACAATGCTTGCCTTAAAACTGGCCACTACTGATGATTCAACTGATATTGTAGTTGATTAATTGATTGAATGGGGGTTGCACCCCAAGTGCACTGTCAAGTGGGAATAGTTCATCCTTGTGGGTGATTACTGGGGAGGGCAAAGGAGGGTGTCACATACCGTGCCTCCTCCGAGGCTCTTTCAGAGTAAAGGAACATCCTGCAGTTTGCTGGCCCCTTTCGCTTGCAAATGAGTTACTCCTAACTGTGTTTGGCATCTGTGCAGTTCTTCCTCCCCACCCCCTTTTCTTCTTGCTTACTCAGTACTGATTTCATGCAGTGAAGTAGGATTAACAGCTTGTTAACAATTTGGGAACAGAAGGAGGGTGCCTGGCAAGGAAGGATTCAGGCTATTAAAAATGGAGACGGTTGGAAAGTTGCTTTGTTTCCCATGTTATACATAGATTTACTTTAACATCACTATTGCTTCTCATTAAACAGGTTTGATAAGGCTAGGAAACAATTGAAAAACCAAAAACCAAAACTGTTTACCATAGATAAATATGGAATAAATCCACACATGAGCTGTGAGCCCTCCTTTTTCATCTCTCAGAAAAAAATGCCTAACATTTTAGTCTACATAAGGCTTTTGGACACACAGTCAGATATGGGATGTTGTTGCTGTGTGCCTTCAAGTCATTTCTGACTTATGGAGGACCTGAGGTGAATCTGTCATGGGGTTCTCTTCACAAGATTTGTTCAAAGGGGGGTTGCCAAAGTCACCTAGTGTGCTTCCATGGCTGAGCTGAGAGTCAAACCCTTGTCTCCAAAAGTCCCAGTCCAGCACTCAAACCTCTACATTACACTCTCTCTCAGAGATGGGACAGATAAATTCTTTTGACTAGTGTCTTCCTAGCCTCAGAGATTTTCCACTAATCAAAATAATTGGCTGGGAAATTGTCAGCATCTATGTCATGGCATACTCTTACACTAAAGAATGTTGATCCTTATCTTGCATATTTTTATGCCTTTTCAATACATAACACAGAGGATAAAATGGATAAATCATTTCACTATTCATAAGAATTTATACTACCCAAGCACTATCTCTCTCTCTCTCTCTCTCTCAAATATATATATTGTGTGTGTGTGTGTGTGTGAATATAATATAATGAAGATATATATATATATATATATATATAAAACACGAAAGTGCGAAGGCTTCTCATTGTTACTCAGTTCCACAAGGAATTTTTTTTCCTTCTGTCCACTGGTATTCTTACATAAAGATGGAAAGTTTCAAATTCAGACCAACTGCATGCTTTCACTTGTCTGTATAAAAGGAGTCTAACAATGCAACTGCTGAACTCTGCTTTCACAGAGTTCAGAGTTGTTGTTGTTGTTGTTGTGTGCCTTTGAGTTGTTTCTGACTTATGGAGATCCTAAGTGGGAACTATCACGGTGTTTTCTGAGGCTGAGAGTGTATGACACATCCGAGGTCATCCAACAGGTTTTCGTGGCTGAGCGGGGAATCGAACCCTGGTCTCCAGGGTTATACGTATCTGTAAAGAAAAAAAAATACTAAACAGAAATTGGAGTGAAATAGGCTCAAGCTTAGGTAACATTAAAAAGAGTAGAGAAGATATATTACTTATTAAAATTTGACATAAAATACAAAATGATTAAGTTTAGTTGTTTAGATCACAGTTAGGTTACTGCACTTAATTCCCAGTGAAATCAGTGCAGCTGCATTTGTAAGTTGCCCATTAACTGCAGGAGGACTTAAGTTCAACTTGCAAGAAGCATGTTTTTATTCAGCCCTTTAATTACCTAGTGATGCATATGAAGGCATTTCTCGAGCCAGAGTAAACGACATCTGTGCAAAGCTGTCAGCATACATTGCTGCGTGCAAGTGATGGCCCAGATATGCCATTCATAATCATAGCAGTCATATTCAGAAAAGACAATAAGTGAAACTCTGATCCTGATAGTATTTTTGTTTAAACTGGAGGCCAGAATTTCACATACATTTTCACATCTGTTGTGAAGTCAGTCAGTATGTATGCAATAGTGTCAAATTAAATTGAAAGGCTGTTAACAACATGATGAAAAATGTAGAAAGAAGAAGCAATGATGATTAAAAAAAAAGTAGTCCAGGAGTCAGCCATATACAATGCATATGTCTGTTCTGTATATCTAACTTTTTTATCAATGGCAGACCAAAATCATCGCTTAAAGTAAAGTCAAATGTCCATTTTTCAGATTTAATTAAGACAGCATTTTGATGAAGGCTAAGCTAACATAAACAAGTTAGGGAAGGGGGATATGAAAAATGAACTGAATGCAAAACCTGGAATGAGTTTGTATGCATGAATTGCATGACTGGACCAGAAAATGATATGAGCCCCGACATTCACTTACAAGGGAGTTTTGTTGTGTAAAAATGTAAAGAAACATTGGGGGAGGGTATCAGAAGTATTTGGCAAACTCTCATGAGAAGTGAACTTTTAGAAGTCAAGATTCCCTGAAGTCATCATTTTCAAATGCTCTGCCTTCAGGGACCCCTTTCCCTACTGACTTATTCACTATGGCACATCTTCCTGTTGCAAAGTATTCTGTGGGGGAATCCTTTGCATTTATATGTGGTTCAAGTCAGAGATGTTTGTAGCTCCGTGTTCCAGCCTGAGAACGAACACCCCCTGGGGCTGCACAATATATTGGACCACTTCCAGAATAAGGTAGGGATGAACAAGAAGTTCATTTCTGTTTTTCTAAAATAGAATTTTACCAAAAATCCACACATTTCTTCATTTTTAGGATTATAATTTTCATTTTTCAACAAAATAAAAGTTTTATTTTTCAACCCTTCCTAATCACAGTTTTGAGTGTTTCACCCTTAAAGATCTCAACTTGATTCCCTGAATATTCCTTTCTCCATTTCCAAATGTTAAACTTTTTTTTTTTTGCAGCTACACAAAAGTATAATGACAAAAAGGGGGGAATAAAAGATGCAAAGCCAGTTGCCCTCAACATTAATAAGACTCAAACAATATTCAGTTAAGCATATAGATGGATGCAATCACTCCATGACCAGAATCCAGTTGAATGGAACACTATGGTAGTGTAACAGAGGGTTGCAGTAGTGGTTTTGCCTATTGTGAGTTTGTGTAAGAAGGTGTCCAGAACCTCCTTATGCAAATGATTCACTGGGCAGCACAACAGCTGCCATCCAGCACCAGGGAACAACTTTGTTTCTGACACAAATGTCTGTGGAGTAATCAGGAAAGCTTGCTTGAACTACCACAGTTTTGGATACCCCCATCACACTCTCATGGCATCCACACACTACCTAAATACACTGGTAGAACTTTACACTTTCCCAGCTTTATAAAAATGTCAAGCCAGAAATGACAACTGTAACATGCACACTTGAATGTAGATATTGTAAGGATGCAAATATTTGCGTTCTTTGTCTTCACTGTGAAAGATAAATATTCAGAGAAGTAATCTCCTGGCTGCAGGAGAAAATGAAGATTTCTGTGCAGCTCTCAGGAAATAGTCACACCTTACAAAGTCTTTTGGGGAACTATTCTGTCTGGAAATACATCTGATTTTGTTGTGCAAACCCCACTTTTTTAACATGGGAAAGAGTGGGGGGGTTTTTGCACACATTACATTTGTTTTGCCCACAGAATATGTATTTTCTGTGCAAAAAGCGCATTTTCTACACAAAAATGCATATCTTAGACAAAAAATATATATAGTTTTGTGCAGAATAATTCTCTGAAAGACTTCAAAAAGTGTGAAGAATCCTCATGGCCGTACTATTTTTCTTGCACATATATTTGTGAGTATTGGTAAACTCATTACTTTACAGAAGAACATATAGCAGTGAATATTGTTTTTAGGTCACTGACTGACAAATAGCAAGTGTTTCTCTTTCCAGCCTTGAAGTGTGAGTCTGTTTGCAATCATAAGGGCAAGAAGAACCCATGCATACTGTCCCCCTGCTACAGTGTAATGTAGCAGTGCACAAACATCTTCAAATTAGAAATATTTTTTCAAATATGAATTTTTTTTTGTATAAGAAAACTAATACAAATCATAGGCTTCTGTTATATCTTTGTCAGAGAATTCCTCCAGTAAGGATGAATACGAATTCCCCATTTCTGAGGAGACCAAGGCACTAGTTGTCCCTGTAAAGTCAACAGACTCAACACCCTGGGGTAGAGGGGCTTCACATCAAGGCCATTTCTACACTACACTGTTATAGTGCTATTATTCCACTTTCAAAATCCTATGGAAACCTGGGGTTTGCAGTTTAGGGAGGAGCATCTTTGGCCTCAGTAAACTACAAAGCCCAAAATTCCGCAGGATGTTGAAAGTGGAATAACAGTACTATAACAGTGTAATGTGGAATTGGCCCTAGACAGCGTAGCCCCAGAGCTGAATGAGGAGTCCAGGCCTCCTCCCAGACCACAGAAGAAATATTGTATGTGGCATATTTTTGGCTCAAGGCCCCAGTGAAGTTGCAGGCAGAGGCATGTCTTTCATTTCTGCATACGTGGATCCTAGAGCTGTGCCACCGCCCCAAAAAGATATGACAGGTGCCTCTAAAAAGCTGAGCCCTTTTCTCATTAAAAAAAAGGGGGGAGGTAAAAGAAAGGAAGGAAGGAAGGAAGGAAGGAAGGAAGGAAGGAAGGAAGGAAGGAAAGAAAGAAAGAAAGAAAGAAAGAAAGAAAGAAAGAAAGAAAGAAAGAAAGAAAGAATTTATTTCTACGAGCCAAAAATTATGGCTTGGGATATAAACTAAGGTCTGCAAAAATTAAATCCACCATCACTGCATCTTTTGGGACAAAAAACAAGATGGGAAAGTTCCTCAGATGAATTTCCTAAATGCAACACTAAATCTTGGGAAATGCTTTTGGGGGACATATAAAGGAATACCACAAAGAACATAACGTATTCCTGGCAAGCTATTAATCTTGATTATATTAACCTTGCTCCAGATGCTTAAGTGATGTCCATCTCTCTAAATTAAGAGAGATTTCTGCCAACAATGTGCTCAAATTCAGCTGTATCATTTGAGAAATATCCAGAGAGACTAATATACCAAGATACGCTATGACATCTGGGCACCAGCAACATTGCCAGTGAACAAATAAACTGTGTGACTTTATGGCACCTATAGGCACCATGTCAGATTTAACAACCCTGTGTATAATTCAACCATGTTAGTGCTGAATTAGAGTTGCCACCTTGCTGACTCCCCCCCCACAAAAAAAAATCCTAATTTTTAATACCTGTAGGACAGGCAGTGCAATATGATCCTTTCTGTGCTGGGAAGAGCTGTACCTAAGTGTATGTTACCAAGCTGGTTGTGGCTGAATTTTGTTTCAGTATGGTTTTGAAAAATTCAGCAAAATTCATATACCGCGTCTTTTGGATGGAAAGAGCTTGTAGATCAAATTATTTAAAATGAAGTGAAATTGTCAGATTTTTCTGTGGAGCAAGTGACTTCAGCATAAGGAGTCCTTTAATCCAAAAAAACAAAGCATGCTACTAAACAGAGGAAATGTGCTTTGCCATTAATTTCTTTCTGTGATCAAACTAGCTTATGCCTGAAAGTATACTTCAAGAGAGGGGGCTCTTTGGATCTCAAAGGGGCATGATTTGGCCTATAAGAACTCTGGGAATCCCTTTCCCTTCCTTTTCAATGTTGGAGAGATTACACACACACACAAAACACAGTGCTCTGGGAGAAATCTTTTTGCTATCACTGGTCTGCAAAAACAGCACAAATGGACATCTGAAGTGGTGCAACCCACACCCAAGTTTACTGTCTCAAGGAGAACTAGGTTCTGCCACTGTGCTAACATAGGAATCCAATGCCAGCTGAACCCCCCCTCCAAAAAAAACCCACCCCCTTTTCAAGAAAAAAACATGGAGACAAAAGGACTTTCTGTTCTCAGAGGGGCAGGTTTGTGTTTTGTAGAGCTGGGGGATCCCCAATCCCTCAGCTGTTAAAAAGAATATAAAAATGAAAGATAAAACTAGACATAGCTGTCTAGTTTTTAAAATTTATTTTTGCATTTTTGGGCCAATGTGACCTGTAAAGGGTCCCAGGAGCTGAAAACCTGGTCCACAGTCATTCTGAAGTTACCCTCCTCCTGGGATGTATAACCTTACATGTGTAGCATCTAGTCTCACTGAGTCTGAACATGCAGCTGGCTGATATGACTGATATTCATTTAAAGATTTCTATTTTCAAATATCAACAAAAACGCAGAGGCATCAGCTGATTTGGAGTAATCCCATATTTAGAAGATGCTCAAAACGTTATTGAGGATGGGTGTGAATAACTCACTGTAGCTAGGACTGCACCTAGAAGCATGCTCAGTGAGTACCTAAGGCAGACTCACTCTCATTTCTAATAGCGATTTACTCTCCATCCTTTTGTCTAAAAGACCTGAAGGTCTCATATTTATGTGCTCTTTCCTCTTCCTACCATGTCTTGCTATTGTTCTCTGAGGAGCTCAGGAAAGCATCAGATGGCATTCCGGATGTAGAGTCCTATTCCTTAAAGCAGGGGTGTCAAACTCAATTGCACAGGGGGCTAAAATCCAAAACACACTTTAGGTCACGGGCCAACAGGATAAACATTTATTGAACACACTAAAACTAAACTTTTAAAACTTTAAAACTTTTAAAACTTAACTTTTTTGAACATAAATATGAATAAAAACAGACAGGAATATTATTCCGGAATAAATCAACTCAAACCTTAAATAACTTACAATATTTTGCTCTCCATAAAAATATATCCTGTCTAAATTATACAAGTTAGAAATAAAGAAAAAGTTAAAAGAACATTCAAATTTCTTTACTCTTATCTCATTTTATATAAAAAATAAACCTAAACTTTAAATATCTCAAAAGATTTTGCTCTCCATAAAAATACATCCTGTCAAAATTATACAAATTCAAAATATGAACATGCTGCATAACAAAACCTGGAAATATAAATAAAATTTGTGCTTTTCAGCAATAACAAATCAAATCATTCAGTTGTCTTTGCTCTTATGTCATTTTATCAGAGCTGGATGCCTGGCATCTTTTTTGGCAACAAGTTCGTTTATGTTTGGTGTGAGGTTCTGTGTTGTGGAGCTTCTCAGGATGGACTGCAGGTGCTCATCAGTGAGATGACTCCTGTGTGCTGTTTTGTTAGTCTTCATCACTGAGAAGAGCTTCTCAGACAGATATGTGCTACCAAACATGCACAAGGTTCAAGCCGCACGTAGACGGAGCTGGGGCATTTCTGCGGGAATGGAGTGAATAAACTGTGCGGGCCCTGCAGTGTCGTACTTTGCCTTCAGTGTGCCATTACACTGCAGCTCCATCTGAATCTGCACAGGTGCAGTTTCCACATCGACAGCAAATGGGTTGCGAAGCAACTCAAAATTCTTTTTTTGTTCTTCAAAGTCACCAAAGTGCCGTGCGAACTCAGTGCACAGTGTGCTCAGTTTATCAGCAAAGTGCGTATTTGGGAACACCGTTGAGCTGACTTGGTTCAACATTACTTGGCAACAGGGAAAGTGGGGCAAGTTGCACTGGTGCATTTGTGTCTCCCATAAAAGCAGTTTCACTTGAAATGCCTTCACTGCGTCATACATGTCAGTGATCATGCGGTCACGTCCCTGGAGCTGGAAGTTTAAGGCGTTGAGATGAGCTTTTATGTCAGCCAGAAATGCCAACTCGCATTTCCACTTTTCATCCCTAAAATTGGTGGAGTCTTTTCCTTTACTGTCCATGAACTGACAGATTTCGTTGCTGAGCTCAAAAACTCTGTTGAGAACTTTTCCCCGACTTAGCCAACGCACCTCTGTATGATAAGGAATGTCAGCAAACTCTGAATCTATCTCTCGCATAAAGGACTGAAATTGCTGGTGATTTAAACCTTTAGCTTGGATAAAAGTTTATGGTTTGTGTTACAGTGCTCATTACATTGTCCATCTTCAGGACTTTGCCACATAGTGCTTCCTGGTGTATGATGCAGTGATATGCCGTTAACTCACCAGTACAATTCTCCTCCTGCATCTTTACTTGCATCCTTCCCACTAGTCCCCTTTTTTCACTACACATAGATGGTGCTCCATCAGTTGTAAGTGCAATAAGTTTGTCCCAGGGCAGTTTTATGTCGGTTATACTTTGATATACATTTTCAAAAATGTCTTTTCCAGTCGTTGTCCCGTGCATCGATTTAATGTCCATTATTTCCTCTGTAACACACAAATTGGAGTCCACTCCACGGATGAAGATGGCCAGCTGTGCAGTATCAGTCATGTCACTACTTTCATCCACAGCAAGAGAGTATGCAATAAAGTCTTTGCTTCTTTCACACAACTGTGTTCTTAAATCAGTGGCCATCTCACAAGCTCGATCAGCAATCGTATTTCTACTCAGGCTTACATTTGCCAGCATCTGCTTTTTGTCTGGACATAAGACGTCAAACACCTTGATCATGCAGCTCTTCAGAAATTCTCCCTCGGTAAATGGCCTGGCTGATTTGGCGATCTCCTCTGCCACGATAAAACTTGCTTTCACAGCAGCTTTACTTTGTGGTTTTGCACGGGTAAAAAATGTCTGCTGAAGTGTCAGATTCTTCTTTAACTCTTCTGCTCTGCATTCAGGTCTTTCAGGTTATCCTGATGTTTTGTCTCCTAGTGCCGTCTTAGATTAAATTCTTTAATTACAGCCACATTAGCTCCACAAATGAGACACACGGGTTTACTGGAAATGTCAGTAAACATATACTCAGCCTCCCATCGGTTTTTTAAAGCCTCTGCTTTCAGAATCAACTTTTCTCTTCGGCATCGTGAGGGCTAGCTTCGCAATAACTTGCAGCATCATAAGCTAGACTTGATTAACGCGGGAAGTGTTCGGCAAGGCAGCTGAAGTGCTGCATTATGGGATCTGTAGTTTATTGTGTTACCAGCGCTTCATATTGCTGGGCCATTAATAACAATAATATATAAAATGATCTCACGGGCTGGATATAATTACACGCTGGGCCGGATGTGACCCGCGGGCCTTGAGTTTGACACATATGCCTTAAAGAATCCATATTCCCAGTGATACCATCAGGATAGGGACAGAGTTCCAGGACCCCACTCAGCAGTATGAAGAGGAAGGATCTGGATTGGAATTTGACCTGAAGCCCACATGATGTAATCAAGTGCCCTAGCACACAGGAATTCTGTGGAAGTCACTAAGGTGTTTCTTTGCAGAAGTCAATGAAGAGCAGGAAGTGTGTTTGATAACTGTTGTCTTAAAAGAGTGATCCAGTCAAAATTCAACATTTTGAAGTAATATTCATTTGTCAAATTCAAAATAAATGGAATTTTAAAATTCTAATTCCTATTTTCAGTGCAAACAGTAGCAAGTATCATTGTGCTTTTGTATTTAACCTTAACAAAAAAACAAGAAAAATAAGCATTTTAATTTCCTCCATGCTTTTTAAGCACTCTGTTTAAAACAGTGCTATGCATTTCCTAAATGGTGAAGCTCCGTCCCATGTTTGCCCTACAATATGTTTCAGGTTTCTGTCCCTTTCTAACATTTCATTTTTCAACCAGTATATTTTTCCAGTACTAAACTCCTGCTTTTTTAAAGTCCTACCTAGAAAATTTTCAGTTACATCATTTGCACAAATATGTTGTTGTTAACATTGAAAAACCTCTCTGCTTGCAGTTGTATATTTTATTTGGCTAAAAAAGGTGCCCATGTCTAATACATCACATGGCCCTTTGGTGATACTATTTAAGCTAGGAATTCCAAAACTCACAAATACCGAATAGCCAAATGTTCCAAAGCTCTCCTCGTACACTAAACATGCAATATATCTCCTCCTTCTCCAAACAGAAATAGATTTCTCTCTGATTGGTTTGATAAATTTGACCCAAGATTTCCATTTGGAGTTATTGGAGTTCCTACTGTTTTTCTGTGTGTTGGTGGGCCAAACCCTAATCGCCCACATCTCCCAGGGAGGCCATAAATTATGGCAATGAGATGGAGCTTTGTATTCCTTCTGCTCAGAAGAAGGCAAATCTGCAGCAGCGTTATTTTGACAGCCCTGAATTTAATTCATTGTTTTATGACAGATGGGAAAAGCGTACATGCTCATAGTACTGATTTATGATCATTTGGGTCTGGAGGATTCTATAATTTGCAAGTAATGTGAAAACAGATGGATAGACAGACACTAAAGTGCAGGCTGACCTGGACATTCTCACTGCTTGCTCCAAATGGCATCCATATGGCCTCAAACCTCATTCAAGGAGATCTTCATTAGCAGACTTGGACGTATTTTTCATAAAACTCATTTATTGTTGAGAGGATGTTACTTAAGCCTGATTTGTGAGACTTTCATTGATGTAGCACAGCATTTGCCAGACTTCTGGTAGCTGAAGTACATTCCCCCCCCCCCAATTAAAAGCATTCTTCATTTTTAAAATTCTAAATGGCCAGACTACATGTTACATCCAAATGTACACATTTAATATGGAAAGGCAGCTTTTAATGCTTGTTGGCAGCCCATGGATGAAGAGCTGCTTGTATTTTGTATTGGAAATCAGCTTTGGGAAGAGGCATTTTTCAGGAGATAAGCAGCAGGGCTTATCTTTTCCCACACCTGCCTATTTACCTAAATCCCCATCTTATAGCTTTCCTTCCCTTTCAGATTTCTACAATGTGCTTGAAAAGATCAGCATCCATTGGGGAAAGTACTGGGCAATCTGAGAGGCAGTAGTGGATCTCTCAAGCAGTGGGATTAATTTACAAGGCAGAAGCTGAAAAGAGCAACACCCACATAGAGGAAGAGTGTTAGGAAATGAGAGAAAGCAGTGGATTTTTCAAGCAGAGCAATCCTGTTGGCAAGACAGAAGCTGAACAACAGCTCAGTGGCAGAGCTTGGCGTGTGTGGGGGCGGTGGGAGCGGGGTGAGGCCATGGTGCTTGGGATGTGGCTGCAGTGTACGTGGGCATGGCTACGAGCCAGGACGCCTCAAAAACACTGCCACCCGGGGTGAAGTGCCCTCGCTGCCCCCATTCCTATGCAACTGCAACAGCTAGTCCCATGCCCTGCCTCTCCCACTCCAAGGGACACACAAGGGAAAGAAACAGCTTAGGATTTTTTGGGAGTGTGAGTGGGAGACATATAAAAATAATTTCACTTATAAGAGCCTGTGTACAATGAAAAGCTTAGGGGCCTTTCCTCCCAAGCCATTATAGCACTATGGTTCCACTTTAACTGCCATGGTTCCATCCTATAGAATCCTCTTCAGTTTAGGGAGGGGCATTTAAAATTCTCAGACATCGCATTCCAGTGCCCCTACAAACCTGAAGAGGGAGTGGAATCATAATGGTATAATGGCATAGTGTGAAAGACTAAAGGAGAGAGCAGGATAAGGAAAAAAATAGATGTAGGTATGCAAGAAGAGCAAGGATGTGGATTAGCAAACAAACAGAAGTAACAATAAATATGTGCTGCACTTAGACTCCTGTAAAGTAACTTGCAAAATGGCAGTTAGTGAGTTGAGGTTTGCCGAGGGTGCTAACTCTAATTAAAATCAGCTAGTGGGGGGAGGAGAGAGCTAAGTCTCACTCCTTTCACTATCATTTCACTGAAAACACCCTCTTCCTGAAGCTGCTTTTTTAACTCAAAGGCCATTTCCGCACTACACTTTTATAGTGCTATTATTCCACTTTCAACATCCTATGGAATCCTGGGGTTTGCAGTTTAGAGAGGGGCCTTAGGGGCCTTAGAGGCCTTATCCCCCCTGGCATAAATGTAAATGAAAACAGTTTTATCTTTAAAAAGGTCTTTTTCCCCAGAGGGGTGCGTGTGTGTGTGAGGAATTCCTTATCAGAAAAGATCAGAGTTCCCAAACTTAACTGATTGCTGTCAGAGGAAAATTTGGAGCCATTTGTCTGTCTATGATCTATCCCTGGCTTTCATGTGAAGCAATAAGTCTGAAGGAAGAAACAGCAAATAAGAGGCAATGGCTTAACAAAATAAATGGTTTCTTTTAAACCGTATTGCCAGGAATGTGTGTGTATTTGCGTGTAAAAGAGAGAAAGACAGAGATAATGAGGCCCTTAGCACTCCATGGTGGTGTAGCATTATAGTGACAGACTCCAGAATGGGCTGCATCTCCCTGTGATCAATATTTTACCCACCCAAGCACACCCACTGACTACCCAAAACTGAAATAAAAGTACAGACTTTTGCATAGGAAATCATAGCATGGCAGAAGCAGGAAAGGAAGTCGTTGACTTTTTGTTGTTGCTGTTGTTGTTGCTGTTGTTAGAAAGAAGAAGTGCATTTCAAACAGAGCTTTATCACACTACACTGTTCTAGCAATATATTCCACTTTCAACAGCCATGGGAATATCCTATTTGCAATTTAGGGAGGGGCACTTAGAATTCTCAGCCAGAGTGCTCTTGGGCCTTACTAAACCACAAACCCCAGAATTCCACAGGATGTTGACATTGTAGCTAAACTGGAATATACTATAGTGAGATACAGTTAACAGTCTCCCACGGGACAAGAACAGACTCGCAATGATGGTGTGTGGGAAGCCATAACAGAAGGCACTATTATCATGATGCAATTGCAATTTACCTGCCCTGTGCAATAAAATTGTCCCCCATATTGTCTACAGGTTTATTTTACTGGCTCATCAAAGTATTTACTTGAGAATGTACCCTCTTGAACTCAGTGTGGCTTATTTTGATCAAAGAAGTACAATAGAAGTTCACCGTTAATTTCTGATTCTCCCCTCTCCTTGAAAAGATGGAATGAATAAAACATCTGTGAGTTTTTGCAAGAAATTCTTGTTTTTTAAAAAAGAAAAAGAAGTCAAGCATTAAAAGTCATCCATAATATCTGAAGTGTACATTGTGAATTTATATTTTTAACAAGCCTGCTTCAATCACGGTGCCTTTTTTTGGAGTGTGTAACTGTGTACTTTTCAACTAAAAAGAACTGCTGGAGGAACAATCTGCTGTGCCACTCTGTAAGAAGTATGGGAGGTTTGGTATGTACTCAACAGCTGATCACTAAAATAGTGGTGCCAAGTGAATGATAAAGGATAGGGTTGCTGTTGGCAGCCATTTTAACTCCCACAAATTAAATAAATGTATTTCAGAACATTTGGAGGCGGAAAACATGGTGGCCACTCCAGTTCTCTCCCCCTCAAACATTTCTTGCCTCACCTTGAAAGTACAGAGAAACAAAGCAGCTCATTCTGAAGTGGATGAAAACACCTGAGAAATGGTCTCTGTAAATCCAGGACAGCTCTAATGTTGTTTATTTTTATTCAAGTACTTATAGAAACCACAGATGTCAAGCAGCAACATCCCACTTTCTCCCTCTCACAGGGAAAAGATGAGTGCCTGAGCTAAAAATAAAAATCAAGGAAATGCACTCTCTGCTGCAAAACCTCTGTTTTACTCATTAATGCACATTTAACTGATTAATTGACTAAAACTTATATGATCAATCAACACGCTATTAGGATCCCAGGATTTTTTGTTCCTGTCAGAAATATTCCCATATCCTGAAGAAACTAATTTCAATTAAAATGGCTTTCAGCAATGTTTTAGGCCAAGCTAGCCTTTGACTGATGATTCATTTCTCATCAGCTTGGGCTCATCAGCAATGCTCTCACAGACCTCTAGCATGTGATAAAAATGTTTTGATAATTTCTGGTACAGTTACTCTGAAGTACAAACTTCTCGATGTTCAGAATCAACAAAGATCAGAACCTGTAAGTTTTATTCGCAAAGCATGGCTAAAATTTTACCGTTACATTGTTTTAAAGCACTTAAGAATTTAAAAAGTGCCCCAATTTTGCTCAAAGTGATCCAAACAACATTTTGAAGTAAGGAATAAAAGTTACTCCTCAAACCCCAAAATTACTAATGTCGGTTAACTGTCACATTGAGTTTCGTTATCTTGTTCTCGTCTTGTTACCTCCAAAGTAACATGCTTCATGTAATCTCATTACTTCCGAGACATTAGTTCCAAACTGCTGAAGATATGAAATTTCAAGCTGATGTGAAGAACTAAACTAATGTCTGTATGGCATTTAGTGCCCAGTCCTGAACATCTTAGTTCCCTGTCAAAATATCATGGTGGAAAATAGTAAAGATTTTGCAAAAAGCGCTGTCTGTGAAGACATGCCTTGCTTCAAGGCTGATTAGCATTTTGCTTCAAAACTGATTAGAGCTCATTTCCCATCAGGAGCTCTCTTGGATGCTCAAGGATGAGGATTTTCCACTTCACAGCTGGGGGTCCAGCAAAGAAGTTTCCACTAGACTAGCTTTGGGAAGTGAGCAATCCTCCAGATATTGGCATTGCTCCTCATTGGCTAAGTTGGCCAGGACTGCTTGAGACTTGCAGTCCAGCAACATTTGGAGGGCAAGGTAATCCCACTTCCACTCCAACAGCAGGGGAAGACAAGTATAGTTGAGTGGAAAGTTGGCAGAATTACTATAACTTTTCCTCTTCCCCTGGAAAATGATCAAGTGTTTTCCCAAAGAAGAACTATCAAGTGTTACTTGAGATTTGGTGACAGCTACCAATCTGTGGGCCATTCTTTTGTTTTCCATATTTGTTGACAGATTTTAGTTAGAACTAGAGTAGATTCTGTCTCTGTTGTTTGAAGCAGCTCTATTGGTATGCCATCTGTTCCTGATGGTTTATTTCTCCCAAGTACTCTGAGTGTAGCTTTCATTTCACTTTCCAGTTTTGACCATACGTTTTCCATACTTTGGCTCAATCATCAACGAGAATGGAAAAGACTAGGAACTGAAAGGGCAGCTATGAAGGAACAAGACAAGATTCTGAAGGATAAAGATATATCGTTGAATACTAAAATTAGAATTCTTCATGTTATCATATTTCCAATTTCTATGAATGATTGTGAAAGCTGGATAGTGAAGAAAGCAGTTAGGAAGAAAATCAATGCATCTGAAATGAGATGCTGGAGAAAAGTTCTACGGGCTTCTAAAAAGACAAATAAATGGGACCTAGAGCAAATCAAGCCTGAACTTCCCCTAGAAGCCAAGATGATTAAACTGAGGCTGATGTACTTTGAAAATACCATGAGAAGACGTGATTCACTAGAAAAAAACAACAATGCCTGGTAAGGTAGAAGGCAGTAGGGAAAGAGGAAGACCACATTACAGGTGGATAGACTCAATCAAGGAAGACACATCTCTGAATTTTCAAGACCTGAGCAGGGCAATTGATGACAGGGTGAATTGGGGACTTCTTATCCATCATGACACCATAAATATGTTGCATGCCAAGGCTACCTCTACCACTATTGAGACAGATTTAGGTAACCTAATGTACATGACAGGTAATGGGAAGGCAGAAGCAGCAGTAGCACAGTGGCTATTTTGTTGGAACACTCTCCTCATCACAATTACTTTCTTTTGGAATGGAGTGCAAAGCAATGGATGCACCATGCAGTCCACACTGCACCTCCTAAACTAGCCTGCTGCTATTAAGTATGAAAGAGGATGGTTTTACATCACCAGTACTGAAGCAATTTTCAGCTGGGGCCCCTTTCCAGTACATAATTACAACACTATGATTCTATTTAACTTTCATAGCTGCATCCTATGAATCCTGGGAGTTGTAGTTGGAGAGGTACTAGAGATCTCTGGCTAAGAATTCTAAATGCCTCTCCCTAAACTGCAAATTTCAAGATTCTATAAGATGTTGTCAAGGCAGTCAAGGTGGAATCATAGTACTTTAATAGTGAAGAGCTCCTGGGCATCCAGCCAGCATCTGTGGGTATCCTTCACCTCAGGCAGCCCAATGTCTTGCGCTCATCCTTTTGTAAAGAAAAATAATTCAATATGACAATCACTTTTTAAAAAGTAAAGTCTCATGGTATCCCTAATAGTTTGGGGTAAAACTCACTGTTCAGTTCTAAGTAGGTATACACTTCTTGTCATTGTGCACAACTGCTTTTAAAACAACAAAAATCTTGTCTTCCTGTTTTTGAAACTCTTTAGCACATGGTACTAGGGATATAACCCCAAACATATGTTGGATAATGGATCCCATCAAATAACTTCAGAAGAAAGGCAACCTGTGCTTTATAGATTATAGCAATGTAGATCATGAGGAATTAAGGTTTGCTCCAAAAGAAATGGGAGTGCAACAATATCTGACTGTCCTGGGGCATACCCTATACTCTGAACAAGAGTGCATTGTCAGAACAGAAAAGGAGAAACAGAATGGCTTTCCATTGGCAAGGGAGTCAGACAAGCCTGCATTACCATTGGCCCTCAGTTTCCATTAGGGTTTGGTTCCAGGATCTTCTGTGGATACCAAAATTCATGGATGCTCAAGTCCCATTCTAAACAATAGTATAGTAAAATGGCATCTCTCATAAAATGGTGAACAACTCAAAAGGTTTTATTTTTGGAATTTTTTAAAAAATATTTTCAAGCCATGGCTGGTTGAATCTATGGATGTAGAATCCATAGATATAGATGACCGACTGCATATCTCCTAACTATTAAATTTATATTCACACCATATCCTATGGAAAGCAGGCTTAGACTTAGAAGAAGCAGGCATGAAAACTGGGGTGAGGAATACCAACAATTTAAGGTATGTAGAGGACACCACATTATTTGCAGTCAGTAGCAAAGACTTGGAACAATTACTGATGAAAGTTAAGGAAGAAAGTGCTAATATGTATGTATGTACGTGTTACCACCATGAACTGACCTGGCCTTTGGTAACCTTTAGATATCATTTCAATATCATAATTCGGCCCTGCTATACCACCAGCCAAGTGTTTGTGAGGCCACCGAACAAGCACGACACTAGGCATGGCTATTAAATGCTGAATCATTTCTGTTTACACCTAAGCAAGCCAGAAACTGCCAGATCTGCTTTAGGAGACCTCCCGAAACAAACACCCTTATTACAAATGCGTGTTAAAACAAAGAGACCTCTGCCCCGAGCAGGCATCCTGATGAGCTAAGTGCTTAACTGCCAAGCTAGCTGCATTTGCATACTGGCCATACTATTGTCAATTCGGACCTTAACTTAATCATGTAAATTCTGACCTTTCGGAGACATTGTCTCAAGCCCAGACCTCATTGTTTTCGCCCAAGACCAGAATAGCCCACGGTTATACCTTCCCTAAATAAAAACTCCAAGCTCTGAGAGCTTCCTTGGACCGCTCCGGAGTCCTATCCAGCCTTGCCGTCACTTTGTTCTGCGAGCTCCCCTCGGCCGTCACGCCGGGTTTCCTTCTCTCTAATTGGACTTCTTCAGGACTATGAGAAAGGTGGCGTATCATCCATTTCCCACAAAACTCATTCCTTTTCTAGTTAGCTGAGTGGTTGTGTTTTCTTAATAATTGCTATCTGTTTAATAAATGTTATTGTTGCCATTTCAAACTGTTTGACTGCTCACTGACCTGAACCTGTATACGTTGGGTAAAAGATTCCCACTAAGTTACCCTGCCTCTGGTTAGCTTAAGAGAGTGCTCCAGCTAATTTCTCCATCTTGTTTGTGTTGGTTTGGTTGTTTGGGCGCCCCTCCCGGGACCCTCAATTCACAGGGTAACATATGTACTTAGCATCATCTTTCTCCCAGCACAGGATTCAAGGTAGCATTGCTGTTTGTTGTTGTTGTGTGCCTTCAAGTCATTTCTGACTTATGGTGACCCTAAGGTAAACCTATCACAGGGGTTTCTTGGCAAGTTTTGGTCAGAGGGAGTTTGCCTTTGATTTTGCCTTCCTCTGAGGCTGAGAGAGTACAGCCTACCCAAGGTTACCTAGTGGGTTCCCACGGCCAAGGAGGGATCTGAAACCTGCTCTCTAGATTTGTAGTCCAGTGCTCAAATCACAACTGTACAACTTTTTAATGACACAATACAACAAAAAACTCTTAGTGTAAAAGTTAAAACATAGTTAAACCAAACTTTTATTTTATAAACCTAAGTTAAAAACACAAGTTCAAAGCAGTTTTAAAAACACATTTGAAACATAAGAAAAGAGAAACATAACACACACACACAATAAACGCTATATCCACCAAACCACATTAAATAAAAAAATCTTTACATGCTGGCAGTCCTTAAAAAACAGTCCTTAAATAAAAAGGTCTTAATCTGGCTGGTGGAAAGCAAGCAAGGAAGAAGTCAACTGGATCTTGAAAAGTCTATATGTAGGCTTACAAATGAATCTTAAAAAGACAAAACCAGTAACCACTGGCCTTTTCCGCACGAGAGAATTAAAACGGCACAGTGCGTCCCCTATGGAGGTCGTCTGCACCTTGGAGCGGACTAGGTTCAGACTACTTACCGGAGATCTGCATCTCAGACCGCTCCGAAACTGGTCCTTCGTACTTTTTAAAGACCAGAAAAAAGAGGTTTCTCATTTTTCCAGAGTGCACCATTGCGTACCTGCTCCCTTGTGCAGATTCGCAGGCTCGCACCAATGCAAGCCTGCGATCTGCGGAGGGCGGGCTTTAGGTGTGGCGAGCTTCAGCGGCTGATCAGGACCCACGACCAACCGGAAGCCACCATTTTGGAAGCCAGAGTAGTGCAGATCTAAGACCTCGCACTGCTCCAATTCACCCTGGACCAGACCGAGGAGCCAGAAGATCCGGTGAGTAACAGCATGGAGCAATTCCCTTGCCTTGTGTGGAAATGGCCACTGATGATCTTTGTAATTTTTAAGTGTGTAATGAAGACACTGAAATACTCAAAAATTTTGCATACCTCAGCTGAGTCGTTAACCAAAATGGAGACTGTAATGAAGAAATCAGAAGAATACTAAGACTGGGAAAGGCAGCCATGAAGACACAAGATTGTTAAATGCAAAGATACACAGGCGTACAGATGGGGGGGGCCATGAGGGTGGTCCACCCCAGGCAGCAATTTTTGGCAACCCCACATGTGACGTGGCCATTCCCCTGCCCCTCTGCCCCACTTCACCCCGCCCTCCCTACCTGAACTGCAAACTACGCAGCTGAAGATATATTATTAAATACGAAACTCAGAATAATTCAGGCCATAGTATTTTCAATTTATATCTATGGTTGTGAAAGCTGGACGGTGAAGAAAGCTGATTGGAGAAAAATCAATTCATTTGAAATGTGGTGCTGGAGAAAAGCTCTATAAATACCAAAGAAACAAACAAATGCATCTTAGCCCAAATCAAGCCTGAACTCTTGCTAGAAGTGAATATGCCTAAATTAAGACTGGTGTACTTTGGACATATCATGAGACATCTTGACTCATTGGAGAAGAAAACAATGCTTAGTAAATTGCAAGGCAGTAGGGAAAGAGAGAGACCACACTACTGGTGGATTGATTCAATCAAAAAAGGTCCAGCTCTGCAAGACCTCAGCAGGACAGCTGATGGCCAGTGATCTTGGAGATCTTACATTCAAAAGATTGCCATAAGTTGAAGTTGACTTGACAGAAAATAACAATAATACAAAGCTTCAACCTGTAGGCCCTTGTTTTTATGGTATGTAGGTAGGTTTATTGCTAGAGAGGTGGGGATGGGGATTGTCTTCTGTGGAGCTATTCCAGGCCTACGATATTACTTACCTTTTCAGGATTTCTATATAGTAAGTAAAACATTGCAATCTTCTTGCTTACAGAGCTGTAAAAATCAGCAGGCCATGTTCTGTTCTGCTGCTCAGTAAAAAGCAGCCATCCTCAACCACCCACTGTTTTGGCACAGAGTGCAAATATATTGAGATGATTGACAACCATATGGACACCTGGCACTTATTAATTTTATTTTATTACAATGCTTGCTGAATGAAATGAGATATTAAGCTACTTGTGTTACATTTTTTTGGATGGTTTGCATTAACTTCAGTGGTCTCATCCTCATCCCACACTCCACCCCTGACAAATTCTCCCAAATTTTCTGTGTGGTGTTCAGTGTCTCAGGACTTTTTCCCTACTGGAAACATTCCCAAGACTGAAAGCCTGTGATGATCAAAATTAAAATACCTTTCAACAGTTTTTTTTTCCAAGTTTCTTTGTTGTGATTTCCAAAGGTGCAACGAAGGCCTATCACTGTTTTGTGTTTCTTCAACAAACAGCATATGGATCCAGATGCCACATTTATACAATTTTTGCCTTTTTTCTCAGGGTCTCCTACAGAAAGATAAAAATATCAGGGTGACATAATCAAGCACAGGCTTTTCTTGGCTAGAGTTTTACTTAGTGGTTTGAACATTGGACTACAACTCTGGAAACCAGGGTTTGATTACCCACTCAGCCATGGAAACCTGCTGGGTCACCTTGGAAAGTGATGCTTCCTTTGCTTCAGAGGAAGGCAAAGGCAAACTCCTTCTAAACAAGTCTTGCCAAGAAAACCCCATGACAGTTTCACCTTAGTGTCATCATATGTTGGAAATGACTTGGAAGTACACAACAACAACAATCCTCTGTACAGGTAATATCCATGACAGTCATAAACAAACTCTTCACATAACCCAATGTACATCATCCCATTGCCTTTGCCCAGAGGCCACTAATCTCTGCCCTAGCAGCGTTTCCAGATCTCACGCCCTGTTCTCTTTCCTCAGGCCTGCTGAGAATGAGTTCAGGCCATAGCAAAAAATCACACCCCCTCCGAGTTGCCTGCTCATTCCCTAAAGATTCCCTGAGCCTTTGTGCAGAGAAGAAAATACACAGTCACTTCCACCCACAACCAGCATCCCCCCAGCCAAGATCTTCACTTCACCCAGAGGTTGGCCCCCTCCCACATCACTTGTCCCTGAATGAGCAGTGTAGACCAGCCAAAAGAGGTTCACGGCTGCTTTTGAAGACAGAGGCCCTTTCAGCACCTTACTTGTTCTCAAAGCCATTGTGTGGGGATATGGGAAAAGCCTCTCCCAGGAGGAGAGCATGACAGAAGCACTCCCCTCCGCTCCGGCTGCCTGCTGGATGGGAGGAAGTGCGATGGCTCCACCTCTCCCTTCCACAGTGCAGCCCAGTAGTTTTCCAGAATGCACTGGAGGAGGAAGTGCAGCCATTGTGCTTCCTGACATTCTGCACTGCAGGTAAGTGTGGGAGGGAGATGGGAGGATTGTGCAATCATGGTTCATTGATGGGAGAAACCCATCAATGATTTAATCTGTGATTGTAAGGGGTGACCATGGGATTGCGATGTCATGCAGAACCATCATCGCAATCCCATGGCCATTGTGGGCTGTGAGTGGGGTGCAGAAAGGGCCAAAAGAGTTAGAGAAGAATTGAGAGAGCTCCTCCTCTTCTTCCTTCTCTTCTGGTACACAGTGGGCTGGTCTCTGTTTCTAGTCACCACCATTGTCATTAGAAGCCTTGCTTTTTACCTGTGGCTTCTTCTAACTTCATCTTCCAATGCACCCCTCTCATTTCCTTCCTCCCCACTCTCTTGTGCTGCTGTGTCCCTTTGCTTACCTGCAGCTTCTGTTCCTTTACTTGGGCTCCAGTTCTGCTCTCTTTTGCAGCAAGAGCAGGTTAACTAAAAATCTGTAATAATGTATAACACATAATTTTGTGTATCGTTATTTTCTTTGAAAATTGCTGATTTTACAGTAGATTCAAAACCAGTGGATAAATAATGATAGTAATGAGAAAGCCAAAAAATACATGCAATATAGTTGGATCCTGGAACATTTCCAGTCCACTGAGGACCAGTAATTTGTAGCATCTTTCATTCCCTGTGACATTTCACAGACAAAAACCAGGACATGTGTGGTCAAGCAAAATCAGAGTGTGGTCAAGATGGCAAAAGTTGTTAAGAAGGCAGAACAGACAAACCAGGAGAGATTGCAATGGTTTGCTTTTGCCTGAGTCTATTGGGATGGGCAAGATTCCGTTCCCCCTCCCCTCCCCCTCCCCTCCCCTCCCCCTCCCCTCTTCTCCTCTCCTCTTTTCTCCTTTCCTACTGCTTTTGTACTTTGAATGAGTGCAAAAGTAATGAAAGTAAGTCAAGCACAAAGGAGAAAAGTGGAAGGAGGAAAGAGAAACTGAGATATTTAAAAAAAATAGCTGAAAAGTGGAAGAACAGAGAATTAATCAGGCCAGCTGGAGAATATGATTCTCCTCCCTCCATCTTATCAGTCCTGCTCCTCTTCCTTCAGGGGAGAGCACTTCCTTGAAAAGTTTTTGTCACTGTTCATTGTGGACTTCTGGCTCCTGATGCTGCAGACTGCTTCAGAACAGCTATGACAGATTCTCCATAGGTCTGCCTAGCTACTTCCCTCTTAAGGCTTCTCAAACTGTGGTTGGTGCTATAACTCAACAAGAGAGGACCATAACTGGGGAAATACTGGGCTGGCCAATACTTGCTGCTTCAGAGGTCACTGAATAAGCAACTCTGTTGCCTTGTGACTGAATTTTGTGGAGGCATTTTGCAGGGGAGATTTGTGGGAGAAGTCTGGAGTGCTGTTTCAATGCCTACTTAAGACTACTAAATATGGATGGTGAAGTAGCTGCTGCGGTCACCTGCAACAGCTGTGATATGTTTGTGTTCATGCTGGAAAATGTGGGTAGCTGCATGTGCAGCAAGTGTAAGTTGGTAGCCCTTTGGAAGAGAAGGTCCAGCAACTTGAAGCCTATGGATCTACTCTTCAGCATATTAAGGAGCATGAGATTCTTTTGGACAGAGCTGAGGAGACTATCTTGGATGAGAAACACACAAGGAATGTCTCTGAGGAGGAGGTCAGTTCCCAAACACAGGAGGTAAAGATCTGGAAGAATATGACACACAGAACTAGAAAGGCCAGGGATCTTTCTCTAAGTTTGGATCTACAGAATTGATTGGACACTCTCTTCCTTGTTGGTGCGGACAAAGAACAAGAAGAAGAGCAATAGTGTCAGTCCTCAGAGAATGTTAAGAGGACCTTGAAAGATTCAGCACATGGATTGGCCCCTGCCAATCCCCAGATAAGATGTGTGATGGTGGTAGGGCACTCCTTGCTGAGAGGAACACAAGCAGTGGTTTGTAGGTCTGACAGGATATCTGGAGAGGTGTGCTGTCTCCCTGAGGCAAAGATCCATGATGTAGCAGAGTGGCTGACAAAACTCACCAAGCCAACTGACAGGTACTCTTTCTTTTTGTCCCACACGGGAACCAATGATGCTGCAAGGCACAGTCTTCAGGAGATCATAAGGGATTACGAGGCTCTAGGTAAGAAACCAAAGAACCTTGATGCACAAGTTGTCATTTCATCTCTCCTCCCAGCTGAAGGAAATGGAAAAGGAAAGGAGAGAAGAATAGTGGAGGTGAACAACTGGCTTTGCAGGTAGTGCACTAGGAACAGTTTGGTTTCTTGGACCTTGGTCTGTGGTTTCATGAAGATGGAGTTCTGGCAAGTGATGGATTGCAACTCACAGTGGTTGGCAGAAACATTTTTGCTAGGAGTCTTACAAACCTGATCAGGAGGGCTTTAAACTGAATTATGTGGGGAAAGGAGACAGTATTTTTGAGGGTAGGATTTCATCAAGTGTTGGAGATAATAGCCTGAATATTATCGAAAGAACTAAGCAAATAGTACAGGAACTTAATAGTGGCAGGGAAAAAAAAACTTAAATAAGCAGTTGGGGGAATGACCAGTGGTCTCAAATATCTCTCCATCAATGCATAGATGATATAATAGGTATCACTGAAACCTGGTAGGATGAATCTCATGATTAGAATGTAGCAATAAAAGGGTATAATCTATTTCAGAGAAATAGACCCAACAGGAAAGGAGGAAGAATAGCACTATATGCCAAGGATGTTTACACTTGTGAAGAGATCCATGACTCAAAGCCAGGTTGAGAGTGTCTGGGTAAAAATTAAGGGGGACAGAAACAACAGCGGTCATTGTGGGGGCCTATTGTAGGCCTCCAAGCCAGATTGAGGACTTGGATGATGCCTTCCTGGAACTGACGACAAAACATTCAGAGACATGTAGTCATAATGCAAGTTTTCAACTATCCTTATATTTGTTGGAAGCCAAACTCTTCCAAGAATATAAGGTCCAACAGATTCCTCACTTGCCTTGCAGACAATTTCATTGTCCAGAAGGTGGAAGAAGTAACAAGGGGATCAACTATTTTAGATCTGATCCTAAGCAACAATGATGACTTGGTTAATCAGGTGGAAGCAGTGTGATCCTTAGGTGGGAGTCAGCATATTCTCCTGGAGTTTGTTATACAGCATAATTCAACACACATTCTAGTTTTTAAGAAAGTGGATTTCTGTAAACTTGAGGTAGGCCTGATTGTGATCCCATGGTCAGGAATACTAAAAGAAAAGGGAGTATGTAAGGTACATAATTGATGGGAGTTTCTTAAAAGAGAGATATTGAAGGCACAGTTTCAAACAATTACAGTGAGGAGCTAAAATGGGAGGTGTCTAAAGAATTTGGGAGGGATGGCTAAAGAACTGTCAACTGAGCTAAATTTCAAAGGGACCAAAGAGGAATTCAGATGAATATCCAGCACATGTAGGGAGAAAATCAGAAAAGCTAAAGCAAAGAATAAGCTCAGGCTTGCTAGAGAGGTTAAAAAACAATAAAAAGTCTTTATTTGTTACGTCCATAGGACCAAATCCAAAGAGTGCTCACCAATGAATGGCTTCTCTTCATCTGAGAGAGAAGTAAATGATGGACTACCACAGGGTTCTGTCCAGGACCCAGTGCTATTCATCATCTTTATAAATGACTTTGATGATGGAATAGAGACCATTCTTATCAAATTTGCAGATGACACCAAATTAGGAGGGGAACAGGATCAGAATTCAAAATGACCTTAGAGAGCTGGGCCAAAACTGACAAAATGAATTTAACTAGAGAGAAATGTAAGGTACTACACTTAGGCAGAAAAAAAATGAAATGCACAGATATACAATGGGTGACACCTTGACTGACTATAGTACATGTGATAGGGATCCAGGAGTCTTAGTAGACCACAAGCTGAACATGAGATAGATTAGTATTATTAACCCCTGCTGCAGATGCATGGGAAAGACTCAAGCTTCATGTTACAGTTCTGTGATTATTTTTTCTTCCCTCTACTTAGAAAATGTAAAACAAACAACCTGGGGAACAGGCAAACAGACAGAGAAAGGGCAGACAGAGGGAATCTCATTAACCCTTTCCCACAGCTGTTATCATTTTGATACTACTTCTGTTTTGAAGTTAAAATCACCACTTTTTTTCCCATGAAGAAAGGACATAGGTCAGTTCCAGGGGTGCTTTATCACCTCTCCCTCAGGATGAAAAGGCAGATAGATATTTGGGGGTCATTCTGAAATGTAAAAGAGAAAAGAGTTAAACAAACTGCTTGAATCAACAGTGAAAGCTAAAAGCTAAAAAAGCCAATCTGCTTCTAGGCTGCATCAATAGGACCACAGTGTCTAGGTCAAGGAAAGTAATAGTACCATTCTATTGTGCTTTGGTCAGATTTCACCTGGAATATTGTGTCCAGTTCTGGACACCACAATTTAAGAAGTATATTGACAAGCTAGAATATGTCCAGATGAGAACAATCAAAGTGGTAAAAAGCCTGGAAACCATGCCCTATTAGAAGCAGCTTAGGGAGCTGTGAACGTTTAGCCCGGTGAATAGTTTGTTCAGAAGTGACATGATAGTCATGTTTAAATATTTGAAGGGATGTCATTATTGAAGATGGTGGAAGCTTGTTTCTTTTGCTGTCCCAAAGACTAGGACACTGAGCAATGACTTCAAAGTTCAGGAAAAGAGATTCCAACTAAACATTAGAAACATTACACTTATTGATCATATTGAGGAAAAGAATTAAGAACTGTGTGGAAGCAACTAGTTATTTTGGAAACAGTTACTTCCAAGCTTTTCTTTTTGATCAAAGACCTTTCTTCACAGACCTTTTGAAATTTTGTCACTCACTTAGAATCTTTTCAGACTTTTTATTTATTTTAGTCTCTCCTGGCTTCAGTTTTAGGTTCTAGCATTGCTCTATGATTGAGTGGTATGTTTCAATTTTACTGCTACTGTACTGTAACCTTCCCATAGAACCTTGCTTTGGAGCAGCAGATAAATATGGTAAATCCACAAACCATCATTAGTGTGAATGGTTGCCCAGGTCTGGCTTTCACATACCCAAGCTGCATGGCTAATTCACCACTAAGGATGTTTCCAGGCAGAGAGCTGCCTCCACTCATGCTTAAAAAGCACTGTGCAGTTATTGTAATTTTTTTTAAAAAAGGACTTTGTCTCCTTTTTTGGGAAAAAAAGGAGAAGAAACTAAGGAGAAATACAGGGGGGCTGCAAACTGACAGCAATGATGCCTGGACCTCCTGTAAATTTCCATGAATGAGTCAGTGCAACTGCAAAGGAAAAGTCTCATCTGGAAGCATCTGGAGTGAATTTTACTCAAAATTCTCAAATTAAGAACTTAGTGACCCACTGAGCTGAACAAGGGCATGATCCAACAGCTTTTGCTACGTGCCTAGAACAGGGTCAGAAGCAGGTGGGTAGGTGCCTGGTAGGCTGTGCTTATTTTTGTTATGTCACAGGTTACAAAAATTTAATTTTATCAACTGTTCCAGAGATAATTTGTTTATTTTGAAACTTCTGATCATGGGATGAGTAAGAAAACCACCCATACTGGAATTGAAGACATCGTTAACACCTCCCACCAAAAATATCCCCAAATGCCAAAAAGGCATACTAACAAGATGATATTAAAGATGGAAGGCTATAAATATAGGTCTCATCACTTTCTGAGTGCTTTAGTCCTTCCTTAGGATAACTGTCTTGCTACACCCCTGCCACTGCTGTGTACAAAATGCTTCATGGGCATTGGACTAGATTGAGCAAAGGATGGGAGGAAAGCATATTAATGAATTAGCAAATCAAACATAGGAGACATTAATTTTAAAAGCAAGAATTGGCATTCTGTTTAGCAATTATTTTATAGTAAACCCAAGTTTCAACACTGTAGTTGCGCTAATTTACTTTTATAGTTGCTACACCATTGCTCTCTAAACCTACTTTGTAAGCCATGAAGCCACCACAACAGAGGAATTGAGAAGGCATTGGAGAGAAGGTAGATGAGCAATGATATGTCCTCCTGTTGCCTCATGCAGTGCTACCAGGAGAAGACTGGGTTTGTCATCAGTCACTGCCCCATGCTCTAGAACCACAGAAATTCTTTTGTCAATAGGGCTGCGTGGCCTAAAAGCTAAATTCTGGGGGTGAACATTGAGAGCTACAGTTGCATTGTTGTAGCTACAGCGTCATAGTATGTCTTACAATGCAAAATCTCGGTCAAGAACTCCGTTCAGAACTGATATAAGAGATTTCTTTAGAAGGATAAAGAGATCTCCCTTTTTGTGGTATGTGTCATGATTGTCAGCAATTATTGTTGCTCTCTGCCTTCAAGTTACCTCCAAATTATGGAGATCTTAAGGCAAACCTATTACAGGGTTTTCTTGGCAAGATTTGTTCAAAGAATGTTTGCCATGGCCTTCCTCTGAGGCTCAGAGAATGTGACTTGCCCAAGGTTTCCATGGCTGAGGGTATTCAAACTTTGATCTCCAGAATCACAATCCAGCACTCAAACCACTGCAGAGTGCTGACTCCTATTGTCAGCAAAACAGCATTGTATTTTAAGAGGTGTCATTGCAGTCACTTTGACACCTTGTTGAGTCAAATAAACACAGGTTAAAAAGTGCTCCACCTAGTCCGAACCAAGGGGGTTGTACCTTTGAGACTGTAATCTGGTATATTGTATGGCCCACAGTGCAGGCCCCCTGGATTGTTAAATGTTAGGCACAGGATAGGAGCCGAGGATCTGTCCCAATGAGATGGTGATGTGTTCCATAATGGATCTCCTATATTTTTCAAGATGTACCCAGTAGTTGGATGGCGTAGATCTAGATCAGTGTAGAAGAGGTGGCACTGATCTCTTTTCCTTGCTTCATATCCTTGACACACCCAACTCCCAAAGAATACATGTCTTGAGGGAAAAACCATAGTGCCTCTATGCATTTTATTTTTGTGTTAGAAATAGAAGATTGAAAGGAGAGAAAATTAAATCAGGGAAATGAAATAGGAAGCAATTTTTGTCTACCAACTCTACCTTGTCAGCTTCAGTGCAAATCTCTTGCCTGCAAATGCAGTGCATATTTTCCTCCTTTCTTTTAAATGCAAGAGATCTGATAACAGAGATCTCAGCATTATGCCTACTTTGGCTCAGAGTATCTGAAGCATTTTAGTTGGTTACATTTACCCCTTGATCTATCTCTTCTTCTAGAAAACACACTCCTGCTGGTAACTGAGGTCACATAACAGACCACAGAACAAATCTCACTCTCACTAACTTTAATGGGAGTTTTGCTGGCTTAAGGATTGTTGGGTCAAATGTTCCATCATTAACAGCTGCAGTGCAAATAAATTATTTTTTTCACTTGACAAGTGGAGCTGGAGTTCTTCAAATGGGTGCATTGACTCAGAAAGATAGTTAGGAAAACTGAAAGTAAACCAGCAGGGCGAGGAGGTTGTCATCAGTCTGGCGGTTGTCTGAGACACAAAGTACTCATCCAAAGATGGGGGAGTTGGGGGTGGAGGGAAGTTCTACCATGAAGCATGATGACAGTTTGGTTTTGCTGAGGCACATTATGGTTTGGGGGAGGGAATGGGAGGAAAAAAAGAAGAAGTGATGTTTCCCACTGCTTTAAAACAGAAGATACTTTTTTGGTAGAAAAAAAACCCTGTCATGACATCTTTGAATTTGCACTCTTCTAGAACCATCCACACCTTTTTCTATGCTCCAGACTTGAAACGATATTCCTCTAGGTCTCATGCAAGTATGTAAATAGGTTACAGCTTTCAACCACCAGCCAAAGGCATTGAACAAATATCTTTGACTGTTATTGAAGCAAGATAGAAAGAAAATGTCTGTTGATATCTTGGCCATGGAAAATATGCAGTGGCTTGCTTTTATACCGTGAAACAGAAAGATTCACTTTATGATTTTCTTATAGTGGTTGGAGTACTTAAGGTTCCCTTAAGCATTTTGTTTTGTCTAATACAGGGCAAGTGAGAAAACAGAGACTGAATTCTTTTGGGGAAGACACAAGGTTTCTATAAACTTTCAGTCTTGGCTACTCATTGGAAGACTTACATTTTTTTCTCTCCTTCCTCACTCTCTCTTCGTTCATGGGGTCATATGGGTATTTCCATATACCATATACCATATACCTCATGTTTATTGAGTCATGAGGATTTGTAGTTGCGTGCTTCCCTCAGGTAGTCTTTTAGTCTTACAAGCTCAAGATACGAATTGCCTTAGCTCTGTTTTATTGTCTGAAATACAGTATTTTGATTAAGAGAAAAGACAGAGCAGATTTTTTTTCCAAAAAAGAGAAAAGGCTAAAACTATGAAGATACTTTTCTGTATGCTTAATTTTTTATTGCTCTTTACAGATGATATTTATAACCCACCCAGCCATATGTGGTTATAAAGATTTATTATGGGTCTGTGGAATAAGTTCTGTTAATGTGTACAGTAAATGTCCGAGGTTTAGCTTTGTAAGCCTTAGAGAGTTGTTATAATATGAAGCTATTTTGATAGAATGCCAACCAGGGTAAAATTGGAATGGTGCCTTGTATTGACAAGGGAAGGTACGCTAAATGTGTATAAGTCTGTAGACATGGTGTGTGTGGTTTTTGTTGAATGTGCTGGAAACTAAAACTGCCTCTTTTCTTTCTTCTAAACAAAGCAATCCTAAATACCTGAAAAACAGACAGACTGAAAAATAAAGACACATATTTAAAAGATTGCAAAGATATTTATATTTCTGAATTTCTGCCGTATGCATACAATTCCACAAACACAAAAAGTGACTGAAATATTGTTTGCACATTGGAAACTCAAAGATTTTCTGGGCTACCTTGTTAACATGTCATACAATCTTGCCATGCTAAATATACTAGGTGACATCAAAATAAAATGCACTCTTTGGAAACAAGTGTGCTACTGTAGCTTTTAAAAGTAGCTTGTTTCCTGGCAACCTCATGATCAAATTGCAGCATAAATCCAAATCTCATTAACAGCACAGTTTTTAAATCTTATCATTCCATTTTAAATAAATTTACATAGTAAAATAAAATCAAACTTAACAACGGTCTATTTTGAGAACTGCAAAAAAGGGCCTCCTTTCTTGTGTGACATCACTCACAGACTCATCACAACATCAGAACATGATTACTTCACAGCTTCATGATCCCTAGCTTTTTTCTTAGTTGATAACAACATTTGTAGCCAGAATGATGGGACTTGCTGGAGAAAGAAAGAGAGACCCTGTTTTAGGGTGCATGTGCGCGCGTGTGTGTCCTAGCTTGAAGACTGGCCTGAGTGTGTATGAGAAGGCCATCTCTATCTATTTATGAAGCAGTAATACAGGAGTACAGGCACTATCTACACGGGATAATTCACAAAATAGGATGTTTAAATTTTCCTCTACTGGTTGAATCTCCACTGCTGTTCTTTCCTCTTTGGCTGTATTCCTCTGATCTTCTCCCAGCCTGGATCTGCGTGGAATAAACCCGGTGAGATGGATGGATGGATAGATGGATGGATTTATTTATTTAATTTATGTACCTCCTGCCTTTCTTCCAATAATAGGAATCAAGGTGGCTTACAACATATTTTAAAACAATATGAATTAAAAACTATACAAAAACCTCAGTAGTAGTATAAATGCGAAAATTATTGAAAAGAAAATTAAACAATTTATGAAGTTAAAAAACATTAAAATTCATTAAAAGACTACAGTATATCCATATCATAAAATAGCATAGTACACCATTAAAATCTCCCTCCTGATCACTTGAAACCAAATGAAGTTTCTGAGCAGCTTTCAAAGATGGCCCAACATAGAGTACATTATAGTAATCCAAATGGACGTAACCAAGGTTGAAAGTGGCTAGGAGATGAAAAATGGGATGAAACCTGATTAGGACGTGAGAAGAATTGAATTGTCCTGCTTTCTGATTCTCATTTGCAAATGTTCCCCCTTCTGTCTGCAAGCATGGACTAGATCCTTGCTTTTTTCATGGGACAATATATTACTTTTCAAGACACAAAACTAACATTCAATGTCATTTTTTCAATCTTAAAAAACAAACATAATACACAAAGTTGCGAGTGTGGCATATTTCCTTGTAACAGGCTTTACAGATAAACACGTTGAAGATAGAGTTGTGGAAGATCTGTGTTTTCAAAGAATTTTTATGTATAATATTGATTTTAGCTCTGCAGTGTCAGCTTTAGCCACCTAAAATGTATATTCAAAGGCAAGCTCACTCTGTGAGGCAAACCATATACTTGCTTTAGATGCAAATGAAAGATTATTCCAAATGTTACCAATACACTCAGTCTTCGTTGCCGGACACATTTTCCTCTGAGAGGCATGCAACTGTAACATACAAACATTTTACAGTTTTTTATGTGTCCAGAAAATATTTTGCATACACCCTTCTTATTTTATTGTTCTTATGCCTTATGCTTTTTGATGTTCATTGTTTTAATGTCTCAGGGTCCAAAGGTTGATGACTTGACAGGCTAGTTCAGAAGTTTCATGAATTTCTTCTTCTGAAGGAAAACTTTTAGGATCAACGCAGTTCCCTTTTTGAAAAAGAGGAGACTGTTGATTTGCAAGCACTTAATACCTTAGTATTAAGTGCTTGCAAATCAACAATTTCCTCTTTTTCAAAAGGGGAACTACACACCTTAGTATTAAGTGCATGGTGGAGAAAAAAAAATGGAATCTGAGAAGATCTCTCAGAAATCAGAGAAGGGTCCTTGAGTTAAAGGGGCTAAAGGGGAAGACTAAGAAGAACCCAAGGAAAGGACAGGTGAAGTAATAGATCCAGGAACTTCCAGTCTGGTACAACTCTCCTTGTGAATGAATGAACACAGAAAAGTAGGCCATTTCCACACTAGACACCATTAGCGCATTGTAGCATTACAATTCTGGCATTGCCATTCATGCGATGCTGTCGGGTTAGGAATGCTCTTTTCTGCACCCTTCCACCTTAAGTGGATGAGTAGTGGTATTTCCACCGGTGTTCCTTCTGCACTACAGCCTCCGTGGCCACTCCCTGTGCCCACCTTCACCCTCCCCATTGTTTCAATAGGTGATTTGCTTCCCCTTTGGAAGCTGTACTAGCAAAGGAGTGTTGTAAGGGCAGGACATGCCAGTACAGCATTGCATTCTCATGCTATGATGCTTAAAAATGTTTTAAAGTTAAAAAAGTTTTAACTCAAAGGAGACATTTAAAATAAACACGGAGAGGTAATAGATTTCGAAGTTACTATGCCATAGGAGTTGCGGAGGGAGGGACAACCTGGGCATGCCCACAGCCCATCCACTTCTGGATCCACAATAACAGGAAGTGCTATCAAGTGCTATTACAGTTCCTCTCTAAGACGTCTGACAGGATTGAAGTGCAAATGGAGGCTCTTAAAGGATTTTTTGGAGGAAATAGAATATGACAGTTTTGCAACACTTGGGGATGGGATAGCAGCTGATAGTGATGATGTCATATGGTAGCATGGCTCCTGAACTGGAAACAACCCATTGTTGTTGTGCTATAGCAATGTCATGTGGAAATGATCATAGTGTGGGGCTCTGTATTTTGTTCAAGAATAGGTCTACCGTTCTCAAAATGGATGTGGCCAGCCTGAAAAAAGTACCAGTCATTCTTTGACTACAGGCTTCTATTAAAAATGTATCAAATGGTCATGAAGATATCCTGAAATTTACTTTTTAAATCAAATTGGCAAGGAATGGAAAGAGGAGGGCACTGCATCTACGTGTCTTGCACAGTGGTGGGATTTTATGACACAGAATTGTCATATTTTATCAATTATTTAAGGGGAAATTTTTAATTTGCTGTTTGCAAGGCACTAGAGACTGTGTGCATGCTTTTTAACATCAACATGAAGCCACTGGGGAAGATAATCATTTGAGAGGTGGGTTCTTCCATTATGTTGATAATACTTAGCTTTAACTCTCATTCTCAATTAGTGACAAGGAGGCTGTGGAAGTCCCATATCATTGTCTGGGTGCAGTGGAAGATTGGAAAGGAGTGAATTTTATCAAAACAAGATAGAAGTTCTGTTTGTCAATAGGAAAACCAGTTTTGGACAGGGATTGCAGCCTGTTCTAGATTGGATTGCATTCCCTCTGAAGGAGGTAGGATAAGTTCCACTGATAGTTGCAAAGCTGCACTGACTGTTGCAGTTTGTAACAATTAATGCAGCTTAATTTAAATTAATTTAAGCTTGCCTACTTTAAGTTCTGAATGCTTATGTGCTAGATAGTAAGTATATTATGAGAATAGAGGCATGCTAGTTCCAATTTAATTATATAGACATATAAGTTTGAAAGCTTGAGAGAAAACAGAAGTAAATGATTGGATCTAACAAACCCTACTGTGTAGGGTTAATGGCTGATACAATCAGTGATGGCAAGCAGCCAAGAGCCCAACCATACCTGAGATCGCATCCTAAGATCTCTGTTGTGATTGGAGAGAGACAAAGGTAGAGTGGAGATTATTTAGCTGATTGGCTGAATAGAAGCTGGAGAATAAAAAACAGAAGGCTTTTCAGGAACAAAGCACCAGATTTTGCTCTTGGCTGCTGCTGCATAAAGCAACAGCTGATAGCCTGAACTCCTGTAAGTGGAAAGCTGTATTCGTTTCCTGATGAAGCGAGTTGTTTAATACCCAAACAGATCAACTGACTAGTGGCAAAGGGCCCTCAGTGCCTCAGTCTAAAGAGATAGGGTTGAGGAACCTTGCCTGTTTCGGAGGAAGGTTCATAGTACAGAGGTGCTCCTGAACATAGTATTGCTCCTGAATGGCCAGGTGGCAGCTCTGGCCTATGATCAGCTTGAGCTGGTGTGACATCTGTGATTCTTCCAAAGGAAGACAGATTCTCCTCCCTCCTAGTTCTGTGGAGATTCTGAGCTCAGAGAGGAAAGGGAAGTGGTAAATGTTATCACACCTGCTAATCAAAAGGCTGAATTGCCTTTCAGTTAGATTGCTACAATGCACTGTATGTGGGGGTGCCTTTGAAAAAGATGCTACAGTTAGTGCCAGATGGAGCATCCAGACTGTCTGGTGTATGCTTCAACCTTCTTCAACTGCACTGTCTTACAGCTTGTTTTCAAGTTAAATTTTGATCTCCAATGCTCTAAATGGCTTGAAGCCAGTATACCTGAAAGAGTGTCTTTTCCAACTATTCCACTTTGGCAGTGATGACCCTGCTTAATCCTCTGCCATCCCACTTTCTCAAATGCTTGTAAAATTTCCCAGTTTATCTCATCTCATTTTTTTCCTGTTTTCCCTCTAACCTACTATAGTTGCTGCAAACTGAGTTCAAAGTGAAAAAGTTGTCTGCACTCAGTTAGCTCAGTAGAAGGGAGAGGAGAAGAGAGGAGAGTCTTTTGATTTCCAATAAGTTCAGGTAAAACTAATGCAGCCTCTCCTAGCTTTTAACAGAACAGTGTGTGCAATGTGCAACTCCAAATTGCTGCTTGAAGTAAGCAATAGAAATAAATACAACTTGTAAAATGCAGGGGAAAGGGAGAGTCCTGCCAGTTAAGAGGGTCTTTTCCTGAGGAGATCCTTTTCCAATTACAGTGCTTCAGAAATTTACATCAGGTAATCTCTCAGTCTTTCTTTCTCACAGGCACACAGATTTCCCCTATTTAATATCCCTAAAATAGAACCAACATTGCAGAGACTGGTCTGAAATTATTTTTTTTCTCCTCACCTCGGTTCTGATCTTTGTTTTGAGATTTGCATAATCTTTCTATTCTGAGGCTTAGCTTTATTCCCCCCACCCCCGCCCGTTTCCTATGAGAATCAGAAGTCCTGGGAATCCAAGTCTCAGCACTTGGGCCCAATAAACCCTAGTGCCACCACACCATGGATTTTTAAATGGCAGCTTATTGGAATTCTCACAGTGTTAGTACTCAATAGAAGAAGATTTGGCGCAGAATGCTGACTGAAAGGCACACTTAAAACTTCTATGCGTACCAGTTTTTCCATGCTCTGCAGTGTGAAAAGCAACAGGCTACAGTATGGGTTTCTGGTTTGACCGAAGACAACTCCGAGCTTGGACAGAGATTCTGGGAGCTGAGCTCCAAAAAAGCATTCCCCCAAGCTCTGAATCCCCTCTTTCAATGCTTTATTTTTAAAAGTGTTTAGGAAATGATTTTTCCAGTCCAATAGTAGTCTTGATACAGAAGTGAGAGGGAAAGCATTTGGTATATGTTCAGAAGCACTGCTGATGTCACAAGTGTTTCAGATGCTTACGGATTCCACCTTTCCCTGCAAAAAGCCTTTAGGACTCAGCCATAGTAAACTCTGGCACACAGTAAGGCCTACTTTCTACAGAGGTGAATCAAGAAATCTGTGAATAGGGGGCAATTCTACGTGTTCAGTGTGCCTCTTGTTGTTCCTGCCATGGAACACTGGATGAAGCTGAAGAGACATGTGGTTTGGACATTGGTTCCATGGTTTTCATATTAAAGGAAACTAGTGAATAATTAAGGGTTACCATGCTACAGGAAGGTGTATTTATTTTGTTGATCTACAGATACTCATGAATAAAAGTGTGTGAAACGGACAAGTTACTGGCATCGTTTGAGGTATTAGGAATTGTTTGTTCAGGATGCTATCCTGGAGCACCTATATGTGTGGTTCTCAGGTCACATACGTGGCTACTTTATATAGAATCCAGAAGAGAACAGATGAAAAGTACAAATCAGCTTTTTATTTGGGAGATAAATGTTGCAAGATAGAGTTTCCTTCTACCTCACCAGTTCAAAGTGACTTGGATCATGGCCCATAGTCTAAGCAGTGGAAGGGGGCCTCCCTTCAACATTGTGGGTTGAGCTCTCCACTATAGGCCAAAAAAACAACAACGCATTCCATTCCTCCTGTGATAAGAATGCATGAGTGGAAGCTGGGCTCTAACAGCAGAGGATGCTGAAAGAAATGTGGAGATGATGGAGCAGCTCGCTGCTGCTTTCCTTGCAGTGTCAATCCCAGAGCTTGTGTTCAACAACCAAAAAACAACTAATTACTTGTAATTAATTTGCTTCTGCAATAAAAAACAACAACAAAACTTTACACCACAATTGTAACTTAAGAAGGGATAACTCCATTCCTTTTGTTGTTAAAAACAAAAAAGAGACCTCTGGGCCCTTAAAGATTGATGAAGTTTTAATCATTAAAAGCTTTTGTGGATTCCACCCCACACTATCACAAGCATGGAGTGTAGCCACAGTTGGTAGATCTATACATAGATAGATATACAGTCCTCCCTCCACATTCATTAGTTTGACCTTCACAAATGTAATTATTTGCAAGGTATGTGCTTGCCTCCCACCCCATTCCCTTGCATTGCTCACCCTAGGCTTGCAAGGATTGTGTTTGAAATGGACATTTTTTCCGTTTGGGTGAGCAAAGCCACCACCCCCCCACTGCTGGAGGCATGTCCTCTCTGCCATGTGGCTACACCTTCTGCTGTGTAATGGCTGCTGTTTGGTCAGGTGCTCTCTTTGCTCCTACCCTTCCTTTTTGAAGATGGCCACCAGAAGTAGCTAGAACACTAGAACTCTGCTCTTCTCTGTCTGAGGGGAAAGTACTTGTAAATCATTTACCTTGTTCCCCCCCACCCCCGCCACACTGAATGCTTAGGCCAGAGGCAAAGGAATGGGAGGGGGAGCTGTGAAGAGGAATTGCTTGGGGAGGAATTAGCAGTTTTTCCACTTTTGCAAAGGTGCTCCAAACCCTCATGAATGCGGGGGGGGGGAGGTATTGCATATGGTGAGGGAAATGAAGTGTAATGAAAATGCAAAAAGTAGCAGTGAGTGATTTTCTTAATAGCAGTAATTCGACAGTTGTTAAGAGGGAACAAAAACATTCAGTACTGATAAGCAGATTAACATATACACAATGATGAAAGATTTTTGTTTAGGGCTGCTGTGACTACCTGTTCATCATCAAGGCTACCTCCTCAAAAAAGAATACCAAAAATTATTTTGTAGTGCAACTGTAACTTTTAGTTACTTTCATAGTTACAGAGCTATGACCTCATAAAATGAGGCAGGAGGAATATCACATGGTTTAAATTCTATGTCATGCTGCACCTTGTACTGATGAACAAAAACAGCAGACTTTTTGTAAAATAACCAAAAGTAACTGCTTACTTACTTAGGAGGGCTTACTTTTACAATGTAATCATAATGATTATTTGGAAGGTCCTTGGAACTAAAACTAAAAATAAAGACATTTTAAAAGTAATTTTTCAGGTTCTGGTCTATCTATACCTTTCTTATTTTCTTGTAGCAGCATTTCTCGCTTTGCGCTTGGTGTTTCAACTAATTACTGATCTCCTGAGGAGGAGATAATTTCATTAGCTGATATTCAGCAGGGTGTGGTGAGCACGACATAGTTGCTAATCACATCATTACCATAATGTATAGTAGGAATGGAAAGAATATTAAAAAATGTTCAAAAATTCTCAAAAAACCATGCTTTTTGAGTGTTAAGGAACTCATATCAGAGGAATCCTGGACTGATGAGAATCATCACAGTTCAGGACTTTGTGCAAAATTTACATGTGGTAGTTTTGTACAGAAAACAGCATTTTCTGAATACGAAACAGTAATTTTTGTGCAAAATTTTATAATCACAAGGATATTATTTTCTGTACAGAAAATGCTGCTAAAAAACAACCATGTGTGAATTTTTCAAGGATGTCAGAAGATGCACAAGGAGGAGAGACTTATTTTGCTCACCTCATATTGTGCATTAGAAAATGTCCTGAAAGGTACTTTACATTCTGGTTCAGTTTCAACCTCTGGCCCAAGAAATAAAATTTAACAGAACTGAAATTAACATCTTGGTTCCAATCTTTGGTCTGAACTAGGATGTTCTCTACTTCAAATCCTACTTCTGTCATTAACACATGAAGTTGCTTTTAGTAAACGACTCCTCTCAGGCCCTTTCCGCAGCTTACCTGTTTTTGGCGCTGGGATGCGGGGATTGCGTGAGCAGCCTCTAGCGAGAGGATCTCACATCCCAGTTCCTTCAGCTCCGCAGCTGCTGCCTGCTTGTGCGAGAGCCCCTCCTCTTCCTTCCGCAGTGCAACCTGGGAGTTTCCCAGGCTGCGCTGGGGCACGAAGCATGAGCACCACAGCTCCGGAGCTCTGCACACATGGCAAGTGCGTGCAGGGCCCCAGGGCAATGTGCGATCATGCACCATTTTTGGCTCACAACCGAAAATGAAGAAGTGTGCGATTGGCGCCTGCCAGACCCTGGAGCGTTGTGCGATTGTGAGTGCATCATGTGGACCACTCTTCACAGTTGCACGACTCTCGAGGGGCCCTTTTGCATGACAAATGCCATGTGAAAAGGGCCTCAATCTCAGTCCCTAGCTCATCTGTATCCTGATATAACTTAGGGCATTTCCGCATTACACTGTTATAGTGCTATTATTTGCTTTCAACATCCTATGGAATCCTGGAGTTTGCAGTTTAGAGAAGGGCATTTAGAATTCTCAACCAGAGAGCTCTTTGGCCTCAGAAAACTACAAAGCCCAGAATTCCACAGGATGTTGAAAGTGGAATAATAGCACTATAACAGTGTAGTGTGGAAATGGCCTCAGTTTGCCACAGTTGAATGGCCTTAGAGACTTGCTAAAGAGTTTGAAATGCTTGAATCATTTCAGTTGTTTTTACATGCTAAGCAGTGTTGTCTGGGTGACTTTTATGGTGAAGAATTAAGAGAAAATCATTACATTATGTGAAAGAAGAAGAAGAAGAGGAGGAGGAGGAAGGGGAAGGAGGAAGAAGAAGAAGAAATTTCATCATATTTTTCTTTTTTTCTCCCTCTACATGCTATGTTTTACCTTTGAGTTAAAGAGCAAGGTTTTCAATGTACCTGTGATTTACATATATTGAAAGAAAATATAAATAGGTTCGTTGGCTTCATAATAGTACAGTTTAACAATACAGTGCATGAAACTGCACAGTATATCATGGCCAGGATATGCAGAGCTACACAGGGGGTTGGATCCCCGTTGCTGTTTTTGGGAACCCCAAAAACTCTCTTCCCTCTGATCCACTGTTACTCAGCTGAGCCCACTGTGTTATGAACAGCCATTAAAGACAACATTCTACCTTTCCATTCCTCATACACAGGTATGCAGAGGCCTGTGAAATATATTTTAAGGCTGTGTATACTTTGTAATCCATGAACATGTGAGTCCCACATTGAGGCTAATATAAATATTAGTGAAGAGAGAGTGCAGCTGGTAAGTAGTGCCTGTCAGCACCCCAGACAGGAACAAATAAGAAAAAGGAATGTAAATTGTTTTCTCTTATTAGTTTTAATGAATGCCCTTGATGATAAATTGAAATTTTTAGATTGCTTTAACAAGAGAAATCTTTATGTCTGTTTTACTAGTCTTCAGTCTCATGCCAAATTTGCACTTTCCTACAATTTCCTTGGTTTATACCACAGCCTCTTGGGTCTCCTAAGCAGTTTTGTTAATCAGCTACCTTCCATTTGGGCATTTAAAAAAAAACCTACCAAACTGAATTGTGCAGCAGAGGCTACTTATAAAGTAGGACTTTTCTTAGTAGGAAACACAAATCCAAGTCCTAATCCATTTTTCATTGAATATGCAGCCTTCCATTTCTGTAAACCAAGAAACTACTGCAGTTTTCCAGGGCTAGGACCAATAAGTCGAAACCTACCTAAAGGAGTACATCTTCATGTCAGTCTGCACTGTTAAATTTATCACTCTATTCATTTATTTGTACAATAGGATCTAGTGCAATCCTTTCTTGAAAAACTCACAGCAGTCAACATCCTACTTAAAACCAGGATGATGATGATGATGACAACGACAACAACAATGAAAATGATGATGGTAGCAGTGATGATAGATGCTCCAGGAGCAATCCAAATGGTCTGAAAAAACATCAGAATGCAATCACCACAGATAGTATCACAAGAGCACAATTATGAAAAAAGGACACTACTTGGAACATGCCACGCTATCTAACAATTTCTCACCGATCCCTTGATTCTTACGTAGAAGCCAAATCACTGATGGTCTAAACAGCTGACAGGCTGTGAAAGTGAAATACTGTATTTGCTGGCATTTAACTCACTTTCCCCCCAAAAAATACTGTTTGAAAATGGGATGCATCTTATAAGCTGGTATGTCTTATACGTCACCAAATAGTATTTGTCAGTGTATAAATGGGGTGCATCTTATACACAGGTGCATCTTATATGCCAGCAAATGTGGTAATAGCAATAATTTTATACAATACCTGAATATCCAACAAAAATAGCAAAAATACACTATTCTAAAAAAATAGGAAGGTCTTATCGATGACGATAAACATCAAACAGCTGCAGAACGTAGACTCAGCTTAGAGATAAGCAAAATGTCACATGCAGATACATGTAACATTCTCCTCCTTTTTCTCACTGGAAAGCAGCCTTGGGAAATAGTTTCTTATTTTAATTTCCACAATACCCTGGACATAGCTTTACTGTGTGATCTTTGGAAAAACTGCTAGGTTTGCTCGCACCACACAGGTTGCTGTTTGAAGCACCAGAGGGCAAATTAATTTAAAAAAAGGGAATCCCAAGACTGAGGTCCAAGATGGGCCCTGACAACTGCTCATGCATGGTAGATATCACATGTAAAACTCAATGGGGATTAGTTTTGACTGGGTGTCATAAGAGTGATCTGCAAGGTACAAGCTCCAAGCATGCATATGGGACATGGCCTTCCCTATTGTGCCACTTGTGGATGTATCCCCAGGGAGGGCTGTGTGACTCTATTTGCTGTTGTGATGTGCTGTCAGGTTAGCTATGACGCTATGAATGATTGCTCTGAAAGAAACCATGGCCATTTCCGCACTAGACTGTTACAGCACTATTATTCCACTTTCAACATCCTATGGAATCCTGGAGTTTGCAGTTTATGGAGGGACCAACTGGCCCCTCTCTAAACTGCAAACCCCAGGATTCCACAGGATGTTGAAAGTGGAATAATAATGCTATAACAGTCTAGTCCGGAAATGGACCATATCATTAACAGCCCTGTTCCATTCTTGCAAACTCAGGGTGGTGGCTTCCTTGACTGAGTCAGTCCACCTATAATGTGATCTTTCCCTTTTCCTTGTGCCTTCAACTTCACTGAGCATTATTTTTCTAAATTATTTGTTTACTAGCTTTAAAACAAACGAGCAGTCAAATCCAGTTATAATCAAAGTTATAATTAAAGAAATATACGTTCAAGGAAAAAGAAAAGAAACTGAAGCATAATACCGGCACAATAAATTAAAATATTAAACAGTGAATAGCTAAAGCACTAAACACTAATCTGCTAAAACACAAAGGGGGCTCTGTTCCCAGAAGCCAAACTATAATGAAAGAAAGGGAAAAAAAATATTCTATGATTACAGATCCAACTAAGTAATCTTATTAGAATTACTAGTGTCTATAGCCACATATTATTGTATTGTTATATTTCCTATTGCTCAGAAAGTCCATAAATGATGTTTAGTTTTCCAAAAAATCTTAAATTGACTTATCCTTTGAAACCGACATTGGTTTGGCAATTTGGGCTAACTCAACAAACTTTAACAATCCATCTTTCGTTGTTGGTGCTTCAATGCATTTCCAAGTTTGAGTGAACAATATTCGTGCTCCTATTACTGTATCATGAAGAAGTAATCCGCATTGACATACCTGAATCGTTATCCATAATGCCTAACAAAAAACTTTCAACATCCTGTGGAATTCTGGGGTTTGTAGTTTACTGAGGTCAAAGAGCTCTCTGGCTGAGAATTCTAAATGCCTCTCCCTAAACTGCAAATTCCAGGATTCCATAGGATGTTGAAAGTGGAATAACAGCATTATAACAATGTAGTGCGGAAATGGCCTAAATCCATCCTTAAGCCGCATAAAAGCAAAGCAATTTAAGATCTTTCCCTTTATTAAGAAGCATCTCACTTGATTTAAAATCCCAGCTATCTTTTTCAAAATACAATAAGGCAGCCATAATAAAACAACAACCTCTGATTTTTAACTCATTCTTTCTTGAAAAAAGTGTCATACAGTGAGGTAACTAACAATATCTTAGGAAAAAGTTTCTGCTCGTATTTATACCAAGCTAGTAGAATAGTCTTTCTAATACAATGATTTTTAATTTCAGTTTGTGTCTTAACTTTATCATACCTGAGATAACCATGTCTCTGAATCTTCAGTCATAACCTTCAACTTCCAAGAGACTTTCATCTCTAAGCAGGATCCATTCCTTTAATCATACAAAACAATCGGTCTCATATTACAGTTTAATATTAGAAGTTTCCAGACCACCCTTTCCTTAGTGTCATACAATGTTTTAAATTTGATTCTGGGTTTTCTTGCCTGCCAAATAAATCTGGAAATTTCCTTCTGCCATTATACAAATGGAATTCCATTTCTTATGATGGGGATCATCTGAAAGTGAAATAAAAGTCTTAGCAAAACATTTGATTTTATTACTGCAATGCTCCTCCAAAAGGATAAATTTAATTTTCCCCATGTTTCTAAATCTCTTTTAATTTCTTTCCAGACCTTTTAACAATTGTTTTGAAACAACAGACTGTTACTTTTCCTAATTATAATTCCCAGATATTTAATCCTCTTTTTTTTTCCATTTTCAAATTGGAAAGAACAATTAACTCATTTTCCTCTTCCAAAGATATTTTTTTGGCCAGTAGTTTTGTTTTATCAAACCCAGAGCATGTCCCAAACATCTTTTTTTTTTCCAAAAGAGCCTTCATTGAGTCCAGTGGATTTTTAGCATTACCATAAGACCATCTGCATAACTTTACCGAGCATTATTGTCTTTTCCAGTAAGTCGGGTCATCTTATGATGTATCCAACTCATTATAACCTCAGTTTAGTCATTTTGGCTGCTGGAGAAATTCAGGCTTGATTTGCTCTTGGGCCCATTTATTTGTCCTTTTGGCAGACCATGATATCCTCAGAACTCTTCTCCAGCACTACTTTTCAAATGAGTTGATTTTTTTCCCCTGGACAGCTATACAGCTTTTCCAGTAACTAACCAATTTTCATATCTATACACAGAAATGAAAAATACTTTAATATGGATATTCCTGGCTTTGGGATCTAATGATACACCCTTACACTTGAGGGTCTTATCTAATTCATTCATAGCTGTCTCTCCAATTTAGTCTTCATCTGATTTCTTGACTATAGTCTCCATTTGGATTAATACATTTGTGTTTTGCTTGTTTTACAATTTCTAGCTTCCCCTGATTCATGCTTCTCACATTCTTTACTGCTATTATATGTGTTGTGCAGATTTCCAGAGAGATCTGAGCAGATTAGGAGCTAAATGTCTTTTTGGCTTGAGTTCAGTTGTGTCATTAGACATAGTCCTATTTGTATTGTCCCCAGTAGCCGATTTAGTGCCTTCAGACCTGTTGGGTGGGGTATCTCACCTTTCATCACTATCTCTTGCTTCATTTTGGATTGACTCATCTTAGGGTTTTCAAGGTAGAAGACATTCAGAAGTGGTTTACCAGTGCCCTCTTCTGTGCACTGCTGCTGCTGCTGGCCAGAAACCTCCCTTCTGGAACATCTCTGCCACCATTACCATTGGAACAATCAGTTCTTTACTGCTGGTGTAGCCATTACTGTCTAAGAACGATGAATGTATCAGATGCCATTTCTGCACTACACTGTTATAGTGCTATTATTCCACTTTCAACATCCTATGGAATCCTGGGGTTTGCAGTTTAGGGAGGGGTATTTAGAATTCTCAGCCAGAGAGCTCTTTGGCCTCAGTAAACTAGAAACCCCAGAATTCCACAGGAAGTTGAAAGTGGAATGATAGCACTTTAACAGTGTAATGCCAAAATGGCTAGAGATTAGTGTCTCCACTTTGAGCATTCTGGCTTGGGTGAGCCCACAGCTTACCTTTTTGCAGAGCTGGGGTGCAGAGATCACGCGAGCAGCCTCCAGCAGGAGGGTCTTGTGTCCCCATTGCTTCAGCTCCGCAGGTGCCGGCTGCTCGCACAAGAGCCCCACCTCTTCCTTCCGCAGTGCAGCCTGGGAGTTTCCCAGACTGCACTGGGGCAGGAAGCATGAGTGCCCAGCTCACGAACTCCGCACGCACAACAAGTGCGCGCGGGGCTCTGGAGCAATGCACGATTGTGCACCATTTTCGGCTTAAAGCCGAAAATGAAAAAGTGCACAAGTGGCACCTGCCAGACCCTGGAGCATCATGTGATTGTGAGTGCGTCGTGTGGACTGCTCCTCACATTCACGCGACGCTCAAGGGGTCCTTTCGCAGGGCAAATGCCATGTGAAAAGGGCCAGTATTACTGTCAGCCTTTCTGACATACTCAAACCACCTTGCCATGTTAAGATGTGTATAGAGAGAAGCACCAGTAGTATCATATTTGTGGCATCTGATGAAGATTCAGGTTTTTGATGCTGTTTAATTGATGGCTTTATCTGCTACTGTAGTTTTTCTGCTTTTTTAAACTTTTGTTTACTGGGTGCACTATACTTCGACTAGTAAGAAATACATAGATATGTAAAAGAAGTAAATGAATAAATAATATAAAAAGTTAATTCAAATAAAAATGGAGCAATATTTTTTTTAAAAAAAATAACTAAGACCTATTTGCAAAGGAGTTATTCAGAAGTCTGAACGGTTCGTTACAAACAAAGAAATTTTTCCAAATCAATTTCTAACCCATTTTTCAGGGCTCAGCCTATATCCTTTGTATCCTGCTCAGTACTCAATATCAGAGAAGGAAAGATGCCCCTCTGGGAAGAGAAGCAAGAAGATATTGTTACTGTGTCAAACAAAAAGCCCTAGCAAGTTTTTTTTCTTTTATGCTGACCTTTCATTGATATATGGACAAACATTAAAATATTGTCCAAAGTACTCAGTTTCTATAAGAGAGTAGTCATGCTAGTATCCCCCTGTTTCAGCTAGCACAACTGGAGTCTCTAGAGATGACATTTTGTGCTAATATAAATGTCCTGACCACCTCAATTAATACTTCATGAAAAATCAGAAACTGCTGTGGGAATGTCAATTTCTTGCAATAAAGAGGCCTGACATTCTGAGGATTTACATCTCCTAGGACTATTTCTCACTGAGGTGATAAATCCTGTGCTTTGGATTTACCATTCCATACTGGTGGGGTGAGCAGGGGAGTTAGTATGAGGGAACTCTGAGCCACTAAAGAGAGAGAGAGAGAGAGAGAGAGCAAGAGAGAGAGAACACACACAAAAAAGATTCCCTCCTCATCCGAAGTTTTCTGTCACTGAGAAGGGATTTTCTCCAGTCTCCTTCATGGCATGCTAGTTGTCTTTGTGCAGACATACATATACTTTATATGGAGGACGGTTTAGCTGTAGGCTCATCTATAGTTTCCAAGCATGAAATTTGGAATATGGGGACCCACACCTTATTAAATATCAGAACTAAAGCCCTCTATTTTGGGCCCAATTCATGATGAGATTCATTGCTTCCATCCAGCAATCCCTGCCCCTCCCCTCTCTCTCAGTGGCAATGAGAACTCATTTAAGGAAATATTGCAGATTGGAGAGAACTTATTAGCTTCCCTTTAACCCAGAGTCTTCTAAACATGTGCAGATGTGTTTTTGCCTGTCAAAGTGCATGAGACTTGTTGGTTTCTGTGTGGGGATGGGCTTTAGTTGACTCTAGCAGAGCTGGAAAAAAAGTAACCTTTCCACTTGTTGGATTTTAGCAGTCTCACTGTATTAATTCTGTCTCTATTAATTCTGCGGCTAAACTTTGTTTTCCCTGGGTCATCCGACCCCTCCCAAAACTGCAAACCCCAGGATTTCATAGGATGTTGAAAATGGAATCATAGTGCTATAACAGGCTAGTGCGGAAATGGCCCAAAATAGGCTTGCTTTAAAGTCACTGCAGGTCAGAAATGACATGAAACCACAAAACAACTAAAAGGACTTCACTTCTCTGTTCACACTACTTGCATAAGAAGCTGACTATTCAACTTTGCTTTAGCTGAAAACAAGGTTCACTGCCACTTACACTGCGTAATTTCTTTTGAAAAGAAGATTCTGTCCAACTAGTTTTTCAGGTGGGGTATCATGTCACAAGACCCCATGGCTAAAATTGTTCCAGGACTAGGGTTACCATTTGTTTTTGGCAACATAGCTCAATCTTGGAACAGGAAGATCCTTTGCACTGTTGCCTTACTTCAGCACTGCACTGGGCAACTATGGAGATATCTCATGTATCAAGGAAGAGCATCTGCTGTCGGATGTTATAGGGATGTGTGAGTTTCCTTGCATCTCTTCCTTCTAGAAATTAAGCGCTGTTCCACTTCCCAAACATTCACACTGTCTCCTTAATTTGCTCAAAAGAAACAGGATGGGATATCCCATCAAGTTATCTTTGCTGAAAAACTAATTGTATGCTGGCAGTAGCACATCCACTGCTGTGCTTCACAAGAGCCTATTCATATGCCACCAAAATATCCCTCTTTGTTCCTCTCATTGATTCTCCATAATGTCCCTAAAAGTTCAGGCCAGACAACTTTTAAACCCACAATACCCGCATTTTACTTAAAATTGGTAGACGAATTATTATATGGTTTCACATATATGTTTACTTTCATTCCACTTCTCAGCCAGTCCAAAATAAGATCCAAATCCAACAGCAAAGGTGACACATGCTATTCCTTTGAAAGCAATCAAGATTAATTTTCAAATTAAGAGACAACAAACTATGTAGCTGTTTTGATTTATCTGTGCTTTTACATTTTAATCCTGCTCTTTGGGCTCCTAAGGAAACAAGCAAAATAAGAACAGTAGCCATTTCTTGATCCTAGTCCAAATTTAACTACCAATGTCAAAAGGTCTAAAACTAGTAATACAATTGTGTACAGTAAAGCTATAATTATTTTTATTAAATGTATATCAACAGTCATTCCACCACCATTGAGGAAGGAGATTCTTTATTTTTTTAATCTTTTGTATTTTTATTTCTTCTATTTCTCTTGTTAAAAAAAAGAAACTAAAAAGAAAAGAGGAAAATGAATTACAGCATGATCAATTCATGCATGCTGACCCAGCCATTGGAGGCTAATGATATAAATAAAAATGTTACTGTGGCTAATGCTTAAATTCAGTGCCAAGTCTCTTTTGGTAGTTGTTTTGTAACTCTATAAAATTAAAATTAAATTAGATTCAGTGCTGAGCTGAATCAGCGCAAGTTCAGTCCCTTTCAAAGTCTTTGCTTCCTGCTGACCTCTACTGTCAGATAGTTGGCATTGCAGGTTCCTCCCCTGTTCTGTGCGCAGCATCAGGAACTGGTTATGAAGCTGCGGTTAGTCCTGCTGCTGTTATGAAGTGCAGTTTTCTTTTAAAGGGACAGCACCCATTTTTCATATGATTGTGATTAGACAGCCTTTAAATAAGCAGAATGTGACAGACGCTGTGAGTCATGCTCAAATGAGCTGTGCCATAGTTTCTTGGCTGAAATGAATGTTAAACTGCAGAACATTTGACGTAGTGAAGAGGCACACGCAAAATAACTCTGGGAGCATGGTGGTGCCTCACCAGATTGAGCCCTACAAACCTTTCATAATAGAATAAAAAAGCAGATAAAATTTGAAACATTCTTTCCCTGCAGTGGGCCTCAGGCTCCTGCTTTGTGGTTTGTTGGTTTACTTGCTGAAGGCATGATCTCTTGTCTGACAATCCCCCCTTCTCTTGGAAAGAAAATGTCCATTATGTGCCTTAGTCGATTGTGAATTTGGTGGAGATTTAATAAAAAAAGAGCTGAAATATTTGAGCTTACAATCACCAGAGCATCTAAGTCTTAAACTTTTATTTCTGGTCAAAAAGGTAAGTGATAGCATTAGTGGCCCAAAGAAGACATTCCCAGTTCAAATCCCTCCTCTTCCATAAAGATACACTGTGAGCTCATGACGAGCAGGGCCCTCCAAAACCATTTTTTTGTTGAGGCTTTTTAGATAAAACTAAAGCACCATACATACAGGACTTGGTGAATAGTAGGCAGATGATATAAAAGAATCTGAATGCCTGTTCCTCAGGTCTTCAATGGGTCAGCCTGCTTACTGTCCAGTAGCATATCAACAGTTGTCGGTAAGATTTAAGATCTGTTATCAGAGGGCTTTTTTACCCTTGGCAAAGAAAACGCCCTGTTCTGTTACTTACCGGACTGGCGTGCTCCCTCGGAGGATCCAGGCTGATCCGGAGCAGTGTGTGGCCACGCTACACACTGCTCTGGGGACAAAAACGGCAGCTTCTGGTTGGTAAAGCTCACCAGTGAAGCTCGCCAGCCTAAAGCCCACCCCCGGAAGATCTGCAGGCTCGCGCTGGTGCAAGCCTGCAAATCTACACCAGAGTGCAGCCACGGAGTGGGCCGTGCTGCGCTGTTGAAAGGCCTGTTTTAAGCGGTCTTTCAATAGCACAGCAAGCGACCACTTCTGCTTGTTCTGGAGCGGGCTGAAGTCCAGGACTACAGAAAGTAGTCTGGACCCAGTCCACCCCCAAGTGCAAACGTCCTCGCTGGAGGACGCTCTGCCCATTGCAAAAACAAAGTGCGGAAAAGGCCAGAGTTAAACACATACTATTTTTTTTTTATCTCCAATCGTGATTTCAAAGAACCAAAACAGATCAAACTGATTAAACATATACATTGAGTCCTATGCTGAAGAAGCTATAAGACTTAGCCTTCCCATCAGAGATCAGTCTTGCTGGTGCCAAATGATGATTACAGACTCTGCATTCTTAAACCTAGAACTGGCCAAAACACCAACAAACAAACAAACAAAATCTTCTGCATAGCTAACATCCAGAAAGCTGAACATATGACAAGATTCATAGTCTAAAACTAGGATTTCATATTATTTTCCTATACTCTGTAACTATCCTGATTTGTCCATTATGGCCAAATTAATTTTCTGCCTTTCCAGCTGATGTAAAATGTCCTGGTTTCTGTCTCTTTCTCTCTTTGTTCTGAGCTTGCTCGAGTTATTGCAGACTACATTCAAACTGCTCAAGTAGTTTGTATACTATTAACTCAGCAGGAAGGAGATGGAGAATGGAGCAGAGTCTAGTCTTTCCCAATAAAGTTAAGCAAAAGCAAACTGCTGCAACATCTCCTAGCTTTGTAGCAGAGCAGCATGTGCTATGTGTAACTTCAAACTTCTTCTTGAGGTCAGCAAAAGGAATAAATACACCTTGTTAAAAGCAAGGGAGAACCCTGCAAATTAAGAGAGGTTTTCCTTGAGGAAATTTCCTTTAAATTACAGTATCCTTGGAACTGTGCACCAGATGCTCTCTGAATTTCTTTTTCTCACAGATACACAGATTTTGCTACCTCTAATTTCCCTAAGATAGGATCGATATTGCAAAGAAGTATTTTCAGTTGGAAAATATTTTTTCTCACTTCTTCAATTCTGTTGTTTTTGTCTTGAGATTTGCATAAAACTTATATTTCAGATCTTAGTTTTACTTGTTTTCCTCTTTCTATATCCTATTTTTTTTTGTTTTTCTAATCACTGCCCTGGTGTATACATATATGGGCATATGCACATGCCTGGGCTGTATATTGCCATAGGAAAGAATCTGTAACTTGTGGTCCACCATAAGGAGAAATTTTACTGTCTACCTACTTTGAGAGATTTTTTTCCCCTCTAGAGCAATGTTCCATTAACATTTTTAAAAAATCATACACACATCTACTCATAAAGTAGGTCCCAATGAGTTCAGGATTATAGTCTAAGACATTCACTGAAATGTGAACATTTCTTTTACAAACATGCCTCTTCCAACTATATCTTTCTTAACTGATTCTCCTTCATTTATTTCCTGGGAGCTAAAAGTATTATATAGTAACGTTTCAATTCACACTCACCCATCCTCATTTTGATCCTAACAACAACCATGTGAATCTGCTATTGACTCAAGGTAACCACATGGGAAACTGGACCTGATCTGATCTGTAATCTGCATTGGGCAGAGGAGGTGTGTATGATCACAATGTCTGGATCTTAAAGAAAGCTATAATTTTGAACAGACCAGAGAAGGGACTTTGATGTTACATTTATTTATTTATTTACTTATTTCTTACATTTATATGCCACCTTTCTCGCAGAGGGTGGCTTCCAAAAATTGTATGTATTATGTAATACATTATATAATGTATTATATATTGTTAATCATGCTGTAGGCATGTGTGCACACACATGGAGTATTGTAATTTCCCCCCCCAAGCTTTCCTAAACTCAGTACATAAATTTCAAGGCTTCTCTGCTTAAAACTGTAGCTTTGCCCACTTGCTGCCTGTCCACGCCCATTTGACCACACTGTGATGTTGCTCAACAGCAGCAACTGTCCCGGTTTTCATTTGTGAAATGTTGGGGGCTATATCCTTCTATTCTGGTCTAGTGCAATAATGCCATTCTTGTGGTTAACAGTCCCACACTTTCTTCAGTAACTATATGGGCAGGACAAATACTGTGATTTTTCTTCCACTCCAGCTAGTGCTATGACATAACTTGTGAGGGTCAGTCAGTTTGTGTTATGATAGTTATGAGTACCTTGGAGAATTTCACACTTATCCTGTGGAGGTCCAAAAATGGCTGGAAGTGGGTTTATTTTGTTGTTGTGTGTCTTCAGGTCATTTCTAACTTGTGGCAGCCCTAAGGTGAACCTATCATGGGGTTTTCTGGGGCTAAGAGTGTGTGAGGCACCCAAGGTCAGTCCGTGGGTTTCCACGGCCAAGCAAGGAATCAAACCCTGGTCTCCAGGGTCGTAGTCCAACACTCAAAACCACTATGCTATGCTGGCTGGGGAAGCAAAATGGTTATGAAGATCTGCCCTCCTCCATTTACCCTCCACCACACATGCATTCTGTTCAGCTCTAGTGCTATCACTGACTTCTTCGGGGCCATGCTGAAGCACCATTTTGCCCAACACATTCGTAATGTATGCATCATGCCTTGAAGGAATAGCAGGTTAGAGCTGTTTTAAGAGGAAGCAAACTCTCTAGCCTGCTTTTATGCCCAAGTAAATAAACTGAAAGCCCAAGTTTGGCATCCATTCTTAACTCAGGTTATGGGAGAGAAATCTAACTAGTGGCTAAAGGGTCTTAATCCTGTTCCTTGAAATTAATGGTAAGTGATTTTATTTTGACTCAGTTGAGAATCAAGTTGACAATTACAAGTATAATTGGTGAGCACTGTGGTGGTTTAGGGGAGACTTGCTTATTTCTAGTATTTTTAATTGCTTCATCAGTCATTATGTGTACATTCCTTTTCCAAGATGCATGTGTACCCTCACAGTATTTTTTGAGAAATGCAGGGCTCGGGAACGATAGTACATTTCCCAGCACCCATGGGGAAGGATCATTAGTTAATCATGAAAGTCAAGTTGTCACTGTTCACAACGCTCCCACAAATGAAGCAAATAAATATTTGAAAAATCACAGGAGAATATCTCCCCTCAGATCAACAAGAGAGATATGAATTCCATTGGATATATTGGCCCTGATTGCTAGTTCTTCTTTAGCTAATGTAAGAGTCCATCACCTGCTCTCTACTCCTCAGTCAGGCTAGTTGTGGGTATATTTCTTTATTTAAATCTCAGAACAGCAGACAATTAAAAACAATATAAACAATTTAAAGCCATTCCAGGTATAAACAACAGAATCATTTAAAGAGGCTAATAACATATTAAACAGATCACCAAGTTAAAACAGCAGAAAAGGATAAATTAAAACTATAAATAATAAGATTAAATCCCAAAAACTTTAATAAAAGAACACATTTATCATGGCACTAAAATGAAACCAATGGTGTTACCAATCAGACTTTCAAGGGGATGGCATCCTATAAATGGGGCAGTACAGCAGAGAAGTTCCTCTCCCATGTACCTCCATGATGTATCTCTTCCACTAGGATAACATGTAGCTGACTGTTCTGATCCAGGAATTTCTGAAAATTACTGGATCAGCTGGTTGCTGATGACTGAACACAAAATATTTTTTTTAATCAATTAGCCACAGCAAAGTTCAGACCGTTTGCTGAGAATGGGTGTTGGCTTGGAGCACCTAACAATGTGATGAACAGGCACACAATATTCTTGATTGCAATTGCAAACAGAGGAAGAACTTCAGGATGAATGAGTTCTCCACAGCAGCGGTTCTTAACCTTTTCTTTACCTGGACCCCCGAAAATATAATTTGTTGCTGGGGACTTCTAAGACTTAATTCAGTATTTAAGTATTTAAATTTAGATTTAAATATTCATAATTGAAGTATTCAAATATTGAAGTATTCAAATGATTAAGTAGTCAAATATATATATATATATGTATGTATGTATGTATGTATGTATATGTATGTATGTATGTATGACTTCTGGAGACTAGGATTCACACCCCTGCTCAGACACTAAGTGACCTTGGGCAAGTCACATTCTCTCAGCCTCAGAAGAAGGCAAAGACAAACCCCCTCTGAACAAATCTTGCCCAAAAATCCCTGTGATAAGTTCACCTGAGGGTTTCCATAAGTCAGAAGTGATTTGAAGGCACACAGCAGCAAAGTTCCACTGACAGGGGGAGGTTCTTTCTAGCCATCATCTCCCATTTGAAAACTGACTTATGGTGACTCTAAGTTGAACCTATCATGAGGATTTTCTTGGCAAGTTCTGTTACCTTTGTGTGTTTTTTTCTGAGGCTGAGGTCTCCCAGTGGATTTCCATGCCTGAATGGGGTTCAGATCCTGGTCTCCAGAGACATAGTTTTGGTGTGCGCACCCATCTGCCACTGTGCCTCTTCTTTCAGGGATGTGGCAGCAGGGGTATGTGTGTCCATGCCCAAACTGCTCCCTCTTTTGCAAATGAGGGAGCAGTTTCAGCACCCTCAACCCCCTCACTGCCATGTTCTTTTTCCTGCTGCTGCTGTTCATTTCCAGCAGCAGGGCTTCACAGACCTCTGGGAGGGCTCCACAGATCCCTGGGAGGGCTCTGTGGACCCCCAGGGGTTCCCAGACACCAGGTTAAGAACCTCTGCTCTACAAAATATATCAACATTCTAGAACCAATGAAAAATTACTTTCTGAACCTGTTATTTTTTAACGTTCATAGCACCATCACTTGAAATAGGCATCGTTCTTGATGTAGTTCATAGTCTAATGTTGACATGGTAAAAAGAACAATACTTCGGGTTCTACTCATAAGGAAAGTAAAAGAAACATTAATATTTGAATGTATATTTCCTTTGCGTTTGGAAGATAATCTCATAGTTAACCCAAAGCGTACAAATTCCTAGTTGCTGAGGTCTTTTGGTGAACAGTGGCCACTGTATCTTGGAGATGACCACTCAGGAAAGGTCAGCTCAAGAAGAAAAACACCTTCTGGATTTCCTGGTCTGGGAGAGAGGTTATTTTCTGCAAACACAGAAGTTAACTGTCCCTGAACTGTCCTAAATATACTTTCACAACACTTATAGCCTTGCTGTCCACATTCTCTGTAGCTCAGTATTTTCCCATCAATATTCCCAATTTTTGCAGGATATTGGTAGCTGCAAGCCATTAACTCTTCTTCATATCTTTAGCACATCTTCTTCTGGACCAGTCCTATACTTTATACTCACAGTCTCAATATATTCAATGGGGCTTACTCTGAAAGAAACATTCACAGGATTTTAACTGGTATTGTTTCAGTTTTGCAGCTCTCCATGACAATGTCAACTAATCTAATGGAATAGCAACATTTTTATTTCCTTTTCTTGTGACAGCAAGCTCTTGTACGTGTTATATTTATACTCTTAGGGTATAAAATATTATAAAGTTTAGTGATGGACCCTTAATTCTATGAAATTGCTTTCTTGCACTCTAGTTATTCCCCCTCACCCTATAGTTGCAGACTTTGGATTCCTCGTCATAGATCATTTCCGGCATTTAGTGGTAAAGGCCAGTGTTACCGGGAGTGTTTGGAAAACATCCTGGTTGGAATTGCTTTTCTGATTTTTCCTTGTATGTTTTAATCACATAAAAGGTGAAAGAGTATTAAATTGGTTATTCGTTGAAAGCACCCACTGATTCTTGAGATGTGCTAATGAGTATCAGAAACAGGTTGAATTATGGGGCCTGTTTAAAATATTTATTTGTAGTATTGATCAAATAACACAAAATCCTATACTATTAAATTAGGAAAGTAAGAATGGTTGGTTGCCAAACTGACTTGGTTGACCTTGAGATTTAGGGGTAGAAGACAAAAATATTCTTGCCACAAGAATTGCTTTGATGATCTATGAAGTAACTTTTGTAATTTGTCATCCCACCAATGTGCAAGCAAGTGAGACAGATTGTTGTCTCCAAGGAGCATTCAAGAGAAATGTTTGCAGAGGAGAAGAGCATGAGAAGGAGGAGTTGTGGAGAAACAAGGGTAACAGAGATGAGTGTAAGTAAAGGCAGCTACATACACACAAACTAGTAGTGCAGTCCTATACAAGTCCACAGAAAAGTGTGTACCCTTCAGTCTCGTGAAGCTTTGTCCATGATGAATATAGGATTGAAGCTTCAGGCTTGGATATGGGGTGATGATGATTACAAAAGAATTTCAATGAGCATCGTAACTTTGCAATGATTTTTTATTTTATTTTTATTAATTTTATTTATTTATTTTAACTTTCATATGTCTTTTAAATATTTTAAAATGTTAATGTGGAGGTTTTTAATTGTTTTTAAATTTTTATTGTTAAGGTTTTTAGTCGATTTTCTTTGGGACCTGCCTTGGGCCCCACTCTGAAAGAAAGGCAATTCCCTCTCAAGTAGTAAGAATTGTCAGCAAATGTCAATACTGACCATATTTCTAACATTTATCATGCTGCACACATGCATGCGTTTATCTACAGCTATCTAAACACATTTTATACAAAGCCAAGTACTGCATAATTTAGCTATGCAAATTTTAGAGGCTCTCCATATAATTTGAAGTTACTAAAAGTGTAGCTTTTAAGTGACTCCCAGAGATATCTTGAATTCATTTTATTTTCCAAGTCTATGGCTGTGATACATTCACCATTTGCCAAAAGGGGGAATCTATTCATCTGTGTTTTACGTGGCTTGTGTGGGACAGTTTCTTATTACCTCACTATAATTTGATCTTTCAGCAGGACAGTGACAGTTATTCCACTCTAGCCATGTAGTAAAACAGATCCAAATCACATCATGTAAAATCATTTGTTTGGAGGCTTCTTTTGTTGGTGACCACCCATGACTACTGGCAACACTCCCAGTGATGAGTTTTCCAAACCCTGTTGCTTGGTTAGCAGCTGACTGATCTGCTCTCAGTTTTTAAGCATTTTAGTCAGCCGTTTTTTAAAAAAGAAAAAAAGTTTGGATGTTTATTCTTCTTCACCTTGATTCCTAAAAGAGTCAGACATCTGATAGCCAGGTCAGGCTTTCAGGAAATGACAATTCCAGCTGAAGACAGTGTATTTGACATTTGTACTTTCATGCTACAGATTTAGTGGTATAATATATTTTCCCTCTTTTTTTCTGCACTGGAAAAAAGTAACTTATATCCAAATAAATGTAGTAGCTGAAAAAGCTAAAGCTTAAAAAGCAATTCTGTCATTGGTCCAGCTCATTTGAATTTAATTGAAGAGAAACGGTAAAGATAAAATGTTACATTTTCAGAAAAGTGTTCCTTGTCGGAGCAATTTATGCTCCTACTTTGGGGTTTTAAAAGAATGTCCCATAAATTGCTTAGCGTACAAGGAAAATTCCATTTTGAACTTCATACAAATGTCAAACTGATGAAAAATTTTTGTGTATCTGGTGTCTCCAATCTAGTGTCAATTTTTCAAGACTTTGGAGATAAACAAACAATTAACATAAATTAAAACCCCCTTACTTGCCAGCTTCATGAATCTGGTAGAAATGTAGGCCCAAGCAACCAACTGTAGTGCGTAACAGTTGTGTTTGGGAAATGGCATGTGATCTCAAAGAGAGTGTGTTTTGTTTATTAACAATGTGGGTTTTAACTAAATAAGCAACAGGCACAATTTAAAATAAAGTAAAACTTTTCCCCCTTCCACAGTTAATAAAAGGTTCCTGTTTGTGACTCTGAAGACTTTGGCTTTGAAGTCCAAACCTCCCAAACCGAACCAGGAATTTGCTAGTGATTTATTACTATTTAGACAAGTGGTGAACAGAGAGTTACTATATGGAAATTCTGCATACCATACCTGTCATGGAGCACCACAGAAACCCAGGAGACAATCTCCTCTTTCTCCTCTGGCTGAGGTCTCCTGTTCCTTTTTATAGGGGTCCCGCGCCTAACTTTTTTTTCAGGGTAGTAGCTGCCTTCTGAGTCATCTGGGAATTGAAGGATGCAGGTGTCTTGACAGGTTGCATTATCCAAATAAGCAGAAGAGTTTGAGTTATTTATTATCACCAGTTAAATCAAAAGTGCAAAAGAAATTCTGAATCCTCTGTAGAATGTGCTGGCTCTGTGGGATTTGGCTGTGTGAAGAACCATGGACCAAAGTGGGGTTTAACTACAAGGCTCTCATATTCTACCTGTCAGTTTCACACTGGCAGACAGTGTGTAGATAACAGTGTTGAGCATAGACCAAAAAGAGCTGTGTTCCGATCCTTACTCAGCTGTCAAGCTCAATGTGCTGGCCAATAATCTCTCAGCCTAATCAAGTTTACAAGGTTATTCTTGGGGTTAGGATAAAATGGGGAGACCTCATTTTTGTTGTACTGAAATATTACAAAGAAAGGTGGCATAATAAACAACTAAATGCAAAATCATTTTGCCCAGAAAGCACTGAATGGCTAAGAAGCGCCTGAACATGAAAACCTAAAAGAATTTTTTTCAGATGTAGCCTTAGTGCCAATAGTACTGAATTGTAGTTAGATAATTTGATCAATATCTGGATGAAAGACTAAGTGGGAAACAATATTTATAGCATCCTCAGCACCATGGAGAAAAAGTGAATTGTAAGTTTAAGGATAATTATACAAACAAGTTAAGTGTTACTTCTGAATAGCCACCTTGCTTTAAAATAGAAATTTTTTTAAAAAGCCAGAAAGATAAATCGTGGTCTGAAACAAATTTGTCACCCATGGTTTTCAGCTACTTATTCCTTGATCAAATTGACAGGCAGCGGTTCTCCATGGTTTCTAGGAGGATTTTTTTTTTTTTTTTTTGCTAACCCTACCTGGAGATCCCTGGTATTTGCTGGTGGCCTGGTCTTCCATCCAAATACTGACCAACCTGCTCAGCTTTCAGAATCCAATGAGAATTGGATAACATCTGTTTATTTTGATTTCTGCTATTAAATTTTTAGAGCACCCCCCCCAGGATACGATGTTTCTGAGGTTTAGAAGTTCTTATTTTAAAAGAACCCAGATAGCTAGGGCTAGTGTGTGTGGAGCGGGCAAGTCCTGGGGACTGTTCCAGCTCTCCCCTGAGCCCCCAGTACTTGTCATGGGAAAAAGAAGAATGTGGTAACAGCAGTGTATCCTGCACGTTGCCAAGAGAGAAGGAGGAAAGGACAATGATAAGCCCAGTTTGGCTATTGTTCTGAATGTCTCTGCCACATCACATTTATAGCTGGGCATCCCTGTCTCAAAAAAATACTGCAGAGCCTGAAAAAAAAAGCGGGGAATGGTTAACTAAGGGTCAAACTGGAAGTTAAGTTTGTTTATTTGCTTTTTGTCCCCCAAAGAGAGTTACCCACCATGGCAGTACTTTTCAATGGTGATGGCATTGCATGCTCCTGTGAGGCAAGAGGCAATGCTGATGGTAGCAGTGCTACTGGTAGGATTTCTCATATCAGACAGGTTTTTGCTGAGGACCTGGACTAAATGTGCCAAACAGCTACTGGACAGCAGCAGTAGTGGGTGACACTGGCAAAGTCTCTGTGAGACAATGGCAGTGACACTATAGCTAACACTTGCTAATACCATGCAGAAAAAGGCACAGTAAACCCCCCTTTTTAATTTTTTTTATTGAATATTTTAAAAAAGAAAAAAAGAAACAAAAAAAGAAAAGGAAAAACAACACAAAATACACACTATGTGCAGTACACAATACAGATATACATCAACAAATATTGACAATAAATCAAAAGGAACATACTAACATATCTTACTAAACTATCTAAACTAATCAGACAGCTAACAAATTAACAGAAAAACAGAATTAATTAACAAAATAAAAGTTGATAATAGCTACAGTAAATCTAAACTAACATATACTAAAATGTGGTTCCTGCCCCCATCTATCAACTACTCATAGTCTTTTACGCTTGATCTTAGCCAAAAGGCTGGGAAGTGATCAACTACAGTCTTTTGTTTAAACACTAGTATCATAAATCTATCCTAAACAACTAAAGTTAATATTGCTGCTTATACTTTAATCTATAATTCTACAGCATCAAATATTTTAAAAATATTTTATAAAATTAAATTAATAAGTAAATACCCCTATAAATTGTCAGCGCGGGCTGAGGTCAAGCAGGGGCCGGGCCGGAGGCAGCCGCCAGCAGCGTCCCAATCAGTCCCACAGGGGCACTGCAGCCAGCAAGGGGCCTTGAACTGAGGTTTGCCTTAACAGCAGGCGTCAATGGAAATAACAAGGGGTTGCCTCACCCCGAACACAAAATGGTTACTGAACCTTTAATGCAGGGTAGGGTCTTGGTAGAGCCGGGCAGCGGAACGCGGACACGGGCTGGACTGGAACAAGGCACGGGCGACAGACGCACGGGAAGCCGACGGTTGTTGCTCCGTGCCTTCCCCAGCCCTGCGCCTGCCTAAAAAGGCCTGCGGGCCAGGCCGCAGCCAATCTGAGCCGAGAACGTGGCCGGGCTCGCAGCTGTGCTACAGCTGGGAGCTCCCTGCCCCCAGGTGTTTCTCCTGCAGCTGCCGGGAGCGGCGGCTGGCATCCTTGAGCCGCCGCCACCGCCGGAACGTCAGCGGCGGCGCGGCGGCCTCAGCCTCTTCCGAGGCAGCCTCGCGAGTAGGTGGTGCCCCGGGATCGGGCCCGGGGCCCGCCTCCTCCCGCGGGTCCTCGTCCGCCACGCCCCGCGGCCTGGGAACCGGGCCGGCGGCCTCCGCAGTGCCGGGCCAATCCTCGGTGGCGGCGGCGGCCTCCGTCGCGCCGGGGAGACCCTCGCCGGGATCGGCGTCCGCCACGGCGTCCCGCCGATCCCCCCAGCGGCGGAGCCCTCCGTGGCGGCCGCGCAGCCCCCATCGTCGGCTGCGACCTCCGACGGGCCCGGTCCCACCTCCTCCTCCTCGGAGGTAACAGCGGCGGCGGCCTCTACGGCGCCCGCCGGCGCGGCAACACCCAAGGCCCTGACATAAATATACATAATTCTCTTAGCTAATTAATATCTTTAGTGTACCACTAAAAAGATTAATCACCTTACAATATTTGAATAGCTAATACATTTATTTGAAATATGTTAAAAATATTAGAAAAGTCTTAAAATATAACAACAAAGTGAAGTCATCTATAACTTAAGTTCTTTTGCATGACATCAGATTATATATTCTACTGTTTTAAACAGTACAAAATAGTAACAGCAAGTTCAGAACCCCCAAGTCATCATTTCAGTCTCATTTTCTCTCAAATAATCAGTTAATAATTACAAATTCATTTTAAAATCCTTTTCTGACAAACCTTTTAATTTATCAGTCAGCTTCTCCATTTACACTATTGTCTTTAATCCACCGAGCCATTAATTGATTGACAGAATTTCTGTTTTCTTCCAATATTTTGCATAAAGCAATCTTGCAGCTAATAAGATATATTGTATCACCTTCTGCCATTGTTTATCAGAGCTGGTGTCTTCCTACCACATTCCCAATAAAAATAATTCTGGGGACTTTGTGATATTTTGAAGGTCTTTTACCATGAAAATCCTATGATGAGACAGTCCAAAATGAAACAAGAGATAGGGCCAGAAGATGAGTATTCCAAGTTGAAAGGCACTCATTAAACTACTGGGAAAGATTAAGGGACAGCTACAGATAATACTGTGGCTAATAATGCAACTGGACACAAGCCAAAAGGATGTCTAGCTGTTGTGTTCAGAGATGAAAGGAAAGTTTGAAGCTGTACAACACATATTACATGAATATGGAATGTTAAGAAGCATGAATCAGCAAATATGGAAAACAAAAGAATGGTCCTGGGACATTCCAGTACCCAAGAAAGGGGACACCAGGGATTGCAGCAATCACCAGACAATTGCATTAATCTCCCACAAAAGCAAAGTGGTGCTCAAAATTCTACAACAAAAACTTTTACCATATAGGGAGAAAGAAATGCCGGATGTCTCAGCTGGGTTCAGAAGGGGAGGCACTAGGGATTATGTTGTCAACATATTCTGGATAATGAAGGCCACCAAAGAATTTTAGCAGAAAATGAGCCTGTGCTTTATAGATTATAGCAAAACCTTTGATTGTATAGTTAATGAAAAACTTTGGATCACTCTTAAGAAATGGGCGCACCCCAACATTTGATTATTGTAATGTGTAACCTGTACTCAGGACCAGAGGCCAATGTTAAGACAATATAAGAAGAAACAGAATGGTTTCCAATTGGCATGGGGGTTAGGCAAGGCTGCATTTTATCAACCTAACTGTTTAACTAGTACACTGAATGAACATATAATATGCAAAACTGAGTTAGTCTCTGAGGAAGAAGGCATGAAAACTGGAGCAAGGACCATCAACAATTTAAGATATACAGATAACACCATGCTACTAGCAGAAAATAGCAAAGACTTTGAACTATTACTGAGGAAAGCCAAGGAAGAAAGTGCAAGGTCAGGTTTACATTTGAACATTAAGAAAACAAAAATAATGACCATGATGATTTACATAATTTTAATGCAGGCAATGAAAACATGGCGATAGTCAAAACTTTCCTATACCTTGGCTCATTCATTAGTTAAAATGAAGACTGCAGTCAAGAAATCAGACAACTAGGACTTGGAAGAACAGTTATCATTGAGCTAGACAAGATCCTAAAGTATAAAAACATATCATTAAATACCAAAGTTAGGAATGTCCACACCCTTGTATTTCCAATTTCTATGTTTAGTTGTGGAAGCTAGGCATTTTAGGGCATTTTAGGGGAAAAGATTCTTTGAAATTTTTTGAAAAAATTGTTTTGATTCCTAGCAGACTCAGGAGGGCTTCAAACTGTTGGAAGCAAAGAGGTATTAATGTTTGTACAGAATGATTAGCAATAGGAGCTCTAGAGAGCATACCTTCCCTTTTGTTTCAGCTCTCTCATACTTTCTTTGATCTATGCACCCAGGCCTTTTTGCTTCTTGCCTGCCTGCAGAGATCACTTCCCCCTGCTTCCAAAAGTTACTCAGCCCTTTCGTCTCCCTTTGTCTGGAAGGGAGCATCCATGAGACTTCTGCCTCGGGATACCTTACGCTCACCCATGAGAGTCAGCTTTTAGGGGCTTTTCTACTGAAATTTAGGTAATCTTCTTTTGCCTATCTCCTTTCCTGGCCAAAATCAGTTTCCTGAAACAATAAATGTAAGTTCTTTTCTTTTCTTTTCTTTTCTTTTCTTTTCTTTTCTTTTCTTTTCTTTTCTTTTCTTTTCCTTTTAACCTTACAAGAGGATCTTGAGTCTTTTTCTTCTGTTTACTCCCAAAAGCTCATATTGCACTGGCTGAGCTACACCCTGCTTTAATATAGATACAAAATACTCCTACACCAACATGACAGGAATGCTTTCCAAAGCTCTATTTGTTTTGTGTTTTTTTTGAAAAAATAATTTGAAAAAACTTTGACCCGCTAATGGGACCTAGGTGGTACTGTACAGCCCACGGGCCACCCTTTCCCCACCCCCTGGCCTGCTGTAATACAGCTGCCTCACTCCACCTAGTGGTAGGATCTGTCTTGCTTCGCTCAAAGATCTTAAAACCATAGGAGGCTCATTTGTGACCTGGTCTCAAATTATATAGGGTTTTGACAATATCAATATAAGAAGACCTATGTTGCATCAGACCAAGACTCCCAACTTAGGATGGCTTCAAAGGGGACCATCAGTCTCCGCTAGTTGGAATAGCTATATTGGAAGCAGTGTGCTGGGGAAGGTGAGACGCGGATCCAGTTGTGAGCCTCTCAGTGGTCTATCTCTTTGGCCACTATGTGAAAAGAACGAGTGACCAAATTTACTATCAGCCTGATCTAACATGACACTTCTTAGCTTCTGGGGAGTGCAGTGTCCCTTGGGAAACTCAGTAAGTAGCTCTTCTTCCCCCAAGTGGCAAAAAATCTTATTTTCAGCCACCCACAAAAGAAAGAAAACATTAAAATATGCTGTTGCTGTAGGCCCTCTCCTGAAACAGCAAGACCTTCCCCTCTAAACAACTGCAATGGTGATGGAGAGGGATACAATATCATTTCCAGTTACTAAAATGGCAGCTGCAGTGATGTAGCCTCAACCCTCTGGAGTTCCAAAGGAGGCAAAAATCATCCAGAGACCCTTGGCACTCCAGAGCATATCTATACCTGCTCTGTGTCCAGCAGCATGTTGTCTCCCAGAGTGGGCAAATGTATGCCTAGGGAATGCAAAAAGCAAGAGATACAGTCACAATATCTCTTGTGCATATAGTTCTTATCATGGGTCCTTCAAGGCCACACTTTCAGTTAACACTGGTCAAATGCTGGGTCCAGGATGGACCTGACCATTGTCTTGGGACAACTACCCTAGAATGTGCTCTAGAATCTTGGTTCTGCAGCAGAAGCTCAGGGCTTCCTTGGCAGGCAAATCTCAAAGTGTTAGTATACAGATTTGCAGCAACTGTGAACCTGTTTTTAATTTTAAGCACTGGCCACATGGAATGCCATGCAGTGTACATTTTTTTTCTTTTCCTTTATGTTCCCAGCTTCATGTTTAAATCTGAACTGAGATAATTTATAGAAAGTGTCTCAGAAAACTAAAATTTTGCTACAAAAGTTATTTTTAACCATGGGTTGCCCACAATAGAGAGTTCAGAGCATACAGAGTCTCTCAAAAGGTTTAATTGACAGTGAATGAACTGCAGCAAGCGCTGGGAATGATCCAGCTGCCATTCAGACACTCTCTGGTAATGGATATTTGGAATGCATGCACCCACCACTGTGTAGAGGAAGCCATGTGTGATAGAAGCAGGAGTGACTCCACAGAAACTAGTTTGCGGGGAGCAAACAGCATTACTAAGAGAGTGCTGGATGCTATTATAGGACCTTAACAAACTGTGACTGAAAGCTGAGTGAGTTAGCATGTTCTAAAGAAATGTATTCTCTTCCTCCTCCCAAATCCCTCTTTTCCTGCATGTCATGCATCAAATTCAGATTGGAAGGATTGTCAATCTGTGCTACTGTTCTGAAGGAATAAATGCTTTAAATAGACAAATTTGGAAAGATTTGATATGAACTCTTACTGCTTCTTGGACTCATTGTGGAGGTATGTTGATTTTGAATATGGGTAATTTGTCCAATTTTCACTTTATGTCCATTCTTTTTTTGAGGAGAGAATATTATAAAAATTATGTATTCATATGTATATGGTAATATTTCCCCAATCTCAGTATTGTTTCCAATGGGCAATTGTGTACATGTTTGTCCTTTTGTCCCTGCTATTGGGCATTAAAAAACAACACAGTTATAGAACCAAAGTATAGGTGTAGTTTGCCAATTTACAACTTTTTACCACCTTTTTCTTTTCTTTTTTTTAAGATAATAGGTTTGAGGAAATTGGAATTAGGATTTTTCAGGCAGTAGCCAGAACACAGAATCCTCAGGTCCACTCATACCTCACACTGAGTTCAGACCAAGACCAGAGGTGTGTGTATTTTATGGTTTGATATAACAACAAACCTCGATCAGGTAGTCCAAGTTATACTCCAAGAATAGCAGTGACCTGCATAGATTATCCAAATAGACAACATCTGCACAATATGGCCTTTCTTTAAAAAAATATAAATTGTTATGCTTTTGCTGGCTGGACATGAAACTACGTAGAACAGGAATAACCTGCTCTTCCAACTCCTGAGAATCTTATTCTGGTTCCTCTGTAGTATTTTCAGGAGCCCCCACCCACATGGTTTTTTTGTAACCGTAGTGCCTTTCAAGCCTTGACTTGTTGTTGTTTTTTTAAACACTGAAATTCTTAGAAAGCCAGTACCACATTCTGTGCATATTCTGCATTTCTGCAAAATACATAGTCTCAAGTGGGAGAACCTATGTGGAGTTGTGAAGGTAGAAAGAAGGATGAAAAACTCCAATTCCCCATAATGGATGCTGAATGTGACAGGTGAATACACAGTCTAACTTCTCTGCACCAAGGGAATATTTTACCCATAATTCCTATTCAGGTTGTTCAGATTATACACACTTCTGTCAGGCATATTAATTTTTAGTAGGAAGCTGATGCTGAATAACAGCTATCAAGGGTGTCTCTCATTACTCAATTGCATTGGGGACAGTTTTTCATGATTCCAGGAAAATGTGGAAGTTTGTTTTTATGAAATTGTGATCCCATATTGTATTTTCAAGAATATACAGATGCTCGTTTATCTAACAAAGATAATGTTCAAACACATTGGAGCTTCCCTATTTCAGAAGTACTCTGTGCCTGATGCTGCCATCTGGTGGGGTTACTTTGAATGGCTTCTGTTTGCAAAAAGTATTCCTCTATGCTTTTGAGATACAATCTGTTCTACCTTTTTCCATTACTTGAACCATAGAGGCTCATCTTCTTTTCTGGACCAATGCATTTCTTGCTGTTGAATGCTCAGAAGTTTAAATTTTACAAGGGAAATAACATCATATAGGCCAACTTTGAGCTGAGTCCTAATGCAAAACACAGGTGATCTGCCATAGTTTTAAGATATTTTAACAGATCTCAGGGCGTGTAAGAATATTTGAAACAATAAATAAATAAGACAAAAGGGCATGGTGATTAAAGTTATTTTTAATGCAAAATGTACTTTGATATCTGACACATTTTGAATTTTTGAACTACACATTCTCGACAATACAAACTTGGACTCGTACGGTGAATGACACTGGAGAGGAAGGTAGTATGATGCCCTCTGAGTGGAAGACCAAAATGCCTTGCATTTGGCTCAGGGCACTAGAATGCTGCATGTGATGAAGCCAGAGCCAGAGGCTATTTAAAGCCTGTTTGCCTCTTCACATGCCCTCCTTGGAGCTTCCCAGTGCAATCCACCCTTCTACCCTTAGTGCACTGTGAATTTTACTGGTTGCTTTGGGGCTGGGTAGGAACTTTATCTCCTTTACTGTTTTTTTTCCCTACCCCACACTGAATCTGAATTTGATAATTGGCTTCAGGTAGTGTCAATAAATTGGCTGTCATTTGTCAGGTAGATGAAGAGGGGAGAATATAAGTATTTGATATACATTTTTGGCATCCTTTTGGTGTACAATAGGACTCTAAAATGTCCTCTTTAAGGTCCTATGACTTGGGAATGGGGAAGGGGGTACCCTTGAGGTGAACCTGAGATCTGAGTTTTCACCTGTCAGGTCCTGTGACTTGGGTGGGATTCCCCTGCGTTACCTTCTGGTTATGGCTGGACAGGCAGCAACTCAATTGTTAGGTTGAGTATATCACCCAAGGGAAGGCGGAGGAGGAAGTCAGGATGTGGCACCTGGTTTGAGCTGGACCTGCATCAGGTTCCTCCTTCCTCTTGCTCTATTTCCAGGCCAATACAACTTAATTAGGTTTTAAGTCAAATAAAGTGGTCCTTATTTAACTCAGTTTTCTGTGTCTGGTCTCATTATTTCATGGCTGGTCATCAATAGAAAATATTATGTGGCTTAAGTGCTGTGATGAAAGAGGCAACATTTGGTCTGGTCAGCTTTGAAAAGAGATCCCTTTTTGTAAATTTTTCAGTGGTGAGGGTTTCAAACATGGGCACAGGTGTTTACAATAAATACAGAAGCTTGTTGTACATGTAAATTGGTTTCCAAAGCATTTTGAGAAAATCTCTTAATCAACTGAAATTTCTTTCAGAGCATCTTAAAAATGCTTCAAAGCATCAGTGCTTCATTCACAACTGTTCCCTTAGGTAGAGAAGAGAATTTGCCTCAAAATAATTTATTCAAGAAGCACTGCGGGGAGGTGGGGGAGAATCCTTTAATAAAGAAATTTATTTAATGCATAGAGATTCATTCATTTGTATTTACAAACATATATTTTTCTGGCTCTTTCTACAGTTGTCTCCCCCATCATTCCATTGTCCATTGCTCTGAACTGCTTTCATGAGGCTGTGATATAACTAGTTGACTTCATCATCTGACTATATGATCCAAGACTGTGTGCCAGAAGAAGAAAAAATGTTGATTTTTTGTGTGTGTGTCTGTGAGTAATTTAGCTGGTTTATTAGGTGGTGATTGACTTTTGGACTAGGTTTGAGGCCAGGGTGTGATTTGTTGGTGGACTGGGAGCTTGGTCATGGTTTCCAAAAAGGGTGGGCACAAATCTAGAGGCAAGGCCCAGGCCAAGATACATGCAGTTAAATGCCTGCCCCCTGCAATACCTGTTTCATCAGAGAAGGAGTTGAGAGAGAGAGCCTATATGGTAACCAAGCTGGAGGAGACGGAGAAGCAGAAAGCTGAGGCTAGGCACACAGAGTGGGGGGTAACTAGGGAAAGTAGTAGGGATCCATTTAGTCAAATTATGTTATCTCACCTACAGACCCTGGATAAAGGAGTGTCTATGGTGAAATCAACTGTGGTATGGAGTCAGCAGCTGGGGCTGTGAAACTGGCAGACCTGTTTCTGGGTGCTCTCAGGCAGATGAGTCTTCTGTCAGCACTACACATTTGGGGGGTATTAGAAGAAGTAATTTTACAGAGGTACCTCTATGGCCTTGGGGTGTGTGGATCAATCCTATAGACCTGTCTGCTGTTAGCTGTCCTCCTACAGAATGTGTGGAGAATGAGGGATTTAAGCCAGCTGTGTTGCAAGGTCAAGCAGATGCCCAGATGCCAGTAAATGCTGTATCAGCTCTTGTTAGATTTCAGTTCCCCCAGGCGACATAGGCTGTTTTTATCCTAATACCTTTCTGTTCCAGTGGCAGGAAGACCTTGTTGGTTTTGGACAACAGTCCTCCATTAGTGGTATTGGTGGTCTTTCTTGTGCGGCTATCTCTGCAGGGGATCCCAATATGCCATTAGATGATTATTTGTTACCTGTATTACTGGAGAAAAATTTGAAAGGAATTTGTTGATGCATTTCCTCTGCTTTATAGGGAGCCAGAGAAGAAGAACTGGGAGAACATTGACAATAAAGAGAGGGATAAGGTTAGGCAACAGAAGGTGGACAGGAATTGGAGGAATTGGTTCTCTGTTTTTTTTATTTATGCAGGTGTTACTGCTTGGGCTCAGCCATGCAGAGCATATGTGCTCATCCGCTACATGGATATTGTCATGGGCTTCCAGGACCTGGACTCAGACTCAGAGTCTGAGACAGAAGAACCTGCTCTGAGCCCTGGTACAGAGACTGTTACAGCAGCACCTGCAGAGCAGATAGTACCACCACCCACCCCAGAGACAGAACAGGGGGCAATGCCAGCCCTAGCGGGGAGCTCATGCTGACATGGATAGTGATCTATCCATACCTACCTTCACCCAGCATAGACACCAAAAGGGTCTCCTGTGTTTCTCCCAGCGAATTTATGCCAAACAGCAATTAATCAAGCACCACCTGCACTAATCTTAGAATCTATAAGAATTGAGCCTTTCTCCTTCTAGCTTTTGTTGGTAATTAACTGACTGCTTCTCCTGTGCTCTCATTCGCTGCCCTTGCCTTGTTGTTTGTTTCTGCTTTTGACTTGTGTTTGTATTGCCTGCCTCTAATTTATTGACATTGTTGGGACCATTATTGCTTCTCATTTGTAAAGCTGTTTCCTTGCATAAGTAAACTGACCACCTAAATTACTGCTGAGTTTCTGACCTGTGTTTGTTATCAGCTTCTCCTGGTTGCTGGCCCAGACCAAGCTTGGACAGATATTGTGTGTGTTGTGATTTTGCAGGGTTTTTTGTGGCTGAATTACAATCAGTCTTTTCATATGAGACCTGCTATGAACTCTGCGCTTCAATGGGATCAGTTTTACTTTCAGCTGTGGATCAATTTGATGACCCCAGCCACACTGATTCAAGATGAGAGATCCCATAGTGGGTCTGTGGTCCAAAAGGCACAGGTTGGATCTGGTTTGAAATGTCAGGGTCAGGCTGTAACAGTGGGACAAAATAGGTTATGCTGGGTGTTTGGTGTGCAAGTCACAAGTTTTGGCATGAGTTCTCCATTTGTAGTGGGGCACATTCCTTTTCCAAGTGCCCAAAAGGAAGGTGTGCAGGCAGTACCAGAGTCCAGCAAGGAAGTAAGCAGGGCACAGGGGCTTCCTCTGCACCTCTGAAAGGGACCCAGTCCAATTAATATGGCCCAGTCGGATTTTTTTGTTGTTGTTGTTGTTATATATTTATCCAAATAGGGAAGCAGCCCTCTACTTGTCTAAGGGTTTTAGGTAAGATTTCCATATGTTGTTCTGGTGCATTAAGAAGACTTATTTTGCTAAAAATTTACATTCTGTTGTCAGTTTGGAGCAGGTAGTTCAGAGTAAGATTGCTAGGGAGATGGCTGGACACAGAGTAGTGGGTCCCTTTTCCTCCCCTCAACTTAGATTAGTGCATAAGAATGGCATAGATGCTGAATTGGCAAAATGTAACATTAAGTCTGCGTTTCACTGTCTCCCAATCCATTCCTTGGACTTTTGAGTTACTGAGGTTTTCTTTGAGAGGCAGTTTTACATGGATCAGGCCTTCCCTATGGGGTGTTCTGCATCATGAGCTGTCTTTGAAAAGTTTAGTACTTTCCCGGAGTGAGTGTGAAGGCTTGGGTCTGGTTTACAAGGGGTAGCTTATTACCAAGATGATTTCCTATTTGTAGGTAGTTCTGACACAGGGCAATGTGTTTTTTTAATGAGGGGGTTCTGCTCCCTCACTGAAAAATTAGGTGAGCCTTTGGCTCAGAAAAAGACAGAAGGACCTGCTATTTCTTTGATTTTCTTAGGTGCTGAGACTGATACCTTATAGCAGCATTGTAGATTGCCTCCAGAGAAGTTAGATGACCTAAACTGGTGGGTGCCTGCCTTTTCAGGGCTTCATAGAGCTATGCTTAGGGAATTCCAAGAGCTAACTGGACCTTTTAATTCGGCATGTAATTTTGCATGCAATTGCTGGAGTGCAAAAACCCCATCATATGATCAGATTGTCTTGGAGGATTAGGGAAGATTTGGTGGTTTGGCAAGAGTTTCTGGCTTCCTTTAACAGTGCGTCATTTTGGAGGGATGAGCTATGCCTTTGTGATGCCTTACAGGTGTCTTGGATGCAGCTGGTTCCATAGGTTTTGGCATTTATTTTAGGGGACAGTGTTAGCCAGATGACTGAGCTCTGTTACTACACATCCCCAAGATTTAGTATGGTTTAATTGGTGGAATATAATGTAATTGGCAAAATACAGTAATTGGCATTGACATAAAATGAACGCTGAAGTGACTGAAAGGCCAAGGTGGACAGAGGAAAAACACTGGCTGAACATGTATGCTGCAAAGTAGGTCAGAGATCCCCTCTAGGCGTAGGCAAGGTTACTGTCAGGATAATCACCAAGTAACTCCAGAGATTATAGGCTTAAAGCTTGAGCTAAAGCTGTAACATCTCTGCTACTGCACAATAGCAATGCGAAGGTCCCACCAAACCACTGATTGTTTGAGCCCTTCTTCCCAGCACCTGGACATTTTCCTTCGTTGTTCCTTTACCTGTCCATGACTACAGAGCTATTTTGACAGCCATTAATTCTAACACCTAAGACCATCAACTCCGTCTGGACCTCATTGTCCATGTTGAAACCCCATAGTTTACCTGGCCAGAGAGCCATTCACACCATTGTCCTCCAGGCAGATTTTGGGCATAAAAGTCTTCCATTTTGAGCAATCAGTTGCAGTATCTCACTTGCTGAATGCCACGCTATCACTCTGATTCTTGAATGAGTACTGTCCTTAGGCACAAGTCTAAGTCATATCACTGCTTTCTTTGCTGCTTTTCAGATTGGTAATTATGCCTATTCCTATCAACAACTTTCCTCACTATCAACAACTTTCCTCCTTTTATCCTTCAGTTAGCTTTTGTGCAAGAGTGTGAGTGCTTGAATCTTTTGTGTGCATGATTGAACCTTTCAATAAAACACATTTTAGTTTATTTTGGAATCTCTGGCCAGCTCTTTCCTGCAAAGACCCTGTAAACACTGGTGGAAGTTCTCATTAGATTACCCTCCTCTCACAGGCCTTTCTGAGCTAATAATTCCCCACCATTGAATTGAGGTACTGGCATTATGGGTAGACCTCTGAGTCACCCACATTTAGGAGTAACAGCTCAGGCTGGTTTATCGAGTGATTTAACCTTTTTGGAGTTTTTCCCCCCATTATGATGGCAGTTAGGATTTGTGCCAAGGAGTTTTGTAACTCCTCAGTGCATTTGTGGTGTGATAACATGGCAGTTATCCATGTTATGAACACTATGCCTTCTAAATCACCAAAGAGTATTTGTTGAGGGTTTTTGTCCTGCTGTGTTTAAGGTACAATATTTTATTTACAATGTTTCATGTGGCTGGTCTGGATAATGGCATTGCTGATGTTCTTTCTTGACAACAAATGGGGCACTTCAGATAGCTTGCCCTGGAAACAGACTCCAGACTTGTTCACATACCAGTAGACTGTGGAGACTTGGAGGGGTGAGTCACCAATTTCTCATTAGCCCCTAGCAGTGGATAAGGTTACCAGAAAGCTAGGAAAGATTTTGAGCAATTTAGAAGGATTGTAGAATTGGAAGCTTCTTGGCCTGTTCTGTTGAACAAGACTTGTACTATAATGTATATTTAGGACAAAGGATGGGCACCTTTGTATTTGGTCTAAGCTATCTGTGTCAGTTTCTGTTACAAAGGCTCAGGGTTACAAGGACTCAACATCTGATTTTATAGTATGTTAGGCCTTGGAATGGGGGTCCAGGGAGCATGGTCAGGTAGCCGACACCCTGGTGCCTTTGTTGTTGGTGGTGCTTAAGGGTTTAGGTGATGTTTGGCCTCTGATTTGAAGTTCAGGTTATGAGGCAGATTTATTTCATGCAACGGAATTGATGGCATTTTGGGGAGTGCTGTGTGTTAGTGAATTAGCTTTGTTCATGCATTGCAGTTTTACTTGCAGCTCAGTGAGGCAGGCCAGGTGTGCTGTTTTGCCATGTTGATTTTTCTCCCCCTACCAGATATAAGTTTTGACCAGTTGTTTCAAGGGCCTTGCAGTGTTTGGGCCTTCACAGGGTTAAATTGGGCACCCTTTCATTTAGAATTGGGGTTGCCTCAGCAGCATCTGCAGTGAGGTTCAGCCTGCAAGATATCCAGCAAGTTGGGCCTTGGGAATCTTTTGTTGCTAAGAGGTATGTGCACCCTCTTAAATTTTAAGGCACCTTTGATGTACTAACATTGTTTCCTGTTTTCTCTATTTTCTCTGCTAAGCTTCTAGGTGCAGTGTGGTGAGACAACGGGTCATGATTTGTGTTCACAGCATTGTGTTCTGGGCAGTGTGCCAGGCCTGAAATTGCCATTTTGGAGCTTAACTGGGGTTGAGTGATGTTACCACTGTGGAGTGGCTGGGGAAATGAGGCTTACAGTGGAGTGGCTTGATGCCTCTTTTGTCTGAGGAGTGCATGGGGCCTTCTCCTGATGTTTTAGTCATTCACCTTGGTGGGAATGACTTGTACTTGCTGAAGGGCAAGGCCCTCGTTTTCTAAGCACTGGAAGATTTTTGCACTATAGAAAGTTGTTGCACTGGAGTTTCTCTGTTTTTTTCAGCCATTTTGCCTTGGCAAATGATTCCAAACACATTGACTGGGCCAACAGAAAGGTTAGCACTGGGCTTTGCACCGCCCTGGGCTGAGTTTGGGCCACTTACTTCCTCAATTTCTTGTGACCAGAGCTCTTCAGGGCTGATGGCATTCCTTTGTTGGAAGTGGCGGAATATGTTGGTTTTTTGGCGGGGGGGGGGGGAATTGCAGGCCATCTTGTCTGGCCTGATGGGTGAAAGGGACTAAGCAAATGTTGTCCCTTGCCTGTGGCAGGTAGCAGGAGGAGAATAGAAGACTTTGGTGCCTTTAGTACCTTTTGGAACCCCTTTTGGTGTGGGGTAGGGGGTCTGAAACCTCTCCTTTAGAGTCCTGCAACGTGTGAGGTTGGGAAAGGAGGTTAACCTTGAGGCTAGCTTGGGATTCAGGCTCTTACTTATACAGTTGTGCAGCCTGGGTGACAGTCCGTGGGTTACCTTCCAATCATGCTGGGCTAGGAACCAACCCATATTGGATTGCCCTCAGGGCTAAAGTGTTTTGCCAAGGGAAGGCTGGGGAAGTAGTCACATGATGACACCTGGCCTCAGCTGAATCCACATCAGGTTCCTTCCGCTTCTTGCTTCCTTTCCAGACCAACACATCTTAAACAAATTAGGTCAAATAAAGTGGTCCTTATTTTAACCCAACTTTCTGGATCCGGTCTAGTTATTTCATGGTGGACCATCAAAGCACCTAACGAGGCAAAACACAATCCCACACCTCTGTCAATATTTCTGCCTCTCTGGGCACATCAAGAGTAACACTGAAGAGGAGATCCTCCTTTTTCCATGGAGGATCTCCATGCAATTCATAATGATAGAAGAATCAATATTCTCAATCACATAGTGAGTCTCCTTGCATGGAAGAGTCTGTCCCCTTCAGTACCTGCAGGAAAAAAACTCATAAGAGCTAAAGCTCAGAACAAGCTCAGGATTGTTAGACAATTAAAAATAATCAGGGATGGTTGGCTGTGTTTGTAGGAAGAGGAAGAAGAAGGAAATGGTAGGATCACTGTATGGAGAAGATGGTGAAATGCTAATAGGAAGCAGAGGGAAGGCCGAACTGCTCAGCACTTTCTTTACCTTAGTGTACTCCCAAAAGGAAAAGACTGCTCTACCTAGTGGAAATAGAACAAATGAGGTGGTAAGGGGATTACAGCCCAGAATAGTTAAAGAAGGATAGGAATATCTAGCTCTTAATGAAGTCAAGTCTCCAGGGCCAGATGAACAACATCCAAAGGTACTAAGGGAACTTGTAGATATAATCCTACTGTTAGTGTTGAACATTTTTAAGAATCTTTGAAGCATAGATTAGGCTCCTGTATTCAAAAAGGGCAAAAAAAAAGGATCCAAACAACCATTGACGAGTCAATTTTATGTCAGTACCAGGAAGATTTCTAAAAGAGATTGTTAACAGCCAGTCCATGCACACTTAGGAATGCTATGATTACTGACAACCAGCATGGGTCTCTGAAAAACAAGTTAAACCTAATTAATCCTATCTCCTTTTTTTTGAGTTACAAGTTCGAAAGATCAAGGGAGTGCTGTGAATGTAATATTTATTGATTTCAGTAAGGCTTTTTACAAGGTTTTCCATGATATTCTTGTGGGAAAGCTGGTGAAATGAGGGCTAGTCCATGATTATGTTAAGTGGATTTCTAACTACAGTTTTTTCTGCATTTGCGGGTTTGACTTTCATGGATTTGATTATTTGCGAGTTTCTTCAACCCCACCTCAGGCACTTCCTTTCTTGGGGAACCTGCCCTCTCATGGATTTGATCAGGCCATGCAGCCTTTTAAAAGCCCACCTTGACTCTTCTCCTCTTCTACCAGTTGCTGCTTGGCCAGCTAAGGATGGCTTGCAGCCTAATTTCTCAGCACTAAAAAACCTCTCCTGATGCTGCCCCCATACCCAAGGAAGGAGATGGACAAGACAGGATGTATAGAGCCACCATGCGGATTCAGTCCTTTTCCTTCTTCTTTTTCTGACTCGGTTTGGACCCTGGGTGCCTGCTCCACCCACCATGCTTCACTCCCCTTCCTATAGGCACACACATACTTTGATATTTGTGATTTTTCTACATTTGTGGAGATCCTGCATCCCTAACCCTAGCAAATGTGAAGGGCTAACTTAGTTCAGAAACTGAACAAAAAGAGTGCTTCCTGTTCATCCTGGACAGAACTGACTAGTGGGGTGTCTCAAGTTTTGTTCTAGATCCAGGGTTGTTCAGCATCTTTCTAAATGACTTGGATGGTGGAATTCAAGGTTACTGATACATTGGAGAAGTGGGCCAAAACCAAAATGAACTTCAGTCAGAATAGATGTAAGATATTATATTTAGGCAGGCTTAATGAAATTCACAGAAAAAGATGCATGATATAGCAATACACGTGAAAGGGATCTACAGATCTTAGTAGATCACACACTAGGCATGAGTAAACAGTGTGATACAGTGGCCAAAAAAGCAAGTGCAGTTCAATCCTGCATCAGTAGGGATATATTGTCCAGATTAAGGAATTTGATAATATAATTCTCTTCTGCTTAGGTCAGATTTCATCTGGAACACTGTGTCCAGTTCTGGGCACCACATTTCAAGAAGAATATTGACAATTTGGAATGTGTCCAGAGAGGGCAACAAAGATGATAATAGTTCTGAAAACCAAGCCCTATGAGGAACAACTTAGGGAAATGGTTATGTTTAGCCTGGGGTGTATGATACATGATATGATTAAATATCTGAAGGGATATCATGTGGAAGATGGGACAAGCTTTTTTCCTGCTGCTCCAGACACTAGAACACAAAACAATTTATTCAAATGATAAGAAAAGAGGTTCTACCTAAACATTAGGAGGAACTTATTGGCTGTAGGAGCTGTTCAACAGTGGAATAGACCACCTCAGAGGACACTTTTAGTTTAAACTGATGTTGGATGGCCATCTCTTAGTAGTGCTTTAGTTGTATATTCCTGCATGGCAGGGTGTTGGACTAGATGGCTGTTGTAGACCATTCCACATCTATGGTTTTATGATTCTGTGACAGAGGGAAAGCATGACTAAGTGCTTTCTTCTTTGTGTGATCATTTTCCATACTTACAGATAGCTTGAATAGAAGCATGGATTGTGTTTTGTCCTTGATTCTCTTCACTTCCTGTACACCTCAGAATAAATGTGCTCTTAAAATTAGTACTTTTTCCCTCCACAACTACACTAAAATCTGTCTCATCAAAATCACTGTTCCATCAGAGAACTTGCGAGACACCATTAATTCAGCCAACACTGAATAGGGAGGGAGAGAAATTGACATTTCTGGCATGCAACAACTAAGCCATATTGGGCCACATACAAAGAAAACTCAATAGTGGTGTGTGAGCATGCTGAATTCAATTCAGTGATTATTTGAATTAACTATAACTGTAGATATAGTAATAAAAGGTATAGATGCATATTTTGTAATACGTATGATATATGTATGAAATACATTTAAATGTAAGATCTTTTCTGAAATATGTAAAAAGAGAACTCATCAATTGTCTTGCTCTTTCTCCTTGGCCTCCAGAATGACTGTATCCTTAGCTTATTGTGCTTAGATGCAGAAGCAGAATTTCCCAGATTTTGCAATAAAAGAAAAGGTTGGCTATGTGAACACCTGCTTTTCTCTGTTTAATAAAACCGAGCTCCTTTCTTGTCTGCTCATCTGTTTACTCTTGCACAAATTATTTTTTTTACTCCATTGACAAAGATAAATGATGGGATTAATATATACTGGAGGAGTCCCTGTGAACAGTTTGCAAGCAGAAAGAAAGGATTGCTATTATTTCCCTCAGGTAACATAGCACAGACAAACTGGATTAAGACTCATTTGCTGTGGGGCTTAGATGTGATCAGGCGCTAATAGCAGGACACCATTTAGGAAAATTGCTTTTTCTAAAATGAAAATGAGACTGGCTTTCATTAGCTTGCCTAGGCTTCAAGTGGGGAAAACTTTTTTCCCAATGAGAAAAGAAGTATGAGATCCTTTATTGTGAAAAGAGAATTCGTGCTCCAGGCTGTGATTCTGTTAGTGCAAAGTAAGGCAGGAGTGTGATTCCTGCAACCACTCAAATATTGCTGAACTGCCACCCCAGCTGTCTGAGCCAGCATAACCCATGGTAAGGAATGCAGAGAGTTTCAGTTCTACAATATTTGGAGTGCTGTAGGATCCCCAGCCTTGTTCTAACACCTAAAGCTGCATGCTTGCCTCATGCCCATGTTATGCAGTCTTCTGTTGATTTTCCAGCAATAGGTTACAGAATGTTTCACTGTCAGAATTTTTCTCTCTTCCTCCAAGCCATACAGATGAACAAAACAAACCGGGATGAGTCCTCTTTGCCTGGATAGTTTGGTCATCAGTATCATCTTACCAAGTAGAATTAAAAGACGTAGCCATGTTATTCTGGATCAGTATGCAAAGATCCCTTTGCATTCCTGCCAAATAGTAGCAGTTTAAATGGGTGATAAAATAGTCTTCCAGATGACAAGCTTATTAATAAGTTGAATGAATTTGTAGATGTTACTCACTTTGTGACCATCAGGTTGGGCTCAGGGAAGTAGAATTCATCACAAAAACCAAGTAAGAGGATGCAAAGTACCCAGTGTATTATTGACTTTGGGAGAATCCAGAGCAAAGTAAAGAATCGTATCATAATTTAAATTTGTATATTATATAGGATGAAAGACATTTCCAGGGTACATTTATTAAACAGGAAAGAAGATACTTCTTCAGCCCCAACACAATTTGTGCAAAGATTAATTTAAGCATGGGCAGTGAAGTACTAACTACATATGGTATTTATACCCTTCTAGAAGTTGAAGTTTCACTCTCCACTTTAATTTAAAACAGAAAAACAAGATGTCAGCATCTCAGTATCTGGATGCCACAATATTTTCTAACCAGTTCTTCCAATCTGCTAACTTCAGTGTGGGTTACTCATTTCTGTGAACCTGGTTTCCATAAAACTAATGTGTCAGCAATGGTTTCCATATGAAAGTCTGAAGTTGTTAGATGTTGCAGTTGCCCATGACCTTTGTGGTAAGGCTTTGTTTCTTTCCTCTGTTTTTTAACTTCCTTTCCATGCTTCTCTTCAACTCCTCTCCATTTTTTTTTCTTACTCCTGAAATATCTGTTTCTTTCCTGTTATGTCCACAAAGTCATGTAGAGAAGATCCTGAAAATTCACATGGCATTTAGAAGCAGAACTTGAAAACATTGGCTGGAATCCTCTATCGTGGTTTTACATAACTTTATGTATACTTAGTTACATAGCAGAGGAGCTAAGAAACCCTGTTAGTGCACTGAAAAGATGCATAATGGAACACTGGCAAGAGTGTCCCAGTTCAATTGGCACTCCCTAATAGGTGTCCCAATGTACAACAGGACCAATGTGCATCAGCTCCACTGTGCACTAGTCCTATAGTTTATCACTCACATTGTGCATCAGTCCAAGTGCGTATCAGTCCCATTACAAATCAGTCCCAATGCATATTGGTCACTTTGTTGTGTCCCTTACTGGATACGGAGATTACAGAACTGCCCAATTACAATTCCTGCAGAACTAAGTTGACTTATAAAGATGCAAGTCCCCAACAGGATTCTGGCCATTATTGTTAATATCACATTTAAAATCATATTTAAAAAAAAGAAAGAAATACAAAAGGAATAGTGAATCCAAATGAATGAATAAGCATAAACTAGAGGACAATAAACAGAAAAATATACCAATGAGAAATTATTAATGCATAAACTTGAAGAAAAGATTTCCAAATATCCAAATATGGGAATGTCGAGTCCAGGTGCTATATGTTGAAATGTGGGTTGTGAAGCCTTCCAGCCCTGAAGAATAGAGGGTCGGCATTTGACTTTCTAGTACTGTAATGTAAGTCTTGCAGACGTTGAAAAAAAACAGAGATCCACTGACTAAATGTTGCTTTCTCTTTTATGGGTGAAGAGTTGAAGATGCATAACAGGACATCTTTGAAGGCTGACGTAAAACAAAATAGATTTGACTGTCAAACTTTGGCAGCAAGATAAAACAAAATCCAAAATTCACAAAAGTGTGATACCTTTACTGACCGACCAAAGTGCACAAAACACATCATGCAAGCTTCCAAAGCTCCACTGGCTTCTTCATCAGACAAAAGATATAAGAAAAATCATACAGGAGAAAGGAAAAAAGGGTGAAAGGTGACAGTGTTGGAGTCACAGGCCTACATTTTGTATCAGATGTTGTCTCTGTTGTTGTTCAGTTGCCCTGGAGGGATCTCCATGCAGGCACTTCCCTTTTTTTGGCTATGTGGGGACCGAGACAGAGGACAATAAAATTTAAACTCCATTAGCAACAGTAAAGTAACTTCTCTTAGGATTCAGGGCATCTTTGCCTACAAGGAAACTACCAGTAAGCATAATCAAAACATATGTTTAAGAAATGTAGGAGGGGAATTACAGCTTCAGGAGTTACCAAACATTAAAACCCTTGATATATATATATATATATGCGCACACAGACACACACACACATATATATATACACACACATAGTGGAATCCACTCTATGTGAGCTGAGAGTTTTTGCTTTGTATGTCAGAGCTCTGGAGACCAGAAGTATCTTGAAATATACAAAGATATATAGATCCCTCGTAATCCATTGGGTAAAATAGGGCTATCCAACTCTTCATTCAGTTCATTCCTAAATACCGTCAGAATACTCTATTTATTTCCTGGCAATGAACATTCATAAACAAACAAATGTCACTTTTTTACTCAATGAGCATTTCCAAATGCAGAGAAGATTCTGAGCTAGTCAGTACTTAGCAGCATCATACCTAGATATCAGTTTGTTGCTAATGAAGATGTTCCCATTCCTCAGAAATTAGCCAATAAACAAACAAACCACAGTTTGCTAGTTTCTGCAGAATGGGAGCATCTTCAGTGAATAGGAGATAATCATTATCAGCATGAATAAACTGGTTCAGGGTAGGAACTGCTCTAACCATTCAAACCTTCCACATAAATATCTTTTCCCCAATTTTAACATTTGGACACACCATGAAGTTAATTTAGTATGAGAAAATGTATGTGTTGTGACATTGTATGCTGAAGTTCCTGAACTGCTAAAAAGGTGGAGTAAAACATTTTCTGGCATACATAATCCCCGGTAATAAACACTTAAAATAAAGCAGCAGACAAGAATATTCCACTGTAGTTCAACATAGCAGAAGGTTCACTGTGAATTAGAAGAAAATAGTCTATGACTATTGCTTGTCAACAAACAGGCTTGAAAGTTACTAGAGTTATTGGCTTGAAAGGTGAAGGGAATGCTGTGGATGTAGCATATCTCGATTTCAGTAAGGCCTTTGACAAAGTTCCCCATGACATTCTTGCAAAGAAGCTAGTAAACTGGGCTGGACAGAGCTACTGTCAGGTGGATCTGTAACTGGTTGACAGACCGAACCCAAAGAGTGATCACGAATGGCTGCTTTTCATCCTGGAGAGAAGTGACTAGCGGGGTGCCACAGGGTTCTGTCCTGGGCCCGGTGCTGTTCAATATTTTTATCAATGACTTGGATGAAGGAACAGAGGGCATACTTATCAAATTTGCAGATGACACCAAATTGGGAGGGGCTGCTAATACGCCAGAGGACAGGATCAAAATTCAAAATGACCTGGACAGATTGGACAGCTGGGCCAAGGCTAAAAAAATGAAATTCAACAGAGAAAAGTGTAAGGTCCTACACTTAGGTAGAAAAAATGGAATACAGAAATATAGCATGGGGGACACGTGGCTGGATAGCAGTATGTGTGAAAGGGATCTAGGAGTCTTAATAGACCACAAGCTGAACACAAGTCAGCAGTGTGATGTGGCAGCCAAGAAAGCCAATGCAATTCTCGGCTGCATCAATAGGAGTATGGTGTCTAGATTGAGGGAGGTACTGGTACCACTCTACTCTGCTTTGGTTAGACCTCATCTTGAATACTGTGTCCAGTTCTGGGCACCCCAATTCAAGAAGGACATGGTCAAGCTGGAGCAGGTCCAGAGAAGGGCAACCAAAATGGTGAGAGGCCTGGAAGCCATGTCCTATGAGGATAGACTTAGAGAGCTGGGTATATTTAGTCTACAGAAGAGAAGGTTAAGAGGGGACATGATAGCCATGTTTAAATATTTGAAGGGATGCCATGTAGAGGAAGGAGAGGGCTTGTTTTCTGCTGCTCCAGAGACCAGGACAAGGAGCAATGGATTCAAGCTGCAGGAAAGGAGATTCCACCTGAACCTCAGGAAGAACTTCCTGACAGTCAGGGCTGTCTGGCAGTGGAACAGGCTGCCTCGGAGTGTAGTGGAGTCTCCTTCCTTGGAGGTTTTTAAGCAGAGGCTGGATGGCCGTATGTCGGGAGTGCTTTGGGGGTGTTCCTGCATAGCAGGGGGTTGGACTGGATGGCCCCTGTGGTCTTTTCCAACTCTATATTTCTATGATTCTATGATTCTATGGATTCAAGGCTGGAAAACCAAATCTACCTGTGCTACCTCCTCCTCCAGGAAACCTGTGGTTGTGAGGAAACCTGAGTGTTAAAGAAAGGTTTTATTTTTCCAGTTAGCCCAACAGCTTTCAGTCTAGTAATATTTAATGAGACAATAACAAACAACAAAAATTAGAAAAGGAGACAAGTTACAATTTGCTATACCAATTAAATGTGCATATATCTTGCATAAAAATGGATGTGAAATATCTCAGTTTTAAAACCATTTATTAACCCAAATAAACTTATACAAAAACAAAATATAACTTACAATACAATTTTAAAACTGCCTGCAGGGGTTCCAAAAATATATTTTTCCAAGCTTATGTCTAGCAATCTTTCTAAGAGTGTCCTTATTATAACAATTCTCCAGCAGATGGAAAATTATGGGAATATGTGAAAACTCAAGTTTTAAAGTAGATGGATGTACTCCACATCTTCATTTGGATCATGGGGAACTAATGGGTCAAGTCTCAATATCGAGTCCATTTCTTTTTTTCAACAAAGTCCTCTCATTCTGAGAAAAAGTTCCTCAGGCACCCAAAAACATGTATCCTTAAGGGAATAATCATGTTCCAGACAATGATAAACCAAAGGGGCACCTGATCTTCTGTTCCTGATATTACTAAGATATTTCCCTATATGGATTTTTAAAGCTCTCGATATTTTTCCTATACATAATTTGTTGCAGAGACATCTGATGATATAAATCACATATGGAGTTCTACAAGCTGAAAATTGTTTCACGGTGTATGTTCTTTTCATTATAATTCACAAACTTTGTTATCTTAAATGTGTACAGTAGACCCTCTGTATCTCTGGGGGTTCTATTCTAGGAACCCTTTTGAATAGAAAACAAAACAAAACATGAATGCTCATCTCCCATCATATTAAATGGCAGAGAGGTATGCATGGATTATTTTCAAGTTTTCAGAAGTCTAAAAATAATTCTGGAGTCTGTAGATTTATTTATAGGTTGTTTAAAATATTGACACAACTTCATCTACTTTCATGCCTCCTGGATCCAGACTGGAAAGATTAATGCTACAGGATTTAGAAAAAAATAGAGGCAACAAAGAAACTCCTATGGCACAATATGAGTAGGCAGGAATACCTCACTCTGAAAGATGTAGCACTGATCCCTCCTTTCTTGTTAAGGAAGCAGGCAAAGGATGTACTCTGGTCATCGAAGATACCTAGAATTTAAAAAGAAAAAAAGAAAAAAAAGAGGCCTCGCTCCAATTATCAGATATATTTGCTTACAAGCTATATCTTAAGGATCCCACCCAAGATTACATAAACGAAATTAAGCTTATTTTAACAGAGGGCTTCTGTTTGGGCTATATCGACAGCCGCAACATATAACTTTTTATTGAACGCCAATCCTAGAATACCTGTTCTTTATACTCTAAGATTTACAAAGACCTTCATCCTCCTCCAGGTTGCCCCATTGTTTCAAGTTGCAATTCTGTGCTGGAAACTCTTTCCAAATTTATTATTTTTTTTAAAAAAGTTTATACTTCTAATTCTATACTACATATGTGATTCTATGGATTCTATGGATTTCATTAAAAAAAATTAGATTTCTTTGTCATAAAGAGACAGGACATTCAGGCAGCCATGGATATCAGATCATTATATGCAAATGCACCACAAAATCAGGCTTTACATATAAGAACACAAACATTAGAAAGGAGAAGTAATAGATACGCTGTCACATCATTTGCAGGCACGTTGGCTGAACTGGTTTTATAAAAAAAATTACTTCACATTTGATAATAACTTTTGTTGGCAAATTAAAGGGGTTGCAATGGGTTGCCCCATGGTCCCAGAAGCAACTACCTCATATATGGAAAGTTTTGCGAGATATATGATTTCTCCCACCAGCCCTTATAAAAAGAAGATAGGGAGTTGGTACAGATTTATTGATGGTGTGTTACTTATTTGAACAGAGAATCAAGACTTTTCCAAATAATTTTTTAGATAGGTCAATTCCAGTGGCAGAGCTTGGAGTGTGGGGAGGGGGGTGTGAGGGGGTGTGGCCAGGGTGCATGGGGGTGTAGCTATGGACCAGGACTCCCCAAAAAACATTGCCACTCGGGATGAACTGCCTCCCCCACTCCCTGTCCCTATGTGACTGGACAATTCTGTCAATAACAACATACAGGCCATTTCCGCATTAGACTGTTATAGCGCTATTGTTCCACTTTCAACATCTTATGGAATCCTGGGGTTTGCAGTTTAGGGCCCCTCCCTAAACTGTAAATCCCAGGATTCCATAGGATGTTGAAAATGGAATATTCACTGTTATTGTAATGAGGTCCATTTTTTGGACATCACTATTAGGAAAGAAGGAATAAAATTATGTACCTATCTCTATAAAAAAAAATTTCCACTGACTGAAATACTTCTCTAACATTAGACAATTGACTTCCAAAGTCTTTGAGAAATAATCTACCATATGGTCAGTTCTTGAGAATTATATGAAACTGTACAGAGGAGGAAGACCTTTCTTTTGGATGAATCAAGGTCTCTCAGCGGCCAGCTACACGACAGAGGCTATCTGGAGTCTGTCACTAACAACAGGTTCAACTTTTCAAAAAACAGGATAGGAAAATCAATTCCAGAATAAACTGCAGTTTGACTTAATGTCAAGAAGTGCAGCTCCTGCCATACAAGTGGGGAAATAGTATGTCTTTTAACATAGGCAATAAATGAAAGGGGAGTAGAGATCACCTGTGCTACAATGTGTCCAATTGCTAACTGCTGTTTGCAACAATCATCAATTGCTGTTTGCAACTTGTATCTGGTTATAGGTTCAAAAGGCACCAAAGCACCAAAAGAGGTGATCTGATAATTTTTGATGTCCAGAGCATCAGTGAAGAGGGGTGCGATCAGAAGGATGGTATGTGAAACTAGCAAGAAGACGTTATGAGAACAGATAGGGTTAAGATAAGAGTACAGAAACTGTCCAGGTTCTTAAGATGAAAGATATGTAAATGTCGGAAATGCCTTGGGAAACTCTGGTTCTGGTGGGGTGATGTGACTATGACTTTCACCATTAATTGCCATGAATACCTGAATTTGTATGTCAAAGTATAAAATCTGTTACTGTCCAACACACGTCAGTCTCAGCAACTTTGAGAAGATGCTGTGTTGCTTGCTAACTCCAAATAAAGACTTCTGCTGAATCTCTGAGTGTTTTCCGACAGATCAAGTTAGCCAGTACATGACACTTATGATAGTATAACCCAAAGATTGCAGAGCAATATTAGAAAATATTGGCACATCTTGCAGGACATACACAGATAGAAAAGCCTCTTCTTTCTTTTAAGAGGACTTGTAGCATTTGTGATATATTGATAAGAAGTGATTTCAGAACACAACAACATCTCCATCCCAACATTTTACCATCAGCCCCAAGAGGCCATCACTCATGTGGATATTGTACTTATTGTGTGTACATGTTTATGATAGTTTGAGAAGCAGGAGGCAAGGCATTATGCTGTTTTATTATACCACAGACATCCTTATCATAAGAATTCTTCAGTAGCCAGAAAGTTAAGGCATATATGAACACTTGAGTTTTAAAGTAGATGGATGTATTTTAACCTTTAAATTTTATGAGCCTCTAAAGAAGGTCATTAAACATTATTCTTGTGTGCCTTCAAGTAATTTCCAACTTATAGGTACCCTTAGGCACCATCACAGAGTTTTCTGTGGCTGAGCGAGTGCAATGCACCCAAGGTTAACATTCAACTATTTCATTCTTGCAAGTAAAGACAAATAATTCCTGTAGTTTCCTCCTAACTGTGGAGAAAATGAGCATTTCTATGCATTTCTCAACCGGCACATACACATCACAAATTGTTATGAGAAATTTTTGTGTTCAGAAATACACATGGGATTATTTTCTATGACAATTGTGGCAGCTTGTTCCCCGTCCTCCCCAAAAAAATTCCCAGACAGCCATGTGTGTATTTTTGTGCAGGACTGCTGTTTTTTTATGCAAAGAACAGCATTTTTGCACACACACACACACACACACACACACATAGAGAGAGAGAATCTTACAAAGAAAGCAGCAGTCTTATATAACAAAACCATGTAGCTGTTTTGTTAGTGTGTGCAAGATTACTATTTTTTTTAAAAAAAATTTGTGCAAGATTTTTGTTGGCAAAATTGCTGTTTATTGCAGAGAAAATAGTAGTCTCACACAGAAAAAAATCACATGGCTGCCTAGAAACAACCTATACCTGTTTTGTGCAAAACTCCACAATTATCATGCCAAAAAAAGAGTGCACTTCTATGTAGAATAATTTCTTAAAGAATTTTAGGATATGCAAGTACCAAAAACTGCAAAATTCTTGCAACTTATTATTCTTCCTGACCAGCTTTCCCAAGTGTTGGAAAACCCATTTTTTGGTTAGAAAATGAATAATGGCAAATATTCTTTCCATCTCTACACTGAAATAATTATGCCAGTCTAGTTCACTAACAAATAATTGCATCCAAGAACAAGTCAAGGCTGAACTGTCACCAGAAGCCAAAACGACTAAAGTGAGGCTATTGTACTTTGAATACATCGTGAGACAACAGGACTCATAATGCTCAATAATGTGGTAGGCAGTAGGAGAAGAGAAAGATAGCATTGCAAATGGATTGAGGCAATAAAGTAAAGCCATTTCCGTACTAGACTGTTATAGTGCTATTATTCCACTTTCAACATCCTATGGAATCCTGGGGTTTGCAGTTTAGGGAGGGGCCTTTGAGGTCTAGTGCAGAAATGGTCCAAGCCACAGTCCTGAGTCTGCAAGATCTGAGGAGGGCTGTTGATTACCAAAGCTCGTGAATGTCTTTCCTTTATAGTTTCTCCATGACATCAAAGCTGACATGATGGCAAACAGCTACAGCAACAGCAAAGTACACCAACAAAATTCCTGTTACAATGCCCAGATAAAAGAAATAAAACAGCAATTCTGTACTAATATGATCTCCAAGTCACTTGGTCATCAAAATCAGGATCAAGATTAATGATGTGGGTGTTTTTATAAGTTTCATTTCAAGATTATTCATTTTGTTCTGTCTCATGTTGTCCACTTGGTGGCTCCACAGAACCATTTGTGCATTTTGCAAAGAAGTAAAAATGAAAGGTCTGAAAAAATAACTGGACCAGAAACCTTCAATAATGCTTTACTTTCTAGGCAACATTTTGGTCTACGTTACAACTGGCGTCAGTTATTATAATGGCTGTGAATAGCTGTGTAATGTAGTATAACAGAAATGGAATAACCATGTCTTAAATGTGAAAGAGATGGAAAAAATTACGTTTTGGATGATAGTTTCCAGGACCCTTCAGCCACCAAGGCCAGTGTCCTTAAAAAAAAAATGTTTTTTTGTAAGTATCTTTAATATTTAGCCCCAATATGCTCAAAGAGCAGAGCCAAAATGACCCTCCTCCAATTCTCTTCCTCCCATTTTGATGACAAATGTTACTTGAATATTTTCTGAGTATTCAAATATTTTCCAAGTAGTATATAACAGCTGCCATGGACCTCCAGTCCAGTCCTAATTGATTCCAGGATTTGATGTTTGATTTTGATATTTCATTTCAGTATTTGATTTTTTATAGCTAATGGACAGTATTTCTTAGCTAGTATCCAAAGTTTGAAAAGTAGAATAATAGAAACATAGAGTTGGAAGAGACCACAACGGCCATCAAATCCAACCCCCTGCCATGCAGGAACAAACATTCAAAGCACCCCAGCAAATGGTCATCCAGCCTCTGCTTAAAAACCTCCAAAGTACTTTGGACGAATGATGCTACCAACATTGTTACATTTGAAAAGTAACAAAACTACTTGTAGAATTCTTAATGTACCTTCATAGCAAGCAATGTTTGCTCATTACTCTTAAAATGGTGATTTAGGGAAATTATGTGTGAATTTTGGTGATTTGACTCCACCTATATCAGTTATCTCAGGGATGGAAGCTTTAGACTCTCCAGATATTTTGCATTACAACCTTTGTGATATCTTCTCATTGATGCAGCTTCTGCAAGCTGAACCCCCAAACATTTGGAAGCCCAAAGGGGCTCCACCTCTCAGGAGATACCTTTGAAGTCATAAACTTACCATCACTTTGTTCCCAAAGCAGTTTTTGAAACTCTAGGAAATTAGTATGGGTTTTTAAAAATCTGAATGGCTTTTTAATCACATAAAGGTGTAAGTGTACTTAAATAATTAAAGTGGCTAGACTCCCTGAGATGCAGAGGCAAAACCAAACAGCTGATTTGGCATTCCAAGTCAAGATAAATACATCCAGCTCATCTTTCTGGGGATAATAAAATGTTGGCTTCAGTTTTTAGTACATCCATAGGCACCCAGGAACACAAGTATAGTCTTTTTCATATAGCATGGTTACAATATGGAGTCATGGCACTTGAAAACTTCAGAAGAAAGGTGTTTATTTTAGAGAATTAATGCTGCTTGATTCCCAATAGCCAGCTTGTCCTTTGGTATTTATTTACTCAGTGCTCTGTCTTCCAAAAGGAAACAAAATCCTACAGAGATATTCTTGGACCTTCTTTTGCTCCATAATCTGGGGAGCATGTATAAATACTGATCCCCTGCAATTTGCATTCCTTGTGCATGTATATGGGTGGAAAGAGATAGGGTACAGAGAGCCTTAATTAAACTATAGAGGTTTTTGAATGAATAAACAGCATCATAATAATTCATCAGGCATAAAATATTTATAGTTAACATTCCATTGGTTCTGATACCAGCCTTAACCACTGACGAATTTCCCTTCCTAGTTTTCAATATATCAGAATCTCACAATATTTTGGCACAGTTGTTACGGAGGCCACATCAGCATGGGTGAACCACAGTGTCTCTCCCAGAGCCCTTCCCCGTCAGCATTGCTAGCTCTTCTTATTTGCAGTTCTATTACCACTGCGATGATTGCTGCAGCTCAAAGATGCCAGCAGACAATACCTGATGTAATCTCTTGATCTGCTTGTAATCTACCATAATTGCTTGGGGGAGTAATAGGGCCACTGAATGTTCTTCTTAAAGGACTGGGAATTCTTAAAGAGTTTGGATGTAGACACCTTTAATGTCTGTACTTGGAAGCACAACAGCACAAAGAGAAGTTCTTTCTGTCATTTGCTTTATGCCCTAAATTCTGCTTTGAGGTGTGCAGTGGGGGAAACAAAGGAATTTGAGCTGACTCACACTGAACATATCTAACATATCTTATTCTTGTTGTGTTTCACTTTAACTGTGGAACACGTGTGTGTGTGTGTGTGTGTGTGTAACATTGTCGAAAAACAATTAAAACATTCTCTTAATACACCCTATCCTATTTGATATAAGAGTAATGGGAACTTTAGGCAGTATGGGACTTTCCTGCATGTGTTTACTCCATTCCACACTGTCTATCAGGCTTTCCCCATTTGCTCAACTACACCTTTTAATGCATGGTCATCAATAATCAATGATCTAGGCAACCAGCTGAGTGACATCAGAAACTCTCAGGTGCCTGTGGTCACATAGATATCCTTCCTCCTTTCTTCCTGCTTTCAAGAGGAGTCTCCCAGCTCTGGACACTCTCCAGCCTTTCCCAAAGGAGAACTGGGATGCACATGGCTAAGCACCATCAGAGTGTGATCAAGATGGTCACAGTTACTAATGAGGAAGAATACACTGGCTAGAAGAGGCTGCAACAGCTTCCTGGGAATGGTAAAATTCTGTCTCTCCTCTCCTCTCCCCCCTGGTTAGTTAACTGAGTGCAAACTATTTTTGCACTTTGAACTCAGTTTGCAGCAATTTAAATAAACCAGGGAGAGGAGGACAGGGAAACTAGAATATTTTAAATGCAGCCAAAAAAAGTACAACAGAGAAATAATTGGGACTGTCCCTGCCAAATTGGGACAGATGGTGGATATCATTCTGCTGAGCTATTCCTTTATCCCAAATTTTCCTTTAGTTTGTCAGGATGCAGTTTTTGACAAAAAACTTCAAAGGGAGATTAGAAAGAGAAACAGCAGAACTGAGATATATCCACAAACTCCAGTCCATCGATGTGGATGCTGTAGTTGAGACGGGTCCAGTGGATATAATCTTGGCACATGTTTGCCATCTATTATTGGATACATTTCAATGTATGCAGCCTGAGAATGTGGATAGGATCCTTGGAGAGATGAGAGCTTTCAACATCCTATGGAATCCTGGGGTTTGCAGTTTAGGGAGAGGCATTTAGAATTCTCAGCCAGAGAGCTCTTGGGCCTCAGTAAACTACAACCCCCAGAATTCCATAGGATGTTGAAAGTGGAATAATAGCACTATAACAGTGGCCCTTTCTGCACCTTACTGTTTTCCAGCACTGGGGTGCAGGGATCGCACAAGCAGCCTCCAGGGAGAGGTTTCACGTCCGGGGTCCTTCAGCTCTACATGAGCTGCCTGCTTGTGTGAGAGCCCCGCCTCTTCTTTCCTCAGAGCAGTCTGGGAGTCTCCCAGGCAGCGCTGGGGCAGGAAGTGCAACCAGCATGGCGCCAGAGGCTCCGCACGTCAGGTAAGTGTGCACGGGGCCCTGGAGAAATGCATGATTGCGCACCATTTTCGGCTTCTAGCCAAAAATGTAAAGGTACGCAATCAGTGCCTGCTGGCCAGTGGAGCATCGCACGATTGTGAGTGCGTCATGCAATTCACTCCTCACAATCGCGCGACGCTCCAGGCCCCCTTTTGCATGGAAAATGCCGTGTGAAAAAGGCCAGCGTAAGGCAGAAATGGCCCATAGTCCAACACTCAAACTACTGTACCACACTGGCTTGCCATCTTGGCTTCAGGCAATATCTTTCCTCCCAACTTCATCTCCCAAAGACCATAAATAAAACTGACCTTTTCAGCTCTTTATCATACTCACAAGTTTTGCATTTCTATTACTATTCACATACACATACCTGCTCATTCACAGGTATAAATGTCTACCCATAGGCACTTCCCTCCATGCATCTGATGAAGTAGCCTCAATCTATGAAAGGTTATGACACAACCTTTTTTCTCTCAGTTAGTTTCAAGGCCTCAGAATGTTTGACTTCCTGGCACTACATATTTTGCAGAAAGTCGTCTCCTGGATCTAAAACAGTCAGAAGGAGGGGGACAAAACATGGAAAAATTTCCTCTCATGATCCCTAGAGGATGCTTGGGGGGTGGGGGAACTTGCTTTAAAAAAAAAATCAAAAAAGCGGCGGGCGGTGGAGGATTGTGAGAGATGCAGCAGTCAGAAGTCCAATGACTTCTTGGCCTTCTCCACTTCTTCTCCCTTATAGGAAGATTATGTAAAGATGCAAAAAGAAAGAGTATGGTGTACGAATTAACTGAAAAGCTGTTTTGGCTGTAGGAAATAGGTCACTATGCTCCAACTTTCTTACCATAGCTTTGAGAAACTCTCTGACAAAGAACATTCTTTCTAACTGATCTGCAGAACTTCCAAACAATGGTTGTCCTATTGTTCATTAACCAAAGGCATCGGCTAATTCTGCATTTTAATGCATACGATTGTGGGTGCTGGAATGTTAGGCACAGCAGAAGGACGGAAAAATGCACATCAAAGGTAGAGGTCTAACAAATTTGCTCCCCAAAATTAGTCTTCATGAATTTGATGTGACTATGCTGTCTAACCATTCTCAGGAGTCTCTATTCTTTGGTATCTGTTTTGTCATCCAGTTATTTTAGTATATTTGTTTAGTTAAGAATAGTATTTAATACTGGAAGGCTGACACGGAGTGATATTGCATGTATAATAGAATATTTTTGCTAATAATTGATAAATGAAAAGTCAAAAGCACATAAAAATTTCAAAATCTCAAACTGGAAAAAAGGGGATAGTGATTAGTTTTGTGATAAACAGGGTTTTTTTTTTCAGCATTAATGAAAAGGTTGATGTTGCAGGGAAGTCCTTTATTTTATACACCCTTTGGCTTTTTAGGAGCCTTTTCCCATTTTAAATTTGTGTTATGGTATTGTTTGTTGGCATAATAGTTAACTTTTTAAACCTTAACCTTTCAACTTTTTACAAAATGATGCTGTTTTAAAATCTTTTGTGACCTACCTTAGGAGGTCAGTTTGAATGGCAAAATAGAAGTGCCATAAACAGACAGACAGACAGACAAGCTAGAGGCAGTGACCTGGCTTCTTTAATAAGGAGGTCAAAGCCCTGTTTAAGGCTGCTAGCAACAGAACTGAAACTTCTTTTACCTGGTGTAATCTAATGGGAAGTAGGGAGCCATTTGCATGAATAACTCAACCAAGGAAACAAAAATGAATATGTAGACTAGTCAGTCCGTTGATTATCAGTGTCTCAAACAGCTCCATGATCAGAGCCCTGAGGTAAGGAGAAATACCACATTGTCAGCAATGTGGTGGCTAAGACAAAAGCTGCCTAGCCTAAGGTAACCAGAGACAGCAGCAGCAATTATTGTGAAGAAAGACGGTAATCCACAACTCTGTCTTTCAGAATCTTCTTACAATTTATTCAGAAGGAAGAGTGAGTTGTAAGGCAAGCTTTACTGAAGCAGGCAGGTCTGTACTGATTGCCTGAGTTACCTGAACAACTGCTGATTCAGCTGCTTGGGTATCTTATGCTACCTAGGTGATGCCTCTGATTTGCACGATTCAGCCTGAAATGTATTCATCAGTTGTACTGCTTCAGTGTTGTAGGAACCAAGTCATTTTTCAAGATCCATTAATGCCCAAATCCAAATTTGCTTAGACCTCTTTTGTAGAGGAAGAGAGGAACCTTCCTGTAACCCTCATGCTATCTGTCTATCTGTGTATTTTATATGCTACCTTTCTCCCAGGAGACTAAAACAAGATAAACTATAAACTACCTGAGAAGCTGTAATATAGAAAGGACAAATATTCCCCTCAGGAGCAGGGACAGCCAGAGGCCTAGATTAAAGTCTGGAAGAGAAATCCAACTCTAATTGGGTGATTCAAGACCTCCCCTCCATTAAATCTACCTGAGAAGAGGAGGCAGAGACAGATGTGGCAGGCAACTCTATTATACAGTCCTTCAGTCCTCACTCCCTGAGAATTATGGATGCAATATGATTCTGTGGGGAGCCTCTACCACCCAGGCTTGCAATCTAGCCACCCCTGAATTGACCAGATTTCCTTATAGATCTCTATTCTTGCTGCCAAAATCTTGTTGGACAGTTTCCTGACTCATCTAGACCTCCTGACTAGTGTTTCTTCCTCCTTCTCATACACTCCTATCCTACTAAATGTTGTCAGAAAAGGACATGAACTTCTCCTTTGCAATCACTGGTACTTTTTAGGGTCTTTCCTATGCACTTTGTTCCATTTATTTGCTTGTTTATTTATGAATAATATTTTAATATCTGCTTTCCACAAAAGTCACCAAGGTGGTGTATATGACATGTACCCTTGCAGGCAGTCTGCATTTAGGTTTGATTGAAAAAGTGAAAATTCTAGCATATACTTCTGATCTTGCACATAAGCACAGATCACATAAATTGGAACTTTTCCTTTAAGGATGCAGAGACTCAGATCTGTAATTTAACATGTTTTAGCTGCCTCATAGGAGTCAAGGTCAGAGATGTATCCTTTTCAGTTTCGTAAATCTCATATTTCATTGGTATTTGAGGACGGGAGAAATATATGTGGATACAAATGAGTATAAGGAGAGGCTGGATATTCTTGGTCATCCTTGAAAAGGTTTTCTTACAAAATGCACAGTAGCAAGAATTTCTTCATTTGGCTAACATAATATTAAAGGCACTTTAGTTTTAGCAAGGTAAAACTGTAGAACTCTGGCTGGCTCTCACTTTTTATTCATTTTCTAATTATCTCAGGCTACAGGTGAGCTCTCACATGTTGAAAGATCCACAAGAGCTTGGAAAGGTTACTTTTTGGACTGCAGCTCCCAGTGTCCCAGATCCTGAGATCTGTAGTCTTCAGAAGTAACTTTCTAAGCTTTGGTCCACTGAAAAGAATTCTTAGATACAGAAATTCAACAAGTTCAGGTGAAAGCCAGGGTAGATCTTGACTTTTAATATGCAGACAGGAAGACAATTATTCTTTAATGTAAAGTCGAAGGCTTTCCCAGCTGGAATCCATGGGTTGTTGTGGGGTTTTTGGACTATGAGGCTGTGTTCTATTAGTATTTCCTCCTGATGTTTTGCCTGCATCTGTGGCTGGCATCTTCAGAGGATGTGAAGACATGGAGGTGGAATGGAGTATATACACCTGTGTGATCCCTGAGTGGGAGGGATTTGCATTTGTGATACATTAGTGATACAGCTGGCCTGTGAGATAGCCCATTGTTGAATGGACTAGCCCCCAGGGTTGTGTTGTTAGTCAGGGGATATGCATAACAGTTGTGTGTGCATTTAAATACTCGTTAGCAATCCATTGTATTGTTTCCTGTAGAGAGACCTCCTGAGTCTGGGTGGTGTTCATTGGCATATTTTTGAGTCTTGATTTTAGTGTTTTTCAGTACCAGTAGCCAACTTTTGTTTACTTTCCTAGTTTCTCCTCGCAATCTCCTCTCCTCACAATCTTGTGTCTACTCAACAATGGGCTATCTCACAAGCCAGCTGCATCACTAATGCATCACAAATGTGAATCTCTCCCACCCAAGGATCACACAAGTATATATACTCCATTCCACCTTCATATCTCCAGATCCTCTGAAGATGCCAGGTACAGATGCAGGCAAAACATCAGGAATAAATACTACTAGAACATGCCCTCATAACCTGAGAAACCCACAACAAACCACGATTATACTTTAGTTTTCATACCTCTCCAAGTTTTGCAGTATGGTTCCTAGATCAATAAGAACCTAAAAGTGTATTAAAATGAATATTCTGGAATAACATGTTGTGATCAAATATGCTAAAGATCATGGAAATTTTCATGCAGCTTGTTAGAAAAGCTGCATATTATTGTTGCGAAGGAATAAGGTGTCCACAGGAAGCAGCACATGAAAAATTGACAAAGACGAGATATAGGGCATGGAAAGAATTTTCATGACTGCATGGATTATTAATCTTTCTAGTTTCTGTTGCAAGACCTTTCTAATTTTCAGAAGGTTTATTTGTATCTTACTGATTTCAGAGACGCACGGGTGTATGCAGCAGTCTTTATTGGCTTTGTCCACTGGGAGGTGGTATTTGACATGCAGTGAACCAGGAACTGAAATCATTCCCTCTGTTACCAGAGTGGAAAGTGGATTTGAATGGATGCTTAGCTTCAGGAGGTAGAAGGTATTGTACAAGAGGCTGCTAATGTCTTCCCTACTTTAAGTTAGGAGTGAAAGATTTCATTACATTTGTTTAGCTGTTTGAGAAATTTAAGCCCTCTTGGAAGCATAAAAAGTCCCCTCTCTCTGCAGGTGTCCTTAAAATTGGGAGTCAGTGCTGCATATTTGTGAACTTAGCATTGGCTCCATATCATATGAGGAAAGACATGCATGTTTTGTAATTTCATAATTGTTTCTTTTTAATCATTGTGATGGACAAAAACTTGCCAAGTACTTTTAAAATTAAATTGGGATTCTCAGGATCTGAGTGATCATAATCAAAGGGAATTGTACCTCTGCTCAAAAGGGTGGTGTACATGAGAATCTTGTTTATTTATTACCATCAGTGCGGCTGATGGGCAGTAGGAAACATTGCAGAGGAATTAGGAAAAAATGTCCCTGCCCCAATAAGTTTACAGTTTAAATTCTGATAACGTTTTAAAGACCATAGTGTGCAAGGAAGGGAGAGGTCACTCAGCTGAGGCAAAGGTAAAGCAGAGCTAGTGGCTGTGGAGCAGAAATTCTAGGCCTGTTTGATTAGCAGCAATGATGACGTCATAGTCTGCCCTCCTTTCCCTAAATTTCCTTGTTCCCTTGGAGCTCAACTGAGGTCCTCCAGAGTAGCTTCAATGGGGCAGGAACATGAATTATGTTGTGCGCGCGCGCGCACACACACACACACACACACACACACTGCATTTTCCCTATCCATGGGACTCTAAGCAGCTTATAAAAGTGAAAACAGGGGCAGGTAAAAGTTCACATCTTTTCTGGTCACAGACCAAAATAACAATTCATCCATTCATTCTTCACTAAACATGCAGAACTTAAAATGTAATTAAACTATCAATGGAATTAAAATCTGTTTAAAAGAATGTCAATTTGATAAACAACATATAGGCCATTTCTGCCCTGCACTCTTATAGTGCTATTATTTCACTTTCAAAGTCCCGTGGAATTCTGGGGTTTATACTTTATTGAGGTTGAGAATTCTAAAGGCCCCTACTTCAACTGCAAACCCCAGGATTCCATATGATGTTGAAAGTGGAATAATAGCACTATCACACTGTAGTGTGGAAATGGCCATAGAGATAATGCAGCACATTTTCAAAAGGTCTTCCACATGACCAGTCCATTCCCAAAGACTTGCCCAACAAAAAATCTCTGCCTGCCACCATAAGGACACAATGGAGCATGTCAGTCTTGTCTCTCTGAGAAGGGACTTCCAAAGCCTGAGAACAGCCAATGAGTTACACTGTCCCTACTGTAATACAAAATATTTTGGGGCAGCTTGATCTTTAGTGGGCAGCTGAGATTTGTGAAAGACCCACTCCCAGAGAAGACCAAAACTACTAGAACTAGTTGGGGTGGATCAACAGAGCTATTTATACATAACATGGAAATGGTTACATTTTTGGACGAAAACATCTGCAATCCTCCATCCAACATAGCCACTGAGGGATCGACTGGGGGATTCTGAGGTCAGTAGTCAGAAGGATTATGTCCAAGGTCTGTGATTATATTTTTGTATTATCCTTGGGCTATAGGGCCTACCTTTTTCTTTTTTAAATTGCATATATTTATTTTTTTAAAAATCACAATACATATAAACAAGACCAAAAGGAGGGAAATTGATACTAACCAAGGTTTGTCAAAAAAACCCTCTTGTGACTGTCACTGCAAGAGTCTTTTTAGATGAAGGAGACAACAGCAAGGGAAAAATAAGCAACCTCTCAAGATCTTCTGGAATTCAAGCAAAAATAATACAGAGGAATTAATATTTGAAGCTTATGGTTTTCAGTGGTTCTCTTATAGGCAGATAGTAGAGATATATAAAGAGGATCAAAAAGTTGTATGGCTTTGGCTTGACTAAATCTGATTTTGAGAAACAGTTGTGCTCAGATGATGAACAATTGATCGGTAAGATGTGTAAACTTTTGTTAAAATTAGAAACTAAAGAAGAGTGGTTAAAGATTGTATGATAAAATAGGTACAAAATTGTGAATATAATATACAAATGGCACAATGGGAGAAAATGTAGTTGAATTAAATTTACATCATATTAGGATTTTAAAGAGAACTTTTATCAGATAATGTACTGTTGGTATTTGACATCAGAAAAATTGGCCAAAATGCATAAAGCCATTTCCAATAGATGTTGAAATGCAAGCAACAGATGGGAACTTTTCACCTTATGTGGTGGACTTATGAAATGGTCAAAAAATTCTGGAATCAAATAAATTTTATGGTATATAAAATTATGGAAATTAATGTTTAATTAAAACCAGAATTGTATTTGTTGGGATTCACAGAAGATCAGTTGAAGAAGTATGGCAAGATACGACAATATATGATCACCACAGCATGATTACTATATGCACATAAGTGGAAGAATACAGAGATTCCAGTGAAAGAGGAGTAGCTGATAAAATTGTTGGACTTAGCTGAAATGGATAAACTGACAATATTAACAAGAGATGATCAGTGGCAACTTTTGTAAAAGACTGGGAACCTTTTATTTACTTTTGGCAAGAAAAAGAGTATAATACGTTGAATGTAGGATTCGACAATTAGTATTTTTAGAAAAGTAGCATCTGAAGCATCTGTAATTAGAGAAGTTTCTCTTATATAGAATTTTCTATAGTCTGCACTAGGAAAGCTGGAATCTACTCTTAAAATATTCTTATTGTCTTTAGTTCGTTTTTAGTATTTAGGTATTTGATGTTTCCCTTTTTCATATTACCTTTCTGGGTTTTTCATTTCTGTTTACTTGTTCTTGTAATTTGGCTGTGGGGACAGTCTTGATGAGTGTTTGCACTTCAGAATTTGCCACTATACCTGTATGAGGAGTTAGTACAAATAAATATACCTGTGTGTAGGAAGTGAAGATGGAGATTGAAGTGTTAATTCAAAGATTTCATGAGAAAGGTAGATGAGGAGGGGATTGAAGGAAGAGAAGAGGGCCAGGAGAGTGTTCTGGCTTGCAGTCTTGTGCATAGTATGTAGTAAGGAAGAATAGGTGGAGCTGTTTCAAAATGCAGGAGAGAGTGGGCATCTGGGAATGAAGAGCTGAGGGAGCAAAAGTCACGGACAGGAGTATGGTGGGGAATAAGGATTATAAAAAGGGAGTGGCCTTGGAGAGCTTTTGAGGTCTGCGCAATGAGTTTGAATTGAATGTGGAAAAGAACCAGGGCCCTTTTGGTGACTTATTTCCCTTGATGCAATATTTTTGACCATGTGCTTCCTTGTGTTCCTGCTCCCCATCTTCTCCCCCTCATCTACACAATTTTTCTCTTCCCAAAAAACAGAGATGTAGCAACAAAAGTCTTTTGCTACCCAGTCCTACGATTCACTGCATCAGCAAAGACATTGTTCAGGATTACTGAACCATTATTCAAAAAGAAGAATGATTCCACACAAGATTCTAAGTCAGGATGTGATGCTGACATTGCAGGGGCATCCCAAAGACACTGCAGAGTTGGTAGCGCAAAATGTTCAAAACTGAAACGCTTGTCAAATTGTACTATCAATTATTTAAAACAGAGCTCTGCATAATTGTGGCTCATTTCAGACACACTTCTGGTGAGCAAGCATCTGATTGTGTGCCACACTGCAGAACTCCTTTGTGCTGTGTGTCATTTCCATAACAATCACCAACAAAAATACGCAGGGGGGAAATGCATCCCTTTGGGAAAGTGTCAGACTGTATCTGGATTTCTGAAATGCGGCTTGTATTTGGACCTGAGTTGACATGAAGGGGTTATGAATCAATCCAAAGCAATTAAATCACCACATCAACACCTGCATAACCACCAACATTTCACATGTGGCCAAGCAACATCAGAGTGTGGTTACAAAGGCAAAGATTATTAATAAGGAAGAACAGACAAGCAAGGAGAAGGTAAAGCATTTTGCTTTTCGCCTGAGTCTACAGAGAAAGATAATATTCCACCCCCTCCTCTCCTTTCTCCCTGTTGAGTTAATTGAGTGCAAACTACTTTTGTATTTTGAACTCAGTATGCCACAACTGAAGTAAGTCAGAGACAAATGAAGAAAGTGGGAGAAGGAAAGAGAAACTGGAACATTTAAAAAGCAGCTGAAAACGTAGGACAACAGATGGTTAGCTGGAACCCTTGCTTAATCAGGAGATACGGGCCTGATCTAAATCTTGAAAATTGGTTGGTGGACTCATTTTTGGCATGCATGTAGACTTTAGAGTTCACTGAGGAATCAGGCCCTGGCAAGCATAATGAGTTGAGTGGGATAGTATTAAGTTGCAAACTTTCTACTTTCGCTTGGTCAACAAACAGCACCATTGTCTGGTATACTTCCACAAACATCCAGGTGGGGATGTTTGAGTATTTCAATTGGTTTGGAATTTTTATTAAAAGTAAGAACTTACCAGATGCCATAAATTAAATAAACAAATAAATATATAAATAAAATGCCATAAAAACTCAAATGAGATGTAAAAAAAATTGAAGCATTTTTTAAATGTGAAGGTGGAATGAGGCAAAATTGCAGATTCACCTACCCTTAGATTGAAGAAGGGCTCTGTTCAAGTTGATAAATTGAGTAAGGCTGCCCAAGATCTCTTGCCTTGCTCTGATGACACTCCAGCTGCACAGTAGAAAAGATTCTTTGCACATCTGGTGAATTTTCACATGTGAGCCCCAGTGTGATGGAGAAGAGTTCTAGCCTGCCATCTCCATTAAACACTAGTTTGTTCCTTCATGCAGAAGAATCTTCTTAGCTCTAACCTGTACTCCAAATTGATTCAATTAGAGATAGTTATACCCATCTCAGGAAGGAGAACAAGGACTTACTCATAGTAAATATTTTCCTGGCTTCTGACCTGTTGGCACAGAATCCACTGTATATTGTTACCGAAGTGCAGGAGCTAAAGAGACATCCTTCCTGGGAGGAAAGTGAACTAATTGAGAGAGGTGGCCCTGCTATTAGGCCAAGTGAGATGATCATCTCAGGACTCAAGAGCAGGGAAACAGAAACAGGATGCTGGAGGAGGGAACTTGTTGCCACATAGCCTGCCCTGGAGCCCCTAGGCCAGTCTGCTGCCTTCAGATGTAGAAAAGGATGCTGTACCATCACCTGTGCTGAAGAAGGTTCAACTGTCTTCCCTGAATGAAATCCTTCCTACATTGGTCAATTATGGGCCATTGAAACAGAGAGATATACAGAAGAAATAGCTAGTTCCTATATTCAGCTTCTGGCTTCCAAGGTTATAGATAGATAGACAGACAGACAGACAGACAGACAGACAGACAGACAGACTATGTACCAAATCTAGATTAAAATTGCAACATAATCCCAAGGGATAGTCTAGAGAATGGGCAGCAAGATGTTCCTCTTTCTTTAATCAAGTGCCATGTATTTTCAGGTTCACTCTTTCTCCTCACAATCTTGTGACAGATATGGTCAATGTGACGAGTTCCCAGGACTCTGCTTTTTCTGTACTGTGAAATATGAGTTAATGCCCTAAACAAATCCTAGAAAATATGAAACATGGAGCCTTAGAATGCCATAAAAAGAGAGAACACCCTCAACATATTATTTATAAACCATACTTAATCTGTTTTTTTGTGAGTAGGAAACGACGAAGAACACTGGAATAAAAGACAGTTGCTTGCAATTTTCTTAGGCAAATGGTTTGTTCGTTCGAGCAGCCCACCTGTTCGCTGACTGTGGTGGCATTTGCTTCCGCAGCGCCATGTCTTGGTTCCATTTTAAGTCAATGGGAGTTTTGCCAATGATTTCAACACAAGTCATATTGGGGCAATTGTGAATGCAGGTTCATATCAAAACAACATTCTAATAGTGCCTCAAATAATCCTATCACAATAACAGCCATATTTTCATCTAAATAACGAGGCAATAGAAACCATTCCGCAATCAAATTAGCAGTCAAATAACCAACGGCAATTGGAAAATCAGTTAACATATTAATTCTTTTGTTAGTTTTTTTAATGCAAAAAAAAGCAGTGGCTGTAAGGAAAAGTCTCACTTGAATTATCTTGTTGACATATATGGAAAAACAAGCTTTTAAAGATCTAGCTATTCACTTAGTCCATTAACATCTTGACATGAGTTGAAACAGTCAGGAAAAAAAATGTGTAGAAACATGCACAACAAATGGAGACACTCAACACTCTTGGGAGCTGAGAGGACTGAGTGGAAGGAGGAAGGAGATTTTCTGGTCTCTCTCTTTTCCTGGTAATATTCTTCGACAAGAGCTGCTTTCAAGAACTGGTAGCTCAGTTAAGAGGTGATTCCATGAGAATGATGTTCAAAAGCACTTTTGTGAACATCATGGCTCCTGCCAGCTTATTGAGTTTTACTGACCCTAGGTCTAGTGCACTAGTGGTAGCACCTGTTGTTGCTTTATTTTTCAGTGACAGGTGGCCATGGGGTCGAGGATTCGGTTTAGTGAAGCAGGGTATAATACAAATCATTCTGACTCCTCCCATTTATATAATAAGTGATTTAAATGGGAAACAAACTAACCTATTGGAAGAAGATTGGGAACCTGTGATAACATATGTAAACAAGAGATAGGGTGTCAAGATATAAGAAAAAAATAACAATATAGGAAAATGTATACTTTAATTATTAATATATAAATTATTAGTTTTAGATGTAAGGTATATACATTATGTATGGAGAATTCAAAAATAAATAGAACTGAATTACGATATTAACCTCTCCTTACACTCAGTAAAATAAGTTCAGAAAACTAAACAGGAAATGTTATGTAAGGAATTACAAGGGAAAGGAAAGGGTGAAGTCAAACTATTGAATCTATTGAATGTATTCAAAATGAAGATAAATAGGGAGTTTTGAATATTAAAAAAAGATGTGTAAATATTGTTCTAGGGCCTAGGCTGATGGCAAAAGGAAATCGACGATTACTCTTCTATAAATGTTTTTTATATTTGTAATTTAACGTTTATTTATGTTTTTCTTTCCTAATTGCCATGACATTTCTGTATTATAATTGTATCGGATTATTCTCTAGCATCATTTTTGTTTTTGTTTTTTCTTTCTATTCTTGTTTTTCTTGAAATTTGTATGTGTTTTTGTATGTTTTTTTCTATAATGTTACAATGTTTTTTAATAAAAAGATAATAAAAAAAATCATTCTGACTCCTCCTGAAGGTGTTATCTTAAACAGAAGATACTTTAGGAATTAGGAGCTGTGATCAATGTGGAGCCAGTGACTGGAAAAAGAGAAACTGCTGAGACCTCAAACCAAAAAAACAGTTCTTAAATGCTTTATCTTGTCTTGCAAAAGGCCTTCTGTTGATGAGACATAAACAATGAACAGTCCCTCTCCCTTTTAGCCTCCCTTTTCTATGTCAGCCCCCCACTGTGACTTGTTTACCAGAGACACCTGAAGGAGGGTCTTGAATGATGATCTTAGGATCTGGCTAGGTAGCCATAGGAGAAGACATTCCTTCAGGTGATCTGTTGTCAAGCTGTTTAAGCCTTTAAAAGTTGAAACCAGAAATAGGACTGTGCAACTATTTTGAACAGAACTCAAATTCTGAAGCAAATCAGACCAATCTGGGCTGATTTTTATCAAGTCCAAAGGGGGTTCATTCTGCCCAGTTTGGATTTCAGTCAGGAGCAGATTAGCCCCATCTAAAGCAATCTAGACCAATTTGGACCAGTTCAGAGAGGAAAAAAGCCAGTGTGTACCCAACTATAACACTCAAGGTGTGGTGGGAGAGCTGATTGGGAAAGCAAGAGAAAGAAAACTGAATTTTGCTCACTGACAGCTCTAGTTCCCAATATGAGTCAAGAATCTCACCATTACTCTCAAATCAGAGTGCTGGGTAGAGTATCCTGCACATTTATGCTTTTTAGCTGGTAGTAGCTGATTTTACCTTCCTGCCTACCTACCCGGTACCCACCACATATACAGTTTTGGGGAGAAAATTTAAAATATGACAAGCACAAAAACCCTTGGACCTACTTCTCTACAGTTTGATGGGGATCATTTGTTCTGCAGAAGCTACCATGTGCTCATACTTCACACACTTGCATGAAAATGAAAGATAGCTGTTTTCTCAGTGCAGCTCAATGCACTTGAACCCAAAACTTCTGAATCTTAATTCAGAATTAGGATCCCAAACAGGCTAGACTGAATGAAAATTAATCCTGTAGCAATTTCAAATACCCCAGAAAAGTGTATAGATTGCTGACATTAGAAAATTCTCTGCCAGCTGTCTTCATTCCTGTGTGCTGTTCTCCTGTTACAAGAGCTGAGAAACAATCATGCATCCATTGCATGTTAGAGAACTGCAGACCCACCCATTGGTTCACTATTCTCCCCTGATGCTCTGCCTGATGCTCTGCCATAAATGCTTTAAAATAGTTCCTTGAAAAATTCAGGCTGTAGCCTTAGGGTGCTCAGGGGTGGACCTCTGGGAGACGCTTCTTCCTTATTCTGCTTGTGGCTTAGGTGGAGGCAAGAGAAGAGGGGCCTGCCAGCAGCAGGAAGCCACATTGGCTGTAGTGCAGAAGGAGAAGAGTTGGCATGGAAGGTTTTCCCTGCACTTCCAACCAAACATACTCGGTCTCCTTCCCAATTAGAAATTTATTTCTTTCCACTTCAGATTCTTTTTTTTTAAAAAAAACTTTTATTGAAAGTAATATAACTTTACAAAATTCAACAGAGCAAAATGAAAGTTACAACTTGACAGTTTTCCTTAGCAAAGCACTTTGATACATACATATATACATACTGGGTTTTCTGAACCTTCAAGTTAAAATTTAGGCCATTTCTGCACTGTAGTGTTATAGTGCTATTATTCCACTTTCAATGTCCTGTGGAATCCTGGGGTTTGCAGTTTAGGAGGGGGGCATTTAGAATTCTCAGCCAGAGAGCTCTTTGGCTTTAGTAAACTACAAACCCCAGAATTCCACAGAATGTTGAAGGTGGAGTCATAGCACTATAACAGTGTAGGGTGGAAATGACCAAAGACCAACATGAGAACTAGGTGGATCAAGATTATTGCTGTCTCTTATTAATGAAATAAATAAATAAATAAATTATTAAGGTTATGATTATTTATATAGTGCTCTCAATTCACATGGAAATTTACATGAGTGATTTACAGTTTTTGAGAATTCCCTGCCTTCAGGCTTACAATCTAAAACACAACAACACACACACACACACGGAAAAGGGAATGGCAGTAGGAGGAGCAGATTAGGTCTAGCAGGTGCTGGTTACTGTTCTCTCACTCATGCCTAGGCGCAGCAGTTGGTGAAAAGCTCTCCCTCCATCCCAACTGTCACTGCCATAGCAGTGACAGGGAGGGCCTTTCCCCAACTGCTGCGCCTAGGCATGATAAATAAATGAAAACCAATCCATAAATAAAAGAGTCATCACGGCATTCTTTTTCTGAGTTGCAAACCTGTTGTGTTAGTATTTCCATGAGCATAAGAGATCACAAGTTCTCATACCAACAGTCCAAAGATAAACTGAGTGGGCCTTTCCAATTCTGAGCAATCACCATAGGAGCTGCTAAACAACAAAACAACAGCAAAGCAGCAAACAATGATATCAGGGTTTTGTTAGCAGGGTTTTTATTTTTAATATAAACTGAAAAAGTAAACCCAGTGCTGACAAAAATATAATGTTTTGATTTGTTTATTATCTCCATTTCATTTAAAACCTCCAACCAAAACTTTTTGGACAGCACCACCACATGTGAAAGAAAATATCTACAGTATTGCAATTTCTCCAACATTTGTTCAATATTTGCTTATTTATACAAGTGTCCTACCACATTTGTGGGTTTGACTGTCATGATTACTGGGAGCAAGGGGATGAGATGGGAGGACAACGCAGGCTCATTCACACAAGTGGGAAGGGGAGGGGAGGGGAGGGGAGGGGAGGGGAGGGGAGGGGAGGGGAGAGGAGGACGATGCACACTCACATGGGCAGGAGAGAGAAGGCAATAAAAGGAAGGTGCACACACACACACACACACACACACTTGCTCACTTACACAGATGGAGAGAAGAGGATGGGATGAGACTAGAGGAGGGAGGACACACATATTCACTTATTTCCTCACTAGTCCAGGCAGAAAAGCAGAAAAGGATGAGATGGCAGGACATTGTGGGTATCTCTTTCTCTATCTTTCCAACTTCCATCCCCTTCACCCTCTTATCAGTATGAGTGAATGAGTGAGGGAGCACATGCACAGCCAGTTCCAGCCAACCCACCAGTATAAGTACTGTGTGTCTGTGTGTTAAATACAGTTTGGTGGCTTACAATATTCACAGTTTTTCCATTTTTGCAGGGGTCCTGCATCCCTAACCACAAAAGTGGAGGGCCCACTGTATGACTGAATTTCATTGGAGTCATTTTAAAATGGTGTTAACATATTTTAGCTGAAATTGATTTTAACAGAAACCACAATGGGAATCATAAACTGTAGATCACATAGCAGTTTTGAATCCATTACATTGCCTTAAGTGTTGTCAGTCAAGATGTAATGCATAATATATTTTTGAAGTTCACCCAGAACTGCTTTCAAACACCAGTAGCTCAAATTTAGTTAACAAATGACTCATTACATCTAGTTCAGAATAGGATATAAAATGTAGAACCAGGTTCAACACAAGCTTCACCATTCACCTCAACTAGAAGGCTTCATAGTATGACTTTAGACAGCAAACTTCCAAGCTGCCTCCTCCTTCTCTTTTTATTGCAAACAATTTTTTTTCAGAAAAAGTCCATAATTGTCTTTTGCCATTACAACAATCGCACTATTGTTTGAAAGATGTAATTTAATGTTGGCAGTTCAGGTTCTTGACACAGAAAAGATCAGCCACCTACTCTGAAGAATCTAAGTACAATGATGGATAAAACTCAGTCCAGAATAGGTTTTATGTTAGATTCTTGGATACCCAAGACCTTTGCAAGTATGCTCTGTGACTTTGATAGGATACCCATGGACTGTCAAATTTATGAAGCAAGAAGCTGCAGACACATAAAGAACAACTTAGGAAGTTTAGCTGAGTATGTTTAGCCTGGAAAACAGAAATGGAGAGGTGATGCGACAGCTGTGTTTAAAGAGCTAAACATATGTCATGTAGCAAATGGAGCAAGGTGTTTTTCTGCTGCTTCAGAGACCAGAATATGAACCAATGGCTTCAGCTTAGAAGAAGAGATTACTTTTAAGAATTATAAAAAACTTCCTGACAGTAAGAACTATTTGACAGTGGACTACACAGTCTTAGAAGATGGTGGACTCTTCCTCTCTGGAAGTTGTTAAACAGAGGTTGGAAGAGAGCCACTACACTTTAGTCTGAATGCTGGGCTGTGACTCTGGGAGACCAGGATTTAGATCCTCTCTCAGCCATGGAAACCCCCCGGGTGACCTTGAGCAAGTTGCATTCTCTTAGCCTGAGAAGAAGGCAATGACAAAGCTCCTTCAGATAAAGCTTGCCAAGACGACGTTAAGAGAAGGTCACTATAACTGAGGTTATCAGTTTGAAGACACTAAGGGCCTTTCTGCCCTACACTGTTATAGTGCCATTATTTCACTTTCAACATACTGTGGAATCCTAGGCTTTGCAGTTTAGGGAGGGGCATTTAGAATTATCAGCCAGAGAGCTCGTTGGCCTCAATAAACTACAAATGCCTTAATCCCACAGGATGTTGAAGGTGGAATCATAGCACTATAACACTGTCGTATTCCTGCATGGCAAAGGCTGGAGCAGATGGTCCTTAAGGTTCCCTTCAGATGTATGATTTGATGATACATGTTGCTTATAAGGAGTGCATCTTAATCCAGCCCTTTTTCTTAAAGGTTAGGTAGCCTCAGCGGTGAAGTGAACCTTTTACCAGCTTCAGCTGGTTGAGGAACTGTGATGTTTCCCTTAGTGTTTATACCCTAGCTATCTCCTATGGATTACTCCAACATGGTTAATGTGAGACTGCCCTTGAAATTGACTCAGGCGCTTTAGCTAGTTGAATGCAGCAGTAACTGGTTGTTTCACCAGTATAACCAGGTAGAATCATACTAAAAATTTCTGAACAGGCTGTACTTGGTGTCTCTTTACTTTAAAGGGAAGCACCAACACCCTATTCATGATGTTAATGCTTCCCTTAAAAAACAACCACAACCACAACCACCACAACAACAAGGACCGGTGACATCCAATGGAAGCAATGTAGAGATGCAATAAAGTCTTAGGTCATTAAAACAACAATTTTATTTTTCCAATTAGCCTAACAAATTTTGACCTAGTAATATTTAATGGCCTTCTCCAGGGGCAGTTAAAAGAAAAAATATAGAAAAGAAACCATACATAAACAACAAAAATTGTTACAGCAAACAGGCTACAATTTGCTGTATCAATTATGTGTACATATATCTTACATAAAAATACACGTAAAATGTCCCCCTTTTAAAACTACTTATTAACCCAGATAAACTTATACAAAAATAAAATATAACTTGCAGTGCAAGTTTAAAACCACCAGCAGTGAATCCAAAAAGAGTGTTTTCTGAACTTATGCCTGACAACTGATAGTTTGAGAAGTAGGAGGCAGAACATTATACTTCTATTTCATTGTTTTTTTCAGTGTGTACAATAGATGTCTTTATCATAATGATTCTTCAACAGATGGAAAGTTAGGGATATGTAACAACTCAAGTTTTAAAGTAAATGGATGTACTCAAGGTCTCCATTTAGACCATGGGGAACTAATGTGGTGAATCTCAATATTTAACTTTCCATTTCTTTTTTTCTTTTTTCTTAAGCAGAGTCCTTTCATTCTGGGAAAAATGTTTCTCAAACACCTAAAAGATATAGCAAATTGTAACTTGTCTTCTGTTATAAATTTTTGTTGTTTATATCTTTTACCTTTTCTTTCTTTCAACTTTTATGAGCCGCTGAACAAAGACATTAGATATTACTAGCCCAAAAGGCATTAGGCTAACTGGAAGAATAAAACTGTCTTTTTTTTAACACCCTGAGACTTTCTCTCTCCTCTGCATCACTTGCCCTTAAAGCCATAAACAGCTTGGGATCCGAATATTTGTAGAAGCACTTGCCAGATGTCTTATGCTTTAAGACAGGATTTCTCTAGGTATGACTAACAATTGGATTCAAGCCACTATGTAGAATGTTCTTCTGTTAGACATTAGCACCCTCAAAATATTCTTTGTTTCCGACAAATGTTAAATATACATACTAATCCAGGGCCATTTCTGCACGAGAAGGGAGGAGTGGTTCACTGTGTGTCAAGAGGGGTGTTTTTATACTCCAATTCACAGAAATTCAGAAACTGTGCTGTCTGCACCCCCCCCCCATTTACATCATACTACTTCAGAGAACAGCAGTTGCTTAATCTGCAACAGCAAGTCCCTGGCCACTCCTGTTCCCCTCCCTCACCCCACACCACCATCGGTGATTGGTCTGTTTTTTTAAAAAAATGCACACATTTTTAACACATTTCTGCATTGCTACATTTGTGCATAGGTATGTATGTTCATTGATACATGGGGGAAAAAAGTCTTAACAGTCGATCACCGGATCTACTTTCTTCCCGCTGTCCATTTAACGCATGAAGCCAATAATGATGGCAGCCTGTCCTTTGATGGGCAGAGAGAGATAGGGACAGAAATGACGGAAGGGACAGCCTGGGAACGCCCATAGCTGGCCACTTCTGTGATTCTAATTGATGCTATGCTTCTGCATGTAGGCAAAAACTGAAGCTGAACCGGTTTGGGAGATTTACACTGAAGTTTTTCCATTTTTCACATACAGCAATTTCTCATCACAGTGAACCACACTGAACTGTTCTAGGAACTGAAAACGTGCAGAACCATGAGGAAAACTACAAAGCTAAAATGGTTCAACGTGTAGATGGGAGGGTAAGAATTCAAGGTGACTATGATGTATTGACCTCGTGCAGAAATGGCCTAGGTAAGCCCTTTCCTATTAAGTCCAACCTGATGTCTTTTTCTTGGACCTCTTAAGGTATATATATTAATTTGAGTATTTATTTATTATGTATATTATGTATGTTTTGTTGATGTACACCATTTAGAAAATTTTAGATATAAGCAATCTATAAATACTTCCAACTAATTCAGTAATAAAAAATAAACATGTGTAAACAAGGAGGGAGCTTTCTCTGTCTAACACCCTATCTATGGAATAGCCTTGCCATGGAGGTGTGACCAACACCAACAGAGCAATTTTTCTGGTAAACAGTTCAAAACCTTTTTGTTTGCAAAGAGATTTTGATTGCCAGTCCTGCTTATTTTACTGCACCTCCTGATCTTCTTTGTATTATTTTGCTGGCATTTTATTTTATTTTATAATTTGATGTACATTTTTTTAATTTTAATTTTGTTTGTGCCCTGCCCAGGTGTCTGTAAGAACAAAGGATGGTTTTGGAATGATTAAAAAAAAATAGCAAAGAAAAAGAAGGAATCTATCAATAGGTACAACTTAAAAGTAAATAGAACTTCTGTGTCCAGAGACAGTATACCTTGGGAAGCCAGACAGCTGACTGGGGGGACTATTGCCTTCATGGGCATCCCAGACACATCTAGCTGGCCACTGTTGGAGACAAGACATTGGACTAAATGAATATTTGGTCTAATCCAGCAAAATCTTGATTTGCACAACTTGAGGCACAATCAGCAGGATCCTCAGAAGATTGAAACTGCACAGTAGGAATGATTGTTCGGGGACATAAAATCCAAACCAATACAAAATACAAGCCCTCCCCCTTTGTTTTGCCTTATGGAAATCCTAAATCAGAATTATCTTTTACAATAACTGCTTGCCTGAAGTTTTGTCCAGACTAAATGAAAGTTTTTTAAAAATCACAGGTGCAGAGCAGAGTGCAATTTTAGGAGCATGGGGTGGAGCAGAGGGACCTCAAAGGTTTTTTTTGTGATTGTTTCAGGCTAGTCTATGTTGTTGACAAAAAGTATACCAGCTTACACAAATAACTTTTGACCTTTGCCTTTTTCACTGCTGCCCCAGTTTTGTTCCAAAACCCATTTGTTTTCAGCTGCCTTGCACAACCACTACCCCTTTTTGTGTGCATGCCAAGGTTGCGTGGCTATGGGACTGTTTCAATGCAGATGCACTATCACTTCCTTTGTGATTCCTGTTTTCAAATGCAAAGGAAGAGAATGGATGATGTGACTGCCATGAAAAGAAAGTGAATGTTCTCCTAGCAGCCCTGCAAAATCTTTGCACAAGACTAACTGGTCTCTTTATTTTCCCCCACCCTCCATCCCCAAAGACATAGATTGTTTTAAAATTGATTTGACAACTGAACATCTGGAAGTTTCAAGGGAGCTTCAAAATAGTCAGGTGTTATGAGCTTGGGGCATGTCAAGTAACCCAGTGCCATCTTACCTATAGAGCTCTGTCCTGAATCTTCTTTCTACAGAGATACCAGTTTCCAGATCTTGTCACTTTTTCTCTGATGACCAAGAAATGAAACCCAACGTGACACAATGCCAGTGAAGATATTGGCCAGCATAGCTAAGGGCAGGCAATTCTCCTGTGAAAATTCTGTATTCACAATAAGCAAATTACAGACTTGGAGTTGCCATCCAAAATATCATTTAGAAACAGAACTTGGAAACATATCTTGTGAAAGTAATTAGTCATTATTGTAGTTCCGAGGTGCTGAAAAGGTAATTAGTTACCATTATAGCTACAGTTTGGAAGAGTAACTATTTTCTAATCTCTCAAATTAAGTAGAGTAGATACTTTTTGGTACAAAATACATTCTCTTCCTGTTCACTGACATGATCACCCCAACATTTATAAGAGAGCACAGCACCAGACAGCTGTTTGATTCTCCCCAAGTCCCTAATTTTTATACTGAGGCGCCTGATGCAGAGGCCTGGAGGAGCTAAAATGCTTTTATTTAGGGATCACATGGCAGTGTTATTTTTAAATTTGAATTATTTGATATTCCTCTTCTACCATTACATGAGGCCACATGCCTACAAAATGATGAATGTAATCAAGAATTTACAGTTAGACCAAAAAAGACTGAAATCACCCCTTCTTAAAGTACAAGTGTGATTTAATACACTCAAAACTTTGTTAATTGGAAAAAGGAATTGGCCACGAATAGCCAATAATTTGTAAATAAGGTCTGTAAATGTAATACCTCACTTTTTCTACTCATTATCTCTACCGAAAAGATTGTTGCCATTATATGAATATAATATGAATATAAAAGTACATTGCTGGGTTATTTGAAGAACCAGTCATCCACCATCTTGTTTCTAGCTCCAGTGAAACAAACATTTCCAGGCAGCCAGAAGGTAAGTCCCAAGTGGTCTTCACCTGTCATCTGTCCCACAGCTGCACATCGTCTAATTTGTATAGTTGTTGAATTCCAAGTGTATGAAGAAGGTGGAGATTGGAAAGATAGTTTTTAAAAACAATTTTCAGGGACCTCAAAAGCGATTATTTTAATTTGGAACTTTTTGGATGATTACGATTTTGAAAACTCTTGGATGACTATAGATTTCTAAATCTATTTAATCCAGATTTTAGACAAACACTGTCTTAGTTGCTGTTTGTGCTCATTTCTGCTTTTTCATTTGGGATTTTTTTTAATAATCTTATTCAAATTTCAACAAGTAAAACAAACAATAATTTCTGCAATGTTTACATGTAATGTTTTTCCATCTTCCTTTCCTTTCTGGATTACAATTATTGATATTCCCTCTATTTGTTATATCTCGTATCGCGATAAAATGTTAATAATCTATAATTTGTTAGTTCCTGCTATATATCTCTATTTTACTTATTACATGATATTTCATTAACTTTTAACTGTATAATAATCATGTTATCATGAAAAATGTATTACCCTCTGTCTACCCCCAACCCAATTCTGTAACAATCTTCCACTCTTTGTTAATATCCTCATCTGATTTCCCTTTCAATCTTTGTATAAGTATGTCTGCATTTCTGTTTTCCATGAAAGCTGTCCACCACTGTTCCATTGTGGGTGTAGTTTCATTTTTCCAAAATCATGCATATTCGATACGGGCCGTCGTCACCATGTACAATATAATTCTCCAATATCTCTTAGCTGGTGTTCCATTTATGTGTCATATTTAGCAAGTAAAATTTGGATGTCATCCCAAATTGAATCTTCAAAATTGAACTTATTTTCTTATGTATTTCTTTCCAATATTGTTGTGCTCTAGGACATGACCACCACATATGAAATAGTGTACCAAAGTTCTCTTGACATTTCCAACATTGACCTGTACCTGTCTTATAAATTGTCTTTAGTTTTTGTAGTGTCATGTACCATCTATGAAACAGTTTGTAATAATTTTCTTTTAAATTTTGGGCAGCGGTAAATTTCTGTGTACGTTGCCAACTCTGTTCCCACCATTCTAACTGTATTGAATGTCCAACATTTTGTGCCCATTGTATCATTGCAGCTTTAACTGTCTCTACCTCACATTCTTGTTGTAGAATTTCTTTATACAAATGTGCTAATAAATGTGGTGGATTTTCTCTTAACATTCTCAGTAAATGACTTTGTTCCTTTTGTTGTATTCCATAGGTTTGTACATCCATCTGAAATCTTTCCTTTAGCTGTCTGGAGGGAAACCAGCTTAATTTTATTCCTTCAGTTTCCAATTCCTCTCTTGATTTCATCTTCACATCGGAGTCATCTGTTATGTCCAATAAGTCTTCATATCATAGCCATTTATCTGTGTCTTTCCATCTCCCAAAAAAGCTTCTTGCAGGGAGACCAAATTAGGTAACTGCCTTATATTCTTCTTCTTGTAATCATTCCATATGGGATTTTTAAAAAGGGAGATGCTATTTTTTTTACTATTTTTATTGTAATAATTTGTTTTTGTTGGGTGCCTTCAAGTCAGAATTTTCTGACTTAATGGAGACCCTAAGGTGAAGCTATTGCAGGGTTTTCTGGGGCTGACAGTGTGTGATGTGCCCAGGGTCACCCAGTTGGTTTCCATGGCTGAGTGGGGAGTTGAACCCTGGTCTCCGTGGTCATAGTCCAATGCTCAAACCACTACACCACTCTGGTTCTTATTGTAATAAAACAATAATATTATTGTACTGTTATTAGCAGATAAGGAAATTGGACTTTTGAGAGGATCAACGCTGTCAAATTTCATAAGAGTTGCAGGAGTTTTATCCAGCAGCAGAATTTACAGTATGAATGTTTCCATAAAAGGAAGCACTTGTCCCTCTAGGTTTCTTTTTTCCGGGAAACAATGGTTATGAAAATAGAGTGAGCCCTAGTTGACAAACCTGCAGAGTTTCATGAAGACAGGCAAAGAGTTTGGTAGAAGTGGCAGTTTTGGAATGTGAGGGAAGGGTAGCTTGCCTCCTCCCCTACCCTCACCATGAGATTCTTGTCAATATGTATGAAAACAGTGTATGCCATAGAAATGACTCTATACAAGAAATCTACAAAATTTCAGGATAGATGCAGGGTCTGGGAAGGTGGAGTGAAGGGAATACAGCTAAGAGTTGTTGTTGTTGCTGTTTTCTTTTCAAATGGCAGCAACATCACTAAGCTGTAATAGGAGATGGCACAGCTTTCAAAACTGTGTGTCATGACAAGTTAGTGTGTCAGCTGTAGTGTGTAGGTGTGTCACATGAACATAATGGGTGGAGGGGCTGCCTCTGCTGCCGCTGCCCTGAGCCAAGGAAGACCCCGGTGAGGGCAGTGGCGGCAGGCCAGGTCCGGATGGAGGGGCTGCCTCTCCCGCCACTGCTGCCCCGGGCTGAGAAAGACCCCGACGAGGGTGGCAGCAGCAGGCCAGGCTCGGATGGAGGGGCTGCCTCTACTTACTGAATTACTCACTGAATTATTGTGTCATGAAATGATGCATGTCCAAAACATATGTCAACAATATGAAAAGTTTGGAAAGCTCTGGGATATGGAGTGGACACTGGATGCAGAGAGTGTTGTGCCACACGGAGCAATTCTGAACATTCAGCTTTTTCCAAGCAAACACTTAATGCAACGTACACCAGATCCCACAATCTCCATGAATCCACTTTTAATCTTCCTCCTCCTATAAAAGAAATATTCTAAGAAAAAACAGCCATTCTATATATTAGCCTTTCCCCTGAAAAACAGTGAAATTGGAGAGCCCTATTAAAACCATTACCTTAGATGAGCTGCCAGTCACAAAAATACATACCCCTCCTCTCCTTCCTCTCCCTCCTTATCGCAGTGTAGTCTTCCTGTGGAGATCTTGAAACGAAATATATCATTTCTGAGATACATTGTGCCTTTGCCTTCTGCATCTGAAATGCTAGAATATATTCAGAAGGGTTCATATTCAGATTTGATCCAGTTTGAATAAGTGTCACTTGTCTGAACAGTTCTCAAAGTCTTTCTGCCTGAGCTTAGTTCAGTTCAAGTTTTAGAATTCATCTGAACTGAAGCACTTCTGTGTGCTAACACCGCAGCATGTTATGAAGTAGTCTAAGGATTTTGATAAAGCTAGGTACAGGATATGGTGGAACAAAATGGCTTGTTTTGCTATTTTTAAACATTTATCTGTTTACATTTTGTAACATTTAAAACATTCCCATTCTTTGCACAAAATTAGTTTCTGCAGCCTAGTTCCTCAAGCTGGCAAAAGTCAGAGTTGCCCCTGAAGGCTGCTATGCAAATATTGCTAACTGAGAGTCACACCATATATGTTTTGTGTAAAAGGATCCTTATTGTTTGTCTGACTTCATGGGGGTTTGAAAATCCACTGATGTAATGTGATATTACCTGGGCAGCTGCAGCATCCCTCTTCAAAAATGTAGCAGGAGATTGTGAAAGCTGTGGAGAGTTTCTTTGGTGGACACAGCTGCCAGTGCACTTTGAACCAAAAGGCAACAAAAGCTTTAGAGCACAGATATTGTTCTAGGTTTTCAATGGGCAGAATATGTGGAGAAAACACAAAGACTCTTGTATGTCACAGCTGCTCTTATGTGTCAAAATAGACCAGGACAATAATATCCTTTACTGCAAATAGATAAGTAGATTCTATTGATAGGCACTCTTATGAGGCAAGTTGGCAAGGTATCAACTCCAGAAATAAATACGTAAGACAGTAATACTACACATATACTGTGAATATGAATATATGGATAGTTAACACCTGTGCATGTTTTTTTAAAAAATGAACAGAGTCATTTCATTATAAAAACTTAATTCATAGGAGAGTTCTCCTATGTGTACCTCAGTGTTTTTCTTGATGGGTTCCATCCATTTTAGTGGGACTTGTTCAGGATAATTAGTACTTTGGTGTGTTGTGCCTGAATGCTCAACTCCACATAATGTATCAGAGCAACAGGGAACTCTGTAGGTGTGCAAATGTGGGTACGTACAGTAGGCATTATTGGCTGATACAATGCTATTTCAAAGTTTCTATTATGTGTCTGAAACTGAAGAGGCATTAGAATTGTCATCCTCTTGATACAATAAGATCAAGACCAACGACTTGTTGTAAGAGACATGGAACTGTTATTTCATTTTGTGTCCTCTCCTCTTTATAAATTCTAGCACAAATTACTACTAGATCCTTGCCAGTCAGGGATGTGCAGTGTGTGGAGAGCTGAGACACATAACACAATGGCATCATAAGATATTTTGCTTGCATTAGACTTTGACCCTTTCCACACCTTACCTTTGTCCAGTGCCAGGGGGTGAGGATCACGCAAGCAGACTCTTGCGAGAGGCTCCTGCATCGCTGCTGCTTCAGCTCCACAGGAGCTGCCTGCCGGTGGGCAGGCAACATGAAGGCTCCACCTCTTCCTTCCACAGCACAGCTGGGTATTTTCCCAGGCTGCACCTGGGAAGGAAGTGTGAGGGCCACGGCTTCAGAGCTCCGCACGCAAGGTAAGTGCGCGTGGGACCCCACAGCAATGTGCGATCGCACACCATTTTCAGCTACAAGCCAAAAATGAAATAGTGCGCGATTGGTGCCTGCCGGCCCAGGCAGCATCACGCGATTGCAAGGACGTCGTCTGAAATGCTCCTTGCAATTGCGCAATGCTCCAGAGGCCCTTTTGCATAGCAAATACCATACAAAAAGAGGTTTTACAAGGAAGAGAAGGTGAGAAGAGATGGAGATTGGTGGCAGCTTTGTGTTAAATTCTTCTATTATCTGGTTTCTCCCACAGAACCTGTCGCATAAGTGTGCTTGCTTAACTACACTGGTGTAGGCTGTCTAACTGAGGGTGGTTACAGAGATCATACAACTGTCTTGCTACAACAGCTCCACTGATTGCCAGGAAACAGTAACTGTAACTAGACATAATTCAAAATGCTGGTTATGACATATAAAGCCATGCATGACTTAGGGCCGTGCTGCCTGACATATTGACCTCCCTCTATAAGCCTGTCTAAACCTTGACTTCCCCAGGAGAGGCCCTTCTTTTAGTTATACCGATCTACTCACAGGCCTGATTAGTGAGGATGCACTAAAGGGCCTTCTTGGTGGCATCCCCTACATTCTGGAACTCCCTTCCTAGGGAGGCTAGAATTAGCCCTCCTTGTTGGGAGTGGCAACCTTTGCATGCCTAATTAAATGGCTAGTTTGTTTGCATGTCTATTGTGAGCATAGAGAGATAGCCTAGAGAAAACTTCCTGTTTGTTGGTTAACACCTCTTCCTGCAGCACGTACACATTCCTTGTTCTTTTAAAAGGTTCTCTTGCCATTTTAACCTTCCTTTTGTCTTCGCCTTTTGACCTGAAAGCATGCTCTGAGATTTCCCAACAGGGATCATTGGCAGTAAGCATGTGAGTGCTTAATTTTCTTCCTACCTTCTTCAAGAACTGAACCTGTGTAGACCATGTACAAGATTTTGTGAGTAAACTCCTTTATATGTTTAACCAAACTGTTTTTGTGTTTATTTTGAGCTAAATAAGTGTGTTTGGGGTGGAGTTAAAGAAGTGGGACTGGTGATCTGTTCAACTTCTGTTTTTGTGCAATTACTAAAATACTCTGCTGATTGAGAGTCTCATTACCAAGCTCTCTCAATATTCAATATTTTTCAATTACCCCAACACTCCTAATCCTTGTTCTGTCAGCAGGTAAAGTCTTCTTTAGCCTGACAGGCCTTTAAGAAGTGATTGGGGAAAAAAACACCAAGAAAGTATTGTACCATTTTAATTGTACTATTTTAAACTGATTTTTGACATTTTAATTGCATGTTTTAAATCATTTTAAGTATTATTTATAGTTGAATTCTATTTTAATGTTGATCTGTTGTATTTTTAACTATACTATATTTTCTACAATTTGTAATCTACTCTGAAGACAGGATAAAAATAAAAGCGGAAGTGGTGGTAGTGGTGGTGATTATGATAATGCTAGGCTGCAGCATAAGTTTAGTGGTTGTGGTTGCCAAAAAGCTGTGGGTGCAAGGCTGTGGAGGAAGGGAAGGCAGATTTTTCATGGGTATCAGGAATTTAAGATTTTTGGTTCCAAGCACCTTGTTTCTCCACTACTAGACTGAAGGAGAGCCAATGTGGTGTAGTGGCTTAAGCATTGGACTATGGCTCAGGACACCAGGGTCTGATTCCCCGCTCAGCCATGGAAACCCACTGGGTGACCTTGGGCATATCATACACTCTCAGCCCCAGAAAACCCCGTGGTAGGTCACCTTAGGATCACCATTAATTGGAAATGACTTGAATGCACACAACAACAACAAGACTTTGAAGGAGTGTGTTAAAATCTAAACCTAACATCCATCTAGAAGAGCTGGCTTGTGAAATTCCCTGTCCCATATTACACATAGATCAGAACTGCCCTACACCTGGGATTCAGTATCATCTACACTAGTAAGAATAAACTAAAAAGTGAGAGTGGACTAGACTCAAGGGAGGCTGTCAGAAGAGGTGGAGAAGAGAACTAGACTAGGCCCAACCAGAAGAGGTCACCTTATGGTGAGAAAAGCTTTTTTTCTTTTCCCCACTTACTTCATCCAGTGCATGGTATCCAGAGTTCAGCAGAGTTTACAACAAAGGTGGATAAAGCACTGGGGTTATATGTGCCCTCCAAGCCTATGTTCACAGCCCTTGCACCTCTCCAGTCTCCCCAGAGCACCTGTTTTTCTGGCTAGGGTGAACTGCTGACCATGGAGCCCTCCCACAGCAGCATCCCACTTTTAAACAGGTTGCTGGGACCTCCACTTGTGTTGGTTGAGCATCAAAAAATCAGCAGTTTTTCAAAACCAGAAGTAGACATCTGGCAACATTTGACTTTGCTTTTGGCCATTTTGGGCTGTCCATCTGACCCCTATAGGGTTCTAAGGCTGAAAATTGCCCCCTGGGCCCACCATCACTGTCCACTTCTGATTTGCAAATGTGTAGCTCCCTTGTTCTTAACATTTGGTCTCTCTCTTCCTAACCAAACCATTTCCCACTGATACTAAAATCACAAAGGTTTCTTTTTTGTTCTTTGTGTGGTTCTTTTCAAAAGACTGAGGCAGATAAAATCCAGGTGTGCTTACCATAAAGATGTTAGTTCTACCCAGTGGTGAGCTATTATACTGAAAACAGACTGACTAAGGAAGAATTGACAGAGGAAACTCCCCTAAAAGAAGGACTGTGGATAGAAATAACAACTCTCCATGCAAACAGCTCTATCCCACTGTCTTGTCTCTTATTACTATAAGCTGTTAAGAGACATATAATTGGACATTTTACATTCCTTTGCAGTGGGGACTGCTATATATTCAAATAAACAGGTAAATATTGGCCTAAATTTTTGTTTACAGTTGATTTGCTATGCTACTGTATGCAGAAGGATAAGACAGTTTAAATCTACCCTTTTATAAGCAGAAGAGGTGTCAAGGTGAGAGTGGTGAACTAGGACCAGGGAAATGTATGTTCAGTGAGTGACCTTGGGCCACACACACTCTGTGAGCCTAATATATCTCGCAAGCTGGTTTTGAAGATTAAAAAGAGAAAAATGTGTAAGCCACCCAAGCTCCTTGGAGGAATGGTAGATAAAAAGGGATCTAAATAACCCAAAGACTGTAAGGAAAAAACCCTGCAATTCTCTCCTTCCCTACAAATTAACATACTCCAGAAACTAAAGGTCTGATCTTGGGATTCTGTCTAGAAGGAATTTTGCAAAGTGGTCTATAGGAGGGGTGAGGAATCTGTTGATTTGTACATGTTGTACTCCAGTTCCCATCTGCCCTAGCCAGCATGGCTGTCTTATATTTGCATGCTGATGTCATCCTCATTGCTTCTCTTGAGCTTTTTGAGGGCTTATTTATACCGCATGTTTACATTTGTTGTTCATCAGTCACAGCTTTTGACAAGGAATCTTGGGAATATTAGGGTGATGCTACTGCTGAGAATAATTGCTACAAGACTCCATCATAGACAGCATAACTGTTATGCCAGCTGGAAGTTTAGCTTTGGGTACAGGGCCCAGTCGAAAGACCCGTATCTTTTTCTTCCTCTAAAACAAAGTGGAAGAAAATGAAACGTCAGCAGCAACAAGAATAAACCCAAGAGAATGGCACTGCCACTATTGCAATTTGCCTTCTCTTGATATTTTTATGATAATGGTATAGAATTTTGGGTCTACATCATGGCAGTCCTTATAGAATCACTCCCAAGGCAAGTACAAAAAAGCAGACAGCTGTGTCTGTCTGTCTCTCTGTCTGTCTGTCATTTTCCCCAGGAGCTACTCTTTTGTAAAGCTAATAGATCTTGGCCACTGAAAACCAAGCCAACCCCAAATACAAAGATAGACCATAACAATATGTCAGTGTGAAAGCCCAATTCCTGTCCATCTACTGTAGGGAGCACAGCTAAATTCATGGAGAACAAGAAAGTCCAAGGAGAGTGGCTGATGATGTTAAGAGTCCCTCTGAATCAAAAAGTCCTGAGGCTTCAGTCAGGCAAGCCCTGGCTCCACTATACCACTGGTTAGGATGACCACTGGCTAGGATGACTACAGGTTGCTCTCAAGTCCTTGAAAAACCACACAACTGCCTAACAAGCAAGCAATATAGAACAGCCTGACATTTTGCAAAGAACTAGAAATGAGCAGAATGAGCAATCCCGTTCCCATGTGTACAGACTGAAAATCTATACCAGTTTCCATGGATGCAAACCAGTGGAGGGTGATGGCTTCTGGGTCATTTGGGTGGCAAACCCACTCCATGTTTGAACTGCCTCTAAAAGAGCTCTCCAAGGAGCTTATCCTATTTAGAAGTAGAGTTCAGCAGTGTGGACAGCTCCTTGCTTAAAACTTGCATTGAATTCACTGCCCCATTGACAAAGTAGTCACCAGTTGCCATTGATATACCAGTAACTGTAATTTGCCAGGACTTCCCATCATGACAATACAGTGTGTATATCTCCCATCTTCTCTTCTTCCATCACCCCTTTCTCAGCCACAGCTCTGAGAATGACCACATAAAATTATTTGCATAGTACTAGAAAGTAAAAATTATTTCATAAAAGTCAGACCTGTTTGATATTTTGAGCCTTTGAACACAGTGAAACAGCATTGTGCAATTATGCTGTGCTTAATACTCAGATTATGGAACAATGAAAGATGTGTGTTTGCATTTTGTAAAATTAAACTGTATGCAGTTATTTATCTTTCACCTTAATTGTTTGAGCTTGTTTCTAATGTAAACTGTTGTAATTTTAAATAAATATAATAGAAAAAACTTTCCTAGGTATCAGAAATCCAGAGCAAATTTACTTTGCAAATAGGCTTTGTAGGTCTGCTTTATGTCGAGGATCTTAAACTGACACTTCCATTCAAAAAAAAATATTTTGAATAACTTGACTGTACTGCAAACAGCTTCTGAAGGAGCTGGGTAGTAATTTTTGACAATGAATCGTATGCAAATTCAATGTCTTTTACAGCTGAAATCAACATCAGCACCAAAAGCAGAGGTCACCACTCAGCTGCAAGAGAACACCACTCTGATTCCACCAATTTAAACTTGGAAAATTAAGCGTGTGTTAGAACCTTCCCACTGGACACATCGCACACTCTTAGCCCCCAGAAAACCTCCTGATGGGTTCACTTTACAGTCACCATAAGTCGGAAACTACTTGAGGTTGTCCACCTTCTTCTCAGGTTATACCGCCTCAGTCAGAAATAACTTGCCACACATTGCTAATTACTTGTAAAATTTTACTCCCAATTACAAAAGATATAACTGTTACTTGATGATACCCTTTAACAAGTGATAAGTTCCTTCCTATTGTGTTGTGACTCTATTTTTGTTTAGTTACTTTAATAGTTGCGGAGTTTGTGCTCACTAAATGGAGATGGGATAATATCATATCGTTCAGATGCTTATGATTTGTGCTGTGCTTTCTACTGTCGTCTGGGATTCTGTTATAATACAAGACAGACTGGGAAAAGAATGTGTTTTGTACTACAGGTCAGTGGCTTACAGCATTCAAATGTTCCTGAAGGGTACTAAAGGAAACTTTTTCACTTATTGGGTTGGGAATGGAAAATAAAACATCAGGAAAAGTGTTTAAAACTGTGACTTTAATGGCAACTAATTGTTTTTGAAGAGCATAGAGCTGGAATTCTGTTGGTGCCTTATGCTGGCATAATAATCTGTTAAAATAGTGTACTGCACTTTTTTTTTGGAGTGGTGTGCCAGCAGCAAAGGCCATCTCTGTAATCAAGAAAGTTGCCCTGCCAAGCTGTCAGCTTTCTTACCTAACAGAGAAGGCTTTTGCTGTTGCCTCCCCTCTCCTTGTCAGAATTCCAGTGACCATTTTACTCCTGCCATCCCTGACCATTTACACTAACACGCTGCCCTAGTTATGCCAGCCAGCAAGATCACTGCCTAGAATTATAACTGTATCTAATTACTCTCTTAAAGTAAATTCACTAAAATCTCTGGAGCGTTATAGTCCTTGACTGCCTTTGAAGTTGCTCTGAAGAATTTTGTTATATTCTATTTGTTCTTTGCTTGAATAATTTTTACCTGTAGTCTATTAGATGAATGTGCAGGAAGGGCACAAGCATTTTTAATATGTAAAAAAAAATGTTAGAAACCATCAAAAGAGTTGAAGTCACCAAGAAATGAGTGTGCATGTGTGAATAAGCTTCTTGGTGCCATAGGTTCAGTTTAAATCTGAAGTGACTGAAAAACCATTACAGGTATTCTTGGACATCACTGATGGACAAGAAGGCATTTGTATTCCTGGAAAACAATGCAACAAGCTGTGACCCTTTTCAACCTAATTTTAGCTATGTATTCTGCCTAAGTGCTGTTAAGCAAACATTACAAAGCCCACATTCCATTTAATCAGCCCTTGTTCTCTCTTATCTCTATAATTCTGGACAATGCAAATGACGGTCCCTTGCATGACATAGCATGTGGTGATGATGCTGGTGGTGCTGGTGATTATGTTTATTAAAAATAACCATGCATTGAGCAATTTCCCAAGTCCAGAGTCTAATAAAGTTGTCTAAATGCCCTGAAGGTATGAGATCTTGTCTGATCTTGGAAACAAAGCTGAGTCAGGCCCAGTTAGTGTATGAATTCAGGACTGCCAAGGAATATCAGGCACTATAGTTTATATTTCAGAGGAAAGCAATGGCAAACCATCTGTGAGGATTCCTTGCCTAAAAACACTATATGAAATTCAGAGTCACCATAAGTTTGCAGGTGTCTTACTGGCACAAATTTCACTTTACTGTACTATACTGTAGTAATACTATCATTCTCAGAGGAGACAGGACCAGTCCAAGACATTCTGCCTGAAGTAGAAAATCCTGCAAGCGTTTTCCTCTCTCTCCTTGGCAATAAAAGTACAGTGGCCCCTCCACTTTCACAAGGGTTCAGGGTGCAGAACCCTTGCGAAAGATGAAAAACTGTGAATAATTCCCCCCCATGCTCCCCCTTCCATTCCCTTCCCTTTTGCCCTTCCTTCTCCACACCTAGGCAAAAGGCAAGGGAAGGGGAAGGGGGAGCAGCTCAGGTGGCAAAGGAAAGTATGTGTATGTGCCCCCTCCATTCTCTTGCCTTTTCCCTCTGCACACATTCTCCACACTGGGCAAAAGCAAGTAAATGGGAAGGGGGAGCCCGGGAGGTAGAGAGGGAAGGCATGTGCATGCCTCCTCCACCCCGCATTCCCTTGTCTTTTGCCTCAGTGCATGTTCTCCATGCCTGGGAAAGGGGCAAAAGAATGGGAGAGGGGAGCATCATGTGTGGAGAAGAAAAGTGCAGATGTGCCTTCCTCCTCATTCCCTTGCCTTTTGCCTCAACCAGCATTCTCTGCACTTAGGCCAACAACAAGGGAATGGGGGGGCACCAGAGGCAGAGAAGGAAGGCACATGCATGCCCTCCCGTCTCCTCATTTCCTTCTCTTTTGCCTCAGCACACATTCTCCACACCCAGGAAAAAGGCAAGGGAATGGGAGAGGGAGACATAGAGACGGAAGGTGTGTGCATGCCTTCTCACCCTCATTCCCTTGCCTTTTGCCCAGATGCACTTCCTTCAAAATGCAAAGGAATGAAAGAAAGAGAATGGGGGGAAAGGCACACACGTGCCTCATGAATAATCAAATTCATGATGGTCAAACCCCCCCACAAATGTGGAGGGACAACTGTACATTAAATAAACAGCCATTTCCTGACCTTCCATTAAACTTAAATCAGTCATCTAAAATGGCCAGCAGATGTCTTACCTTGTCAAGTGGTAGGGCCAGTCTTGTTGATAGGCCACTTCAGGGGGGCAGTAGCTGGAATCCTGTTAGTGACACACACTTGCACAACTTGAAATTACACAAGAAGTTTCCTTTTCCTTTTCCTTTTCTTTTTCCTTTTTCCTTTTTCCGTTCCTTTTCTTCTTTTTTTTTCAAATTGATGTTGCAGAAGAAGGTATTCAAGACCTCTTTGTAAAATGTTCCTCCCATTCTATCCCACTCTCTGCAGGAAAGCTTCAACGTACTGCTGTATGCTGATATAGCAATTTTAATAAAGGTAAAAAGTAGCGGCAGTGCTTTCCATTATTTGAAAGCTGGAATTATAGGAGTGGGGGAGGGAGGAGACATAAAACTGTGTGGGTAGAGCATTACACTCCTCCTGCACAATATAGGATCTCTCAAAATTTTTGATGTTCACAGTTGACTGAAACCAAACTAAGCATTACATTTTCCAGAGTCACACTCTCCAGGAGCCCATTCATACTACAGAATTATAACACTATGATTCCACTTTAGCTGCTAAGCCTGCATCCTATTGAATCCTGGGGTATGTAGTTTGATCAAAGCCACCAAAGAACCTTTCCGGCTGAGAATTCTAAGTTCCTTTCCCTTGTCTGTAAATTCCACGATTCCATAGGAATGAAACACAGTGGTTAAAGTGAATTCATAGCACCATAATTGGGGTGTGAATAGGTCTCAAGTGAAGACTGAAGGAACATGATAAAGAAATACCTTAGTGTATCATCTACCTTAGTGAGCTAGGTTTGAAATTCGTACTGCATTATCCCCAGCCCAGTCTCCTGCATCTCCCGAAGTTTGAAGAAGCTCCTAAGACCTGGTTTCAAATAGCTGGTGGTACTGTTTCTTTCAAACTTGGCTGCTGATCCCAAATGGAACAAGCAACACCCACACATACCTTCAGCCATGAGTTCCTGCTCTGATGACAACATAGAATATAGAGAAGGTGGTAAACTTAGTTGAAATGGCCACATAGAACCTTGCAGGGAAACAGGGGTTCCTAGACCACTGCTATGGAATAATCCATCATCCTGATTCCATCATATCCCAGATTGTGTCCTAGCCCTGACTTGGAAAAAGATACGTTTGGAGGCTGCAACTGCTCAAATGCCTCAGTTGGCCATGTTGGATGGGGGCTCCTGAGAGTGCAGGCCAAAAAGTGACTTTTCCAAGATCCCACTAACTACATTAGAGAGCAATTCTGTGAGCAGGCTCTGACATGCCTTCCAGCTGCTATTAGAGATCTTAAAAACCCATGACTTTACTCACAGGCAGAGCATACCAGTCATGTGACTGTGTTAAAGATAACAGGAGAGTACATCCATCATTGTGCTGTCGCTAAATCAAAATATTTCTCTAAGAGAAACTATCTTCATTTCTTTGTTGTATTTTAAAGACTTTCCATGCTAAGCCATCAATGCTGAGCAAAGAAGCAAGTATAGCTGTTGACACAGCCCAAAGGGGCTATTATAAAAATGTGTCTGTTTATTCTACTAGTAATAAAACACAAGAGGCAAATAGAGAAAGTGCATTGGTATGAAAAGTAATTGAAGTGATTAATGACACATACATGCCCAGCACAGTGTCTTTCCCTTGGAGAGGTCCTACTAGTGCAACACTGAGCAAAAGTAGAAAGGGAGTATGGCAACTTCACAAAAGCTGGTACCCTCCAGATGTTTTGGACTGCATCTTTCATCATCCAAAGCAAATTTTCTTTATACCAGTGGGTAATGGGTATTGGAAAAGGCTAGTCTATGGAAGAAGAAGAAGGAGGAGAAGGAGAAGGAGAAGGAGAAGAGGAAGGAGAAGAGGAAGAAGAAGAGGAAGAGGAAGAAGAAGAAGAAGAAATGTACATAAACGAACAGCTTTTAAAATGATAGCAATCAAGAGGGAGAAAGGGAGATTCCGAAATGGTCAAAATAGTACATTTTGAAAAGATGTTTCAAATTAGGTAGTTCATTTGCACACCCACTCAGTAATAAAGGGACAGATAACAGTGATAGGATAAACTAGGACCACATTTACTGATATTCAGATCTCCCCAAAACCTGTAATGGGGCCTACTAAGTGCTGAAAACAGCCAGGACCAAGGATCCTTCCTGTCTACCTCCTCAGCTGAATATAGGCGAGCACCAAAGCTCTCCCTCACTGCCCCATGTTCCCATAGGTAGACATTGGCCAGCCAGCCAATCTGACCAGAAAGATCCTTTGAGTTAATCCCTCCCCCAAGCCCTGTGACTTTGGAATTCTGGGGAGGGGTCAGGCAGGGTTGGCCCCAAAGTTGATTCCTCCACTCACACCTGAACCTCACACACTCCAGAGAATAAGCCAAGGAACCTCCTTTCACTCAAACTGTTGAAAAACCCGCCAGGGGCATTACCATCAATAGGAAAAACATCACAGCCAACACGAGGCAGCAGGCTAACAGTCTTTATTGCGGGCAATAGATCAAGTAGCAGACTATTAAGTTACAGCGCAGCGAGCCATCTCCTCGTCCAGAGCAGAAAGGAACAGGGAACAAGAAAAAAGGCACAGCCTGTTCAAAAGCCGTGTTTTTAAGTATACATATTCAAGAACAAGGCGTTCCCTTAACCATAACAATGTTGCGGCTACACGCAGCAGAAGACCTTGAATACGTTTAGGTTTCACATGGGCAGCTAGACTAAACAACTACAAGCAGCTTTGCGTTCTCACCCTCTAGTGGTGGGAAAATATGAAGCCAGGAGTAACAACAGGTCCCATCATGCTTCTCAACCTGTGACACTCCCCTACTCCTTGCGAAATATTTTCAGCTACCTTGCTTTGGAGACTCCATCAACCCCAGTTTGCTAACGTGCTGACTAAATGCATTAGCAGGAAGTGGCTTGGTAAACACATCAGCCACGTTTTCTTCTGAAGACACATAGGTAAGGGACACTTTTCCTTCTTGTACATATTGTTTTACATTGTGAAATTTGATGTCAATGTGTTTTGATCGTGAAGACACCCGGTCAGACACTGCCATTTGAATGCAGGCTTGTGAATCACAACATATTTGTATTGGTAATGGCACAGACACATGCAGGTCTTGTAGCAACTGCAAGAACCAAACCAACTCAGTACAGAGCGCAGATAGGCTCACAAACTCTGCCTCTGCAGTTGATAAAGCAAGACAAGACTGTTTTTTAGCCTTCCAGTCGATTGCTACATCACTGTATTTGACAAGAAAACCAGTTGTGCTTTTGCGGTCCACAGTATCCTCAGCGAAATCACTGTCTGATGAACAGACAAGGTTTGGCATCTGATCAGGACAAATGCTTAGGCAATAATCAAGGGAACCTTTTAGGTACCTGAGTACCCTTTTCACACCCTGCCAATGATACTGGGTTGGCTTAGCACACGCTCTGCCCAGAATGTTGACACTTAAAGCAATATCAGGCCGGCTAGTACCAGCTAAGTACAAAAGGCTCCCAATGACAGACTGATATAGGTGTATATCAGGAAATAATTCCTCACAGGTATTTTTTAAAAAACCTGGCACCATTGGAGTTTGTACCGGTTTGCAGTCAGACATTTGACACAATTCTAACAATTTTACAATCTTTTGTTTCTGACACAGCAGAATACCTTTTTCAGTTCTCTGTACTTCAATTCCAAGAAAGCTCTGTACTGGGCCTAGGTTTTTCACCTGAAACCTTTTCCCCAGCTCTTTCTCAAACACTTGCACTTGTTTTTGTGTAGCACTGACCAAGCATAGATCATCCACATATGCAAGGAGAATTTCCAAACTCTCCCCTTTCCCTCGAATATATACACAGGGATCAGCAAGGCTTTGTATGAACCCACACCCTTGCAGGGCATTATGTAAACAAACATTCCAACACTTGGCAGATTGCCGTAATCCGTAAAGCGCTTTCCTCAAAAACCAAACTTGGTTTTCTCTCCCCTCTACTACAAACCCATCAGGCTGAAGCATGTACACTTTTTCCTCTAAATCAGCATTAAGATAAGCAGTAGAGATGTCAAAGTGAGTAATAACAGCTTTTCTCTGAGCTGCTATGGCAAACACCAATCTGATGGACTGGGCTTTTACAGTCGGGGAGTAAATCTGATCCAGATCACTGGTATCTTGCAAGAACCCGCGTGCCACTAGGCGCGCTTTATATTTCACATGCCCATCAGCAGTGGGTTTCAACTTGTAGACCCATTTGCTGTCAATTGGCTTCACACCCTTGGGCAAATTACAAAGAGAATACACATCATGCTGGATAATGGAATCCATTTCACTCTGCATTGCATCCCACCAGGGTTCTGCCTGTTGCTCAGGCATTTCCACAACATCAGCAAAGCACTGAGGCTCACAGTTTACAGCGCACACACGAACTGCGAGAGACTCAGGGGAAAAACGTTTAGGTGGAATGCCTTTCGTTTTTCTTTGAGACCGTCTGGGGATGGGACGATCCTGCAAAGGTTCGTCCCTGTCCTCAGCACTGCGAGACCTTTTCACTGAGCCCTCGCGTTCTCTCTCCCCTGTGCAAGACCTTCGCACATCACTTACAGCTCTTCTCCTCCACGCACCTCTCTCCTCTTCTGTTTCATCCCTTGAGGAACTGGGAGCGGAGGCTGGGAGTGGAGCAGAGACTGAAGGCTGCAGTGGCTGAGAAACTGGCAGGCCAGCCACAGGGAGAAATACTTCAGACGCTGCCTGAACACGCGACCAATTAGCATGTTCCTCAAAAGAGGCATTCCTAGACACCACACAGGAATTGCCACCAGCGTAAAAACGATACCCCTTGCAGTTGGGCTCATAGCCAACAAAACGCATACGCTGGGCCTTAGGCTCCCCCTTCCTTCTTTGCCCCTTGGGGATGTGCACCCAAGCAAAACTCCCAAAGACTCTCAGATGTGCAATGGAAGGTTGTTTACCAAACAAACACTCATAGGGAGTAGTATTAACCACAGAACTCCACAGCCTGTTGTGTATGTGACAGGCAGTCAGAATTGCCTCACCCCAAAAACTCAGAGGCAGATCTGCATCAAGCAGCAAACTATGCATTCGAGTCTGCAGAACTCCTGCATTCTGCTCAGCCACTCCATTCTGATGAGGAGAATAGCCGGCAGTCGCCCTGTGCACTATACCCTGTTTTTTGATCCATTGTTGCAAGTTCTCCGACAGGAATTCCATTCCTCTGTCGGTTTGAAGCTTTTGCAGGGAATAACCAAATTGCCTTTCAACCAAGGAACACCAGTTCTTGAGAACTTGACACACATCAGACTTTTGTTTCAACAAATAGCAGAAAATGAACCTGCTAAAATCGTCTACGAGAATGACGAAATATCTAGCTCCCCCTAGGGAAGGTTTACTCATAGGACCCACAATATCACAGTGTACCAACTGAAATGGGGCGGTTGGTACACGAAAACTAACTCTCGGTGCTGGGAGTTGTTTAGATTTAGCTTGCTTGCAAATAGCACAGTCAAGAAAGACATTACAAGGCTTCAAAGTACACCCTTTACAACAACCAGCAAGCCTCTTTAACACAGGAAAGCTTGCATGCGCTGCGCGCCGGTGGAGGAGATGAAGGCACTCATCATGTTGTGGGACATTGCCATACACATTACACACAGTGTGTCGTGGCTCAAGAAAGAACAGCCTCCCTTCTCGTGTAGCCACAGCACATACCACCCCATCTTTGAGGATTTTACCTTGCTTCCCATAGAACTCAACCTTGAACCCTGACTCTGTTAGTTGCCCCACAGAAAGCAAACAGAAATCAAGAGAGGGAACAAACAAAACATTTTCCAAACCCATGTCAAGGGCAGGGACAAAAGCTACACCTTCGCCACAAACTTTAGCCTTTGTCCCATCAGCTAATGTCACAGAGGAAACACTGGCAGAATCCAAACAGTCAAATAAATCTTCAGAATTGACCAGGTGCTGGGAACAGCCGCTGTCTAGAAGCCAAACGGAATCACCTGCCTCCTCAGAGCCTGAAACAGCATCTCCCAGGGCAACAGCAACTCTCAGCCGTCCTCTGGCCCGACCTCCTCTGCCTCCTCTGCCACGGCCCCTGGCACCGGCGCCTGTGAAGCTTTGCTCCCCTTGCTTCAGGAGCGGGCAATCACGCTTCAGATGAGAAGCAGACCCACAGCGAAAGCACCTTCGCACAGCATGGGCTCTCACCAGCCCCTCCTGCCTCGCCTCAGCAGCCGGAGAACTTTTTCTCCCAGCACAGGCCTCTGCAGCTGGAGCCGGCTGTGTGGGAGTCTCTGCATTCCTTGCGCGCTTTTCCTCTTCTTCCAGCAGACGAGCAGAAACCAAAGGAACGGTTAACTCCCTCTCTGGCATGGATTGAAGAGAGGACACCACCAGATTCCAGGAACTATCAAGAGAATTCAAGATGCAAAATACCTTGTCACTTTCAGGCAACACTTTGCCTCTCTCCCGAAGTGACGAAAACAGCTCCAACATCTCAGCCAAATGCTGCCTCACCGGGACACCGGGGGCCAATTTCATCCCATATAAACGGGCGCACAGGGCGTACTTGGCGGCTGCTGATTGACTCAAAAACAACTCCCGCAGCCTCGCCCAGGCTTCTCGAGGGGTGGCAAGATCCCTGATATGCGTGAGCTGGTCATCCTCCACAGCCAGAAAGAGGACAGACATGGCACGCCTCGTTGCCGCTGCTATCTCCGCAGCAGTCCCCTGCAGAGTCGGGGGAACTGTGAAAGCACCCCACAGCCCCTCAGCTTGCAAATACTTTTCCATGCGAGCTGACCATGCCAAGTAATTAGTTGCATTTAGCTTAACGAGAGGCAGGCCCCCAGGCACCACATGAGCCATCGTAAAAACACCTCAAAAAACACCTCTCAAAACCATCCTCTGCGACCATGTTGAAAAACCCGCCAGGGGCATTACCATCAATAGGAAAAACATCACAGCCAACACGAGGCAGCAGGCTAACAGTCTTTATTGTGGGCAATAGATCAAGTAGCAGACTATTAAGTTACAGCGCAGCGAGCCATCTCCTCGTCCAGAGCAGAAAGGAACAGGGAACAAGAAAAAAGGCACAGCCTGTTCAAAAGCCGTGTTTTTAAGTATACATATTCAAGAACAAGGCGTTCCCTTAACCATAACAATGTTGCGGCTACACGCAGCAGAAGACCTTGAATACGTTTAGGTTTCACATGGGCAGCTAGACTAAACAACTACAAGCAGCTTTGCGTTCTCACCCTCTAGTGGTGGGAAAATATGAAGCCAGGAGTAACAACAGGTCCCATCATGCTTCTCAACCTGTGACACAAACAGTGCCTCAGGAGTGCTCACCACAAACCCAAACATTCTTCTTTTCCACACTGTCCTGCCCCCTCCCAGGGGCAAGGCTTATCATGCCCAAAAATTATATTGGCATCCTTGCCTAATTGGTCCATCTTCAAGTGGTGAAGCCTAATCTTCAAGACTCTCCCAGATCCCTCCCGCAGCCTTCAATCATCTTTCGCAGCCTAAAATGTTTCCCTTTGTTGTCTCATCCCCCAACAATGAGACTTCACTTCAAACATAAGGGCCAAAAGCCTGGCCATGATAGAACAGTGGTGGGAGAGGCCTCAGCCTCTCAATGAGACACAGAAATGGATCAGGTATGGTATCCTGGTATGGACCACGCTAAAGTGGGGCTATACTGTATATGAAAGGACCAGAATTTGCTTACTTATGTTGTGTAAGCTACTTTGGTGCTAGGATGGCCTACTTAACCTTATCTTGCCAATCTCCCACAGACCTGGAGGGATCTTCTCCCTGATTTCCCTCATTCTGGGAGTGAGCTGCCTGAATCTGTACATCTGGTCTCATAACAAAGCATCAGTGATCTCATTATCATTTTGGGGACATGTCAGGCCACAAATAGAGAGATAAATGATAGACAGTGTAGCATAAAGTTTCACACCAGCTCCATAACTCTGGGTGGCTTAGATGTCAGTGAACGGATCACCTAGGCACAGAACTGGTTGTTGCAGCAAAACAAGACTGAAGAGCTAGCCAACTCCACAGTCCATAGCCAAATTGTGACTAGTATTGAAAAAAAAATCCAGGAATGTAAGGTCTCTAGTAATACCAGTTTTCCTCCATTCTTCAGGCCACAACTCAGAATACCAATGACCACCAAAATACACCCCAAAGCCTGTAATCCCACTCAGCATTCAACTGAAAGTGGAACTGTGCTCCTAGCTTCCTATCCTCCCTCTAGAAAGAAATCTCAATTTAATGCAAGAGTAATTTCTGCCAGACCTGTAGGTCCTCCCTCATCTCAGCTGTGAGTCTACACCTGTGCGGTAGTGCCACCAGACCTCTCATGGCTTAACACAGGCAGTACAAAAGGGCCCTGCCTAACGACAACAGGGCAGGCAAAGTTTAGGTGCCTCACCAACTCTTGGAGCTCCCCAAGCGTGACCTTCCTACATCCCAGAGAGGTGTCAACTCTAGATTGCAGCTTGACCAGTTTTAACTCAGGAAGATGACAAAACTGGCCCACATTGTGATAGATGACTGTTCAACCATCAATGCACAATTGATTGTTTCAGAAACAGAGCCAGTGAAAGACCAAACTCTCCTGGAAACACCCCCATCAGCTGAAAGACAAGCTGAGACTGAGTTGCCGCAACCAATGCCAGTGGCAAGAGGGACGAGCAATGATTTAGAGGAATTTTATCCATCTTTGCTCCCCAGCTCCCAATCATGAAGAAGACAGAAACAAGCAGCTCAGAGGGAAGCTGTTTTAGCAAGAATGAAGAAACAGAACAATGATGAGTAACACCTTTTTTGTCAGCTATATAAGTCTGTCAGTGTAGCTTGCTGTTTGCTTGTAGCAAATTGCTACTCAAGCTGTCATGACTCTTGTGGTCTGGCTATCTCAACCCTTTTTGGACAGACCTTTGACAATCTGGACCTTTTGGATTTGATCTTGACTTCAGCTCGGCTCAACATTTCTAATTGATTGTTTGCCTCCTTCTCTTGGGCAAATACTATCACCTTCCTTCCCTTGCTGACAGAGAGGCATGGGCAGGGAGCTGAACTCTGACACACATGTCAATTTCAATACTTAAGATGACTAATGTGGGAGTGGGTCCCTCTATGTTCACATCCACTAAAGGAAGCCCCCAAATCCTGTGAGAGGCATGCAAAGATGTCCATAACATATTGACACTGTCTATTGCCTTTGGAGCCTGCCAGAAGTAAATCATCTAAATAACATGCTGTGGACCTTAACCCAGAAGCTTACCTGAAGATCAGCTCAAATAAGCTGAATTTCTCAAAGGCTGAGAATGATACTGAACATCCCATAAGCACAACAAAGTCCATATAGAAGCTATCCTCAAACTCAAAGCCCAGGACCTCAAAGTCCTCTAAGTGGACAGGTAAGAAATGGAAAGCAGATTTTATATCACACTTCCTGAGCTCAGTTCTTACTCTACACCAGTGCATCACCTGAACTGTGTCATCAAATGATATGTACGAAACTGAGTATACAGGATCATGGATGTGATTGTCTACTGAATTACCCTTGGAAAATGGTAGATGACGTATGAGGTGATACTCACCTGAGGCCTTCTTGGGAACAATAACCAGAAGGAAAACTTTCAGGTTGTGGCCCTTGAAGAGATGCCTAACAGTTTCAAACATAATACAAAAACCAACATGAAACTCCAAACACAAGTACTCAGTGTCATCCCTCCTGCGATAACACTCCAACTGCTGACTTGGGCCGGTTCCGCACGGGCTTAAAGAAACGGTGCAGAGCGTCCTCCAGAGAAGACGTCTGCACCTGGGAGCAGACTGGGTCGGATCTACTTACTGTAGATCTGCACCTCAACCCGCTCCCGAACGACCCGAAGTGGTAGTCCAGCATGCTTTTGAAAGACCGCTTGAAAGAGGTCTTTCAAAAGCATGAAGCGCGCCACTCTGTTCCCGCGCTCCAGTGCAGATTTGCAGGCTCACACCACTGCGAGCCTGCAATCTGCCGGGGGCGGGCTTTAGGCTGGCGAGCTTCAGTAATTGGTGGAGAGCCTCCACCAACCAGAAGCCACCATTTTTGTCCCCGGAGCAGTGTGGAGCGGCAGCCACGCACTGCTCTGGACCAGCCTGGACCCAAGCATCGAGCCCAAAGGTCCGGTAAGGAGACGGTAAGTACTGGCACGGGGCGATTCCCTCACCCTGTGCGGAAATGGCCATAGCTATCTGAACTTAATTGGACTGGCTCCCTTTTCCAGGTGTGGTTCTGTCCCGCCTCCCTTTCTAGCTTGGTTGTCACTCCTTCTGCCTCTGCTACGTGCACTAGCACAGGCTGTAAATGCATGGGATTCACCACAGAGAGGGCATTCATGCTTGTATCTGCAGGGCTGCCTGTTATGCATGCCCTGCATACCAAACTCCTAAAACAGGAGGTAGGGTTGAACTGGCAACTTCATCATAGGGTGAGGACCCAAGGATGGGGGTTGATGATTAATTAAATGGCCTCTATCCAAATACCCTCTGGCTTGTGTCATGACTTGAAGTCAAAGCTGTGGCTGCTACTTATCCCATGTAAGGGAAGAATGAATGGCCACTGTGATCCAAAAATCCTGATCATATTGCATCCAGGCTGGTCCCATGAAATCAACATATGCCCTGTAAATTATGCCGATATATTAAAATAGGGCTGTTGAGCACCAGTGCTGTGCCTTGACTAATACACCAACATAAATGAAAAAAACTGGGAGCTGTTCCTCCAATTCTTGTCCACCTTCTGCTTCCAGAGCTTCTCCTTGTTCCTGTCCCCATCCTTGTCCTTATAATTCCCCTCAACTTACCTGTTTAACAAGCTGAAGACTTGTTAAACTCTTTCCAAATAAGTCCCCTAGTAAGACCAACTGCAAGGAAAAAAACAACCCTGAGGTCTAAAAATATCTGACGGGCAGGCTGCTGGATTCCTGAATAGATCTACTACACACATTATGTGCCCTCAGATACCTTTAATGCCCTATAGGCTCTCCCCACCATGAGTCAATGAAAGGCTACCAGGTCTGCTTACAAGGCTTCCCATGGCTGCCTCAGCCAAAGCAACTAGGCAAAATGACTTCCTAAAGCTCAATGATCCACACCCTAACTATAAAGTACCAAAGGCCAGCCAAGCCCCCAACATCACAGGTGTGCCTCATGTTTGAGGTGAGGTGCTCTGATCACATCACCAGGTCAAGAGGTCTCTGGGCAGCAGGCAGCCAACTTAACCAACTTGAGCTGCTCCCCACAACTTCTTACTCTTGGCAAAGGTGGGAAACTGCCTCTCTATGATTTATCTTGCTTAGTGCTGCTGCACCAAGTCAAGCTGCTACTTCCTGCTGGTTCCAAAGTTGCAATCTCTCGCAACCTCCTCATCTGAGCATACAGCAAAGAAAGAGGCTGAGCCAGGGGTGGCTGAGGCTTATATTGCCTCCAACTCCACCCCAACATTGGTGCAAAGTGATGGAATGTTGCTCACCAGTTCTGCCTCTTCCAGGGGTATGCAACTCCACTCTGCAGCTGCAGATCATAGAGCTGGGGTGGCAGGGCAGTAATTCTTCACACAAGAATGCTTGCATTTCTTCGTTATTACCATTGTTGCCATTGTCATTTTTAAATTACTTCAACTCTAAGCTGACCTATAGCTACTCTATCAAAGGTGGGATGTTGGCAAAATTTATTCAGAGACAGTTCACCATTGCATTTATTTATTACTTACAAAAGATTAGAGATGTGGTATGTATGAGGAACAGCCTGTATATTACAGGGCTTCAGGGAAAGGTGGCATGCAATGCATCTCTTTGCAGAGACACCTTATATGCTTCTGCAGAATCCATATCCATGACAGGGTTTTAGAGTATGTTTGGCCCTCACTGCAACCTCAGTGCACCCCCTAAATGTAGGGGGTTGCAATGTCCAACTCCGTTGTTTATTTCTCCCTACATAGGCCATTTCCACACTACACTGTTATTGTGCTATTATTCCATTTCCAACATCATATGGAATTGTGGGTTTGTAGTTCACTGAGGCCAAAGAGCTCTCTGGCTGAGAATTCTAAATGCCCCTCCCTAAACTGCAAATACCAGGATTCCATAGAATGTTGAAAGTGGAATAATAGCATTATAACAGTGTAGTGCAGAAATGGCCATAGTAAACACTCAATGCCGTTGGGGTAAAGTGGGGAAGGGGACTTGGGGTTCCCCTGCTGCTATGAAGAATCCATCCTGTTTCTATATGTGTGTATGTATGCATCAGCCCCTTGCTGTCACCTTGGGCATACTACTGTATGGTGAAATATTGAACACTGCCTTTTATAGAAAGAATTTTCAGAACAACTGAAAGCAGTAACAATAAACTTTGAAAGGAAAACCAAACACTGAAATGAATGATTTAGATAACTGAATGAGACAAAGGAAGGCAGAGTCTGAAAAAGATAAGCAAGAAAAGAAAAGAACAAGGTAAAACCAACGTTACGTGAGAGGAATGTAGCCAGCCTGGTGAAAACAACATCTATAATAAGATTAACCAAAAATGCCACTGACATATGCAGAGCTTTTGCATTTTGCAATATCTTCATCAGGTTAAGTGGTAGAAAAAGATTAGGAGCTGGGTAAGAAACAGAAAAATCCAAAAATTAGGCCACATGTCATGGCCATAAGACCCACAGCTAAACTTGATTCCAAGATGGAGGCTGCTGATTGAACTGATCACTAGCAATGCATTTTGGAATGAAGAACTTGTGGCCATTTGCCATGTCTGGAAGAACAAAGGCTGGCTGTAACTTGGAGACCTGTCTACTTCCTTGGATAAAATACACAAGTTCCTTAGTCAATGCAGAGCAGAAGCAAAGAGCAACAGGAGAGAGTTTCGTCAAGAAAGAAGTAGGTTAAATTAAGGGAACATACTGCCTAAAAAGTGTACTGGAACCAATTTGTAATATTCCAAGTACTTTGCCATAATCGTGTGCCAAGAGAGCACATATCCCAGCTGCCCTCCATAACTCATACTTTGCTGATTGCTGTGACTTGTAGGAGCTGTTGATTGTGGAGGGTGGACATGCAGCTTCTGGCCAAAAGCCATTGAGCATTGTTCCACTCCCCAATAGTAGCAGTTTCAATGACTGTTACAGGGCCAGTGAACTTCCTAGAATTTGCCAGATCTTGACCTCCTGCAGTAGTAAAAAGACCAGTGAAGAAACATCTTGGATTTTGTTCATTACTCCAAAATACTATGTTGAGCCATGTTTCCCCTTTGAGCAGCACTTATGATGGAGCAATTTCTTATCTGTACTGTAAGTAATGATACACTGATTGTGAAGCCATATTTCCTATTATGCTTGTTTCTATGAACTCTCCACTAATATGCACAGAACATCCATGCTACATGTCTGGTGGATGTCTAAAAATTGGTATGAGTGCTGGCAATCTTGTGGTGTTTTTGGAGAATATCCAAAGACTCAGAGATCCATCAGTAAATACTAGCAGTCACCTTAATGAGACTGTCAGCATTTATCAAAATAGTCTAAGAAGCAGCAACATATACCAGTGATTTCTGCCATTCAAAAAATCTGTTGGGGATCATCAGCATTCATATCTGAATGCCAATATGTATTGTTTTCCAGACATTCATGATATCATGCATTTCTGTAAAGAGGCTGTGTCTGAAATGTGGAAAAATCCAGAAGACTAAAATAGGAATATTTCATTTAACATTTGATAAAACATTATATCAATCCCATTTGTGATTGCAGGAATTATATCACTTTCTTCCCCTTAGATGGCACCATTCCACCATTCTGCAGCATTCAGTGCAACCTGTCTCCCCTCCATCACAATTAGTATTCATTGTACAAAGAACAGAAAATTCCTTTGTTACACCAGGACCCAGAAGCACCCAGAGAATTGAGATGGTGTCAGCATTTCCATTAGAAGTAATATTGTTTTCATCGAGTGGCTGTTATATCCTTGTTAATGAACATTTCTAAGGCCACAACAAGTCTTCAAAAACACTATCATCAAAGGCTGTTGTATGAGAAATGTAAAAAACCCATGAAACAACTGAGTAGGTGTATTCTCAGAAAGCACTGAAATCCATAAAGATTTGCAGAAATCTGTAGACCTGAAATGAGTATATAAACATGGCCCTAAGGACTGGTTCACACATGCACACACATTTCTCAGCATTTTATCACTGCATTATGTACATGGCACATCATAGGAATTACAATTGCCTGTGTGAACTTCCCCATTGGAAAAAAGAAAAAACAACATTCCGAAGTAACACAAAAGGAATTGTCTGTCTGTGATGCTTGCTCAGCCTTACATATTTGAGCCGTCACATGAAACGAAGATAGAATACTGCCAGAGATAGGAAAGTTAGTGGGAAAGAGCTAATGTGTTTAGGTAATCATTAACAAGTTGTTTTTTTTTAAAAAAAATCTATTTCAATTTCATTTATGTTAGAAAGTGGGAAAATTAACTATTGCAGTTAGATGAAATTGCTCTGTGCATTTAATTTAAAAGTCTGCACTGAAATCATTAAAGAATGCAGCTGAAACGTGCCTTCTGTTATTTTGACTGCTCTCCTCTCTTTGCCCCTGTCTTGAGCTTGGAAAAAGAAGAAACAGCTGCATGATTTTTTGGAAAAATCAGCTCTGGCCTTACTACATATTAGCTTAATATCTTTTAATCTTGGAATTAACTAATCCATCATACTGTAACAATAGTTGAAAATAAAGATTCCTGTAGCCATTTGCATTTGCTGTAGTTTGACGATTGCAACCTAGACAATATAATTCTCCGTTCTACAAAACACTTTAGGTGAAGGACTTAGGAAAAGTAAGGAATATTTCTTTAAAAAAATATCCCAGAGAACTAAACTTTGGTCAAAGAACCACTCAGGAAACATCAGTCTTGTTGGTTCTTTAGCATGGTTTCTCAATTAACTAATAAGTAACTAAAAACTTAATTCTGGACTTAAGTTAACATGAAATTCTGACTTAATTAAATCAACCAAGGTAACAATAAATCTAATTAAGTTGTCCCTATATGTTAGAAAATGTCTAATTTAATGAATTTGATTGATTCTGATGGGTTAGCTCTTTTTACTGTTCACTGTCTTATACAGTCCTCTGATTCATTTGGGCTTAGGATGTTTGACATTGTCTGATAACAGTCTTCCAAGATCTCAGAGAGGAATCTTTCCTTATCCTATTTGGAGATGCCAGGGGCTCATCCTAAGACCACTGTATCTGAACTTGGAATGTTATTTTTAAATATTAATGTGCAAAAGTTACTATTTTATAAATGTACTACCTGTGTCCATATGTGTTAGTCAGAAAAAAATGCATTGCTAATACATCATTTTAAAATTATTTTTCAAAAAATTAACATCCCAAAAATAAAAGATGGCCTAACATGTCCAAATATCCCCCCAATCACCCTCCCCTTGTGCCATCCATTGCACCAAAAATATAACAATGTTAAGAGTTACTTTATTACATTGAAAAAGTATATCAGTACTTCTTTGTTTTTACAATAGATAACATGTTGCAGAGTAACATTACTTGTAAGGTATTACTACCAAGCTTCCAAGCTCAATTCTGTAGAGAAAGTAAGTGCTTAACCACAAAGCTTGAAGAACAGAAGGAAAACAGCAAGGGAAGAGAGCAGGACTAGAATGTGAAAGACTGAAATGAATTTGCTCCTCTAAATTCTCCTTTATGAATTTTACTGGTAAATACAGGCACTGTGGTAAAATGCATTGCTGATGTGTGTAACTGTATGGGAGAATTTCCATTATATTATTTCTAGTATTGATAAAACTTGGTAGCATTAGAAAGAAATGATTCCTTCCTGTGATATCTCTATATGCTGGTTTCTATCACAAAATCATGAATCTTATAGAATCTCACAGCAATTTGGGGGGCAGGGGAGACATATTTAAAGTTTTAGTTTCCCCTCATTTAACACAATCAATTGATTCTGACATCAAGGTGAAATCTCAACATTAAACCATAAATGAACAGACATTTTTCATGATTCCAAAATTTGGTTTAACTCAGTGTCATCAGCATGATAATATTTATTTTCAATAACTTCTTTAGGTTAAGCTGTTATGTGTGATTTAGTTTGATACCAGCTTATTAAACCAATAATATTCTTTCAGTAATGTCCACCACAATTTAATGGAAGCACTTATCCACATATTGTAATTCCAGCACATAGATTTTAATGTGCATTTAATTTAATTTAATTTAATTTAATTTAATTTAATTTAATTTAATTGGAGTTATACATCATTAGTCATTCAGTTATATCAGTCATCTTACATTAATACCATTAACACAGAGAGAAAAATTATGACTTTCTCCCAGCTAGATCCTCTGATATTAAAATTTCTTGCTCTGTTTAAGTCTTGTTCCCATTTTATGCATTGTTTGAAAAAAAATGGCCAATTGGTTTTCAAGAAACACACATCCAAATTCTATTGACATAAAACATCATTGGTAAAAAGAAAGGTAGATTTGAAAATTCTCATATTCTAATCTAATATCAGAATTTAAGGGCCATATTAAATGCATGTACCTTTATTAAATGCTTAATTACCTATTTACATATACAGGTGAGGGGAAAGTATCAACATAAGAATAAATTTAAAAGAAAGGGATAGGAAATCTGTCCCTTCTTCACTTTGCTTTGCCATAGTTTTAATAGTGCAGACCTATACATGTCTAGTCAAAAGTAAATCACAGAGAATTCAATGGGACCTACTCCCAGGTAAGCATGCATAGGATTGCATCCAAAGCCCAGGATCCAATTGAGTCCTTAGAAGAAGCCCATCTATACATCTCAGAAGTGGAACATTACTACCTCCCCCATGAAAACTCCATCCACTCACAGTGTCTATCCTCTTCTTGGGCTGTGAAAGCCCCCAGAGAAAAATTTCAAGTGGCACAGAATGCAAGCGGTGGGAGTAGTGGCCTGTCCAGGATTTGCTGACAGTTGGCTTCTTCCAACAGCACAAGGACCCACATCAGTCTTGTCCTAAGCCATGATTTCCTAGATTTAATGGTAGAAGTGAGCTGGACTGTGGGGAAAACTACTAAAAGTGCTCAACCATAGGGAGATATGATAGGGGAGATGGTATGTCTTACTCCCTTCCCTCATGTACTCATGTTCGACTCAAAAGTAGACACAAACATTCACATTTTGCTACAAGTCAGTGTGTTAGAGCCAGTGCATGTTTAGTAATCACACACATAACTGTAAAAGGCTCAACACACTGATCTTCCAAAGATCCATGTCAGGAACTGAATGGTAGTAAAAGATATGCTGTGGAAGGATTAGCAGTGTTAAACATGAGTGCTGAAAGTGGCATAGGTTCTGTATTTGATCCTGCTTAGAAGATACCTGAGGAAGAAAACCTGCACCTCTCAGGTATTCCCAAGGCCCTCTGAAGATAAAAGAAAGAAAGAAAGAAAGAAAGAAAGAAAGAAAGAAAGAAAGAAAGAAAGAAAGAAAGAAAGAAAGAAAGAAAGAAAGAAAGAAATATACAATATCTTTCCCTGGGGAAGCTGGCTGCAGTTCCTGTTTTGGGTTTTGGAGGTTTACAGATTTTGGATTTTCAGAAAAAGGTGGCTCAATTTGTATGATAGAACACTGCAAGCCTGTGGTCCTTTTTTGATTTGCTGTTTTTATTTCAGTCCTCAGAGCCTGGGAAAGTTACTTTTCAGACTAAAGACCTTTCTGCGCTATATTGTTATAGTGCTATTATTCCACTTTGAACATCCTATGGAATTCTGGGGTTTGTAGTTTACCAAAGCCAAAGCTGAGAATGCTAAGTGCCCCTCCACAAGCTACAAACCGCAGAATTCCACAGGATGTTGAAAGTGGAAGAATAGCACTATAACAGTGTAGTGAGAAAATGGCCTAAGACAATTCCTAGCCATTATAGCAATAACCATGCTGGCTGGGAGCTTCTGGGAGCTATAATCCCACAAATATCAGTTTTCCCAAGTTGTACATATTCTTTGGTTTTCGTACACAACCAAGCAATTTTTTTAAATGGAACCGTAGACTCTCATGACTTTCTAAAGATGGAATAAAAAGAAAACCCTGTTGCTAGGACAATATAGTCTCTCATGGTATAGTGACTTGAGTGTTGGAGTAGGAGAATCAGGGTTCAAGTCTCCACCCAGATGTGGAAAAATACTGGACAACCTTGGGCAGATTGTATTCTTTCAGCCTCTGAGGATGGCAATGGAAAACTCTCTCTGAACAAATTTTGCCAAGAACATCCAATGATGGAGTTGCCATAAGTTGGAATTGACTTGATGGCAGATAACAGCAGCAGCAACAACAACTCTATCTGCATTGTGTCCTGCATATACACCTGCCCATCTATGGGATCTGCTTCACCATGGAGGTCTCCTCTGGTGCTGTGGATATGTGTGGCTACTACAGTTGTGCAGGCCCGGACAACTACATATATCTTTCCTCACCTAGTCCTTGCTGTCTGATCTGGCAGAGCAGTAATTGACTGGGAAAGATCACAGATATGGTTGCCGTACCCACACACATACCACACCTGCATGAGCTCACACCGTGAAAATAGCAGCTCCTGGTATGTATGAAAGAATGCCGAACAAAAAAGATTCCTTCACTTAAGAATGCTCTTCTGTGCAGTTTCCTTAAATATTTTTGTGAGAACTCAAAATTTACATCTCCAGGTGGATCAATGAGGCCATTTCACTCCCGGTGGTATTAATATAACATTAAAAAACATCTAAGAATCAGAATCAGAAAGCTTGCCAGTTCAATGGGTGCAGTGGTCTGAGCCCTGGTGGCGCAGTGGTTAAATGCTGATACTGCAGCCAGAAGGTTGTGAGTTCGATCCTGCCAGGCTCCAGATTAACTCAGCCTTCCATACTTCAGAGGGTTGGTAAAATGAGTACCCAGCTTGTTGGGGGCAATTAGCTAACACATTGTAAACTGCTTAGAGAGCACTTAGCTGATAAGCAGTATAGAAATACAGATGCTATTGCTATTGCTGGAATGTGGCCGCTGAAATCGTACTCTCAAGAGAAGCTGATTTGAAGCAGAGAAGGTAGGAAGCAAATGTAGCGCAATAGGCCACAGTGGACTTCCTGATCCGAACCTCCCATCTATAACAGTCCAGAGAAGAAATGAGAGTGTATGCAAACTGAAACCTTGGACAGGCCAAGTTCTTCCCCGACGCACATTGTGTAATGTACAGTAGCAGTCTTAGATTGTTATTTCCACTCATTCATTCCCTTGCAACTTTTGTCCATCCCAAACTACTGCCTACATTAGATCAAACACATGTGTTTAATTCACTGTGGTTCCTGGTCTACAGTAAACAGACCTAAACATATGCATAGTAGACTGAGATGCCAACATCAAAATAAAATGCAACTGTTAGGCCATTTCTGCACTAGACTGTTATAGTGTTATTATTCCACTTTCAACATCCTGTGGAATCCTGGAGTTTTCAGTTTAGGGAGGGTCCCAGGATTACACAGGGTGTTGAAAGTGGAATAATAGCACTATAACAATTAACTGCGGAAATGGCTTATGACTCTGATGACCAGGGTCTGAATCACTGCTCAGACATGGAAACCCACAGGGTGACCTTAGGCAGGTCATACTCTCTCAGCCTTAGAAGAAAGCAAAAGTAAAAACCCCCTGAACAAATCTTGCCAAAAAACCTTGTGACAGAATTGCCCTAGAGTTGCCATAAATCACAAATGATTTGAAGGCAAATAACAATAGACCATATGTTAGAAGCCAATGGCTATTGCCACATTTTGTGTCAGATTATGTGGTTGTTGTGTGAAACAGTATTTCTCTCACCTGCCTTGAAACTGCTGCTAACAAATAGTAGACAGAGTAGGACAACTGTTGTTGGACTGTATACTTCAAACTGCAGGCAAGGGACTACTTGACTGAAGCACCCTCCTGAATTTTTTTTAAATCTGATATCAAAATACTAACATCAGGAAAGAATGCCAGCCAAAATTTCTCTGCCAGGTCCCAGCCATGGGAAAGCATTCTACCACTCAAATGCTATTTGCCATTCGAAGTGGTCCAGGAATACTTCTGTCCACTTGAAATTGGATCCATAGTATGTCATCTTGCCAAATGGTAAACTTTATTTCAATATAGATGTAGATCTGAGGTGAAATAGTTATCCCACCATTCAAACACTGGTCCTTCTGCAGGACATTGTCATCCTACACTAGGGACAGGAGAAGGATGGGATGCAGATGATGGTTCTGCATGACATCATCTGAATCCCATCCTTCTTCCATCTCCAGGTGGTGCAATTACACAGTAAATCGTTGACAGATTTTCCCTGTCAATGACTGGCAATTGCACCACAATTCTGCCACCCACCTAAACTTACCTGGTGTGTAGAGGTCCTGGAAGTGCACGTGCTTCCTGGAACAGCCATGTGCTTCCTGCCCCAGTGCAACCTGGGACAGCAACCTGGCTGTGCTGAAGAAGGAAGAGGTGGTGCCATCATGCTTCCTCCATTCATGGAGGCAGCTTGTGCGGAGGGGAGCAGAGGCAATATCAGGACCCGCACCGGACATCTCCAGAACACAGTAAGCTGTGGAAAAGCACAGGGGAGCTACAAGCACAGGGATGGAGAAAGTGGGGCCCATAGGACACATGCAGGGCCCCCATTTGCAGCCTCTATAAAGTTCTCAGCCTCTCTTCCATTTTTTAAAAACAATGGGCATTTTTTTTCACTCAAATCTCCAGTGGCTCAAACCAGTGCAAAACATGGCAGTTTTGTTCCCATAGACCCCAGGCTCCCCACACATACCTTAACTACCCCCCCCAAAAAAAAATCACAGAAAAAAATCAATTGAAAATGAAACCAGAAGTGATGCATCAGGCATGCTAGGATAGCACTTGGGTTTTGGAAGGATAATGCTGCATGTTAACACTCTGATCTTGGCCTCTTGAGACTCGAGACTTGTGTGGCTATTAAATTCCTGTCATGGACCAGTAAAGTCACTTTAGTAAAAACAATTCAAACATCAAGTCCAGCTTGAAAAGGCTTAGCTTGGGTAGTAATTTTGAATCATGGTTCTGAAGGTCAAGTGGTGCAGATGGGCTTATGGCAGAAGACATTAAATGTATACATGATTGATTAACTGTGACAATTTAGCATGTACAAAATCAGTTTGAATGCTGATGAAGAAAAAGTGTGTAGTTTTCAGGAGACGGTGTATTTCCATTTAGCTGGACTAGGGGAGCATCATATGATACCAATGTATCATAGGAAACATCTCTTCCCCATGCCCTCTCAACGCATGTATGTTGCCATGTGCAGGAGCTCATATTAGCTGAAGTTGGACCTCTGTGGGACCACTGTAAACAAAAGAATGTAAGACTAGGAAAATATGCTTAGGATTTTGGAGAAATCAGCTAACCACCAATATACGATTTGCCAGGGTTTACACATATTTTGCCCAAAACACTTGAAAAAGGACATGCATCACCAAAAAAAGAGAACTAAAAGAATAATTTGCATAAAATTTCATCTGTTAGTTTGTATGTAGAGATGCAAAATTAGAAAAGGTTTTTATAATTTAAAGAGAATTAATATTCATCTCCCCTGAGTGAGAATAATGGTGACCAGGTAAGATCCTTCTACAGCAGTGGTTCTCAACCTGTGGGTCCCCAGATGTTTTTGGGCTTCAGCTCCCAGAAGCCCTGAGCATTGACCATAGTGGCTTGGGCTTCTGGGAGCTGAAGTCCACAAACATCTGGGGACCCACAGGTTGAGAACCACCGTGGCCATTTCTGCACTGGACTGTTATAGCACTATTATTCCACTTGCAACATCCTATGGAATCCTGGGGTTTGCAGTTTCGGGAGGGGCCGGCCCCAGAATTCCATAGGATGTTGCAAGTGGGATAATAGTGCTATAACAGTCCAGTGCGGACGGTGCCAACTATGAACAAAAAAATTCAGTGTCTCTGGCCTTCCATCTCATGGCATATGATCTCTAAATTGGACTGAGCCCATCAAACAGAGCACATCTTCCTCCCCAAAAAACAACAACAGAAAAACAAGGGAAAAAGCCCTTCAAACAGCCCTTCTCTTTTACACTGTAAAGGAGAGCACAGGGCCATTACAAGCAGGTATACATTTAGGTGCCCAGTTGCTCAGACAGGTAACACAGTACCAGGAAATGAAAATGCACACTTCCTTTTTTTGCAATATGTCTTGTGATTTGCATTAGTTCTTCCTTTAAATGAGAAGATCCAACCAAGAAGACAAACATATTCATTTCTTGAATAAAATGTAACCTTGTTTTCTTTCCGGACAGCACATTCTTGTTGTGTGCCTTCTAGTCACTTCTGACTTATGGCAACTCCAAGGCAAACCTATCACAGGGTTTTCTGCGGCTGAGAGTGTGTGATGTGCCCATGGTTGCCCAGTGGGTTTCCACTGCCAAGAAGGGAATCAAACCCTGGTCTCCAAGGCCATGGCCTAATGCTCAGACCACTATATCAGCATAGATGGTTTTATGTTTAAGAAACAGCATCATACAGAGATGTCTAAACTTGAGATTGTTTAGTAATACCTACTGGAATGTAGAAGCAACATTTACAGTAACTTTAAGGAAATATAAAAGTGAACTGCATAGCACCAGGATGGTCCTGGCATATTAAGAGATGCTGCAGGCCACACCTCCTCTGACTGATTCCTGCCCCAAGCTGAAAGCCTTCCCTCCTGTTCCTTCCTTGAGATCCATTTGCACAGAGGGCTTCTGGATTTACAACTTAAAGAGGCAATGCACAAAGTTTTCCATCTGCTTTTGAAAAAAATACAATTATTTTATTTTCTTTGAGAGTAGGATAAGAATTTTCTTTTCTTGTTTGTTTCTTTGTTTGTTTTGAGTAATTTCTGATCTTAGCCTTTTAAAGAACTAATGGGCCAGATCCAACACAACGCATATGTAGCCCTTTGAAAAAGCCAAAATCTCTTCTGTCAGCAATTTGGCAATGTAATGAAAACAGAGGGGCAATGGGGCTACAGCTCTAAGACTTCCCATTCTGAACCAGTGCTCAGCAGGTCTGTAGCTTTTTGAAAAGGGCACTGCACATACAACCAACTGGACTGAGAACTGCATGCAGCACCCAACTGGTTTGTGATTCCCTGTCCAGAAAGAGAAATGCATAGAAGCTTGTTTCCATGCTCCTATGGCCCCAAGCTTTATAAGGCCAATTGCTTCATCCTTTCTTTTGTAATTGGGGTCAGAGGGTCAAATGGTAACAAAGAACCAACTAAGTTTTCTAAGAGATAAGTTTCCTTAAAAGGAAGTATGTTTTTACTTAAAAGAAACATTCTTAAGAAAAAAATGATTTTGCTTTTGTATTTCTTATCTGGAAAAATTGGGACACTTTTTTAACATTTAATTTGCAAAACTCATCATCATCATCTTCATCATCATTACTATCAGCAACAACATTGTAAGTAATAATTGTGTTGGTCTGTGGGAGAAAAACCTAACGAGTATAAAATTTATTATTGTATATTCATAGACCTCAGTCCCTTTTATTACATGCATGAATCATTGGACTCTAATTCCACAAATGTTGTACCAAAATAGCATTGTTAGCCTCTGAGGTTATTTCTACTCTATTAATTGATCTTTATAGGCACAATACAATCCAAGCAGGTTGCCATTAATTTCCACAGGCTTTTGAGGCCCTTCCCTAAATTGCAAACCCCAGGATTCCACAGGTGTTGAAAATGGAATAATAGCACTATAATAGTCAAGTGCAGAAATGGACTCTGAATTCAGTGGGACTTGAAAAGTGCTCATTTGTCCCAATCAGACCTTGGAAATACACCGCCATTAACATTGGCCATTGCTGCACCACATCATAGTGCTATTATTCCACTTTCGACATCCTGTGGAATTCTGGGGTTTGTAGTTCACTGAGGCCAAAGAGCTCTCTGGCTGAGAATTCTAAAGGCCCCTCACTAAACTGCAAACCCCAGGATTCCATAGGATGTTGAAAGTGGAATAACAGCACAATAACAGTATAGCGTGGAAAGACCCTCACATCAAAGTAGTGTGCTAAATTATTCATTTTTACATTTTATTTGTTGGATTTTCTTTTCTTTTTTTAAAAAAGAAAGTCAATGAAAGATTTTAAAACTTCCTCTCACAAAGTAGATTACTCATTACTCCAAAATGCACGATTAATGTTCTTGATTTTAAAGGATTAAAAATGCTGCCATGGGCCATCATCAGACAAAAGAAGGAAGAAGTAATTGTGCTACTTTTAATTACTTACTTCCAAGACTTAATTTGTATTGTGTGTGCACCAACAATGCTTACCACTTACATTTTTCGGCAGTGGTATTTTCACTGTTTCAACCAGTCTTGATTTATATGTAGTTTTTCTGTAATATTTCTTGGATAACTTTGGATATATTGTTTTAGTGTTTGCATGGTGCTTGCTATCTGGTATGTTTTTTACAGGAAGATGAACAAAAATTTTGGAATGAATAAATATACACAGCGATTTTTCAGACTTCAAATTACCGTACATATATTGGCTCAAATCCTATTGCAAGTACCAACCAAAGGAGACCCACAGAAAGCAATGGTTACATAAATGTTGAATCACCATTCAGCAACTGATTCAATGGGTCTACTTCAGCTGAAATTACCAATAGGATTCAAGCTGATGATCTCAGTCACAATGAAAAGAATAAATATTATAGGAATGACACTTACTGTCATGGATGGCTTTGAGTACTCCCTCAGCCCACACGATGCACTCGCAATCGTGTGACGCTCCAGGGGCTGGCAGGCGCCGATCGCGCGCTATTTCATTTTCAGCTTTGAGCTGAAAATGGTGTGCGATTGTGCATCACACCGGGGCCCCGCATGCACTTGTTGTATGTGTGGAGCTCCAGAGCCGTGGCACTCATGCCTCCTGCTCCAGCGCAGCCTGGGAAAATCCCAGGCTGCACTGCAGAAGGAAGAGGAGGGAGTCTCGCACTACCTGCTCACAAGCAGGCAGCAGCTGCAGAACTGAAGCAATGGGGATGTGAGAGCCTCTCACAAGAGGCTGCTCGCACGATCCCCGCACCCCAGCTCTGCAAAAAGGTGAGTTGCGGAAAGGGCCCCAAGTCAGGAAGCTTTCTTGTCCCTTTTAAACTAAATGAAACAGGAAACTTGACTCTACTCGGATACTTGCTAAATCCAGTGCACTGTAGTGACTAAACCAAACAATTATACTACCACGCAGTTGTAGAACAGGAGGCCAGTTCAGACTTATAACTACAGAAATTTGTAGAAACAGCTTGTAAAATGCCTCCAGGATTTTTGTATACTGCTAACAGTGTTAAAATGAGTGCTCTATAAACAGTGCAGCACCTTTATTTTGGGTAAGTTAAGCATTTTGTGTCCCAATAGCCCCAAGGTTTCAAGTCTTTCTCCTTCCAGTCTTTGAGACATGAAAGAGTTTAGCTTGGACTGAATCATGCTTCTTTGTAATTATCAAGAGATTTGAAATCTATAACAGCAAAATCAGATGTCGCTGTCTTATGTTGGCCTCCTGATTAAAGAAACTATTTATGAGGTAAGCGTTTTTTTAAAAATGATAACACATACAAGAATTTCTTTTCAGAATTTATCACAGCGATTTTGTCCCGGTGCCTGCTGTCTAACCCTGTGTGCTGAGTTGCCCAGGGTTTACTGACAAGTTCTACTTGAGTAAATTGTATTTAGACAACAATATATTTCATTCAAGCCTCTTGCAGTGACTGGGCCAAGGTCAGTTTTATATTCTGCTGAAATCATAAAGTGACACTCGAGATAAACAGAATGTTTACTCTCTCCATGTGAGCTGGAGCTGATATGTAAATTTATCCTTATTCTTTCATCAAATTTGCATTTACCCTCTTAGTCAAACACTACAGGGCTCCAAATCAAACAGTTTTAATGGTGGTCAACTCTTTATGACCGATTGCTGTATCGAAGGGAAAAGGAGCAGCAATTTAGATTAAAATGGAAAGAATAACACGACACAGTGAGCGTCATCCGGTTTGCAATAATTGGATAAACTTTCCAGAGAAGTGAATGGGTTTGGATGCTTGGTTGCCTGAAAAGCCATTGCTGTATTCTCAGGTTTAAAATGTATTTATTATGATGATTATGCTCTCTTTATCTGCAACAAACAGGCCATGCTCACCTGTCATTGTTATTTTTGCTCTGATCAAACAAGTCAAGTGCTACTAAACAAATTCCTTTCCCTCATCCCTTTTTAACTCTGCATAAAAGAAGCACACTTCGATCCACAAGGAAAATGATCTATATCCCTCTATCTGTTGTGTTCAGGATACAGCAGCTATTGTTCAAGAAAACCTCAGAATGGGAAAACGACATCGATGGGCAGGTTGGTGTATTTAGTGCAACTTCAAAGAACATAGGCTAGTGTTCATATCAACAAAGACTATATATTTCCTCAGACTGTGGGTTGAGAAAGCATTTTGTACCTTAAGGATGGAGACAGGCAATCATTTTTAGGAAAATGGTCTGAGGCATATGGTTCATTTTCCATGGTGCAGTTACACACACTTTTGTCTGTATTTCTTTTGTTCTGCTGTTGTCTTCAGTCAAACAGGGCTTTTTTTAAAATAAGAAATTTCACGAAACCTGTTTATAAAAAATGAAAAGTGGGATCATTTATACACACCAGGAGCAGGAATCCTTATTTTAAGCTGCTTTAACCACTATGGAAAAAACCAATATTTTCAGCTAAAAAGAGCCACCCAGCTGTCAAAGAAATGAGCATTAGGCAGATTGAATAAATGTGAAACACTAACACATCCACAGAATAGAATTCAAGTGTTTGTTTTTGGGCTGTATACTGACATGAACAAAGACCTGTGTCCACACAGTGCAAACTCATAGATGATCTGACTAGATGCAAATACTAGTCGTATCCATGCTCCTTGATCCACCGTTCCGGCCTTAGTTTAAGAGCAAAAGAATTTTGTTCTCAATGATATTTATCTGTGATAATTGGTTGAACATGTGATCAAAAGTTTGGTTTATATTATCACAAACAGTATGAGACAGATTGGAAAGAAAATATTTTTCTCTTTCTCTCTCACACACAACAATAGAACTTGTTTTTTCCAGACAAGAAGAACAGAGTAGACTGATACCAGGAAGTACTTCTACACACTGGCATGTAATTGTTTCACTGAATCCACTATCACGAGATGTAGCAGTAGCTATTAGTTTACAACACACAACTAAATATATTTACTCAGAAACAAGTCCCTAAAGCAAGGATGGATAGATCAAGCTTTTTTTTTTTTTTTGGTCCATGCCAGTTTTGCATGTATTGATTTATAAGTCTATTCTTCCCTTTTCGCTTTCAAAATCTGGAAATTAAGCAGACACAAAGGCACACACTTGCATTATTTTTAGTCTACTCCTTTTCACAATTACATATTGTACATGCATTTTTTTTATGATTTGGAGCTGAAAACTGTATTGCAAAGTTTGAAGAGCTGTGTTCTGATCCAGGTATTATTTCAGGACATGCAAATCAGGCTGATTTGCTTGCTTTTTAAAAATGCAAATGAATGAAAGTCCTGCTCAATCATTTATTTAATTTTATTAATTTTAAATGCTTCTATACAACACCTCCATTCCACACAGAACTTCAGGATAATTGATTTAAACATTAAAACTTAAGTACAATGAAAAAAAGCTTGAGCTGCTCTCTGATATGTACAGAATTGCCTTTTCAGATGCCTTTTTCTAAGATTAGGCACATTCATGGAAGAGAAATCTATCCATGTGGATATTAGCCTACATGGACGGAAGCAATATATTTTCCAGTTCTTCATGCTGTGGATTAGCAAGCCTGTTTGTGAGCACCCAGAAGTGTCTAGCTAGCCATTCGGGGAAAAAGGAACGCTGGGTTAAAAGAGACCTTTGCCTGATCCAGCTAAACTGCTTGCTGCAACTGGAGAGTCCCTAGTTCAAATGTCACCTTAATCATGAACCCCTTAGATGTCCTTAAGTAAGCAACCACTAGCTGTGCAACAAGACAATAATAACATTGGCCTATCTCTTTAGAGCTTTTGTAAAGATTACCGAAACAATGATGATATTTCTATTGTTGTCACAAACAGGAGGAGTGATAATGGGCACTCCTGCCTATTCCTCTATAGAAATTACATTTTTGTGGATCTAATACATTAAGTATGATGACAGCTTTAGACCCTTCATATAGTGTCTTAATAGATGATACAAAGCTTTCCCTCATACTCATCTTATTCAACAATCCAAACATGTATAGCCATTCCAAGTGATCAAATGCTTCAAGGGCATCCAGTGAGCCATCCCTTCTATAAAGGCTACTTATTTATATTATTTGGTGGTGGTGGTGGTGGAAAGCTAGAGTGACAAATGAGGCAAAGACTATGCATCTAATATTATTCATAAGATCAATGGCATTCAAAGTAGTGGTCCATGGATCAGTACTTACCCTCAAGCCATAAGCTGCCAGTCCCTGAAAAATGGGAGGGAAAAGAAACAAACATTAATTGCACAAGTATAGTACCAGTGCCTGGCACACTGGGGAGAAAAAAGTTGCCAGACTTGTACTTTAGATAGCTTTTTATGGTCTGCACTAGGTGACTGAGTAACCCATCTGTACTGAAAATATGTGCTTCTACAAGAGCAGAGGCTTTCCTTCCAGAGAATTTTGGGAGACCAGAGTATAATCGTGAAAACAGGAAAATTTAAAAGGCAAATGAAAATTCAGAAGTGCTATGGGGATGCTCAGGCAGGCCTCCCTGAAAGGCAGCTGCAGAAACAAGCAACTACCCACACATGAAGCCTTGTGGCTATATGGGTTTCAGGCACCACTGACCCATGATTTGAACAGGGGATTTCTTCCTCCATTGCTACAGGATGAGGAACTTCATCTGCCTGGACCATAAGCCATCAGCAGTTTCCAGTAAACATTGTCCATCCATATCAGGAATGGACACAAAAGACTGCTTTCATATGCACAAGTGTTCACGTGCTTTGCTCTTTCCTGTTGGATCTGTTCTATTAGAAACTTGTACAAGGATATCGCTAGTGTTTATTAAACATGCTGTACAATTTTCAGTAAGCTTGCTGGTCTCATAACAAAGGACACCATCTAGCTGGGTGTTCAAGGGAATGAGCCCTATTAATTTTACACACTTGTGGTGGATCCCATCCATCTTCCAAGAAGATTAGTGTAGCATAGCTGGGGTTATCCCTTTACATGCATATAGTAATCCTGTGAGGTAGAATACTAAAAGAGCAAGAAAGGAGCATCATGGCTGAAAAAGAATCACCCCTCCCTGACCTAAACCATTGAACACTTTATTTTCTATTGACTTCTCATTTCACTAGAGTTTGTGTAGCAGAACTTCCAAATGGATAAGTCCCAATAGTTTATTAAACCATTTAAAGGGCAAGTATGTTTTATTGGTTTATGCTCCTTCTCTAGATTAAAGGAAAAAATTAACCAGAAGCTTTTTTTTTAAAAAAAAAAAAAAGCTAAGACCAGAATTTCCCCTTTCAGTGTGGGCTGTCAAATGGCTATCTATAGTGGCAGGACTGTAGCTGGAGAGATATCTGCCTTTCTCTGGAGCCTGCAAGTATTTCTGCCATTCACAAAGCCAAAGGGATGCCACCCACATGGTGTTTGCTCAACATAAGCAAACAGATTGTAAACTGGCTGATAATTTTTGTCCTGACAATGTCATTTACTGCTGTCAGCCTTTTGTCTGCCATGTTTGCTTTATTCAAATATGAACCAAGTGGACCTCCCTTCCAGCGCTTTCTTCTGCATTAAAATCACATCAATTCCCTTCCATTCTCTCTTATCTAAAATTCATTGGAGGCCAATCACTTGGATGAATGCTTTGGTGTTTCCATGGAGGCTAGAAGTCTAGTGTGGACTTCAGGGGATTAGGAAGTTTCACATTTAAAGCCTTGAAGTGCACGAGGCTTTTTTTTTATTGTATTGTTCTTCCCTCCCCCTTCAGTTCTTTCTTTTCCTCATAGTGATGGAGGAAAGTGAACCAAGCATTGCAATATCATTTTTTCCTCTCTCTCTCTAAAAAGTGATTTCATTGCAAACATTTTCCTACTGGGGTTGTGAATGTGTGCATGTGCGCGTGTATGTGTGTGTGTGAGAGCGAGAGAGAGAGAGAGAGAGATCACAAGACTGAAGACAATTTATGACTGACTTCTTACTGTCTTGGCTGGCCAACTGCTGTATTGGAATGCATTCCTTTGGATTGTCTTTAACAGCAATTTTCCCTGTATAATAAATTCTAGCACATCTTCAATAAGCTTGACTCAGATCCAGCTGCTTCCCAGGGTGCTTGTCCACAGGTCTTGAAGCATCTCCCTTTGTTAATAGAGGTCAAGGCACTTTGTGTTAAATAATTCACATCAGACATGTCTGTGTGTAGTCTAGAAGCAGCTGCAGATGTTGCCAGTTTGTTAGGCTGTCCAAGGCAGAATGATTAAATTTTAGGATCACCGACCATGTAGCCAAGAGTTCAGGGGCACATTTCATTTTCTGCAGTGTGTTTTATAATTATAACAATCATTATTTATCTATTACTGATAGCAATGTATCCAAAAGTCAGAATATATAGGTGTAAATTTTAATGGAGCAATATCAATTTACACCAGCTCAAAACACGGCATTTGGAACATTCATCTCTCCAATGTTACAAACTGGCACACACAGACATGAAAAGGGAAAGAATCTTCATGTAGCACTATGTAAAAAATTTATCTTTTTTTCCTTTTTAAAAAATAAAGAAGAAACTGTTGTACTCATAAAATCAATGTATTGTTACATTTCAGACTACCATCCAAAAATACAATATTTGAGATTTACATATGTATTTGGTTGGACTTGCTGTTGTTCATCCTCGTCTTCGGAAAAGTTAAGACAGAAACCCCAAAAATAATATCAATAATACCAATAAAGTACAGGATAAATAAATTACAGAGCTCCAGGCCAATCAAGTACATACAGACAGAAGACTGTGAAGCTTCTGAGCAAGTAAAAGAAGTTGGCAAAATTCTGGTGATCTGTTATTTGGTGAGAAAAACAGAGGATGATGAAGTAAAGCATCCTCCCTTCTTGAACAGCTGATCAGTAAGAATCAGCATTTTCTTCATTGTGGGCTCATAGCCCTGACCAAAGAATTGTGTCTCCAGCACCTATTTGAATATATTGCCCCACTCACCCAGGGATACACAACAAGTAGTTACTTTCATGCACTAGTAGTTCCTATCTGGACTGGGACCTGTATCAGTCACAAAAAAGTAAACACCAGTTTTAAAAAATTAAAAGGCACAAAGAAGAAGGAGGAGGAGGAAGGTTAAAGAGGTGAGGAAAGAAGGGAGCATGAAAGAGGCAGACTCTACAAATCTTACGTGGGTTGTCATCAGCAACTAGGTCATGCCCTGTGACCTGCAATGAGCCATGCTAGCAACATCACCACCAGTTTTTGCCATTGTTTCTATTTTTTTTTAAGGAGAAACTGGGTAAAATGAGAGCAAGAAAAAGGTAGACAGAGAATGTGGAAGAGAGAAGAAAGGGAAAGAGAAGGAGAATTAACATTATTTAAACCATGTAATAAGAGAGGAAGGGGCAGTTATACCAAGCAACGTATAAACAAGCATATCTTCCCACTGTCCTAATTTGGCAAGAAGGGTCCTGTTTAATCCTCTGTTGTCCCATTTTTTCCAGCTGCTTTTAAAGTGTCATGCTTTCTCTTTCCTCCTCCCACTTCTCCCTTTGTCCTCAACTTACTTCTTTTGCAGGAAACTGAGTTCAAAGTGCAACAGAAGTTTGCACTCAATTCAGAACGAGAGAGAGGAGAAGAGGGGTGGAATTTTATCCTACCCAGTAGGCTGAGGCAAAAGCAAACTGCTGCAGCATCTTGTGTCTTCTTCTTCCCTAATAACTTTTGTTCTCTTGACCACACCCTGATGTTGCTTGCCCAAGTGCATCCGTTTTCATCTGTGAGATGCTAGTTTCTAATCACTGTCTCGCATACTGTGCCTTGAACAACTTTCTTTATGATCCTGATGGCCACTTGTGCCAGGATCCATTGTCGTTGCTCCATTAGAAGCTGCTGCAAGCACAATTAGGAGACACACAATCCTCCTCCCTCCTGCACCTTAAAAACTTTTAAAAACTGCTCCACAGGGCCAGAAACTTCTCTAGAGGAGGTTTCAAGAGGGAAGAAAGCTGCCCGAGGCAGGGGGAGGCAGAAATCCTGACACAAAATTGGCTTTATTGTATTTAGGCCTCAGACTCTTTATTCCCAACTGTACTTTTGCCTCCTATATTCTCAGCTGCTTTTTTCTGTTGCTATTTTCAGTTTTTCCTCTTTGTAGAGTAATTTAATACATGCTGTTGCTATTTAATACATGCTGTTGCTTGAGGCAGGAGCAATAAAGTGGGGCAAAAAAATCAGAATGAAAGAAAACAAATGATTACGCCGATGACTAGGTTCATTGAAACATTTTAAAATGTATCTTTATGTGGCTTAGGTGTGTGGCCAGCAGCAATACTTGCTTTCATGCTCGCTGTTTTAAAACTGTTATTCAATCATTTTTTACCAAGGATCTCAATGACCTCATTACTCACTTGTTGCGTCTCAGCCTTTGTTTTCTGTGTTGGTCCTCTGCCATACCAGTGATTTTTCTTTTTCAGTTGAAAAGTCAGCTGCAGTGCTAGTCTCTGTAATGTAGGCTGGCAAAGCACCATTGGGGCTTCTTAGTTTAGTTAACAGCCCTATCCAACCTCTATAATGAAGTAATAATCAAAGTAGCTTATAATAAGAAAAACACACGACAAAAATTAAAATAAAAGCACATAATTAAAACAACGAAGTCATTAAAACAGCAGGAAATAAAACAAGAAAAAGTAGTAGTACTAAAATATTAGCAAAGGCATCATAAAGTAGAAGATTATAATTCAAACTCTTAGTTTTTTTAAAAAAAGTTTTGCCATCCACCAAAGTTTGCTAAATCATGAAGAAGGCTTGGTTCCTTGGCTCCATCTACTTGATTTGAGATAATCCGCACTACACTCTTATAGCGCAATTATTCCAGTTTCAACACCCTATGGAATCCTGGGGTTTGCAGTTTCGGGAGGGGCCAGCTGGCCTCTCCCGAAACTGTAAACCCCAGGATTCCATAGGATGTTGAAACTGGAATAATCGCGCTATAAGAGTGTAGTGCAGAAATGGCCATAGACAAAGCACATAACCTAATTTCCTTGAGCATCTTAGTGGGCTGGTTTGTGTGGAAGCAGAACACTTCTGAGGACTTTTGAGGCACTGTTGTTGTTGTTTTTGTGTACCTTCAAGTCGAACCTATCTCGAGGCTTTCTGGGGCTGAGTGTGTATGAGACGCCCAAGACCACCTAGCAGAGAATCAAACTCTGGCCTCCAGGATTGAAACATACTGAACCTTTAATTAGAAGTTACTTCCATGCAACTTTGCATTCTCTTTCTCTTGACTTTAGTGGGGAATTGCCTCTTAAATAGTCAATTCATATTTTTTTCAGGTGTGATAAATATTATTTGTTTCCCTCTCGTGCTTTATTTCTCTTTTAAGAGAGTTTTTTTTAAATGAGTTTTATTGCTAAGGGGTTTTGTTGTAGTAGCCTTTACTGCTCAAATGTTGCTTTCGTTATTTTATGGATTATGTCTAGTGCCATAATGTTTCTAGCCACAATGATAGTGAGCACTTTTAGCTGAATGCCTGCACACCCTCCAACATTTCACAGATGAAAACTGGGACACATTTTGCAAAGCAACATCTGAGTGTGGTCAAGATAGCAACAGGTTTCAGTGAGGAAAAAGACACAGGCTAGAAGAGGCTGAAGTAGTTTGCTTTTACCTAGCCTACTGGAAAGGGCAAGATTCCACCCTTCTATCCTCTCCCCTTTACTGTTGCTGAGTTAACTGAGTACAAACTAGTTTTTATTTTGTCTAAATACCCTAAAGGTACCAGATCCTGTCTGATCTTAGTAGCTAAGCAGGGTCAGCCCTGCTTAGTACTTGGATCAGAAAGCATAAATTAATACCAGGTGCTGTAAACTATGGCCCTTTCCACACCACCCTCCCAACCCACCATGCAGACATGAGAAAGACGAGACCACGATGACATTTCTGCATGACGTCATTACAGCCCCGTCTTTCTCCCATCCCCAGGCAGTGCAATCACAGATTAAATCATTGACAGGTTTTCTCCATCAATGACCTATGATCGTGCCACCATCATGGACTTACCTGTCCTGCAGAAGCCCAGGAAGCACAATGACTGTACTTCCTGCCCCAGTGCAGCCTGCTGATGTACCCAGCTGCACTGCAGAAGGAGAAGGCATGGCTATTGCGCTTTCTTCACTACAGAGCCAGCTGGCACAGGAGCCAGCTCCTGTCATGCTCCCCTCCCGGCAGATCCCATGCAGGGACCCCCACAGGAGGACTTCACAGAAAGATACGGTGCAGAAAGGGCCTATGTTTCAGAGGAAGGGACTAGCAAAACCACCTCTTAGTATTTCTTGCCTAAGAAAACTCTATGAAATTCTTGCAATTGCCATACATTGAAAGTTACTTGAAGGTACATACACACAAACTACTTTTTCACTTTGAACTCAGTTTGCAGCAATGAAAGTAAACTGAGGACAAAGGGAGGAGGAGAGAGAAACTGAAACTTTTTAAAAGCAGCTGAAAATAGGTGACAGCCGAGGATCAATCAGGATTTTCCCGGCCAGATTTAGACAGTTGGAGAGTATGCATGTGACCAAGCCTCTGATGCTATGGTTTGATCTGTGATGATAGCTCATTTAGGCAAACCTACACTAATCTGAATCACAATTTGCATTTTTATCATCTAATCACAGAACATGAATTTGTGCACAAAGTTGTTACTATTCTGACTTCTGGCAATTTACAAGAAAATTTCATGTGTAAATCTCTATGACATCCCATTCTACCCATTCCTTCTTCTTGCCAGTTGATGGGCAAACAACAACATTAAAATAATAGCCAGTGATAGGAGGACAGCATTATATAGGCTGTATCCACATTGTTTGATGAACAAATGGTATATTTTCTGTTTGGGGGAGCTGTGTTCAGGATGATATTTTGCTTCTGTTTGATCTAACCCTATCTCAGAAATCTAAAAGACAATTATGTCAGTTGTCTAACAGGTCCATCTGTATTTGTCTTCTGCTTTTTGAATTTTGAAAAGAATACACCAAACAGAGTAGTAAAACCATAGATACATTAAGGTGAAAAGAAACACCTATGCACACACAAAACAAAAACAAGAAACACCTATGCACACACAAAACAAAAAACAAGAAAGCCATGAAAAAAGTTTCATGTCCGTGAAGAATAATTTTACATATGTTTTACTGTTCTGACCCACTGACAGCATGATTTAGCTCTGAAGGGCTTTGTACTGTTGACATGACAACTGTTGAATATGTCATAAATATTCTTGCAGCAAGACATCAATAGTATGTTTGCACTGCCAGTCTTGTATTATGTGACGTACAGCCTGTTGTGTTTCTTCTGACAGTGCATTTGGACCGATTCCCCCCCCCCAGATGTCCTTTTAAACTGAAATTTGCTTGCACAGTTATTATCATGACCTTAATTACAAAACTGGTAAATGTTACTTTTCAGGCAACAACTCCCAGAATACCCTGGAGGAGCTGTAGACCAATAAAGCAACTTTGTAAAGCTCACCTTATCTGTAGCTAGACATGCTCAGGGCTGAGATGCCTCTCAAATGTATTCTTCTGTTATTAAAGAATGAAATATCTAATGAACTAGCATTAAAAATCTGAAAAAAAACCCAATCACACAATTGTTTTGCTGGACAGAGCAGGGAAATGGCAGAGTTAATCAGAAGCAATGTTCTATGACTTTCACACCCTATTTTTTGAGTTGTGGGTTGTTAAAAAATAACGTTTTGGTACATTGTGACTAACAATTCCTTCCACTTTCAAGTGAAGTTGTGATGCTGGAGAGGGGCTAGTTTGGTTTATTTTGTTAATTTTCTTTTGCCTGTACAGAATGACCAAGTGTGTGTAGAATCTGACAGTTCATTGTAAGGTATTCACTTTCAAAAGCAGATCCGTGGATCTTTTGCTTAACTTGCCTTTTGCTTAACTTGCAAAAAAAAAAAAAAAAGCTTCCAAATTCACTGTGAATCCTGCCTTAGTTGAAAAACAGGAACTCCTAGCAATTGTAAAAACCCCTTTCCCCAACAGTCATTTTGCTTGTTGCTGCTGCTGCATGTCTTCAAATCATTTCTGGCTCATAGCAACCCTAAAGCAAGCCTATCATGGGATGTTCTTGGCAAAAAAATTTTGAGAGGAATTGCCCTTGCCTTCTTCTGAGACAAGTTTGCTTGGCCAAGTGGAAATTCCATTCCTCTTCTTCTGGTCTCCTAGGCCAACACTTTACCTTGTTGGAAAAATTTTTGCTACCTTGGTATTTTCTCTGTGTTGTCTTGAAAATACACTCCCTAATTTGCTTTATTTTTAATTCAATATATTTAATTAATATATTTGTTTATCGTTTCTCAGTCCAGTGAGGTTCCCAAGGCTACATATAGCAAACAACAACAAATGGAACAAGCAAAAACACTCATTAAAAACAGACTAAAGGAACGTTGAAGGCTTTCACGGCCAGAATCCACAGGTTGTTGTGAGTTTTCTGGGCTTTGAGGCCGTGTTCTATTAGTATTTTCTCCTGATGTTTCACTTGCATCTGTGGCTGGCATCTTCAGAGGATCCTCTGAAGATGCCAGCCACAGATGCAGGCTAAACATCAGGAGAAAATACTAATAAAACACGGCCTCAAAGCCCAGAAACCCACAACAACCAGACTAAAGGAACATTTTTAAAAACATGCAGTTAAAACAACCAGAAAAGCAACCCTGGTTCTAAGGACTAAAGGCTGTATAAAAAAAGACTATCTTGGCTGCCTGCTAGAAGCTCAACAGCAGAGATGGGCAACTGTTGGGGTTACAGGGCAGCATTATGCCTCCAGGGGATGTTGGAGGGCTGCCCCCCACTTTAAAAAAAAGGTTTCAGAAAAAAATGTTTCCTCCACATCCCCTGTCCCTAGCAGGCATGGGAGAGCAAACTTGCCATCTTTTCAGCTTTCTCTGGATTGTTTTAATCCAGGGATATACATATTCTACTGTTTTGTCCTTGCAGGTGTGTATAACTTCCACATTTTTTCCAGCTGTGCAGAAAAATAATTCTGCATTGTTCTTGACAGCTATTCACAAATCCCAAAGTTTTTGCCGAAATTATTCTGTGCAGAAATAAACATGTGTTTGGGGGGTGGTTTGTTGTTGTTGTTGTTGTTGTTGTTGTTAGGCTTTGTTTTCCATAAGCATCATGGGGGTTTTTACACCAAAAGCCCTCTTGCCAGAAAGCCACATGTGTTTTTATGCAAGCTGTCTGAGTTTTCTGCCTATCTGGAATGGGGAGGGGGTTGCTCCAAAACAGACTTTTGCACAGATCCCCACAATTATTACACAAAAATCCATATGTATTCCTGTGCATTATTTAGCAATATTTATTTCTTGAAAATTATGTAAGAATCACACAAAAACTCTGCAAAATTCTCACTACTGGGAAAAAAAATGGTGGAATTCTTAACATCCCTGCTTTAACTGAGACACTTTTCCCAAAATAAGGGAGGCCTCTACTGCCCCTGAAGGGGGTGAAAAAATTAAAATTTTTGTTCCCCCCTTTATGGGGGACTAGGGCTTGCCTGCAGGTGGTAATTCCTCCCCCTCCCACAAGAGGAAGGGAAGTGGTTTGACTTCCCTCGGGAGGGTGTTCCACAGTCTGGGGCCACAAACAGAAGGGCCCTATTTCAGTACAACCAGCTTTGCCTTGATGAAGCTCTAAGTTTAGGAATTCTAAAGAAATTTTTAGGAAACACTACCCTCATTTTCTCTTTCACAGCTTCTCTTGTGGCAGGCAGCTTTTTGGAAAAGGAAAGGTTTCTGTATGCATGGAGATTTTATGCAGTAGGGAACCCTTTTTCCAGAGTTTCTGATCATTAAAATGAGGTCTCCATGTGAGGAGAACAGTGACAAAGGCTAGCCTGTTCCTCCTCCTATGAGTTTATTTACTTTTAGAACCCCAGGGAAGACTTTGGTCTGAAGCAAAGCCTTGTACAACCAGAATGCGGGGCATGATTCTGGCTATTTTCATACGCCTGACATTTTTAAAAGGTAAAAAAAAATGTCATTCAGGCAGTTCAAATTCACAGCTAGAGAAGGTTCATAGCACAAAGAATGGGGGGGTTAACCAAGTTGTAAAATTAAATTTCCATGCTTTTGACCGAAATTCACAGCCAAAAAACAGCAGTGGAGGGGGGGTGCAGGATGGATTTTTCTGAGCAATGTATATTGATGAATTTATCAGTAATTTGCTGTTAAGTTTTCCTTTACCATCACAGGCCCTTGACAGGAGGCTGCCTGCTGTGGGGCCAGGATGGCAGCAGTTGGCTGGTCATGCTTACACAAAACCCTTTCCCATCCCCTTTCCCCCATGGGGTGGTTGCACAAGCAGCCTCTTGTGAAAAGGGCCCTTCCTCCGGTTTTTTCAGTCCAGGGCTTCCTGCGTGGAGCCCCCCCCTCTTTCCTTTTCCCGTGGAGCCTGGGGCCTTCCCAGGCTGACTAAAGGAAGCTGACCGGCCCGGCTCCCAGGCTCTGCATGCAAGGTAAGTGCACACAGGGGCTGGGAGCAATGTGTGACAGTGCACCATTTTTGGCTTAAAGCCGAAAATGAAAAAGTGCATGAGTGGTGCCTGCCAGGCTCTGGAGCATTGCGCAAATGTGAGTGCGTCATGTGGACCACTCCTCACATTTGCGCAACGCTCGAGGGGCCCTTTCGCATGGAAAATGCTGTGTGAAAAGGGCCTATGTCATGGGCCCACCGCCATCTTGCTCCCAACCAGCACATGCATGTGTGGTATTTGCAAAATGGAAAAAAATCCATTTTACCCCTACCATTGCACAGTGCTGCCACCCTTCTGGCCATGCAGAATGGCAGAAGTATACTGGCAGTGCCTCCCTCCCCAGCACAGCAATAGCAAGTACCCTCCTGCACTGCAGAAGGGATGAGGCAAGGCTAGCATGCACCTCTCCACAGCAACCTGGCAAGGTGCAGAGGGAAGCATTCCTGCTGCACTCCCCTCCCTGCTGGGGCTGCAATGGAAGGGCTTCGCAGAGCCCCATAATGTGGAAATGACCACAGTTCATTCTTATGGTCATTTCACATGCAGTGACCAAAAGTGCCCCCAAACATTTCAGCAGCATAGTTTACCCCCAAGTCATTTCTGTGTTTCCAGAGAGCAAGGGGATGAACAAAGATGCATGCAGCTTTCTTCCTGTAATTGGACACACTGCAACAGGTACGTCATCCCCCTGCTTTCCAGCAACATGGACATGGCTGTGTTATAATGAGGCTGTGCTGCTGAAAAAGTAGGTTTGGGTAGCACTGGGAGATGTAACAACAGGAACATAGCTCTGTCTCCATAGCTGTCTCTTCTGAAGCAAGGTCTTGGCCATCACTGTGAACTTTCCCATTTGCAGTGGCGTAATGTTAGGGGTAGCTTGGTGCTCAATTAAAATTAAAACCCTTTGGCTTTACAAAAACCATGCTCCTGGTACAGATGAAAACTATTAGAACTGGTTTGTTCTTCTGATACCACTGATTACAGTACCGCATCCAACTGAGCTGGCTCTGTGGAATGAAGGTAGTAGGCGGCACTGTGTTAACAGTAGTTCTGCTCTCACCTACAGAGCTAGTTTTAGAGACTTGGGCCATTTCTGCAGTAGACTGTTATAGCATGATTATTCCACTTTCAACATCCTATGGAATCCTGGAGTTTGCAGTTTAGGGAGGGGCTGGCTACCCAGGACCCCAGGACTCCATAGAATGTTGAAAATAGAATAATCGTGCTATAACAGTCTAGTGTGGAAATGGCCTAGCATTAGGAAATGCCTGCTCATCTATCCCCATGGCTATTAAGCTGTGGGATGCTGCAGGCTTCCATCTCATTACTCATACTTTTTAAAATGTATATGAAGCAGCTGGGATCATTAGAGGTAGGAAGGCTGGATGATATCATATGCTGATGGCACTCAGCTATATGTCTCCTTGTCATTGAGATCAACTGAGCCTGTGCAGGTGCTGGACCAGTTTCTGGATGCTGTAATGGACTGGATATGAGTCAGTAACTCTAAGATAAATCTCAATAAGGTGAACCTTCTGTAGACTGGTGACTCCCAGTTCTGTGAACTTGTTGGATGCCCTGCCCTGGATGGACTTGTGCTTCCCAAGAGGGAGCAGGTACATAGCTTGGGAATGCTTCTAGATCCATCTCTGTAACTAGAGGCCCAAGTCGCTCAGATTGCTTGAGGCCAATGTTGACTGACCCATCAGTCGTCTCCTTTCCTAGACAGAGATCAGCTAGCCTCAGTTGTCCATATATTGATAACTTCCTAGTTAGAATACTGGAATGTGCTCTGAATGGGACTGCCCCTGAAAACTACTCAAAAGCTGTAGCTAGTGCAAAATGCAAAGGTAGATATTGATGTTATTTGTTTTTGTGTGCCTTGACATGGTTTCTGATTTATGGCAACCTTAAGACAAACATATCATGGAGATTTTTGGGAAGATTTGTTCAGAGGGGGCTTGTCTTTGCCTTCCTCAAAGGCTGAGAGAATGTTACTTGCCCAAGGTCACCCAAAGTTTTCAAGGCTTTCAGGGATCCAAACCCTGATCTCCCAAGTCATAGTCCAGTGCTCAAACCACTATACCACACTGATTCTCCACAAAGCAGCTTATGGAAACCATCAGTTTTAAAAGGATTGCACTGGTTGCCATTACATTTCCGGTATGAGTTCAAGGTGCTATTAATGATATTTAAAGTCCTAAATGGCTTGTGGGCCTTAGTATTTTATATAGCAGCTCTCCTGTTATCACCATGAACTGGCCTGGCTTCAGAAGATATTAGGTATCGTTTGATATCACAATTTGGTCTCATTTTGCCACCCTTGGCCAAATGTTTGTGAGGCCCCCGAACAAGCACAGAGCTAGGCATGGCCCTTAATTGCTGAACATTCCTTTCTCCACCAAGGCAAGCCAGACTCAGCCAGATCTTGCTTTAGGAGACCTCCCTAGACAAACACCTTATTAAAGATGCACGCTACTACAAAGAACCGCCCAAGCGAGCTGCATCTGCATACTGGCCATTCCATTGTCGATTCGGACTTAATCCCATCATGTTAAATTCTGACCTTTCAGAGACATTGTCTCATGCCCAAACCTCATTGTTCTTCCCCAAGTACAGACTAGCCTACGGTAATACTTTCCCTATAAAAACCCCCAGTTCCGAGAGCTTCCTCACATCGCTCCCAAGTTCTAGATCGCCCTGCTGCTGTTTTTCCCGGCGAGCTTCCCTCAGTGAACCATGCTGAGCTTCTTCTCTCTCCATCTGCAACCTCTTCAGGACTATGAGAAAGGTGGTGTATCACCCATTTCCCCCGAAAAACTCTCATTTCCTATTTCTTAGCTAGCTGTGTGATTGTGTTGTCTTAAGTGTTTGTCTGTCTTAATAAAAACATCATTTTTGCCATTTTAAAACTGTTTTGACTGCTTAACTGACCTGACCCCGTAGACACTGGGTAAAAGATTCCGCTGTGTTGCCCTGCCTCTTGTTTTACCAACTTGTGCTCTGAGCTAGTTTTCCCTACCTTTGTTGGAGCATGATTGGAGTCCCTCGCGGGATCCCCAGTAAACAGGGTAACACTCCCTATGCATGCCTACCACAGTATTCAGATTTCCTGGCAGATCCCTCCTCTGTGTGCCACCAATGAGGGCAATACACTGTGTGAAGATGTGGGAGGTGGCTTTTTCCACTTTGGCATCCCACTTGGGGAATGGGCCCTTTCCCTTGGAGGTCTGACTGGTGTCAACATTGGTTTCATTGCAGTGGCAGGTTAAATTTAGGCTTTTTATTAAAAGCCTTGGAGCCTAACATTTTCATCCAAATTGGTATATCTGTATGATTTAAGACTGTTTTAAATTATTCAGTTGTTTAATATGTTATTAGAATGTTTACATTACTTTATTCTTTTAAATTTAAAATTGTTTAAAAAATTGATTTTACTGATTTTTTTGTAATTGATTTTATTTTTCCCTACACAGAGAGATTAAGAGATGGTGGTGGTGGGAGTGGTGATGATGATGATGATGATGATGATGATGATGATGATGATGATGATGACACACGTTTCCTTTCCTATCATCTAGTCTATTATCTATCCTAATGAGAGGTGGGAGCTTGCATTCAGGTTAGGATGTCATGCTAGACTCCTGAGATGCATTCCCTCGTCTTCCTGCACAGAATATTTGCTTAGTACTGAAGTCCTGCTGTGGAGGGACAGGGATGAGAGCAAAGTTGGAATCATTCCTGCCAAATGTTCCTTCTATGGCTCTTCAGTTCAGTCCGTCAGTTCTTATACACAATTGTAAGCATCCCAGGCTGTACTCATGCTTCCCTATCCAAGGGAGAGCAATGCTGTGCTGGAAGAAACCCAGAGGGTCAAGCAAGTCACAGGGAGGAACTGACTTCTAATGTTTGGGAAAGCAGTGGGAAACTCTGGCTTTCTGCACATCATTCTTTCTAGCCCATTACAAATTTGAGGCCATTGTTTTTCAGCATGCAAGTTGACATGGTTGAGGATCTGTCAGTGGACATAGCTTTTGATCATCTTTACTACAGATTAGTGCTTTGGATTTGTGTCACTCAGGCAGAAAAGAGCCACACTGTTTTATTTAGCCGGTGGTGACTTTGAGTAAGATTATCTGCACTGAAAGTGCCAGTGATGAATTGACTGGAGGCAGCTCTTCTTGGGCTTGGATATAAATAAATCAAGAAGAAGCAAGAAGTTTTAACTATGAGGAAGGCTTGAAAATCAGATCAGAAAATGTCCCACCCCAGCAGGGCTCCCCAGCAGTTTCCTTTGTGTCCTGGCTGGAGGCACAGAGAGCATCACAGACCTCATCACACCCCTGTTGACTTAGAGAACAATCAGTAATGTATGAATAATAATGGCATGTTCTGACTATGACTAATTGAATCACAGCATGCCGGGGAAGAGATGTGAAGGTTTTGCTTGCTACTAGTCTATCAGTGTTGTTTTTCAAGCAGCAACAAACCATGACTGATGGGTGCTTCTGGATTTTCAAGCAAATTGTCTTGAATATTGCAGCATAGGCTTCTAGGAGCCTGCAGTTTGAAAAAAACAACAACCATAAAGTAATTGCCTGAATGAAACCTTCAAAAGAAGGAAACAGTGGCAGTGGAAAAAAAAATGGTTCACATTGGTATTCAGGGCTGGCTTCAGCATCCTGGCAGAGCTCAACGTTAGACTTTCCTTAATTTCCTTTGTTGATCTGGCACTTAAGCAGAGCATTTATTTCCCACAATGCCCATGGCTTAGCATCACTCTGCAGCACTGTGGGAAATTTTAAAGCTGACTAGATTCAGCAGTCTTGTGCTTCTCAGAGCACTGACACTGCAACAAGAAAATATGTAATATAGCTTCTGGGGTCCAGTGGCAGGTAAGGGGGAACAACCAAAAGAAAGTTTGCCCAGGACCTCCATAAAATCTGGCTTTGACTTTTTACACTTGTTAAAACTTCCACAACAGATAGACAGTTCAGAGGACCAACATTAACACTGTCAGTTTTCTTATGGTGAAGTAACCCTGGAAATTTCTGGTGTACTCTGCTTATTTGCCAATGCATGTGTAGAAAAAGGAAAATAGGTTCCAAGACACTTTATATAGCCACCTAAGTGATCTGAGACTAGCTACTGCCACAGAATGGGAGAATGACTGGGAACTCCATTCCTATGTATTCTACCTGACATTTTAAGACAGACAAATGATGATGTATAGAAAGTTAAAAGCAAAACAGGATACAAAGCTCCATGTGCTGATAGATGGTCGATTGCTTTATTTGTTTTAAAAATCCCAACACATTTTGTCCTGTATTGAAGTTGGCCTTCCTGAGGAGCTACTACAAATGGAAATATTCCATTTAATACATTAACAAAGACAAAACAAAATGAATTATGACCTTTAAAAGCACATTATTCTACATAACAAATTGTATACACATATCTTTACACAGAAATTTCTGGAGGTAGTCAGAAGGAAAAAAAATGGTTTCTCTGGAACTGGTCACAGGGATATCTGATGCAATTACCTAAATGTTACCTCAGTTTACTTTTATCTTTCAGAGTCATCTTTTTATTAAAGAGTGTAAATTCAAATCTTCATTTAGACCTGTAGGCTCTAATGATTTTAATCTTAAAGTCCATTCTATTTCTTTCTTTTTAAGAGTATCTTCATTGTGATGGTGAATTTTTTTCAGAATTGCTCTAGGCCTTGAGATTTTTACCTGACTCCTAGGTATGATCCCTTGTGATGTCAAAGAAGGCAGGTACTAGTGGTGTCATTAAGCAGGATACCTTAAGCATCAACCATAGTTGCACACAGTACACCAGTAGTTCTTAAACTTGGGGTCCATGGAACCCTCATAGGAGGTCTGTGAAGCCCTACTGCTAGACATCAACTGTTACCTCAAAATGTGGGTGACTTAGGGGTCCACCCATGGTGCCAGTACCTCCATGTGACAATAGGGAATTGATTACCTCAATTAGGAGGCCTGAGATCTTTCTGGTAACATTTATGGGATCTTGCAGGAAAGAACCAGACAGAGATTCTAAAATGTAAACTAAAAATGAGTTTTATTGAGAGAGTCACACATACACACAAAGGATCCAAACACTCACGCACTTGCACAAGAGGTTACTGAAGGATAATGGGTAGAAAATTGTGGATAGAGATGCTTTCAGGGAATGGGCAAAAATTACCAATCTGGAGAACAGTGAAGAAACAGCAATATGGCTTGGACAAGCACCTAAGGGCAGTACTTGTTTGGGAATCAGACCCTTTCCACAGGATAGCATCCTCCCAGTATGAGGAGGCTAGAGAAGCAGGACCGCAAAGACATCCTCATGGTCTTGCCCTTCTCAAGTCACCAGCCAGCACGATCGTAGGGTATATCATTGCTGGAGAAACTCTATCAAAGACCTGTGATCACACAAGCCCTCCATTGCAGCCACTATGCAGAAGGGTCAGAAGTGTGATCATGTGCTTCCTTCCCCACTGCAGCATGAGAAGAAGGCTGGCTACACTTCGGAATGAAAGGGTGTGTCCCTCACACTCCCTTCCACAGGGAGCTGGTTGGGTGCGGGGAGGAGTGCTGGAGACACACTTCCATCCAAGCAAAGGCACTGCTGAGATTGCAGTGGGATGACATGCAAGAGCACTGTCCTATCGAAAAGCCCTCAGAGTGACAGGGCAGTGACCAGCAAGCAAAGTACTACATCTGACTCCTCAGTACTGAGGGTTTTTATACACTATTTCCCTCCCTGAAGGCATATGAGTTAATTGCTTTCTGGCAGAGTAAACAAAAGTGGTCTGGAATGCACTGATTGTTTCAATGTCTTGGTTGGGTCATGTGACTGGGGAAGGTTTCAGTAGGAAATGCACACAACAGGGGTGCTTGTCTGCTGCACCTGGGCTGGACTATGATTTTCTGAGGTTGGACAGTTGAGAGGCGTGGTGCCATGCCTTGCTTCCAGAGCATGGATTCTGACTCAGAGTCTGAAACAGATGGCATGCCAGAGACTGAGACAGGAGGTGTGCCAGAGGCTGAAACAGGGGGCATGCCAGGACTTGAACAGAGAGTGGTTACAGTGCCAGAAACAGAACAGGCGATGGTGCCAGCTCCAACAGAGAGTTCTGCCTCTTCAGCTATAGAAGGACACTTACTTGTACCCAGCTTTGCAGAGAGCAGGCAGCAAAGAGAAACCCAGCGTTGCTCTCTCAGGAGTTATAACCAGCAACAATCAATCAAGTCACAGCTGCACTAGGCATCAGACCTATTTAGCATACATCCTTCCCCTGCAGAAGTTGTCAGAGCTTATCTGACCTTCTACCTTGCTGGATGCCTTGACAAATGCTCAGATTGACCTTGGACACTCCCTTGCCTTGGAACCCCTTCGGATTTTGTTTATGTTGAACTTTATTTATGACTCCATCCTTACTGCCTGGAAGTAAGTAACAGCCAGGAGTTATTCAGTTTGTTTTATCAGCTGTGCCAGGACTGAGATGGGACACTTAGCTTAGAGCCATTAAGTCAGGCTTTCCCAGCTAATCCACAGTGAAATTATGACCTGGCCATGCTGAGGTCACCTCTGACCTACTTTTTTACATCTTCTCAGTCAGTGTCCTTTCTCCATATGGCCTTTCAGCCATAAGTGTGTATAGCTTAATTTCATGCCAATTAATGTTTGCCAATTAAATCATAACAAAGCATGGGGGTGTGCAGCTGCTAACATAACAATAGCAGCAACAGAGATGCAGCAGCTGAGGGGTGCAGGTCTGAAAACTTATCCCACATTTGCAAATGAGGGAACAGTTTGGGTTCCTGCAGACACCTTCTACTAGGTATCTCTGCACCACACCTCCTGCTGCCGTGTCCCTGACAAAAGGTACCCAGCAGGAAGCATGTGTGAATGCCCAAACTGCTCTCTCATTTGCAAACAAAGAAGCAGTTTTGGCATTCCACTCCCACCCCTGCTGCCATGTCCCTGACAAAAGGGACACAACAGCAGGCATGTGCACATGCCCAAACTTTTACTCTGAAGACCAGGGTTTGCTTTGCGCAGTGGCACTATCGTAGCCAATGAGGTTAATCTGAGGTGTGATTATTGCTAATTGAAAGACCAGGGTTTGTATCCCCACTTGACCATGGAAACCCACTGGGGAGACTAGGATTCAAATACCTGCTCAGACACTGGGTGACCTTGGGCAAGTCATATTCTCTCATCCTTAGAGTAAGGGAAAGGCAAACCTCTTCTGAACAAATCTCAGCAAAAAACAACAACAACAACTGTGATGGGTTCCCCTTAGGGTTGCCGTAAGTCAGAAGTGACTTGAAAGCACACAACAACAAAGTGTCGCTGATGGTGGGGAGGTTCTTTCTAGCCATTATCTCTCTCCTCTTTGAAAATTGACCAATGGTGAACTTATGACAGTGTTTTCTCCTCAAGATTTGTTCGGTGGGGGCATGTCTTTGCCTTCCTCTGAAACTGAGAGAATGTGACTTGTCCAAGGTCACCCAGTGTCTGAGCAGGGATTTGAATTCTAGTCTCCAGGAGACTTAAATAAATAAATAAATAAATACTTGAATATTTGAATCTAAATTTAAATATTTAAATCTTGAGTTAAATCTTGGGGCTCCCCAGCAACAGATTATATTTACAGGGGGTTTCCAGTAAAGAAAAGGTGAAGAACCACTGCAGTGCACAATGCAGATTTTTTAAAAGGCCAATAAATGAGAAAAACATAGATATATGCCAACACTTTTCAAGGCTGTGCTCTCACCCTAAGATTCACCCTCCTGCCACATAGACAGGAGAAGAAGGGCTATGCCCTGACAACCAGTGACAGATATTGAAATCTGACAGCCCTAGACTCAGCTAAATCCTTAACTTAAGATAGTGTGTTAGACTTTGTAATCCTGTGAAGTCTTGTCATGATCCCAGCAGTGCCACTGCCAGGATAGATGCAGGACCCAAATGCTCCCTCCTGTACCCTGGCATCTTCCAGCTGATGGGTACATTTGGGACATGCGCCTTCTTTTCACAGTGCAGCCAGCCTCTTCCTGTGCTGCACTGAGGAAGGAAGCTCTTCAATGTGCTTCTGCCCTTCCCCTACAGCTGCCAGCAATGCAATCATTGCGTGAAGGGAGGCCATTACCGGATTTTTTCCAGTAATGGTATACCGCGCAATCATGAAGGTTGAGGATGTGACAGGAGCAGGATCACAACAACATTGTGTGATGGCACATGTCACTGACTGGCTTCAATGCTTCCTCATGCCGGGATGGTGATGTTGTATGGAAACGGCCTTTAAGGTAACGTCTGTATTACTCCGAGGGAGAATCCTATCCCGGGATCTACAATTTTGATATTAAAGTCTGTGTGCCAGAGAGGTCCCCCGAAGGGGCATGTAGGCACGCACAGTCGAAAGACCAAAAACCAGATCAGGCCAGTAAAATCCCCCATCACGTAGCCCCAGGAAACCTCAAGATGTATAAACCCACAACAAACAAAGGGTCCACAGCCCCAGAAAGCTGACTTGAGGGGATTTGCGTGTCTGCCCCAAGTTGAGCAAATATTCCATCAGGCGAGGACCAGAAGTCACACCACAAAACACAGCCGAAGATCCTGAGACTTTGGCAAAACCTGGCAATCCCATCACACAAAGGAAATTACCATGGTGGAGCTTTGTTATTGCTCCAACACCCCTTGTTCTCCCGGGAAAAGATTAGTCCTCCAGGTACTTTTTCCCCTACAAATAGTCCCAGTTTTTGAGCAGTTCTTTGGATCACTCCCGGTCATCCCAGCAGACCGTTGCTCCATCTGTTGAGTGATCCCCTCAGCCCTCTCCGTGCTGAGCCTCACTTCTCCGCTGCCTTCCCGGACCCAGGACTTCAGGAAAAGGTGCAGTATTACCCCAACTACACCCCTTCAATACTCCCCTGCCCAATTTCCTCTCTTTTGCTTCTTAATAGCTCTTGGGTGCATGTGTGAGTGATTGCATTGCTGTGTGAGATTTTCATTCAATAAAATCATTTATTGGACATTTTTGTTTGGTTTTTGGCTTGGTCTGACCCCGTAAAAACCTGGGTAAAAGACCCCGCTATGTTACCCTGCCTCTCTCATTGCTATTGCTTGTGCTCTGGCTAGTTTCCATTCCCCATCATGTGGAGTACATTGAGGTGTCCCCCAAGGGACCCTAGAAATCAGGGTAACATCTGTGTCTTCAAAGCAAAGCCATACTTTTGCTGGTGCCTCCCCAAGACTCTGTCTTGTCAGTCAGCTGCAAAATTCAGTTTCTCTCTCATTTATTTTCTATATTACACCCTTCCATTTCAACTCCAGCCCAAATGTGTGGGGCATGACTGGTGCTTAGTATCAAAGAAAAGACAAAAATTGTAAATTAACAGAATAATTGAATTAAGCGAGCCATTGGTGGAGGACTGTTTCACAGGATCATAAGACAGACAGATTTCACCTTCAATACGAGAGTGTTGAGACAGGGTTATGATTCATGATGTGAAGAACTGATTGCATATGTGTTTTGCTATCCTGTGTTGTTTCTATCAGAGTCTATGACCTTTACACTTCTTTCTTTTTCTTTTCTTTTTCTCCTCCTTTTTTAAAAGTATGAACAGAGCTGAGATATGCAAGCACTTTCCTCACACATTGAAAACGTTGGCTTAAGTTGTTTGGATTGGCACCTATTCTGGCTGGAAGCTCAGGCTGTCTTTTATTTTATCTAAGCTATTTACACATTCCTAATCCCCCTTGTTGGCATTCTGGAAATGGAGACTAAAGTCAGAATGAGTAGAGAAATGAATTCATCCAGGCACCTTTCGAGAGGGAATCCAGATCCAATCTTCAAAAACCAATAAAATTGTTAAGTGGATCTCATTTTTCAGAACAGTGAAATCTTCAAAACATTTTCTGGATGAGCTAGGAGGCATAGCATAACAATTTTGTGAATATATTTAATTAAAATATAATGTCATTTGAATTACAGGAATTATTTGAAGCAGTCATTTCCACATTCCAAGAAAGCCTTTCCATTGCTAAGGAACCATGAACATAAATTTTAGGGCTGTGTTTCTTAAGCAGGGATTTTTTTTTCCTAATGTGCCAAGAGTTGCACCATTTTTGTGAAAATTGTCTACAACAGTTTCTTGCTTTTCTGGAAATTCATCATGGACCAGCAGCTAATAGGTTGCAGACCTGGCACCAGTACATAGACAACCATCTGTGTAGCATTCTGCTAGGTGGTAAAACAGTGTTCACTTGGAGCCCTGATTAGTAATAGTAAAGCCACTGAAATCAGAAATATGAACCTCAGGGCCAACACCCTCCAACATTTTACAGGTGAACCTGTAATATGTGTGGCTAAGCAACACCAGAGTGTGGTCAACTGGTGTGGCCAGGCTTATAAATTATAAGAGGTTATAAGTTATTACTGATGAAGAACACACACATCTAATATTCTGAGTAGAGAAATCTTGGACTTTATGTATTGAGTTTATGAAAGCCTGAAAATATCACATTTTTAAAAAAAAATAACATGTGCACACACTCTGTGTATGTGCATATGTGTACACAGCATCATCAATGATAAATGTAATTTTGTAAAATCAAAGTGCCCTCATCAGAGCTGTGCAAACTTAACAGTTTTCTCTCAGATCCACTATGTGAACTCTGTTCATATAGGAGTGTAGATGGGGAAAATAACATGCAGTACTTTTAGCTTTAGGACATACATGGAATTAAGTGAGTTAAGAAAGATATAGTTGGAAAAAATATGATTTGTCATAGAAATGCATGCATTCCACAGCATTCCATTTCCAGTTTTAGAATGTCAAGGATACAATACTTCACTAAGGAGTAAGTCCCACTAACTCATTGGGACTTACTTCTGAGTAAATATCTGTATGATTGTACTGTTAATGTAAATGAAACATTGCTCTGTGGTGTGTGGGTGGGGAATATCTGTAGAAGAAAATAGACAATAACATCTAGCTACTTTCCTGTGGTACTGTGTAGCTCTGGAGATCATTAGTAAAATCAAAAGGTGATTTTACTAAGGCCCTTTCTACACCTTACTGTTTTGTATCATCATCCCATTGTGACACCAGCAGTGCCACTGCTGGAATGGGACTGTGGCCCGAACACTCCCCTCCACACCTGGCCATCAGCCTGTGGATGGGTAGCACGAGAGACATACTCCGTTCTTCCACAGTGCAGCAGGCCACTTCCTGTGCTTCACTGGGGAAAGAAGCACATAGATTGCACTTCTGCCATTGCTGCATGGCCCCTGGCGATGACAGTGTCACACAATCTGGGGTCATTACTGGATTTTTTCCAGTAATAGACTATCCTGCGATTGCAAGAGCTGGGGACATGTGGGCAGTGGGACCGCAATGACATCATGTGAAAGCATGACTCACAGACCAACAGCAATGCATCCTGATCCTGGGACACTGCCATCATGCAGAAATGGCCTAATAGAAGGAAAACAGTACAGCTAAGTCTTAAAATATAAGGTTTATGCAAGTCTCGAAAACAAAAACAAAAACAAAAAAACAGAACTGAAGAGAGGAGAAAAAATAATTTCAAATCAGGAATGGTACTCTGCAGCATTGAACTTGTTTTAGGAAAATTAGAGGTAGAGGGGAATTAGTGTGTCTGTGAGAAAGAGATTGAGAGAGCAGCCAATGCACTTTTTCAGGAGTACAGTAATTGAAAGGGGAGCTTGTCAAGGAAAACTTTTCCTAACTGGCAGGGCTCTCCCCTTCCACTGTTTTTTACAAGGTGCGTATTCCTTTTGCTCACCCCAAGAAGCAATATGGAGTCACACAGCACAGAATGTTGTGTTACAAAGCCCTGAGAGGCTGCAGTAGTTTGTTTCCCTGAGCCTACTGGGAAGGGCAAGACATGGCCCTCCTCTTTTCCTCTACCTCCTTCTGAGTTGAGTACAGATTACTTTTGAACTTTGAATTCAGTTTGCCTCCACTGAAGTAAACAAAGATGAATGGGGAAATCAGGAGGAGAAGGGAGGAAACAGGACATTTTAATAGCAGCCATGAGAGTGGGATAACAGAGGATTAGCCAGGGCCATCCTTGCCAAACTAGAACAGTTGGAGAGTAGGCAGGACCCATAAGGCTCCTCTCAAATACAGGCAAAGCACTACAAGTGCACAGTTCTCTGGCCAAAACTATAAGGAATTCATGGCGTTCCATTTTCCCTCTCACCCAGACATGATTCTCCCTATCCACCACTTCCATCTACCCATTTTTCTGGCTTCAGGCTCGAGCTGCAGGAGGTCTTACCACTACCAATCCATTCTAATGCTCAGAGAAATGTAAATCAGGGAAATGCAATTTTTGCATTTTCTGAAGGCCTATGTACATTTATTACAGCTCTTTGGAAATCACAATTTTTATGGCATGCAGCAGTATGAAGTGTGAAGAATTGTGGGTGGATGAATGCTGAAGCAGAGTACACTTGTGAAGGTGATAGATGAAGGCTTGGAGGATCATAAGAGAGTGGCGGTGAGGAGAAATGAGCCCTTGTCAGGAAAAATATAGGATCCAAACCAATATGGCTAATAATCTGTCTCATTGCCTCAAATAAATGTGCAAGGAATTCTAGAATCCCATGGGGAATTGAGGATGTTCTCCTTCTTGTTGCAAAACAGAGGGCCCAGGGGCCACAAGAACAATCATGGGAGAATGCATGTAGACTACAAGTTGGATTTTGTCCACCCCTAATATAGAAATACCTGCAGGAGGGTTCACATGACAACTTACCCCCCCCCATAACAGATGTTATGTTCATGTTTCTAATGTTTCTCTCTCTATGTTTCTTATGGTTTTCTCTTTTGGTTTTCCCAAGAATTTTCCTGTTGTAGCCCACAATGGATCCCATGGTGAAACATGATGGCCATCAGACAGACAGCATTTGCCCACTTCTGACCTGCAGCAAGAGGCACACATGAGAGTTGCTGCCAGCCATGTGGTTCCAAAGATGGAGACACACCATTTTACCTTCAACCTTGTGGGTATTTCTAGGTGCTTACATACCTACTAGTGATTCATCAAGCCTGCACTTTCCATCTTGGCAATCAATGTAACCATAGAACCATGGCTTAAAACAAATAGGGCCTTTCCACACTACACTGTTACAGTGTGTTCCCCTGTTTTCAGGGGGTCCCAGGAGGGACACCTAAATGCGCTCTCAATTATACAAGTTGGGGAAATTAGCCAAGAGCACAAGCTAGCAATACGAGGGGCAGGGTAACGGAGCGAGATCTTTTACCCAGTGTCTATGGGGTCAGGTCAAGTCAAGGAGCACACAGAATTGAAATAATAATTGTGGTTTTTATTAAAATACAGTCAAACAGTGTATGCAACACACTCACGCCTAAAGAAATAAAAGTTGGAGTGGGATAGAGGGATTTTTAGAGGAGTTGTTGGTTTGGGTGATACTACACCTGTCCTGAAGCCCGGGTAGTCTGCAGCAGAAGTTCGGGGATATGGAGTCTCAGTACGTGGGACTGAGGGGAAGGCTTGCCAAACAAAGAAGCAGCAAGGCTCGATGGAAGTCGGGAGCGATCCAAGGAAGCTCACAAAGTTAGGGGCTTTTATAGGGGACAATGTAGCCGCAGGCTAGTCTGTACTTGGGGAAAACAATGAGTTTCGGGCTGGAGACAACGTCTCCGAAAGGTCAGAATTTAGCATGATTGAGTTAGGTCTGAATTGACAATAGAGTAGACAGTATGCAAACGCAGAGTGCTTGACAGATGAGGATTCTTCTAATCAAGCTGCCTGCTCAGGACAGGGAGTTCTTTGTAAGTAGCATGCATACCTGATGAGGGTACTTGCTGTGAGGTCTCCTGAAGTGGCAGTTTGGCTATTTCTTGCCAGCCTGTATGTGTTTTGAATATTCCAGTGATTAGCGACCGAGCCTGTTTGCGTGCTTGTCCGGGGGCCTCACAAGCACATGGGAAGGAATAGGTGAGAGAGGCCAAATCATTGATATCAAAGTGATATCTAACGTCACCCCAATGCGGCTCAGGAACTGCAGTAACAAGTGCTATTATTCTACTTTCAACATCCTATGGAATCCTGGGGTTTACACTTTAGGGACTGGCATTTGGAATTCTCAGCCAGAAAGCTCTTTGGCTTAGGTAAACTACAAACCCCAGAATTCCACAGGATGTTGAAAGTGGAATAATAGCATTATAACAGTGTAGGGTGGAGAGGCCCCTAGCCAAATTTTGGGCCATCTCTGTTTCTTTCCCACTCCCTATTTTCTTACTGCATAGTTTGAGAAAGAGTTCTTCAAAATTTAAATTGTAGTTGTTCCTAATAAAGCAGATATTAGACTCATGCATTGCCTGCATGTGACCCTTTAATCAGAGTTTTCATACCAAAATTAAATCATTTACCACTCTTGAACTCACAAGAAACAACTCTTAATGTCTGTAGCTGAATTAGAATTCTGATGATGGTGAAAGCCCAGAAGAGTTGTAGAAGAAATAGAAATAGAAAACAAAGATAACAAGATGGAGCAAGTCTGGTCCAAGCATCTGCAACAGCAGTAGGTATTTCTCAGGAGCTAAGAGGTCACATTTTTCACCACCACCACTAGGGGAACTTTGAGGGCTGCACCTCCTTTTCCTCCACCTCTAAATTTGTTTTAAAAAATGGTCCCCAGTGCCTACTAGGTAAGATGCGGGGGGAGAATTTGCTATGTTTTGGGGAACAAAGGCCATTTTAGGCCTTTTTTTCAATAGGGCATTTTAAGAAAGAAAAAAAGAGGGGTCCTGGGGCACTCAAAAACACATAGTCTTGGAATCACAGTTAGGGGTGTAATTCTTTATTAATTTTGTTCCCACAGTAAACAGTGGGTAATTTTAGCAGTTTTCTTCCCATTGTTAAAAAGTCTTCAAGATAGCTTTGAAAAACATCTACAGTTGGGGATTTATTTTGCACAAGATTTGCTCATGCTATTTTTGTACAGAAAACAGCATTTCAACACAGTCTCAAACTATGCACCTTACCTTTCTGCACCTTACCGTTTTCTGGCGCTGGTGAGAGGCTCTTGCGTCCGAGGTCCTTTGGTTCCGCACAAGCTGCCTGCTCGCGCGAGAGTCCTGCCTCTTCCTTCTGCAGTGCAGCCTAGGAGTTTCCCAGGCTGTGCTGGAGCAGGAAGTGTGACCAGCACGGCTCTGGAGGCTCCATACGCCAAGTAAGTGTGCGCGGGGCCTGGGAGCAATGTGCAATCACGCACCAGTTTTGGCTTCTAGCCAAAAATGAAAAGGTGTGCGATTCATGCCTGCTGGCCCCTGGAGCCTCACATGATTGTGAGTGCATCGTGCAGATCGCTCCTCACAATCATGCAATGCTCCAGGCCCTCTTTCACTGGAAAATGCCATGCGAAAAGGGCCTGTGAAGATTTTCATCAGTATCGTATCCTATTCATCAGGATTTCACAATGATCAAGAAACAACTGTTTTAACCATCTTTTTGAATATCTTTGAATACTTTTTCCACCCTGGACACATGAAACCTACAGACCACACCCCACTCCTGATATACAGATATCTCACTTGTCTTATTAAAATAGTTTGAAGGGTGCATCTGATAAGAGCTTGCTTAGCATGACTTTTAAATGAAGGAGCTGTGACCCAAGGGGACACAAATTTGAATCTCAGCAGACCTAAAATTTAATGATTGGCCTTAGACAAGCTGCAGTCTTTCAGGCATATTGCCAATAATACAATACAGATATGAATATAGGTCTGACTCACAGAATTGTTGTAAGAACTCTGAGATAATCTTGCTGAAGTATTTTGATTACTTGGAGAAAGGATCATACAAATTCCTAATCCCCCTTGATTTTCAGTGGGAGAGATTTAAGCAGGCACTCAATTCAATGGGACTTGAAAGTGCTTCAGTAAAGCAGAATCTTTCCATGCATATCATTTTCTTCTTCTCAGTCTATTTCAGAAGCCAGCACAAGGTGTTATAGTTTGTCCCTGGAGACTCTGATTCAGTGACTTTAATGAGATCCATGACATAAGGCACAAGATGCTTAACAGTTCTTGAAATTGGCACACTGTGCAAGGGCACCAATCCAGCATCAGCCTGCTGTGAGGGTGATATTTTATTTGATTAAGAATAGGATAGGAAGTTCACTAAATTCTGTGTAAATCCTTTCTTTCTCAATACTATTAAGGGAAACCATTGTGATTTATTCCCTCTTTGTGCACTCATGATTGTCAGCACAGAGGTGCCAGCCGCTGGAATCTGGTCCAAAACAGCCAGCACGAGTCTGGGGTATAAGTCAACAGAAACTTTGTTTATACAGTGGAAGCCAAATGAAAATCTTGCCTGCTCTGGACCAGATTTAACTGACCGTTTCTCAGCAAGGAAACAGTGCCTGGTCAGAGTCTACTATCGATCTTCTGTTCATCCGTCGGTAAAATATGGCAGCTGGCAGTGTGGCTTGAACAATCACTTGGAGCAGCAAAAGGCCTCAGCAGAGGAGGCTGGGTTTTGCTATGGCCTTTGGCTAGTTGAGCCGGTAGGTGGTCCATCCAAGGATTTAATGAAAGCATAACTCCAGTCAAGCATTCTATTTTCAATCCATGTTGTAGTGATGTGTTTAAGTCTTTTACTCCAAGTCTCAAGTCAAGTCTCAAGTCCTTGAAGATATTTTCAAGTCAAGTCTCAAGTCTGGGAGCCAACTTTAAACCCCCAACCAATATTCCAGAATGTCTAGACAGGGTTGAATAAGGTCAGTTTTAACAATTTAAGCAAAATTGGACCTCCACATTTGAGATTTTGCCATCTACAGCTTCAAAGGTGAATAATAGGATCCTTCTTACTCCCCCTTACTGAAGCTGGAGGCTTTTGTGCCAATGGGCATAAAAGACTCTGCAGCTTTGAAAGTGGGGAATAGGATCCTTCTTACTTCTCATTTCCAAAGCTGGAGGATTTTTCAAAAGTAGGGAATAGGAGCCTTCTTGCTGTCATTACTGAAGCTTCAAAAGATGTAGAAGGAAGGATCCTTCCTCGTCAAGCCTACTGCCTAACACACTTGCTGTTCTCTGAGAAACATGTCCTATGCTTTGGGGAAAAGTCTTGCCTTCCGCTCTTAGGAAAAGTTTTAGAAGGCTCCTCCAATATGCAGTGGGGACAGGCTGATGAGCAGACCTCAAGCTTATTGCCTAACCTGTTTGCTTTTCCCCTCTGAGAAATGTGTCCACACTCTGGGCTTGAAACAGATTGCCATGTGACCAGTAGGCAAAAAGAGATGGGAGCGTTTTTCAAAGTCATCAGGTTTCTGGATGAATATGTTATGTTACTGAACCAAGGGCAGAAAGTCAATCACTAAAAAATTTGCAAGTCTTGAGTCGAGTTGAGTCAATGAATCTTTGTTGCCAAGTTGAGTCTGAGTAGAGTCATTGAGGTGACTTAAGTCCAACTTGAGTCCAAGTCAGTCGATTTGAGTCTACATCACTGCCATGTTGAGGAGGCCAGGAGATTCATGATTCAGTCCACTTTCTCCCCTAACCATGCCCTTATTTTTTCTTCCTGAATCAAAAAAACTGGAGGGCCTATTCATCCCACTATCTGAGAAGGAAGAGAGTGAAAAGGGGGTGGCAGAGAGGGAGGGCTTTCACACCATACAATTACAGCACTATGCTTCCACTTTAACTTTTATGATAACATCCCGTGGAATCCTAGGGCTTGTAGTTTGGTGAACACAAGACATCTCTGGCCAAGAACTCTAAATGCCCCACTCTTCCCAAAGCTGAAAATCCCAGGATTCCATAGGGTGGCACCATGTCTGTTAAAGTGGTAGCACAGTGCTATAACTGTAGAGTGAAAGGGTAGCTCCACCCACCTTTGGATTTCCCCCTAACCACTACATTTGGCTTTGCTCCCTCTTCCCAATAGAATAATCTGGGGGGAAAAATGATCACATTCCAATGATCACATTCTCAATTAGACAGAAACCTGAAACATGCACTAAACCATGTGCTGATTCTTACTGGCTCTTACTCTTGTTGTTGTGTGCCTTCAAGTCATTTCCAACATATGGCAAATCTATCATGGGGTTTTCTGGGTCTGAGAGTGTATGATGTGCCCAAAGTCACCCAGTGGGTTTCCATGGCCAAAAGGGCAATCGAATCCTGGTCTCCAGGGTCATAGTCCAACACTCAAACCACCCCACCCCACTGGCTCTCAGAATTTCTTCTACCATATGCTAAAAGTGTGGGGAGGGAAGCTTTGCGATGGAGGACTGTTTTTGAACAATGTTAGAATATATTAAATTCAGCTGTCCCAAAGGAATTGAATAAAAATGAATGGAAGTAAGTTGTCAATAAAATATTAAGTCATCCTATCCAGCCACCACCCAAACAAAAGGATTGTGCTTGCATCTTTCCATTTCTCTTTCTAGATTTTTTTCAGAATTATCATCCATTAAAAATGATGTCAAAGATTCCAAATGTAACCTCTGCATATTAGTTGGGAAACAAAACCCTATAAGAATAGCTTAGGAAGCTGGGTAAATTTAACCTGGAGAAGAGAAGGCTGAGAAGTGACATATCCTTAAATATCTGAAGCGATGTCATGTAGAAGATGGAGCAGACTTGCAAGTTTGTTTTCTGCTGTTCCATAAACTAAAATATGAACCAATGGATTCAGATGACAAGAAAAGAGATTTCACCGAAACATCAGGAAGGACATCTTGAATGTATAAGCTGTTGGACAGTGGAATAGATTGCCTTGGAAGGTGGTAGACTTCCTTTGGAGTCTTTCAACAGATATGAGATGGCCATCTCTCAGGTGTGCTTTATTTGTGTGTTTAGGGGCATGGACTAGGGAGGCTTTGTGATTACTTCCAGCTCTATCATTCTACAAATATTCAAATTGTTGAGTATTTTTGAAATGCTTGAGATCTGCATTTGACAACCAAATATATTTTAATCTCCTCCTTATATTTGTTTATTCTTTACTTGTTGCTAAAGGAATAAGGAAAATATGTGATACGTCTCACATAGGTTTGCCTATCTGGGGGACAAATATCTCCGTGGCAGCATATAAGCTTTTCATGTAGGTATATCCATATTCAAACCAAGGAACCTCCAGATGAATAGTTTCTTAGGATATGGAAGAGATGTGAAAGACCTCTGCTTGGACTCTTGAAAAACCACTGCCAATGTTAGAAGGCTCTATTTGGCAAGGTAGACATATAGCCTGACTCAGCAAAAAATAACTATGGGCCTTTCTGCACAACACTGTTATAGTGCTATTTCAACCTCCTGTGGAATTCTAGGGTTCATAGTTTACTGAGGCCAAATAGCTCTCTGACTGAAAATTCTGAATAATCCTTCCTAAACTGCAAACTCCAGTACTCCATAGGCTGTTGAAAATGGAATACTAGCACTACAACAGCGTAGTGTGGAAAGGCCCTATATAGGTAATACCTGGCAGAAATGGCATTTTGCAAAGCTTCTACCCCCATCATGTTAAGAAAGTCAACTCCTTGCTTCATTGCTATGTATGTATAAATCCACTTGGTAGGTGAACCTAGAAGAGACTCATTGAATGATAAATCAACACTTCCAAAAATCACATTATTTCAGTGTGTCTACTCTAGTTGTGACTAGCAATTTGATTAAGCCAATACCATCTGCATTCTTGTCAATGGTGTATAAAACCTAATATCAACAATCAACTCACTTGATTTAGCCAGACTGTGACCTTAAAAATCCATGATAAGGCATGGATCTAGCCTCTCTTGCGCATTGCACTTGTTGGGAACATGTTGATGGTATTCCTGGAAAAAAATGAGTTGGGAGCAGATTGTTGGGACTCCAATCTGAGCTAGCTCCTTTAAAAGAAAGAAAGAGGAGCTGTGCAAGACCAGGGCAATGTTCAACTCCCCTACTTAAAAGGCAGAGGGGGCATTGCAGAGGTCCATGCCCTTGCTTTGACAGCTGTGCAAGGGGCCTTTTGCATTGGTTTCAGTCGAGAAACCTCCTTTGTCATTGCATTTGAACATGGCCATGTTGAAACTCAGGACAGCAGGGCCCTAACATCATCTTGACTATATGTACACTTGGTCAGGCTGTGTAAACTTTGACATGTGGATGTCAATCTTTCTCATATTTGCAGATGGCTTTATCAGAGTGTGATTAGTTTCCAGAACAAATTTGAGCAAAAGAAAACATTACCTACAGTATGTAAGCCAACAAGACCCGCTAGTTTTCAGATTTGTCTATTTACATGGGCACTGGCTGTTTTGCTAAGGCTCTCTAAAAGGGACGGTAATTGAACGGTGCCAGTATGTTCATGGAAGCTGATGAGTTGTAAAGGTTTTATAAACAACCAGGGTGGATTTGGCCATAGCCTTTTTTCCCTTGTAATGTTTGTTAATCCCATCGAGCAAGTCTGCACCTAACACAGAACAAATACTCTCGAATTTTGAGGTGTCAATAGTGTAACTTTGTTTGTAAAATCATTCTCTGATATCATCAGTAAGTTTACCAAATTTCCCATGGCCAAATATAATAAAAGTGTTGAGTAAGCTCACTTGCAGAGAAATGGAGAGAAACATCTTTGCTATTTTTAGTTTCACTACTGTGTTTGTTAAAGGATCATAGCAGATAAAATGGGACAATGACTAATAAATTCAGTCATTATCCTTATATGTTTGTTGATATGTGTTTGGCTTCCCAATTCATTTAAAATATGGAAGGGAATGTATTTACTTTTAATGGGTAGCTCATTCACTTCACTGTAATACAGTGTATAAATGAGTCCAGATTTTTAAGATACCCTGTAGAATAAGAAAAAAAAATGTGCTTGGAAACCAACTGCATTTTTTCATTTACAAAGGACCTGAAGAGCATAAAGAAAAAGTATGTGAGAGAAGTATGAGTCCTTGATATATTAAAGGAGTGTGACTTTAATTAGTCTCTAATTATGGTGGCCACATTGTATCTTTGTTGCAGCAGTTCAGATCATTAACATGAATGGAGAATCACCAGATTGGCTAAAATAATTAACTATACATAAATAAAACCTGTAAAGGATTATAGAATAAGATAGCTGTATTAAAGCAGGGCGAGAAACCTATTGTAGGTTGGTAAAAATAAACATTAGACACCATCCAGCCAAAATTAAGTACTATTCAAGTCCTTTAAATTACTATAAGTGAATTAAACATATGGTTAGATATCCCTCATAGCAATCAGTGGACTTAAAAGGTGTTAGGTTTGGCTGGATGTGCCCATTATTGATTTATGTATTTATTTAATACTAGCTGGCATTTTACAGAGTTACAAAAGCCCCTCAAAAACCAGACTCCTGCACTGAGAAGCTGACAATACAAATTTCCACAGTGAAGGAGACTTTCAAAATGGAGGAAGGGGAAAAGCAAGAGCGGAACGTGAATAAACATGATTACATGTACTTAAGCTTCATTATCATTATGGATGAGGACAAAGATGTCAAGCCAAGTGCATCATGGGAAGGGTGACTTTTAAGGGAGAACATGAAGAAAAGACTAGGGTAGTGCCTAAACTTCTTGGAGGAAGGTGTAACTAAAGAGAAGAGATGCAGTAAGATGAATAGCTGGATCCACATATGAAATGCCCTGCAATGTGTAACAGAAAAAAACTGGACTCTGTGCCACTAAGCAACATCAGGTGGCAAAAGTTACTGACTCGAAGAAACAGACAAGCTAGGAGTGGGTACAGCAATTTCTTTTGTCTGTGCTGGCTGGAAAGGGCAAGATTCCACTACCTCCTCTCCTCTGCCTGCCCCTGCTAAATTGAGTGCAAACTGCTTTTGTATTTTGAATCCAGTTTGTAGCAATTGAAGTGAGCTTGGGACAAAGAGGGAAAGAGAAAAAGTGGGACAACAGAGGATTAAGTGAGATTGTCCCTGCCACACTAGGACAATAAGAGAGTATAGTAGGGATAAAATTCATTTATGGGCCAGAATCCAGGCAAATCATCTGGGAGCAGACACTGCATGCATGGAGGACTATATGATGACAGTCTTCACTCCCAGGTACATGCAAGTGCATCAAAATTAAATAGGTCTTGCTTCAGAAAACTTTTAAGTCTTGTTCCCCAACATTCTGAGGCCACCTTTGGGCTCCACTTGGGGTGGACAAAAATAGCCCAATGGGCTGTATACAGACCCCAAGGAACCTCAGACAGGAATGATGCCACTATGCCCATGAAATATATTAACTTTTTTAAAAAAACTAAAGAAAAGTCCTTGCCTCCTTCCAGAATTTGGTGAGAGAGCAATACTACAAAGTTTTGGGCCCTCCATGGAGGCTTTCTTCAAAATGTCAAGTGACTTATGGTTACTTCTCATCTGAAAAAACGAACAAACTCCTAGGTCTATATGACATAAGCATCCTCACCACCACCACCAACTGACATGGTGGATGATGATGATTGGTAGATTAAGGAGGCATGGGATATGATGAGCCTTCCCTCCTCACTTCTCATCCAGTGGTATGTGCAGCCTTGGGACCTTGTTCATTCCTGGGCTATACAGAGATCTTCAATGAGAAGTCAACACACACTCTCACTCCCTGGGCATGCAATTTCCATACAGAACAGCCTCTTGGCTCTCTCCAAGCCATGTAAAGTAATATGAAGAAAACCCTACAGTTCACCTCCCATATATTTGCCAATCTCATGTCTCATCATACTTACTTTTTTACTTACTTTACTTACTTTACATACTTATTTTTCATTTAAATGCATGGATAGTGCTATATATGTTGTCCTCCTCACGTCAGTTCTTTCTTTACTTTTGTAAAATAATGATACGTCAAAGAAGAGAAACAACTACTACAAAAAATCAGTGTCTCAAAAATGGCCAGTTGATGTGAATGGCAGCTGCCGAAGAGAAACGCAAGTAAATTTCTCAGTGGATTTCCCACTGTTTCTCCTTTTCAAAATAAATAAACAAACAGGAACTTGATTTTAAAAATATAAGCATAGTATTTGCTTGGTGAATACATGTGTATGAAGGTGTCGACAACAATGCTGGCACTTGGGGTTAATAAACAGACCCTGCCGTCTGCAGTATTGATGGCAAAAGGAGATGAAATGGCTGTGACATTTAAAGGAGGAATTTGTGAACCACAAATATGAGTGTGAGTGACACAGCATGGCAGCACATAAAATCAATACAAATAACCTAAACCTTAATACCTTGATCCCAGGGAAGAGCACTGCATTATCAGAGATAGGAGAACAGCATCCATCCTGGATTTGACTGTTGTGCGTTATTGACTATCTCATACTAAGAGGCACAGCCCCAATTAACAATTAGGGTATTGCTTTGTTGAGAGATTGCCCCATCTCTTTGCTTTGAAAGAGAAATCAGTGTCCTATTTGGTAGGTGTGAGGACATTTCACAGTTCCCATCCATCCTCACTATAGAATAATGGCTTTGTTTCATATGGAGGATTTACAACCCAGCTGTCATGCGGCCATCTGCAGATCATATGACCAAAGCCTAACAGGCAGTAGAGGCTAGTAGCTCCAATGTCAGTGAAGTAGTGAATCCACTCACGGTTTTATCTAAACTTTGACAAGCTGGATAGGTTTAACACTTTGAATTGCTCCTTTAAAGTTCAGGCTAAAACCCAGAGCAGGTTTGCCCCCCTCCCGTCATTGCAGACCCCGGTACTCATAGGTACAACGCAATCAAATTTAACTATTATATATTCATTTTTCCCCTCGTCAGTTTCTTGTCATATTCCAGCTGCAGACAGTGGAAGTGCTGTGCAGTAGTGTGCAACTGATAATGGCCTAGATAGATACCAATAACTTGAAACTAAACCCAACTGGCTAGACATATAATGTTCAGCCTGCTCTGATTGGGGACTCTTCATCTTCCTAATTATCTGACTTGCATTTTGTGATGCTTTTTGATCCAGGCATTACTTTGGATACTCAGGAAGTATCTGTGATGGAAATCACTTTTCATCATCAACTTAGACTGGTGGCCCAATGGTGATGCCTAGAAAGAAATGGCCTGGGCACTGTCATTCATACCTTAGCAACTTTCTATTTGGTATTTAGATGTGTCATATGTGGGGCTATCTTTGGAAATCACTTGGCAATTTCAATTTGCCACTCCATGTGCCTCACTTTAGAGGTGAGAAGAGTGGTAAGCAGGCCTAGTACCTCTTATGGGGAGGCGATTTCCACAGGGACAGTTCATTTCAGAAAAAATTGAAAGCAGTAAGTCTGTGGCTGTCATGCCCTTGCCCCAGGACCCAGACTCCCAGGAACTGGAGAGGTCCCTTCCCAGGAGCCACATCCCAGAAATATGAAAAGGCAGTACTTGTGGAAGCCAGCACAGGAGGTAAAGGGTGAGCCCAGGCCTCAAGAAGTGATTATATGGGAAGGGCTCATTAATTAGGACACAGCTGGCCAGGTTGCTGAGGCTATCTAATCAGAGGCCTCAACAACAGTGGGTTGGTGGTGACAGCTGTGATGGTTCTTGCGTTTTCTACCTGTGTGCCTTGGACCTCAACACTTCACTCGGATTATTGGTTTGGCTTTTGGACTATTCCCTTTCTGGACTGTGTGTTTTATTGAGAGTTTACTTCAGCCCTGTGGCTGTTTTACAGAGCTGCCATTATCTAGCTAATTAGGCAGCTAAGGAACCTTGGCGGGCCACCAAGCCGAGGATATTGGCATCTTATTTTCTCTGCTTAAGATACTTGATCACATTTTGATCACTTATGGATGTGAGTGACTTAAAATATTCTTCTAGGAGTTCAGAAACTTTCATCCCATCATCAGTCCATCAAAAATCTGGATGGATTTTTTTCATCTACTTACAAATCTATATGGGACTATTCTAACCTTCCACTGTTGTTTTATTTCCTTGAAAGTTTTATTAACATCTTAAGCAAATAAAGATAGTAATGATGATTTATGGATTGCCAGATGCTGTCAGATGCTGTCCATAATTCATTTGGTTTTGCCTGAGCAGTACCCTTGCCACAAAGATTCTGCCAGTTACCCTATAAACCGTGGTTCTGTTATTTTTATCCACCTCACTTCAGGCTTGCCAGAATCTATTGTGACTTCACCATTCACCCCAACGAAATTCCTGCAAGCTCTTTTAAGGGTCAGTAGATTCTACCCAGATTTTGGGCCTGCTTTCACACAAAAAAGTTAGGAAGCCTGGTCAGACCTGAATGTATGGCCTAAATTGCTGCTTATTAAATCAATCGTTAATAAAAGTAGTCATGTATATTATAAGGCAGACATGTGCAAACTTTCTAATATTTCACAGATGATAACTGGGATGCATGTGACCAAACAACATCAGGTGGCAAATATTATTAAGAAAGAACACATAAACTAGGAAAAGCTGTTTGCTTTTGCCTCAGCCTACTGGGAAGGGCAAGGGCAAGATTCCACTCTTTCCTCCCTGCTGAGTTAAATGAGTCCAAACTGATTTTGCATTTTAAACTCATTTTGTGACAATTGAAGTCAGCTGAGGACAAAAGGGAAGGTGGGAGGAGGAGAGAGAAACTGGAATGTTTTTAAAAGCAGCTGAAAAAGTGGGACGACAGATTCAGTCAGTTGTGGGGTATGTATGTGTATTGTCAGATACAGCAGATATCTAGCATTCTGTCTGCAAGCACCCTAGTTCTAACTAACTAATGTCACATTTACAGCTCTTGTGTAAATTTGATATACCAATGCCAAAGTGAATGGAGAGAAAGAGTTGCCACATATTCCCATGTTTGATGCCCAGTATGAAAAAATGTAGAAGCCAGAGTTTTGAAATCAGTGAAGCCCAAGCTGGAAGCAGTGGAAAGGTGAAAGCCGCCATCATTGTTTGAGTTCTGTTTGTTAATGTGTGTACAGAGGAACTCTGTTTGTTTGTAGGTCCTTAGTAGAAGTGTGTCTAATGTTGACTTTCAGAGTCTAATATTGTTTGAATTTTCTATCATGAGCCACATCGCCAGAGTGCTCTTTTCCTTTGGTGTTTGTTCATTCATTACATTTTTAAATGTCTGGAAGTAGTAAACAGTTAATTCTCATAGCTATTCCATTGTTAGTGAAAATGCAATTACAGACCCTGGGAGAAGATTCCATCTGTGTACCCTTCATAATCAATATTTTGATCATTTAACTCACAAGTCCAGTATAGCATTTAACCCTACTCACAGAATATTAAAATAAAATTTAGAAACATAACAGGAAATGTTACAAATTGGAAAGGCATTAGTAACAAATCTTCAGAGGGGCATTTAAAATCTTTATTTTTTCTTAATTTACTCTGATGTTTTATAAACTGTCAATCTACTGTGCACATTCTTAATTTTCATTATGTATAAATTAGGCTCTTGTAATAAACACTATATTTTAACTAAAGAATCTTGAAATGTCAATTAAAGTAGTAAAATTAGAACATTTGGTAGGGGGAAAACACATGGTAGTGGGTTTTTATTTATTCATAGTGTTTCTGTAGCATCTTTCACTGACTCAAAGGAGTTTTCATAATAATACAGTAAAATAATATAGAACTATAGTTACCTTTTTAAAAGCACTGCAACTAAACAGCAAATCCAGCAGCTAGAGTACAGTAGTTTCCAGAAGCCCCTTGAAATGGTTGGGTCTTGTGGCCCTTTCAGATGGTGGTAAGGGAGAGGAAAGCCACTGAGAGGTCATTTTTGAACCTGGGTGCAATTGCAACAAAACGACCAGCTCCCCACTCTTAAATGGAGTAAAGACTGAGCACAAGTTCTCAATTCTGCTGTTTGGACTCATCCAGGGAGAATTTCTGAATGGTTTTAAAATGAAGCAACAAACTTTCTTTCAATTTGTAAACTGCTTTAAGTCCTGGTTTGTGGCAAAAGGTGGGATATAAATGAGGTTAACAACAACAGGAATGGTAACAACAACCTTGTAATGTTAAAGCATGAGAAGTTGAGTGCATTTCCTGTACATTTATTATATTGCTATATCATGAGCATTTTGGTCCAGCGAAAGACTACTGTGTCCTTGCCCTTGGAGAGGAATTGAATCTTGTTAGGTATATTAAGAACTTGACATGAATTTAAGACAGTACGGTTATTCTCTGATTCACCCTTTGCTGCAATGGTATTTCCAAAGGAGTTCTCGACGGTTCTGTTGGGCAGGGGGAAGCATTAATAACGCTTTACCATGTCAATAATAGGATACTAAGCCTCACTCCACCAACATTTTATTATTTATGGTGGATTGCCTTCAAGCAAATCTGGGATTAGATTTGCAGTATTCCATTTCTTTCTACCTGAGATATTACATGGAGACAGAAATATCTGAGAATAGTTGAGATATTTCACCAAACAGATAATATAAATGGTCAGTCTGTCTATTTCCAGTTGAACGTTCGTTATTTAGGGTTATATTTTGAAATGTTAGTAAGCTGTCTAAAAATTCAAAATACACAAGCAATTTAAAAATCACAGCATTTCCTTTAGACATCACTCATGACAAGGAACAGAACTGAATTCAGAATCAAGTGATTTATACCATTCTTCTCCACTGCCTTCACAGTGGGTTTAAATATAACTCCTATCATCCTCATCCAGCATGGATGGTAGGGATTGTCAGTCGGTAAATCTTAAAGGTATCAGGTTTGGAAAGGTCACATTCGTTAAAATATTTTTCAAATAATACTTGAAAATATCTGAAAGTTATGTATAATTTGGTTTTCAGAGTCCATAGGCCAGCAGTGTCACTGGACAAATTAAGCACGGAGTGAAAAAACAAGCGGAGAATAAACGAGGTGAGATTAGAGCCAGGCAAAACAATGAAAGCCTACAGAAGGGACTATGAGAGTTTAATATTTTTATTGTACACTTGTAGCTATTGAACCAGCATGGTATAGTGGTTTGAGTGTTGTACTATGGACCTTTCCACACTACACTGTTATAGTGCTATTAATCCACTTTCAACATGCTATGGAATCCTGGAGTTTGCAGTTTAGGGAGGGGCATTTAGAATCTTCAGCCAGAGAGCTCTTTGGCCTCAGGAAACTACCAGCCCCAGAATTCCACAGGATATTGAAAGTGGAATAATAGCACTGGTAACAGTGTAGCACGGAAAGGCCTTACACTCTGCAGATCAGGGTTTGAATCCCCACTCAGCCATGGAAACTCAGTGCAACTCCCACTTCCTCAGCCTCAGAGGAAGGCAAAGACAAACCCACTTAGAACAAATATGGTGAAGAAAACTCTGTGGTAGGTTAGCCTTAGGGTCAAGTCAGAAATGACTTGAAAGTATATAATAACAGTAAAGACTTTTAGCTATTGCTAACTGATGGAGGGAGTGCTACCTTGGCATATAGACAGCTAACCAACAGACCACATAAGCTCACATATGTACCTACTGTCTGCATAACCAGCAGGTGTTTATTTTATTCTTGATCATTAATCAAGATCCAACAGATTGCAAAGAACAGGTAATACAGGTACAGCTTTATTGACAACAGTTTGGATCATATTTCAAAAAGCTCATTCTCATTGTTACTTGGACAGGCTTTGGAACACAATCTACGGTGCCCTTGACCAATTGCGGCAAGTTAACCATTCCTATAACTTTGCCACCCCTGCTACCTTTTCAACAGACACGTTTATCTTAGCTTTTTTTCTGTCTATTCTATAGGCTGACTTGCAAAACCATTTCCAGGGCATTTTGTGACCTTGTCGCATTTTGAAACTGTGCAAGCTATTCTTTTTTTAAAAAAATTCCTTCTCCGTTGCTGATAGGCCAAAGATCTTTGAAATACAAATTGGGAAGAACAAGGTCACTCAAGATCTGGAGGAAAGTTCAGCTGTGGAATGGGAAAATAAGTAACAGATTTGTTGCCTGGTAGACAGCTGATACTGAATTTCTACCCAAAATTGCACTCAAGTGAGCTTTACTGATGTCAAATCATGTTCTAAAATAAGGTCTTTTGATTGTTCCTCCAGGAAATAGTGGGCTGAATTCTACTGCTAGCCCTGACTAAAGTAGACCATTGAATTTGGATTTATCTATATGGTGACTCACCAGTTAACAGCTGACTCTGTGGGACTTTTCTAGCTGACGGGATTCAAGCCAATATATTGTTTGTGCAAACTTAATACTATGTTCTGGATCCAACAATGTCACTGCACTAGTGCAAAATCTGTTGTACTAGTAGAAATTAATTTCTAGATTTAACACAAAGGACAGCTGGAGCACTATTCTCCACTATGCATGATGTGGAATGCATGGGAATATGTCCCTTGCTGTGCTGCGCAATAGTCCCACTTCTGCTTGGGTTGCTTTCAATGTTTCTTGGCCAACCCAGCCAGCCTGGAGATTAGCACAGGATTTGGCTGATTCCCAATTTGGAGCTGGGTAGGAATTTTGTTTACCCCTTGGCCTTCACTGGGGCAATGGGGACAGAGTTTGCCTTTCTCATAGTGATTCACCATGGTACTATGGGAAAATTAGTTTTGGGTTGTCCTTTAATTTTAAAAAAATGGCTTGAATACTATTTAAGTAGCTTGTATTTGAATTTTTTTTATTGGAATTAACATTTAATTGTAATTATTAATATTTGGCTGCTTTGAGCAAGTCAATGCAGAAAGTGAAATTGTGGTCAATAACTAGTGAGCACCCATGGGCACCTTTTGGTGAAAGAGCATTCTCTAGACTTCACCATTGAATCATGGGACTCAGGGATAGGAAAGGGAATAACCTTTGGGACTGGATTTGTTTGCCTTTCCCCTTTAGGGCTCAAGGCTTGAAGGAAAGGTCAACAGATTTAGGCTTCCAGGAAACAGACTGAACAGACACAAGCTAGATTGACTGGTTTGCTCCTGGTATCTGGGGTGGCTCACCCTTTCAACACTAGAAAGGAGGTAAAATTATACCTGCTTCTGCATATAGCATACTAAGCAGCCCTGCTGCAGATCAGAATTAAATAGTTAATAAAGTGGCCCTCATTTAATCTGTACATTCTGTGTGTCGGACAGACACACACAAAGGCCCTTTCCGCATGTGGCGGGGGGGAAATGCCCGAAAACGGATCTTACCAGCGTTGTTTTCCGGCCGGGCAAGTCCGTCGCCACGAGGAGTAGCGCGAGTTTGCTGCTCTGCAGTCCTCCGGCATCCCAAATGGAGGCTTCCGGTTGGTGGAGCCTCTCCACCTACCAAAGAGACTTGCCAGCTGAAAGCCCCCCCCCCCGGAAGATCTGCAGGCGCGCATTTGCGCGCACCTGCAAATCTGTTTCGGAGCCGGCTGATGGAGCAGCACAGGGCTGCGCGCTCCGTGCTTTTTAAAAACCTCTAAAAAGAGGTTTTTAAAAAACACCGCATGGCTAGTTCCGGTTGCTCCTGCTTGGATTGAGGTGTGGAACTACAAAAAGTAGTCCACCCAGTCCACTCTACGGTGCAGAAGACCTCCATTGGAGGTCGCTCTGCACCATTTTAAATTCCCAGTGGGGAAATGGCCAAAGTTGTTTGCATGTGTACAAACTACAGATCGTTCTGTCTTAAGACTACAAAATCCCCAGTATAATGGTTTGAAGAGTGCTGTGGTTTCAAGACTATTACAAAATTGCAAGATGAGAGAAGAACCTACAGATCTTCCTCTCATCTTCCTGCAACAATGGTTTGCCATTGCAAGCCATATGCTCAACCCTGTATGGATCAGCTACTACTATAGTGCACAGAAGCAAAGGGCAACATGCAAGGACCTATATGTGCTTACTATTAGAAGTGGTTGGTACTTAAGGAATTGGTAAAATATTATACAAGGGATACCCTAGGTCCAAAAAAAATTGATGCAAATCTTTATGTAATTGGGCAGAATTTTAAGTGAAATAGGTATACGCCAAGAAAACATTCCAGGTAAACCCATAGTGTGGACTTTTCTTACTGTATACTTCCCACTCTACTGAGCATTATTGTTATTTCTAATGAATCTAATGTCTCATGATATGTCCAAAATATGACAGCTTCAGTTTAGTCATTTTGGCTTCTAGTGAGAGTTTAGGCTTATTTTGCTGTTTGCCCTGGTTTGGTCTGGCTTTGTTTTGGCAGTCCATTTTATCTGCAGAGCTCTCTCTAGCACCACATTGCAGGTAAGTTGATTCTCTTCCAGTCAACTTCCTTTGTTGTCCAGTTTTCACAACCACACATAGAAATGGAAGAGTCTATGGCATGGATGATTCTAACAGTGGTATTCAATCATATATTTTTACACTGGAGGATTTTATCTGGTTCTTTCATAGCTGTCCTTCAACCTCTTAGTCTTCTTCTGATTTCTGGACTACATTCTCTTAGATTACTGACTGTGCCAAGGTAAACAAAATCTTTCCAAGTCACCAGACTAGCATGGTCTTCCATCCGATTCTTGTAGGAATTCCTGTGCTAACTCTTAACTGTATAAAATGGAGGCCCTAAAAAGTATTTAATGGATACAGCTTGCCCTTGGCATATTGCCACCTTCTACAGCCTGCTTAAATACCCTAAAGACGCCAGATCCTGTTTTATCTTGGAAGCTAAGCAGGGTCAACTCTGGTTAGTATTTTGATAGACCACCAACAAATAATAGGTGATGTGGAGTATATTTCAGACGAAGGAATTGACAAATCACCTCTGAGTATTCCTTGCCTAAGAAAGCCCCATGAAATTCATGGGGTCACCATAATTCGACAGGCAACATGAAGGCATGTACACCTGCACTATGCAGTCCAAAAAATGCATTACCCCCAAATCCTTCATTGATATTGCCAGACCATAATTTGTAAATCATATGCAGTCAAATATCAGCAGCCTTGTAGAGTACAAAAGATATTAAAGTGAACACTTCTTAAGCTGCACACACCTTCTTTGGTGCCCCCAAGTATACCTTCTTGTTGCTGCTGCTAGGGCTTCTGCTGCAAGCAACAGCTTGAGTTGACTGTGCCATTGAGCCAGCCCTGGTGCTAGCAGTTGCAGTCTATGGGTATCAGCTCAAGTTCACTCATTTCAAGCAGCCAGAGCCAGTGTACTGTAAAGGTTGCTTGTTTGAATACAGAAACGCAGATATCAAGAAAGTAAATACCAGCTGTTCCTGAAGCCATGACGACTGTAATTATGGTGATGTATTCCTCTTGCCTGGTGCCTTGTCTTTAAGAAAAAAGGATGCAGTCCTGGGGTCATAATGTTGATAATATGTCTCTCAGATTAAGGCAACATGATGGTCAACAGGCCCTTCCATATGAGGTGAGAAGGGATAGCTGAAGCAGGGATAGTGGGAACATGACAGCATTTTCCATTGTGTGCTTAAATGAAACCTGCTGGTTGTAAATTACTGTTGTTAATAAGGGAAGCACATGAGCTCAGAGAGCAGCTGTCATGTAAAAGCCAATATTTAAAGCCAATATGTTTGCATTATCATTGTATTTACCTTTAGCATCTTCTGGGCATTATTAATTTCCTGCATTATTGCCCAGTTTCACATTTTATTTTACATAATGAAGCTTTTTACTTCTCAGTGAACCTGTAATTGCTAATTGCCACAGACAAATCTTGGTGTTGTGGTTGAGAATGGCAGGATCACAAATGCGGCAGGTAATATTTCTTAAGCTCTTTTTAGATACATTTAATTAAATCAAAAGTGTCTAATCCCTTTTGATCCTCTCAGTAAAAAAGTGGAGATGGCTAGTTACAAGACTTTTCTACTTACAGAGTAAGACAGGATTTCCTAGCAGTCTAGATTAGCTTATTGTTTCCAGCATATGCTTCAGATGGTTGCTGAAATCACAGTTGTGAAAATAGCTATGTATCTTGATGTTAAGGACCTCTTAGTATTGGGAAAGTTGAGTCTAGGAACACCAAGAAAAATGGGGTGGGGAAGGTTCAGAACTCTTGGCCAGGCTGAAATTAAAAAAGGAAAGTTCATGGAAACAAAGTGATTGTTGAAAAGGTCCGAGATGAAGGCTCAGTGGAAGCACAAGTATAAATCCTGCATCGAGAGAGTAAATGCAGAGAATTACAGAAAGAACAAACACATACATAAATGAGGATTCATTGACTGACTTTAACCTATCTTCCATTGGTCAACTGAGTTCAATTTGATGGGCAGAAGTGTATTTAAGATTCCAAATGTAGGCGCACCATAGATTTATATTACATTACATTACATTACATTACATTACATTACATTACATTACATAATGGCTGTAACATTTTTTGTATCATTCTCTATGATTTCTTAGCACTTTCTTGTTTTTGTTGGTTAAATATTGCTTTATTGAGCTATTCACCATGGTCCCAAGGTCTGCTTCCTACTTAGACACTTTTGGTTCGAGTTCTACCCAAATCTACTTGACTAGTTTTGTCTCAGAGTTTAACACTTTCAATTATATACAATTACATTTGATTCCACATTTCCCCAGTATGGGGAAATCTTTTTGAAGATATGAACAGTCTTGTTGGTGGTTCCACAATGTTGGCCACCTTATTTTTCACCTGAAATGTAACCATCTATAAAAATAAAAGACAAAGCATGCCTATCTGAAAGAAACACAGCTCCTACTGGAAAGTTACTTTTAAGAAAAATAGATAAAATGACAAGTTGTTCATAACTGAGCAGTGGAAGGATGAAGTTCCTACCACTGCTCAGCAGTGGATGGCTTCAGCATGTTATTGTATTTATTCGTCTGTAAAATAACTTCTATAGGTTTTGAAGCTTTTGGTAGGTAATAGGCTAAGTCAGTTACAATGGTGTCCCATAGGAAACTCATGGACCAGGCAGTAACATGCCATTTGGGATGACACCCCTCTGCTTGGTGTTGGAAGCCCCAGGGGGCTTCCTCTTCCCTACTGCTATGGGGCAGCCTTTCTTCACATGTGTGCAGTGAAAATACCTCTTTTTTAATACCTCTCTGGATAGCCCAGAGAAGTTCCAGTACCTGCAGTTTCATTCAGATAGAGGAGGCACAATACATCCAGCTCTGGCAGCTGCTTATTTTCAGTTAGTCTTCAGTGTATCAAACTAACTTAGGCCCTTTCTGCACGTGGGAAAGGAACCGTGAAAAAACGCTACTCACCGGACTTCTTCAGCGTCCAGGCGAGTCCATTGGGACGAGGAGCAGTGCGAGCTTGTCGCTCCACACTGCTCTGGCATCCAGAATGGCGGCTTCTGGTTGGTGGAGCCTCTCCACCAACCAGAGAAACTCGCCAGCCTAAAGCCCTCCCCAGCAGATCTGCAGGCATGCACTTGTGCGCGCCTGCCAATCTGCACCAGAGCGCGGGGCAGAGTGACATGGAGTTGTGCACTCTGTGCTTTTTAAAAACCTCTAAAAAGAGGTTTTTAAAAAGCACACTGCGCAACCAGTTCTGGTCGCTCTGAACTGGACTGCGGTGTGGAACTACAAAAAGTAGTCCGCCCCAGTCCATTCTACGGTGCAGAAGACCTCCGTTAGAAGTCGCTCTGCACCGTTTTAATAGCCCAGTGTGGAAAGGGCCTCTGTTAGTCTTAGCTTAGGCCCTTTCCGCACCTTACCTTTTTTGGCACTGGGGTGTGGGGACTGTGCGAGCAGCCTCCAGCAAGGGGCTCCTGTGTCCCCGCTGCTTCAGCTCCACGCAAGCTGCTTTCTTCCAAGCAGGTAACATGAGAGCCCTGCCTCTTCCTTCCACAGTGCGGCCTGGGAGTTTCCCAGGCTGCGCTGGGGCAGGAAACACAAATGCCGCAGCTCTGGAGGCTCCACACACATGGCAAGTGCACATGGGGCCCTGGAGCAATGTGAGATTGTGCACCATTTTCGGCTAAAAACCAAAAATGAAAAAGTGCGTGAACGGCGCCTGCCTTACTCTGGAGCGTCGCACGATTGTGAGTGCATCGTGCAGATCACTCACCACAATCGCGCAACGCTCGAGAGTCCCTTTCACATGGCAAATGCTGTGCAAAAAAGTTAGTCTATCTTGCAAAACCTGGTAGTTTTCTAATTTGTGAATGAATGAAATCATTCCACTCCCAATACAGATCCTTGGGGGACCCCACTCTTTGCTTCCCTTCATTGTGAGTTTGCAATAAAATAGTTTGTAATAAAACGGAATTGTCTTTTGCTACATGTGTTCACATTACAAGAGAACTATGTATTGTACATTTGTGCCATCACTAATTGTTACAAGGTTTATGAGCTTTTTTCCATACATGGTGAAACTTGTCTGCAATCAACTTTGTGTTTAATGTGACCTTGGATCTTTATTATCTCTCCAAATGGATGCTTCCAGATGGAATGTGTAACATTAATAACCCTGCTAGGCAAATACCCATATGGTTTCACTAACTGCCTTTTGTTTATGGGGACATTTGCTTAATGCAAATTAACCTATAAATGAAGATAGATGGCATTTCTTGGAGATTTTCAGGAAAGTGTTTATATCAAGGAAAGGATCAGTAAATTGCATTTCTTCACCCTTTTCCCCGCAAAGATAATCTCAAATAGAATACAGAAGTTCATTATCACCCATTTGTTCTATGCAGATTTCAGTAATGTCTCAGGCATTAACACTCACACTGTCAGCCCTCAAGGAGAGAAAGTGGAAAAGATTAATTGTCCACCATTTTGTAATGGAATCATGCTTTCCCTCCTTGAGAGGGAAGGCCAGTGCCATGGGAAACATGTATACTCTTTAAGCTTAAAAAGAGCACCAAAATTCTGTCCAAAGGCAGTCTGAATTCTTTTCATTATATGTAGATTAAACACAATGCTTCACTTTCCATTGTTTCCATTATTCAAGTTATTCTGTCTATGTGTATTATTTGGGAGAAATTGTGAGACACTTAAATATCATCCCTGATCAGTGCCTGAGTTATTCTATCACTCTTAAATTTTTGCACAATTGATCATGTCTCTGTAGCTACAAACTGAGGGTACATTCCACTGGAGCTTTTTGTTTTAATGAAACCTAATATTACCTATAATAGCAGTGAACAACCGTGTGGAGACTAGAGGCCGCACGCACACAGACTCTGCCGCACGCACACAGACCACTGATCCATTCACTTTTGTTTTAATTCATGATACCAGAAAGTGATGTCACTTCCTGTTGCCCTATTGAGATGAATTCTGACAAAAAAAAAGAATAGAGAGATTTGGGGAAGATGGGCATTTTTGGGGACCTGGAGTAGCGGTGCTGCTTCCCTGTATGCTGGGACTTTCTGTGTCGGTTTTAGGCAAAGGTCACCTGAAAATCAGAGCAATGTTTTTATAAAGTGTGTATAGGGGGTTCTTGTAAGAGGTTGCTGTAATCAAGCTTCTTGTAACCACTGATTTGGTATTGTATCCTTGCTTGAATTACAACATTTGGCGTGTGTATGTACACCAGAGTAAGCAGCTTCCAGAAGCCCACAGCCAAATCTGCTTCTCTTACCAAGAATCTCAGATAGTCACTTCTGGTTTTGAAGGGGGGGGGGTTAAGCTTTCACAGGCCTAAGACAGATCAGGGAGAATACATTAAAATGGCCAACCATGTGCACTGTAGGGTTCAATTGGTCATTTGAATTTGGGGCCAAAAACTATTGAATGGTGAGGTGGCTCAGAGTGGGTAGGGCTGCAAGGAGGGGAAAGCATGAGTCACACTTTGCCCATCCCTGTTGTAGACATCTACTAAAATATATTGGGGACAGGGAGTAAGTCCCATTTTCATTGTGAAAAATCACATTTGTTTCATTAAAATCACATTCAGTTTTATTTCATTCTATTTTTCTTTCTTTTGTTTACTAATGCAACTACATTGGTAGACATGTATTGAGCTGCCAATTTACAGTGGCTAACAATTTATTTTCCCAGAATATCTCAGGTGTTTTAACCTTCTAGGACATTCTGGGGAAAATAATGAGGGCCAATGCAAAAATAACTGACAGCTTCCCACTAGCAGCCATCATTCCCCTGCTGTCCCCCAGAATTATTCACTGTTTGAGGCATTCTGGGAAAATAATAGGGAGGCTGCCAGGAAGTGGTCACCCAAATCAGCTCCACTGTTGTTACAGAAAAATAAAGACCACAGGCGTGAGCCTAAAGAATGAAAAGGAAGAAGAAGCTGGCAGCATGTCAAATAAAGTGGTAAAACAAGAACTCCCTTGTTCTTTCTTCCTCTCTATATGTTGGTTGTCTGAAGAATAAGAAGGAACTACATGTAGTAGCTGAGCTCTGAGCATAGCAATGCAACCAGCGAAAGGAATCCAGTTCCATCCTTACTGCTAGATGGATTGAAAGCTTAATCCCACAGAGGTATGAGTAGCTGGGATGATTAGTGAGATAAAGTATTTTCCTGTGGAGGCTCCTTTGGCCAACAGATGCATCTTCTTTAACTCTGAGATGATGTCCAAGGGAAAAACTCTTTTATTTATATACTTTATACTTGTTTCCAAGCATAAAATCCACCAACCTAGCAACAGACTATTGTCTTTCTTTTAATAGTTTAATAGTTAATAGTCTATTAATTCTTTTAATAGAATATCATTATTTAAGCCTCTCCTGGTTATGAGATCTAGGGAGGAAGGTTCTCATTCACATCAAAAGTGCAAGGTCAGTCCTCAAGGGAACCCCAGTTCTGGGGGCAGGAATAAGTATGAGTTTAACAACTGAGAAATCCAATTACTCTTGTCTTCTCTGTGGGAATAGAGGATAAAGTTTGGCAGATACTTCACAGGAAGCAGGGCCCCCAATATTTCTCTTTGAGTTCTAGGGGTGCAATCTGTGAAGATGGTGGCAGTGACCAGTCCATAGGCAGAGGAGATCAGTACCTTGAGGAGTCATTAAATTCAGTCCCAGAAATGCAAGGAAGCCTTTGAAAAAGTTTTGCAGGTCCACTCATTCTACAGTGAAGAATAGTGAATTAGCCTTGACATTTATATAGTCCAGCATTGCCTATGCTAACTAGTAGAAGCTTTCTAAGATGTCATGGAGAGGTCTTCCATATCATCTGGGGCTCTTTCACACTACATAGTTTTACCACAAATGATTCCACTTTAAATGCCATGGCTCCGTCCCATGGAATTCTGGTTTTTTTTGTTTGGTGAAGTGGTATAGCTATCTGGCTGAGAATTATAAATGCCCCTCCTTGAAATACAAATCCCAGGATCCCACAGGATGGAACTAAGTGGGCTCATAAGACAGTATCTGTGTAGTGTGAAAGGACCATTTTTACTTGATGCTCTATAACTGGAGATGACAAGAACTGAGGCTACATCTTTTTGCATGAAAAACATACGTTTGGTTTCTGTTTGTCTGTCTGTTGAATTCAGATCCCATCTTTCTCCCAGGACAGGATCCAAGGCAGCTATGTTCTTCCATGTGGGTCCTTCCCTACAGCTGTAACTATAGCAATAACTCAAGCAGATCCCGGTAACATCTACAAACTTGCTAGGTGCTTATGAGGAAGAATAAAACTGAAACAATACACTGTTATTTTGTGTTCATTAATATGTATGTGCATCAGAGTCAAGATAAATACAGAAATTTAACTTCTATACAGCAAAAGGCTGTTTCTCTGTTTTGTTAAATAGTTCTTCCAAAGTTGTGCTGTATACTTTGAGAGAAAAGGGAACAGCAGAAGATAGTTGGCAAGATAAGTAACAAAGAAACTAAGGCCATTTCCGCACAGGGTATTTGAAATGGTGCAGTCCGTCCTACAGGGAGGACGTTTGCACCTGGGAGCCGACTGGGTCCGGACTACTTAATCTAGATCTGCACCTCAGCCTGCGCTGGAACGACCCCAAGTGGTCGTCCAGCATGCTTTTGAAAGACCGGAAAAATCAGGTCTTTCAAAAGCACGGAGTGCGCCACTGAGAACCTGCTCCCTTGTGCAGATTCACAGGCTCGCACCAATGCGAGCCTGTGATCTGCTGGGGGCGGGCTTTAGGTTGGCGAGCTTCAGCGGTTGGTCGAGACCCTCGACCAACCGGAAGCCGCCATTTTCGACACCGGAGCAGTGTGAAGCGACGAGTACGCACTGCTCTGGAGCAGCCTGGACCGGACCAGGGAGCCAGAAGATCCAGGAAGTAGCAGCGCTGGGTGATTCCCCCCCCCCGTGCGGAAATGGCCTAAGTTTCCATGGATTATATTTAATTTTCATCATGGACCAGAAGAACTTGCTGGCCTTTGCCTTTAGGATGGCAGGATGAATACTGTTGATTCCATACCACCTTTTGCTATTTTTAATGTCTGTTTGCATCTCTTCTCTGTACTTCACAATTTCATGCATTTGTTTTCATAATAGTTTGTGTGTGTGTGTGTGTGAGAGAGAGAGAGAGAGAGAGAGATCAATGGTTCTGCTATAAATCTAAGAGAATGTCATGATAACTTCAGTGTCAAGAAGCTTTTACTGATGCAACATTCATTGTCAACAGCAATGTCTGCCTGCATCAACTTGTTCCTATTATTGCAAGAATTTTTTTAAAAAGTGTAATCTGTGCATCTGAATACTCATCTCGTAAAACTATGCATATATAAGGAGTTGAGTATATTAATAATGGAAAAGGTACTTGACTAGCTGTTGAGCTATCATAGTAGAGGTAAAACTAACAGAAATTTGGAGTACTTTTAAATTGCCTATATCTTTTACACAAAGAGTAAATTATGCAGTCATACACAATATGTGGAGAATCAAATTATTTATATTAAGAATGTATTAGATTTTATTTTAATTAAATTATTTTGGAAAAATGCATTATTCATCCTTTTATACAAATTAATTTTCATATAATACCTGTATCAAAATGAACTTAATAAAATAATACCCTTTGGCTCAAGAATTGAACACTTTTGACTGGCATTCTGTTGATTAATGAAAATGGCAGTTAGAAGTATTCCCTCACAACTCATTTTCTTTGGTTGTTGTGGCAAATGGAACTCTGTTCCAATCATACAATAACCAAAACCCCACAAAACCCACCTTTTAGGCAATGCAGCCTTCCTGACACAGCCATTTCCATGGTGCCAGGGAGACTGAGAGAATCAACAAAGATGTATCAGTTATTTTCCTGTAGCTTGACACACTGCAGCAGGCCTCAGCAGTGGATTCTACCAGGAATCCTCAAGAGTTTGTTATCAGCTGTACACCCCCATGCTTTGATATGGTCTAATTGGCAAATATTAATTGGCAGGAAACTAAGTTATAGACACTTTATGGCTAAAAGGCCACATGGAGAAGGAAAGCTGGCTAGGAAGATGTACAAAAGTAGGTCAGGGATGACCTCAGCATGGCAAGTTCCCTGTGGATTAGCTGGGGAAGCCTAATTTAATGGCTCTAAAATAATCCTCTCAACTGCCCACAGAATACAATAGCCAAGCCCAGGTGCAGCAGGCAGGCACTCTTGCTGTGCACATTTTCTACTGAAACTTTTCCCAGTCACATGACCCAACCAAGACATTGGCCTTTTCTGCACTTTGTATTAGCGACGGGCCAGAGCGCCCTCCGGCAAGGGCGTTTACACTTGGGGGCAAACTGGGTCCGGACTACTTGATGTTTGTCCAGACTTCAGCCCGCTCCTGAATGTCCAGAACTGGTGGTTCCCCGTGCTATTGAAAGACCGATTAAAAGAGGTCTTTCAATAGCACAGCGCACCATAGTCCATCGCTGCGCTAAAGTATAGATTTGCAGGCTCGTGCCAGCGCGAGGCTGCAGATCTTCCGGGGGTGGGCTTCCAGCTGGTGAGCTTCTCCGGTTGGTGGAGAGCCTCTGCCAACCGGAAGCCTCCATTTTCATCTCTGGAGAGTGTGTAGCGCATGCGCGCACTGCTCCGGAGCGTTGTGGATCGTGGGGGAGCGTGCCAGTCCAGTGAGTAATGGACTGCCCCATTTCCCCCACAAAGTGCAGAAAAGCCCATTGAAAAATCAGTCCATTCCAGACCCCTTTTGTTTACTCTGCCAGAAAGCAATTAACTCATACCCCTTCAGGGAGGGAAATAGACTATAAAATCCCTCAGTTTTGAACAATCAGAGGTAGTATCTGAAATGCTGGACATCACTTTGTCGCTCTGAATTCTGATTTGGTCTGCCCTTCGACACACAGATCTAAACCACTCCACTGTTTCTCCAATACTCTTCTGGATTGGTAATTATAACCCAAAAACCTCAGCCTCGCTATCCATAATTTTTCCTCTGTTTATCCTTCAGTTAACTCTTGTGTGAATATGTAATTGTTTGTATCTTGTGTTCATGCATGAGTGAATTCCCCTCAATAAAACACATTTTTAGTTTGCTTTTGAATCTCTGGCTGTTTCTTTCCTGCAAGGACTCCATAAACATAGATGGAAGATCTTGTTAAGTTACCCCCTCCCTTGCAAGCCTCCTAATTTGAGGATTTCTGAACTGAGCCAAAGACTAGCCACTAAGGAGGCAGTGACAGCAACAGTCTGTCCTGAGGCCCTTCCCTAACTCCCCATGTATACTTTAGAGGAGTCCCTAGGGGAGAATGCATTTCCACATGCATCTTACAACCCAGATTGGGAAGAGCCATGTTCAACCCAGTCAAGTCTAGGTCAGTCACTACCAGAAAGGGCAACACAGCCAGAGAGGTGACAGAAACCAAGGAGATAGAGGTAAGGATGATTGCAGATCAGTTAGGCCACCTCAAAAAGGATACAGACATAATATGATTGAATGCCATTGCCCACTCCTACCCCTCAGCCAATGGACAGGGTTTGACCCAGTTGGCTCATCTATGTCTCACTCAGATCTGCCCACCCTGGAGTCAGCAGTGGCTGCTAGAGATCTGGTTCAGCCAGACATGCACTTGTAGATATGAGTAATTGTCCAGATCCTCTAGCCAGGGCAGATGGTCAACATGCTCTATGTAGTGGAGTAGCAAACCCCAGGAGAGAACCCTGAGGCCTACATGGCCAGGAAAGACTTCCTAGCTATCCTGACAGAGAAGGTCCAGTTCTCCCCAGGGCAGGGAACCTTTGACTTCAATAGAGTGGAGTTCAAAACTCTCCTTTATGGAGGCTGAACCTCCAAACCAAAATGTCACTAGGTCCAGTGAGCGCCAGAATGCTCACTTGGGTAAACCTTTTGGAGCAGATAAAGAGAACATTCAATCTCCTCAGACAGTCTGGTGCAGTTAAGAACACAGGGTCATCCAGAAAGGTATGGATCCCAACTCATGGAAACCTGTCCAGATGCTGACCTACCCAATACAACAGAGCAAGTGGTCCAGGTAACCTGGCCTCTTGCAGTAGCTGGAGGGGAAGGATAATTGTTCCAGCAGTGGTAGTAGTTGGAATTGGAGAGATCAGCATGGTAGCTCCCTTTCTGGCAACGCTTGCTTGCTTGATATTACTACCTCTCTCCGCCCCCCCCAAACCCCCAAACAATTTGCTTTAAAATAAAATCAATTACTCAGTTCATTTCTGCATCCTTTCTCATGCCAGATCTTCATCATCAACCTGATATGCTTGTATCAGGTGTACTTCCTCAGATTATGGGCCAACTCAAGTGAAATAAAATACAGAACACCTTTTTGTGGAATACTAGCATGAAAAATCACTCTTATGTAGGGCATTTGGGTGACAAGTGGTGTTCAAACAGTGAACTGACACCAAATAGGATGTAAGTTGCCACTGTCAATTCTTCCTTTTTCAGGATTTTAAACATGAGAAAGATTGGAGATAGAAGAGGGAGAAAAGGAGACAAAAATATGCTTTGAGACTTAAAGTGCTTTTAGTTTCATGGTTAGGATTACAGGTGGGTCACTGATCTGAAAAGATGTCTGCATATGGATACCTTTTGCTGCTGAAAATAGTGAAAATTTTGGCAGCAACTGCAACCGCTACAGCCACTTTAGCAGCAGTATAGACCCTGTGAAGGCTTCCAGGGAGTCCTGTACAGCTCCTTGATCCTAGGAAGTTGTCCATCTCTCCTACAAAAGGCAAGGAGCTCAAGCACGATTATTCTATTCTTCTAACCCTTAACCTTGCTCAGTTTCTTTTTTCCATCTTCCACCCCATGGCTACTGAACATGTTCAGTCTTCATTGACCTCTTTTGAAAGAAGAAGATAGCCACCTCCTGCCAGTCCAAATATCTGAGGTGAAGTACACCATCTGTGGCTCCACACTCTGCAGCTAAGCCAGCACTTTCTTCTAGCCTGTTTGGCACAGGGAGGGTAGCATAGTCTTCTTGAACAGGACATTTGTACGGATGGAACCTAACAGATTTAGCTAGGCTGAAAGCTGCCATATCACTGGGGCAATTGGCAAATTATGATGGTGCTGGAAACCACCATACTATGACCTGCTTCAGCCTCTACAGCTTGAGGAGAAGAAGGCTGAAAGAGGAAATCATTATGCTGTTCATAATCACTCTGGCCCGGCACAGCAGCCTTATCCTTGCTGCCCTTGTAGCCTGGCTTTTCTGTCCATCTGGCTGATGCTTCTTTTTTAATTGCTGGAACAAATAGGTGGTGTTGTGGTAACCTGGTTCTTCTCCTGGTCAGAGCCTTTCTACACTGCAGGTGTGTGGCACAGCTGGGATCTGCAGCCACCTTGCAATGATCCCATACAATATTTTTTTTTAAAGGCAACACAAAAAATTCATTGCCTAAACTTCAGGTCTCCTCCTACCAGTGATGTATTTAAGTCTTTTACTCCAAGTCTCAAGTCAAGTCTGAAGTCTGGAAGCCAACTTTATACCCCAACCAAAATTTTAGAATTATTGGATAGAGTGAAATAAATTCAATTTTAACAATTTAAGCAGAGTCAGCTCTCCACATTTGCAATTTTGCCATCTGCAGCTTCAGAAGTGGGAAATAAGATCATATCTTACTCCCTATTACCGAAGATTAAAAAGCTTTAGAAGGAAAGATCCTTCCTCCTCAAGCCCATTGCCTAACAATTAGCTGTTCCCCTCTGAGAAATGAACCCTGCACTCTGGGAGCGAGTCTTGTCTTTTGCTCTTAGGAAATGTTTTAGAAGACTCCTCCGATATGCAGCAGGGACAGGCTGCTGAGCAGACCTCAAGCCTGCCTCAAGACCATTGCCTAACCCCTTTGCTGTTCCCCTCTGAGAAAGGCACCCACACTTTGGGCTTGAGAGAGATTGTCATGTAACCAGCAGCCAAAAACTGATGGAGGCGTTGTTCGAAGTTGTAAAGTTTCTGAATGAATGTGTTATGTTACTGAACCAAGGGCATCAGGTCAGTCATTAAAAATATACAAGTCTTGAGTTGAGTCGAGTTAGTGCTTCATTTATGGCCGAGTTGAGTCTGAGTTGAGTCACTGAAGTGACTTAAGTCTGACTTGAGTCCAAGTCTATCGACTTGAGTCTACATCACTGCCTCCTACACTGCCAGAGTGGGGCGGGGGGAAGAAGGAGCACCTACTAGTGGTGGCAAGTTTGTCTCTGCCACTTCTTTCACTTGTTCACCAATGAGGAAACTACAGTGTATAAGCTAACAGTGCTATTGGCAAATAGATCAGCTTCTCTGTCCTGATGGAGTGAGTCTTCCACATCTGAGAAGTGTTGGAATATGTCCACATCTTGCAGAGTCTTCTACCTTTACTGCTTCTTGACTCTGGCACATTTGGTACTTCCAGGGGAGTCAGTGTGGCTGTTGCTGCTCTTTCTCAGCTTCTGTTCAACAGGAAAAGCTTTCTTTCCAGTATGAGTCAGCTGCCTCCCACCACTAGGATGAAGCTGGTGGGAGAACTTATTTTCCAGCAAGTGATGTCAAGGAGACATATTCAATCTTGGGCAAGGGAAGGGGAGCAGAGTGAAGGCAAAGAGCTCTACTTCCACCCTGAGAAAGAGGAGCAGGAGGAATAAGGGGAGACCTATTAATACTGCTTCTGACACATGACTTGACTCTACCATGAACTGGCTTTGTAATTGTTATCTGAATGTGGGGGGCGGTATTTTTTTTAAAGTAAAATACCTTTATAGTAAACAGTGCTTGGGTACACAGAAGAATGGATCAGTAATAACCACACAACACTAAGTCTGTATTAGAGTAATCACACAAAGGATATGGCACATCACACCACACACAAGAAAGAATACTGGCATATTTGTCAAATAAAATATAAAGAGTAAGATACAGACACGTGGAGCAAAAGGCAAACCAAAAGAGAATGAGAAAGAAACTGATATTTTTAGAAAAACAGGCTGTGGGACAAGTATTTATTTGCCTATAATAATAAGGTTTACACAAGATAGAAGACAGTGGAAACACACAGAACAAATGGACAAATAGGGATGTACATAAAAGAAATGGAACTTCAAGGAAACTGGAATTGGAAAGGACTGGAACAATTTGCAGAAGGCAAAGTTATCAAGTAGGAGAATTGAGAAGACACACTAAGCAAAGAACTGGAATCTAAGAAATGAAACTAAATGCAAACTAAAATAGTATACCTTTTATTTTTAACTCTAGGGCCTGGATCAGAGTGGGACCAATCTACTGGGTGCCATGGTCCCCCTCTGCTGTTATATTGCTTAAATTTGATAGTGTTGTCCATCGTGGGGGGAAATAACCTCCCACTTTTCCCTTTAGAAATATTTCCACATAAAAATGTGTGTGCCTTGTTTTAGAGCCAATTAGCACTCTGAAATGCTTGTTGATTTCACAGTAAATCATCTTTTTTTCCCCAGAAAGTAACTTTATAAGACGGAAAAGAAATACATTCCCCTTTAAAATACTTCCTCATCTTTAATTAATTGTGTATAAAATCTTGCTTATTAACAATACATTTTAGGAATATTTTACCTCAGTATTTGTTTCTTTCCAAAACCAGTAAATATTTCTATTGATTCTGTATGATGTATTGAGAGCCAGCATGGTGTAGTAATTTGGGCATTGGACTATGACTCTGGAGACCAGGGTTCCAATCTCCACTTGGCAAACTCACTGGGTGGCTTTGGGCAAGGGAGGAGCTGGGCAAACCAGGCTGACAACAGGCACTCACGCTCAGGGAATGCTGTGAAGTGGGCCTACGGGGAGAAACGATATGAAAACTGAGGCTTGTCTCTGACAGAAGGCAAACAGGAGGAAAAGATGACATAGAGACAGGCAAAAGATGGCTCAGAGATAGGAACAGATGGAATAAAGACTGGAGTGTCAGAAAGTGAAAAACTGACTCTTGTTTTGGAAAGGTATGAACTATTGAGACGTTCGAAGGTTAACATGTTATTTTCAGTGACTTAATAAACCTCCACTTGTTGTTCTTTGTTTAAACAGTCTCTGGCTGTCTCTGTCAAGCCTGATAGAGAGTCAGGTAATGCTTACCACAACAGGCCCACAAAACAGCACAGCCACTGGCCCACAATAAGGAGTCACCTTGAGGCCCATGTACCCACTCCAGAAAGGGATTAAGGGTCGGAGGAGGCAAGATGAGTAACAGGAGCCCAGGGTTGGAATTGTGGGGCCAGTCTGGCAAGGAGATCAATCACATATCCAGCAACTTACACGCTCTCAGCTTTGCCAAGAAAACCCTGTGATAGAGTCATCTTAAAGTCACCATCAGTTAGAAATGATTTGAAGGCGAACAACAACAATGATGGTGATATATTACTTGCAAAGTTATATGGGCTCATGCAAATAAAGAAACTTAACTTCTCTACACTATATCAAACAATGAAACATTTGAAAATATAGAAATAACTCAAAACAAATATTCACTGAAATTTTGTAGAATCAAAGTATGCAATAAAGTCTGGAGCAGAAAGTAGTCTTTGAGGTTACTCCCAGGGACTGGGCAATTTCGTATGAATGTATGCAGTCCTTCAGCTCAACTGGGCCCACTTCTAAATATACCATCGTTTTAAAGGTCAATGCCAGTATTTTAAATTGAGGCTATTTCACTTCAAGAAGCTTAGGAGAGAAGGATGACACTGGAAAGAACAACATTTGCAGTGAACATGTGTGCACAGTATACTAAAAATGTCACTGATACACACAGAATTTGGGTATGTCCTTTATGGATTCATAGTTTTGACATATGGTCTGACTTGTATGGTAGGTAGTGCCTAAAGCACTTTATATCCTGAGTTTTAGTCTGCTTTTCTATCTTTCTATATAATCTTGTCTGCTTTCTGTCTTTATATATAACCTTGTCTCATCTGAATACACTGCTCCCAAATTCCAAGTTTTGATCTTTCTACCTACAGTACCTGATTTGCTTGCTTTTTTTCCTACCAAAAGAAGGGCACCAGGTTCCTTCAGCTAACTCTTTTTAATAATATTTATCCATCAGCACATGGAGGAAAATTCACTGCTGCTTATACCAATGAAATAAAATGCTGCCAGTTCAAGCAAGTTCTAGTGTTACAGCAATATTTTCAGACAGCATCCATGGGTGACTAATGGACCAAGCATGGATAGCAGTGTCTTCCCAACATTTGGGGAATAAATGCCCCCCCCCCGCTTGCCCCATTGCCTTAAACACGTTTTGTATCGTGATCAGATCTGAAGGAAGACAGGGCACCTATAACCCGAATAGTTATATCGAAGAAGACACTTTGGCATGTGTAGCTTGTCCTCCAGGAGCAGGGAAAATAGGACCTGCTGAAATGTCCTCCATGCAACTATTAAAAGTTCAGGAGGTCTGTCCACTGTGTTTCTGGCCACCTACCCATCAGTGATGTTATATAGAGGTCAGACAAGTAAGTGGGTTATAACGTTAAAAAAACTGCAATATTGAAGAATGAGTGAGATGTGCTATCTGCACAATCTCTGGTGAGTGTCTTTCAAAGTCATTCTTGTTATGCAGTCCTAATTCATCCTTCTAAATAATAAGCAGGGGCTACTTGATTCAGATTTTAGGCTAAAATAACAGCTGCGGATCAGCTCTGCTGGGGCCTCACAAGCCAGACAGTGAGAATTTCTCCTGAAGACTTTCTAAGTTGCTTAGGCTGAATGCCAGCTCCACCAAAAGGCAAACCTTACACAGTATAGCTGTTCAATACCATAAGCAGCTGGCCACTGTCTGTGCTGTGTCTGAGGACACAAAGAGCCTGGATGAATGGCCTGTGCCTGCATTTCTTGAGTTGTCACAAAGCAACACTGAAAATACTGAAGCTTCTATGAAACTGAGTAACTATTAGATCGTGTTACAGTTTACTACTGAGATAATGTATGTGAAGTACTGTGGCAGCTTGGCATAAATGGTTCTCATTGCTGTTTACCGGTTTATTGCTGCTTGCCTGTTTACTATACCTCCTGAAGTTGAAAAAAATATGCCAAAAATAACACCAGTATCTCTTCCTATAACTTCATTTCTTTCTTACTTTGGAGATATTCACATCACATGGCTTAATTTCTCTTCCCAGGAAACCCTGTGAATTGTAGTTCTTTAAAGTAGGAAGGGGAAGATAGTGACTCTGACAGATTTTTTAGCACCTTCATGATGCTAAAATTCCCAGGGTTATTTGTGATAAGCAGAAAGCCAAATATGTTAATATAGTAAGCAGTCTGTGAATGGGACTGGTATTACTGCTCAGTGATGATAATTCTATTGTACCAAGGAGTTATATATATAAATATTTGAATAGGAGACAGAAGCATATCTGACACATGGTATGAAGGAAACTGGTATTTGAAAATAAAGTGTGACCATGATTTTGAATTACAATTCCAAAAAGGCTACTTTTTGCAGGCAGAGGGTACATTAAAATAAAGAAACAAACAAATTTTAATCAGTGGTTGCAGTGCAGAACATTGCACAAACTTGTGTGCAGAGTATAAGCTCCGCAGGGCAGTGACCTATCTTTCTTTTTTCAAACTTTACTCTGCAAAACACCAAAAACATTCACAATGTAACAAGAATGAAAAAAATAAGGTCACGATCCATTGGGAAAGTTCTCTTTTGAAATCGTGAGGTGACATAGAAGGAATTCCTTGTAGTGTTCCTCAAAAACAACTATTTGTAAAGGGTTTTGTTTCACTACAGGGAACCTCGAGAGAAAGAGCTCCTCACTTAATGAGTGCTGAACTGTTGCCATGTGTGTATTTCAGCATCACTTAAATAATTCCATTTTTCAAGACAAAATGAATAAATACATCTGAGTGGTTTATTTTTCTTTAATTTAAAACAGAACATCTTAAATGAGTTTACTAGTTCTTTGCCCTGGATCACCCCCAAGGGTTGTTGCTGATTTTAAAAGCAGAAACTTGTCTATGCGTTTCTTTTCTTTTAGGGATTGTTGGGGAGGGGAAAGTATGTGAATAGCTTAAAACAGGAGCAAAAGCAGCCGGTCTTGAGCCAGTGAGAGCTCCAGGAAGGAAAGATGGAGGCAAACAGAGGGGTTAATTTAACCAAGCATAACTGCTGCTGTTTGTGGTTGTCCCTGACAGCGCGGCTGACTCGAAAGCACCTGTGTTTGCTCTCTAGCTTTCTCCAATCTGCTAGAAAATGGCCCAAGCATGTCACATGGCAGCCAGATAGGCCAAGCACCATGGGAATACAAAAGCCGGAGCTTTTAGCAGAGTTAATCATTAATGCGCCTTTTCTTTGTCCCATTCAGGAGTGCTGACAAGCGCTTTGATATTTCATATTTGCCATCAGGTCAATTTCAGTCATAACCAGGTACTAATTGAACACACTGACTCACAGCATGGCTCTACCTGAACTTTGCAGGTTTTTCTCCATCTGGAATCCACAGTGGGTTTTTGTTTGGGTTTTTTGGTGTTTTTTTGTGGGGAGGGCTAGATCTTGCCTTTTGAACAGACTGCACATGTTTACTTTTACAAATCCTGCACCCAGGTCCAAAGCAAGTGAACATCAAAATGTGTGTGTGTGGTTGTTTTTTTAAAAAAATTACAACTTCTTTTGGAAAATGTGTTAATCATTTTTCTGTATATTAAAAAAGAACTCAGGTGACAGACAATATTAATTTAAAAGCTGCAAATTTCAGATTATGTATTATCTATTAGATCTTAATCATGTTCAGTGTATATAATATATTACAAACTGCAGATTATAAACAGGTATTATCTCCATTATAAAGTAGCTGTGCACTACTTCTTTAACAGAAAATTTTATATCAGAGGCAAAAATACCAGAAAGAAAAGAAATACATTCCAACACCACAAAAAAGAAGAGCCGATGAACATGTTCCAGCACACTTTTTAATCAAAACTAAACAATATACACTTGCAAAATGAAACAACCAGATCAAGTAACGCTTGCACAAGTAAACAAAGAAAAATTTGAAATTTCTACAGATCACTTGAAATCTGCTTCCAAAATGCATCCAGTGATTCCTTTTTCTTTCACCAGCCACTACTATTCTTATAATTTCCATTTTGGTTCCCAAACTTCTATGCCTATTTTTCAGCATGCTCGTGATAATTGCTGAGGCAGGCTTATCTGCTCTCCCATTTTTTCCATTTTCACGCATGCTCAGTGAGGAATTCTGGTGGCAGTTGCTGTTGACTTTGATTGTTGTTGGCAGGCGCACAAAGCTACAGTAGGATCGGCTGAAGTGGAATGGTATTCTTTCCCAGTCTGTGTTTCTCCAGCCCTTCTTCACCATCCTCCCAATGCTGCTCTTTTAAAACTGAGTGAGCTTTAAAAGCCTTTGTAAAAAGAAGCATCACTGTCAGAGGCTTTGTTAACTGAGGTATGCCTATATTCAGAAGAAAGAAATAACCTGATACTACATTGAATGTATAAAACAATACACTCCCAATTTCCCATTATTTCAGCGTTCAGCATTCATCCAACTTCAGGAAAACTGTGTTTGAAAATTTAGTATTATGATTGTGTATCATATTATTATGTTGTTCAATAGTATATAGTTCAATGGCCAGAATTCAAAGAAGAAGAATCTATGCATTCACCAAACCTGCTTGGGATCCAGACCTGGGAACTGCACACACACCTAGCCAGTTTTAGGACAATGCAGGTGGCTGACAGAAGAGTAGAAGAGGAAGAAGGTTTATTTGCACTGACAACTGAGTATCCAACATGATGTTGGTGTTAATCTGATATAGTTAGTAAAGTCCATATACAGAGCTACTATGAGGAAATTTTTTATTCTATTCATATGGTTCTGCTGATAGTCAAGGATATGCTTACATGCCATTTCATTGGAGAGATTTGAAAATGCTTAATTTTGCTGAAGCCACAGACAAATTGGGGGAAAAGTTCATGGTGGCTGGTAGTTTCCATGTCAGGAGGGTGGTGAATCCACACTGAGGCCTTTTCTGCACAGGGTTTTTAAAATGGTGCAGAGCGTCCTCCAGAGAAAACATCTACACCTGGGAGCGGACTGGGTCCAGACTACTTTGTGTAGTTCCAGACCTCAGCCCACTCTGGAATGACCCAAAGTGATCATTCAGAGTGCTTTTGAAAGACCACTTAAAACAGGTCTTTCAAAAGTGCACATGGAGCACACAGGTCCGGTGAGTACCGGCATGGGGCGATTCCCTTGTCCCATGCAGAAAAGGCCTTAGTTTCAATCTTAACTTTAAAGTACCCATCCAAAAGGAGGAGTCATATATGGTGAGGATGGTTCAGCACCATGGATATCTCCTTCAACATTCAGAATGAAATTGAGGGCCTTTCTGCACTACATTGTTATAGTGCTGTTATTCTACTTTCAACATCTTGTGGAATTCTGAAGTTTGCAGTTTACTGAGGCCAAAATGCTCAGAATTCTAAAGGCCCCTCCCTAAACTGCAAAGCCCAGGATTCCACAGGATGTTGAAAGTGGAAAAACAGCACTATAACAGTGTAGTGCAGAAAGGCCCCGAGACTGGATTCAGCACTTACCTAATATAAGAGCAGAATTAATCCTCAGACTTAATGCTGTGTGAAAACACTGAGCGGAAAGAAACATGATGATTCAGCTGACTTAAACTAAGCAATGTGAGGGCTTGGCAGCCTTTTGTGGACAGCGTGTTCCATAACTGACACAACAACAAGGAGGCTTATAGTAGGTTAATGGCTAGTACATTTTGTTTGGAAGGAGTTTTCACAAACTCTAGTCTGTTCTATCAGATGACCACAGAAAGATGAGATGGAAATTAAATCCAAAAAGAAGTGATAATTATGTTATTACCATTGACCATTCACAAAATTGTTGTTGACAGCACAAACATCCTGGTACTTAAGCAAGCCAATTAACATCTGTAGTGTAATGAGAAAGTAGTATTCCATTTCAAAATTCAGATGATACATTAATTTGTCACAAGCTCTGATTCTGCTCAATTAGGCATGGAAATTATGTGGATCTCCAGATATTGCTGTACAGCAAGTCCCAGCAGACCTAGTTATCATTGTCAATAGAAAGGAATGCTGAGGTGTGGCCCTCAGTTTTGCTTGGAAAGGATCAAGAATCTTGCCATATGCTTTCATTCAAACCAGCCAAAGACATGACAAATTCAGGGAGGCAACCCTCCTTGAATCTTAAACCCTTGTACACGCAAGACAGCACTGGAGTCAGAAAGTGTGCATGACTTTCTATGTTTATCTTTGGAGCTCAAGACAATCTGCAATGAAGGCTTTGCCACCAAACCAATCTCCTGCCACCCTTTTACTAAAAACCTGCTACAGTGGGGGATTGCAAGGAGGCCTGGTGCTGCACCTTCTTTGCCCATCAGCTGTGGAATTCTTGAAGCAAGGGAATGAAAAGAGGGGGTTAATTTCTCCTTCTCTCTTTCCTGCCTCCAGCCCCAGCCCCAGAGTCCTCACAGATCCACACTTTTTGTCTTTTTTTTTCCCTAGCAAATTACATGGTGACCATTTGACATTTTATTAACTTTCTGGAACATACCCGGGTACCATAGAGAACCCTTCTGAGGGAGATTTGCACTGGTCCTATCTGCTGGCTGCCCTCTCTGCAGTCTGTTCTGTCTCAAACAGTGATGGAGTTTGAAGTGTGGCGGGTGGGTGGGAGGGGGCAGGGCCATGGTGTGTGGGAGCGGGGCCACAGCACACAGGGGCGTGGCTACAAGCTGGGGCATCCCAAAAACATTGCCGGCCAGGGTGAACTGCCTCCACTGGCCTGAGTTCCTATGGAATTGGTTTCAAATGGCCTTTGGGAACTGAAGTTGGCTACTAGATTCCACATTTTAAGGCTGCATGGCTGTATGGGGTTAGCTTTTTAGTACATTCCCAGCTGGATTTGGGAGATCTGGTTTTAATTAAGCACAGCTTTATTGATTTTATTTTTGTATTTTAAATGTATGAACCACTGTGATAAATGTTATGAATTGTGATATATGAATCAGATAGATCTCATAAGTGACCTATGGAGAGTATTTTTCTTAAATCCTGAATTCATTTGGTGTTGGTTTTTAAAGAAATCAATTGTAATTTCTTTACTTTTATCGTTGGTCATTGCCTTTAACTTTCCTGAGAAGCTAAGTGTTGTTTTTAAAAAATGAATAATAAACATTGTGAAAAATCTGAAATGTGATTTGACTGATCATGTGGAGATGTCCTAAAACCTTCATTCCGCTGTTTGATGCAATGAGCCAACAGAGTGTACTTGCTTCTTTTCTTTGGTCTATTGACAAACCCATGGCTGCTCAATTGTCAGCTCTCTCAACTACAAAATATATTTCTGTTTTGTTTGTGCAGCACCTAGCAGGATAAGGCACTTATTTAATGGAAGAACCAAGAGCACTTGCTCTAATGTTATTAACAAGAATGATCTGTGTTGAAATAGAATAGAAATAATATGTCTCTGGAATTTCAATGACTTTTTGTGTTAGTATGAATATTCAGATACCATCTGTAGTTTGTGTTTTATTTGCTCTACCCCCAGTTTTAATTTTACAATATGAATGAGTCCCATTGCAGCAATACAGACAAACACAAATTTTGCCTCCCCAATAAAACAGTTTCTTGAACATTAAACCATTACACAAGAGGACATTTAAAATAATAAAGCCGGTTTTAACAATGATACAGTACCTTGTCTCAGATTAATATTTTTGATAAGTAGATAGAAGCCTGGCTGAACGAGTATGTGGTTCAAACAAAGGTTTCTGTTGAGCAGGAAAAGGTGAAAGACAGATGGGTTGTTAAACATTGTCAGCATACTTTACTGGTGCCATTTAGCGGTCATTGCTAAAGTTAACAAGGGGCATTGTATATCAGTTCCATTTACTAATATGTATGGTTGAGCCAAAACATGGGGGAAGGACATGACAGACATTTTCTTCCCAACAAAAAAGTGGCCACCTTAGGCATTTGGTCAAGCATGGAAGAGGGGAAATATAGTCAGTGCAGCAACAGAAGCTCTACTATGCTCTTGCATTTCTCCTCTGGTGTGTGTTCAGGCAGCATTCTCATCTCAGTTCTGGTAACATCAATATGCTACAGGATTTTCTCAGTGTTTGGTATCATTTCATAGTTAAATTCAATCTTGCATAACACAGCAAATCAGATGTAGCTTCATGACTACATCCCTGAAGATACTGCCCTCACTCTGAATTAGCTTTCTTTATCTTCAGTGATGTCATTAAAAAACCATGCCTGACTGGGAGCAGGGCACCTCACTGTTTCCAGGAAAAAGACCAATTTGATATTTGAAAATGTCACTAATGAATCAGTCATTTGACACTAAATAAGTGTGGCTGTAAAACATAGCAGTCACCATAAAACAGATATTATGTCTATAGAACATAATGTTCACCAACTCTCCTAATTTCAGTTATTGTTGGGTTGCTTCTCTTCTCTGTTAGTACTGTTAAGGGGTATGTGTTTCACTGTCAGAAGAGGAGAGAGAGAACAGATGTCCCCTTTCCAGAAAAGAAAATTGAACATATTCTCAAGTTAGCAATAGTATGGCATAATTAGTCAGAAACATTGCTCTGGGTTTACATATTTCATGCAATTACCGGGGGTGAGAGTGGTTGCCAGAAAGAGCAACCCACCTTGGTTCTTTCGTCTCACTCTCTTTTTCTACCACTCTCCCCTGTAACATGCAAGCAAGCAAGCAAGCAAGCAAGAAGGGAGGGAGGGAGGGAGGGAGGGAGGGAGGGGGAGGGGAGAGAGAGAGATGTAATTACATGCTGTGCATTTTCCCCTCTCTGCCAATGGCAACAGAGATCCAGTGTGGTGTAGTGGTGCAGTGGTTTGAATGTTGTACAGTATCTTGGTCAAAGGAAGTCACGTTACCGCTCTTTTCTGGTTTGGAGACCTTAACTAGAATACTGCATCCACTTCTGGGCACCTCAATTCAGGAAGGACATTGACAAGCTGGAATGTGTCCAGAGGAGGGTAACCAAAATGATAAAAGGCCTGGAAACCATACCCTATGAGGAGTGGCTTAGGGAGCTGGGTATGTTTAAACTGGTGAAGAGACTGTGACATAATAGCCATGTTTAAATATTTGAAGGCATGTCATATGAAAGACGGAGCAAGTTTGTTTTCTGCTGATCCAGAAATTACAACATGGAGCAATGGCTTCAAACTCAACCTAAACATTACGAAGAAACATTAGGAGACACATTTTGACAGTGGAATATGCTGCCTCAGATGTGATGGAGTCTCCTTGTTTGTAAGTTTTTAAACAGAGACTGTATGGCCCTCTGCCAGGAATGATTTGATTGGGTATTCCTGCATGGCAGGAGGTTGGACTAGATGGCCCCTATGGTCTCTTCCAGCTCTGTGATTCTGTGATTACACCCTTGCTGATTCACAGACTGAAAAGCTGCTTTTCAGACAGAAACATTAAAAGCAAAGAGACCAATTAAGTACTAAATAAATGAGGAATGGGAGGGTATGTATGGAATGAAAGCATGTGACCTAGTGGATGTGTCCTTGTGACAGCTGCCACTGAGTGATAAGGGGAGTGGTGAACATGAGCAATTAGGTCTAGGATGAAAACTGTCAGTCATGAGAGAAGATGGCTAGAAGATGGATTATGGCTAACACTTAGCACCACTTTCTACCACTCCACCTCACTCCTTGCTTCTTCCAGGGCTTGTCTCTTTCAGGAGTAAATGTAAATACATGGTTTGGAGAAGGGACAAAGGAAGATATGGCATAATCAACATAGTGATTTCCATTGCCACCACATACTGACAGGCACGAAACATGCCTGTACAACTTGAACACAAAGTGACTGCCTCTTCTTCCTGTGCTCTTATTGATATGAGAAAGGAGGACAAGAACTCTTACATTCACTGTGTCTGCATTCTCTTAGTAACTTTGCCTGTCTTCTTTGAGTGACTAAGCTGTATTTCTAAACTCTCATATTGCAATGCCAGAAATGTGGAGACTAAAGGAAAATATCACTGGGGGCAGAATTCTTATTTAGAGGGCAATGCACTCATCTTGTCCCCCGCCATAGCTACACCCCAAGCTCCCACCCAAGTTCACACAACATTCCTTAGCCATTAAATATATGTATCTGCATCCATCTGGCCACCTTTTCTTCGTTCAGTACCAAACACATATGGGAAGAAGCAATGTTCAAAAAAATCCTGTGGGGAACTGGTTCACATATTTATCTGCAACATTCACAGTGCACTCTTACACAGGTTTACTCAGAAGGCCAATTATATTCATTTACGGTTTATTGATAGGAAAGTGTACATAGGATTGCTGCCTGAGTGACCCCGCCATCATGTGATAACTTGTTTGGGTGAATGAGAGAGCAAACATCACAAACAAAATATCTATATCACACCATCAAATCTCTGACTAGCAGCTTGTATGTGAAATCTCACACATTAACTGGATGTCAGTAAATGCTGTACTAGCAATCACCTAGCATTACAGAATCCTACGTTTTAATTAAAAACAGGGAACAGTCTTGTAAACAGACTGATTCTTATCCATTACAATATATTTACTAGGCTGCAGCTTTATAGCCACTTACCTGAGACAAAACTTCTGAGTACACATGTAGAGGATTGCTCTCTAAAACTGCCACATGATTGTGTTGCTTTTCCTGCAATAGGCCTATCAGTTGCAGACATGAAGATAGCTCCTTTAAGATGAGGACAGTAGCAGAAACCCTATTTGGGGTTTTCAGCAGGTTGCAATAGTTAGATATTTTCAGGACCTTTCTTTGAAAACTGAGCTCTGCTTTCAGAGATTAGACCTTTAAATACAGACTTGCATAGTCTTACAGTGAAAACTGCATATGTATACTTAGATTGAGTTCAACATGTTTATTCACTCCTAGGTGGTTGTTTAGAGCAAGAATGATGCAGTGATTTGATTTGACTAACACTCTGCGAGACCCCGGTTCAAATCTTTGCTCATCCAAGGAAACCCACTGAGTGGTCTTGGACAAATCATGCCTGGAGAGAAGTGACTAGCGGGGTGCCACAGGGTTCTGTCCTGGGCCCGGTGCTGTTCAATATCTTCATTAATGACTTGGATGAAGGAATAGAGGGCACGCTGATCAAATTTGCAGATGGCACCAAATTGGGAGGGGTTGCTAATACGCCTGATGACAGGATCAAAATTCAAAAGGACCTGGACAGATTGGAGAGCTGGGCCAAGGCTAACAAAATGAATTTCAACAGAGAGAAATGTAAGGTCCTACACTTAGGCAGAAAAAATGGTATGCAGCAATATAGGATGGGGGACACGTGGCTGGCTAACAGTACGTGTGAAAGGGATTTAGGAGTCTTCATAGACCACAAGCTGAACATGAGTCAGCAGTGTGATGCAGCAGCCAAGAAGGCCAACACAATTCTTGGTTGCATCAATAGGAGTATGGTGTCTAGATCGAGGGAGGTATTGGTACCACTTTATTCTGCATTGGTTAGACCTCATCTTGAATACTGTGTCCAGTTCTGGGCACCCCAATTCAAGAAGGATATGGATAAGCTGGAGCAGGTCCAGAGGAGGGCAACCAAAATGGTGAGGGGCCTGGAAGCCATGCCCTATGAGGACAGACTTAGAGAGCTGGGTATGTTTAGTCTGCAGAAGAGAAGGTTGAGAGGGGACATGATAGCCATGTTTAAATATTTGAAGGGATGTCATGTCGAGGAGGGAGTGGGCTTGTTTTCTCCTGCTCTTGAGACCAGGACAAGGAGCAATGGATGCAAGCTGCAGGAGGGGAGATTCCGCCTGAACCTCAGGAGGAATTTCCTGACAGTCAGGGCTGTCCGGCAGTGGAATGTGCTGCCACAGAGTGTGGTGGAGTCTCCTTCGTTGGAGGTTTTTAAGCGGAGGCTGGATGGCCACTTGTCGGGAGTGCTTTGAGGGTTTTTCCTGCATGGCAGGGGGTTGGACTGGATGGCCCTTGTGGTCTCTTCCAACTCTACATTTCTATGATTCTATTCTATGCTTTCTTTGCCTAGGAAAAATTGCCTAGGAAGCAAACATGCTCTGAATAATTCTTGCCAAGAAAACCCTATGATAGAGTTGCCGTACATCAGAGTCCACTTAGAGGCACATAACAACAACCAAATTGTTGTTGTATTGCAGGCTTCGTCCCAGTTAAGCCAATAGGTATAAGGGTATGGAAAAGACAGCTGCACTGTAGCCTTAGCACATTTAACAGCAATGAACAGCACAGATATCAAACTTGTAACTTATTAACTTACTTGTAATTATAATTTTGGGAAAATTTGCATTTATTACAAGCATAGTCTCTGTTATGGCAGAGAAACAGATTTGTCCCAAAAGGACAGGCAGTTCATTTCAATCACCCAAATAGGTATCAGGACACAAGGTGCTCCATCATCAGGCAGAATCTGTAATCAACAAATAAATAAACCCTTGAGATGCATTCTAAATGCGTTGTTTTGTTACAGTTCAAATGAAAATGTGTGCCTCTCTAGGCCGTTTCCACACTACACTATTATAGTGCTATTATTCCACTTTCAACATCCTATGGAATCCTGGGATTTGCAGTTTAGGGAGAGGCATTTAGAATTCTCAGACAGAGAGCTCTTTGGCCTCAGTAAACTACAAACCCCAGAATTGCTTAGGATGTTGAAAGTGGAATAATAGCACTATAACAGTGTAATGTGGAAATGGCCTTAATGACAAACAATAAGAATTTAAAACATCAAGTAAGTTATAATGTAAGGAAGCCATGTGAGAAAACCTTGAAGTCTTCCTGAAATAAATACTTAAATCTCACAGTTGCCCCTTGCTCACTGAAAGAAAAAAGAAAGAAAGAAAGAAAGAAAGAAAGAAAGAAAGAAAGAAAGAAAGAAAGAAGAGAGAGAGAGAGAGAGAGAGAGAGAGAGAGAGAGAGAGAGAAAAGCCAGGAGAAAATGTTTTCACCACCACACAAATACTGTCAGTAAGTGATCACACTTACATTAAAATCCAATCTATTTGGTAAAGGTTCACAAAGAACCACAAACATCTGTGTACCATAGATTGAAATCACTACTTAGACACAAGGGACTGTACCGGGGAGACAACAAACCTTAGAAAAGTTACTTTTTGAACATCTGTGGCTATTGTTGTATGCCTTCAAGTCATTTCTGACTTATGGCAGTCCTAAGGCAAACCTATCATAGGGTTTTCTGGGAGTAAGTATATGTTGAGTTGCCCAAGATCACCCTGTAGATTTCCATGGCTGAGTGGGGAATCAAACACTCATACCACTACACCACACTGGCTCTCTAGCATCGTTATTACAGTTCTGAAAATCTCTTAGGCAAATGCGGATTCTAAGGGCAATGGGGAAATGTTACCTTTTGGAGCTCTCCTTGTCCTGGTCATAAACACCAAGTAGGTCACCTTTCATGAGCATTCCAATTTTGTATTTGAAACATCATTCAGTTGTTAGGTCTATGGTTCAATTAGCACTAACAACAACAGGAAAAAAAATACAAAAAGAAAAAACCACCAAGCCACAATGGGCAATGAAAGGTTAAGGAGCTGCGTTGGAAATTATGCTTTACGCCTATTGTTGCTTCAGAAGCACCTTGATTCTGCTTTGAAGTCTTTTAGGTAGACTTGTTGCCTACTTTTTACAAAGCCTGAAGTCATGATTTAGGCATAGAACAAGCTGTTCAAAAGCAATGGAAAGCATTTGGCAGGAGAGCAGGAGAAATAAATTGCAGAATTTATTGCAAATTGTTTTAAAATTGACATTTTTAGTTGTGTTCATTAACAAATTTGAACTGAAGAAACAATTAGAAGAAAACAGTGGTGCTTTTAATATCACCACTGACTGCTCAATACACAGAATGGCACTTTTGGGTAACAGAGAAGTACATTTTTCTCAATTAAAATGATGACACATTTCAGTCATATTTCTTAAAAAGGTTGCTTTTAGGGTATCAAAGAAGATGCCCAAAGATAAATCTACACCTCTTCTGTTCCCACATGAATCACTGTTCTGAGTAAATCTCCAAATGCATACAATGCAGAGACATAAATGAATTGCCTACCTAGAGCAGGTACTTTTACAGCTTATTCAGCGAGAACAGATTATTTGGCTGAACCTCTAATATGAGTGAGTCAATCTCATCCAATGCAGAGATGCAGCACAATTACCAGCCACCATCTTTGTGTTTTTGCAACTGACAGAAGTAAACCTGATGAATTAGATGATGAACTAGTATTTTGCAGTTTGCACTGTTCAAATCACTGATAGAGCACCTACTAATCTTGTTATAAAATGAGTGTTCTCTAAACTCCCAATTTCTTCTTTCCATCATAATTTTTGTCCCAATGATTTCTCTATGCATTTTGATATCTTGCAACTGAAGCTTCTATAGAAGACATTTGGTGTAACATTTCATTCAATGATGTGGTAGCCCAAATTTACTCAACCCTCCAGGTATCACCTCTTCATATGATGACCAACCATGGAATAACCCAGAAAATTGGGTTGAATAAGGGCCACTTTATTTGACCTAAAACCTAGTCAAGTTGTGTTGGCCTGGAAATGGAGCAAGAGGGGGGAGCAACTTGATCTGGGTCCAGCTGAGGCCAGGTCAAACTGTGATACCTCCCCATCCTTCCCCTGGGCAAAACACCTCACCCTCAAAGGCAATGCAAATACTTGGGTTGCCTCCCAGCTGTCCATAACTGGAAGGTAAGCCAGAGAACTCCCAGTCAAGCTACAGAATTCTACAACTGAGAACCCAAATGCCTAAAGACTAGCATCCTTCCCCACTCCCTGGCATGCAGAACCCTAAAGAAGGATTGACCGAGCCCTAGCCTGCACCAAAACAGTGCAAAAGTATACCATGAAGTCTTATATTTTGGCCCCACTATCTGCCACAGACAAGGGGCAAACATCTGCTTAGTCCCTTTCTCCCACCGGGACAGCCTCAAATTCCCCAGGAACAGCATATACCCCTCTCCCAACAAATAAACACCATCTATCCAGTAGAGCTCCGGCCATCAGAAAATGAAAGAGGGCACATGATCAGGCTGAAATAGCCTACAGCCTCACTCTACATGCCAAAATCTGGGTTAGGGAGGTCATCAAACTGTTACCCTCCCCTACAGTGTTGTTCACTGTGAAGATCCAGGCAAGCGTTCTTGGTTTGGTTACAGATTCCTCTGTATATTGTATAGAAATTCTCTGTTAAATCAAATATCTCCTATAGAAAGTTCAGCTGTAAAATATCAAGATGCATGCTGTTACTTCAACAACAAGCCAGGCCTGTAATGGTGAAAACACTGTCGGTTTTAATATTAAATGTGGGTGGGGTGGGGGGGAGTGGCCTTAGGGCAGAGAGAGTGAGCCCTTATCCCCATCTCTTTGCCTGGTCTTGAAATGCTGAAAGGTGCTTTCCAGGGCCACCATTCCCTGAATCCCAAGACTGGAGGTTTATAATCTACTGAGGTACCCCAAAAGAAAAATTTCCATATTCCCAAGACCCTTGGATATTTATTTTTATCTTTTTATTTGCCTTGAATGCCAGTTTTTGGGAAGAGGTGGGGTGTAAATAACTCATCAGCCCTGGGAGCCTCCTTTTAACCTCTAAGTGCTCAGCCCTGATTCACTTACCATTTCCCTATCCACATCACCATTATGACAGAGAGACAAACATAGTTTATCCTCATATCCCCACCTACACAAAATTAATTCCAATGGGCACTACTACAGTTCCTCAAGGAAAATATCATTGTCCTGTGTTGAATGCTGCACCTGTACATCATCACCTTGCTAGACATATGGTAATAAAAATTGGGTGTAGTGAGTACTTGCTCAACCCCATGTTGGGAAAATGTAGCACAGAACCCTATTTACATTGAATATACTCCAGTTATGGAAATGAGAACTGTCTTCTCTATCACAGCAGCAGTTCAAGCCATATAATGCACATCCCTGCCTATATGTCCTGAACAGCCTGCATGTCAGTAGTTACCTATAAAATCAAAGATGCAATCCTTAAATGGGCACAAAACATTGGTTGTTTAATAGATTTTTTGAAAGATAGCAGAGATCCTGGGAGAAAATTTGAAATTCTTTTAAAATATAGGATTGAAAGAGAATTACTGTAAAATGTTATACTGATGGTACATTACAGTGGCTAAATTATCCCAGATATCTAAAAAAGGAGAAGTAACCTGTTGGAAGTGTAAAGAAAATAGAGGGACCTTTTCTTTGCCTAGAGGCAAAGAAATATTGGAACCAGATACATACGACAATATCTAAAATTCCTGAAGGAGGAGTTCATCACTTGGAGTGTTAGTTATAACAAATAAAGCATCCTCTTGTCACCCTCCTATTTCTTTGTGCTGCATCACTCTGAATCTCATCAGCTGACTTGCTGGTAGAATAAAGCAAAAAAAGAACCTCACAAGTACACTGTCATCATTATTATAATCATATATCTTAATTAAATTTTAGCAGGCTTAGCTGACTTGGCTAACTGATACTCCAGGGCATTGCTGGAGGGGGCGGGGAGCAGCGTGAAATGAATTGCCAAGAGTGAACAGTCAACAACAACTTAAAAAAAAAAATTGCTTCTTTGAAAAACAGCAGATTTCACAGATGCTCAAGACAGAACTCCCAGAGCATCTGAAACTGTGCTGTGCTATTTGTTTCTTTAGGGCAGTGGTTCTCAACCTGTGGGTCCCCAGGTGTTCGTGGACTTCAGCTCCCAGAAGCCCCAGCCACTATGGTCAATGCTCAGGGCTTCTGGGAGCTGAAGTTCACAAACATCTGGGGACCCACAGGTTGAGAACCACTGCTTTAGGGTCTACTACATCACTACATTTTATGTGGATGTATGATTTTTTTTAATAACCATTTTCTCTCAATGCAAGACAGTGGGGAAGCACTGGTGATGCAGATTCCCAAACCTCAACCAGATTTGGGATACAGAGTGGAACAGATTGAGTCCAGATCAATCTGGATCACATCAGGCTCATATCTGAATTCTGAATCAGGCTCCAAATTGAATGAGGAGTGAAGGGGGCATGCACAACCCTAGTGTTAATTCAGGTTCCATTCCATGCTCTTTTTATATTAATATCTGGAAATAAAAGCCACATAGATGTTCATTTTAAATATACATTTTTGAACTTCATTTCTTACAGAACATGCTTTTATAAGTGTATTGCATCCAAAAATAAATAGCTATCCTAAAACACATGTTTTATATGTATATTGGTACATTTTTGAGCAAAGAAGTGTGTTGGGGAATTCAGAGAAGTGTGAAATCTGAAGGATAGTTCCTTTTTTCTTTACCTTCACATTGTTTCAGGGTTTTAAATCAGGTCAGTTCATACTGGACTTTGCAAAGAAAAAATTAAGTAAGCACCTCTACATCCAACACTCCCCTGCACCTGCAATTGTAAATGCAATTGTGTAGTAGTGGGCAACCTGTTATAAAATAAGCTTGCCATTACTGATCTCTTCATTAATGAACCTCCCATAGTTTACAAGGAACCCTGATTTTCTCTGGAACATAATTTAAAACCATTGCTGTAAGGATTAGTAACTTCACTAATGTATGTCATAGAGCTCTGTAAAACAAACAAGATAGGAGAAGGAATGTCAGTGTGCTTACAGCATTTTTTTTAAAAGTCAGCCTCCGTCAATAACAACCCTCATAGCTTTATAGAATACTCATCTCCACTCAACTGAGTATCAGCCATCTCTTCAAAGCTCACAGCTGAGGGTACTAAGACCTGAGTTTCTGAACCAAAAGGGACCACACCCCCTAAATCCATAAGGCCAGGGCAGCCACTTGTCAAAGGAAGAATAGAGTTGCAGTTGAAGCTATAAATAACTCACCATGTAAAGGCTTGTGTGTTGGGACTGGACTTCCATCCTCCAAGACAATGGGGCTGTTGTGGTTGAGTGCTGGATTGGTCCCAAAATATTGTAATCACAGGCAAGCTTTGAACCTGAGCCTTTCCCTTTTTCTGAAATCACAGGTGCTTCATCTGGAAGTCATGTGTGTTTCAAGAGATCCAGATGCATTTTTCCAGCATTTCTAAAATCAGATGTGTGTGAACACCTGGCGGGGGAGAGAGTACTGATCCGTTTTCAAGATAATACCAGCTTTTTCTTCTGCAGGATCCTACTGACCTGAATAATAGACTTCATTGCAATCAAACTTCAGTGTTGCAGTCAACCTTCAGAAAGCAGTTTTAATGCAAACAAAGGTCACACTGATTGTTTTCTTCTTAGGGCTGTAGGGAGTCTGGATTTTTTTTTAAATTTCTTTTCATCCTCATTAAAAATATGCTTAACAGGTGAGCTGCAAGTATCTCAAAGATACTGGTCATGGTTGGATGTGAAATGGCAGCAAATGGAGCAACAGACTGCTTAATTATAGTTCATATTCACAACTTAAGGCCATTTCTGCCCTACAGTGTTATAATGCTTTTATTCCACTTTCAACCTCCTATGGAATCCTAGGGTTTGTAGTTTAGGGAGGGGCATTTAGAATTATCAGCCAGAGAGCTCTTGGGCCTCAGTAAACTACAAACTCCAGAATTCTACAAGATGTTGAAAGTGGAATAATAGCACTATAACAATGTAGGGCAGAAATGGCCTCAGTTTTTGTGGCCCAAAGGTAGACTTTTGTATTTGTCTCTATTGAGTTGCATTTTATTAATTTCTGCCCAAGGTTTGCTCAAGCTGTTGAATCATTCTGATTGGTTGCTCAGCCAGTGTGACCATGAATTTAATGAAAAGATAGTAGACATTTTAAAAATGAAAAATAATTGAGATTGCTGATTGTTAACACCTCAATAAGGAGGTTTTACCATGTCATCAACTAGATATTCAGGAAGATAATGCTGATACACTAGTCACACAATTCATAGCTTTATTTTCTACCTCACTCTCTATCAAAAATGTAAATCTCTAGATATAAATAGCCTTTCTTTTATCTAGGGCCTACAAATAAGCATGATCTTGTCATGACTCATGAAAGGATTAAGAGATACAGAGATTTCTCACATCAGCTTCTTTTATAAATACCTACCAGGTCAGAGGGGAGAATTTTTACAACCTTTTTCATGGATATTGAAAAGTTTCTCTTGTTATTTGGTGATACAGTATCTCCCAATAGATTTTTTTTCCTGTAAATGTATGACTCTTTTGAAATCTAGTCAAAGCTCTGTGTGAATGTTGTTTGACTATCTTTTCCATTATTTTAAATGTTACTACTTAGAGAGAGGATTACAGATGGCTGTGAAAGAGAACAGCAATATTCAGCTGTTCCAACAATATTTACATGTAACCAAATAGGATTAACTACATCACACTGCAACACCATCTGTTAGTTAGTTAGTTAGTTAGTTATTGCTTGCAAACTAATAATTATTACTTAATTACTATACTTTAATAGATTATTAGAGTGTTCATCTGGAATCCAGGAGGGCAGGATTCAGTTCCCCACTCAACCATGGAAACTCACTGGGTGACCTTAATCAATTCACACTCTCTCAGCCCCAGAGGAAGGCAACTCCCTCCTCTGAATATCATATCTCCATGATAGGGTCATCTGAGGGTGGCAATAAGTCAGAAATTACTTAAAGGCATACAACAACAGCAACAACAACAATGAGATAATAATTTATTAGATTATACCCTAGCTTTCTCCCTAAAAATCAGATTTAAAACAGTAGCCTGCTAATAATGTAATCTTTTTTTACTTCCCTCAGATGCTAGTGGCCTGAGAAATGTCACATGGGAATTCAACCTCACTAAATTCTGGCTAAAGAAACAAAGGAACTAAGTCACAAACAAGCCCCACCAGCCGGAAGAAACCTCTTTGCCTCAGTAAGTCACAGCTACTCAGGTGATACTTCTACAAAAGAAAAAAACTTCAGCATCTGACTGACCATCCAGTGAATCTTATATTCCAGCTTCCTCCAATGTGGTTTCACAATTAAGTGGTGAGTCTTGAGTGTGGTGAGAGGGGAGTGGAAGTGTAATTCCACATACCAAACTTTTATGTTACACTCAGAGATGCATAATCTCAGTTTAGGTAATCAGAGCTATATATAATGCTCTAACTGATTTAGGTTTGTGTAAAGATATAAATTTGTATAAAGGTGTTAAGATACTGGCAGTTGTAATTTTGATTTCTTTCATAATGATCCCCAACATAGAATTTGGAGTTTCTGCACCAGCTTCACACAGGGTCACAATTTACTCAGGGTATCTCCCTATAACTGCAGCACCTGTTTTTTGATCAATATCTGTGACCAAAAATGAATACATATAAAATTAAGATTCACCCCCCCAAAATGTGCGTCATTTTACACTGTTTAGCACTGAACCACACTTGCTACTTCAATGTCTATTCCTCATGCTAGGAGAAATACTTCTGGAGTTATTCACGGATACAATTTTTTGTCTAATCTTATTAAATAATTGGGTGCCACCAGCAAATCTAGCCATCTCACTGCTCAGGTGGAACTCAAAAACATAGATGCAAATCTCTGTGGGGACCACATTATTTGTATGAGAGCTGGCATGTTCTAACGGTTTGAATGTTAGACTAGAACAGCAGGGTTCAAATCCTTACTCAGCCATGGAAACCAGCCAGGTGGCCTTAGGCAAGTCACACACTCTCATCCTCAGAGGAAGACAAAGGCAAGTTCCCTTTGAACAAAGTCAGACAAGAAAACCTCATGACCTTAGGGACACCATAAATCAGAAATGATTTGAAGGCACACAACGACGTCACAACTATATATATGCCTCTGTTTATTCCTCCTATTTCCTGTTAGTGATCCATAAGAGGACCTCTCCCCTTATTCTATGACTGCTTTGAAATGCTCTGGGATTTCCTGTTACTCAGGGAATCACAGAATATAGTGTGTATTTCAAATGTAACTAAGAATATGATGGTTGGGAGCAAATGTGCAAACCTTCTAAAAACAACCTTACAGAAGACTGCCTCCCCAATTCTCTGTTTGCTCTGTTAAAATTGTACAATTTTGCTGCAAATGATAGTTAGGAAGTAAGAGTTCTTTCAGTTTTAGATCATGGATACATATGTCAGGAGCTAGTGTGTTACAGTGGTTTGAGTAATTAAACTAGGGGCCTTTCCAATAGCATTATTATAGGGCTATTATTCCACTTTCAACAGCCTGTGGAATTCTGGGGTTTGTAGTTTACTGAGGCCAAAGAGCTCTCTGGCTGAGAATTCTAAAGGGCCCTCCCTAAACCTCCTCAAGGACTCTGGGAGATCCAGATTCTTTCCTTTATTTGTTTGTTTGTTTATTTGTTTTTAAAAATGCTTATTTAATATTCACATAAAAAGGAAAAAGAAAAACCAAGAACAAGTGATGTCTTGAAAAAGCAATAATAAAAGCAAATGATAAATTGTAGTCAAAACAGTGCTACACTCTTGTCAATAAAAAAAGATCAAAATAAAAAAACAGAATCAAGAACATTCATACTATATGATACACATAACTGGTTTTAGGGTTTACGTATATCATATCTACTGCATCTTTATGTCTTTTTGATCATGGGTTCAGTGAAAAAATATTTTCCCAAATGTTAGGTGATGTTTTTGTCATTTACAAATAAAATGAAGGAGAACCAAATTTCACCAAAATTATCTGTGTATTTCTCTCCTGTCAGATATTTCACATAATTCAGACTCTCTGATCCTAAGAGGTAGGGCTTAAATACCTTAAGGCACCAGATCCCATGTGATCTTGGAAGCTAAGCAGAGCCAGCCCTGGTTAATATTTGGATGGGACACCATCCTGTGCTGTGGGCTATATTTAAGAGGAAGGAACTGGCAAACCAGCTTGGACTATTCCTTGCCTAAGAAAACCCTATGAAATTCATAGGGTTGCCGCAAGTCAACAGGCGACTTGATGGCGCGCCCATGCACACACACACACACACACACACACACACACACACACACACAGCCTAAGAGGAAGCAATGGCAAGCCTCCTCTGAATAAGTCTTGCCAAGCAAACCCCATGAGAAGGCTGGCTCAAATCAGAGTCAACTTGAAGGCACATAACAACAACAGATATATGTGTCACAGCAGACGTCGTCTTAGGGTAGCCGTTCTCATTTAGAAATAAATGGCAGTGCCATGGCCATGGATTTTCCCTCCTCTTCTCCTCATTGCTCTGTCCAGAGTTTTTTAGGCTACAGCCCTAAGCTTGTTTGCCTACAAATAAACACACCTAAATTCAGTGGGCATGCTTATATGTTGTCATGTGTACTATTACACTGGTACTGAGCCAGTTGTTTAATTGGTTAAAATGGCACATCCCATGAAAGGACTAGTCAAATGACTCCTTATTATGTTCTGTCTGTTTGCATTACGTATGAGGTTGTGACATGAAAAGGAGTGGTGAGACTAGACTCATTTATCAGCATTTGTGAGGGGAAAAAAGCTTCACTCAGACAGGCCTACCATAGATTCCTGTTGTTAAGGACTGGAATGTTTTTGTATGTACCGATCTTGACTACATTGACCCCTTCTGCAAGCCTTTGCCTAATTCAAAAGTCAGGTATTTCTCAGGTGTGCTGAGAACTGTACTCAAGTGCTTCATCATAGCCTCTTATTGCGGTTCTTGACCATGGAACCATTTTATTTCCTAAAACAGAATGAAGACGTAGCTTCACACCATAGGCAAATCTGGCTGATCCTTTCTGCCAGTTCTTTTGGAAAAAGGAAAGGTATAATTGTATACTCTTTAAAAGTGTAAAGGAAACACGTCCACTTTACCTACACTGTAATTTATTTACTAACAATGTCAGTAAAGCAAGGAATATCAGGTGCTATATTCTGTATTTTAAAGGTCAGCAATGGTAAATTATCTGAGTTTTCCTTGCCCAAGAAAACCCTATGAAATTCATGGGGGTCGTCATAAGTCAACAGGCAACATGAAAGACCACACATATACATGTGACAGCAAAGAAAGTGATGTTTCTGAGAGTAACAAAGTAAGCTGCACTCATATCATAGAAGAACAGGGCAGGTAAAACACATCTCTAGGGGACATTGGCCTAAAACTAATTGCTAATCCCAGCTAAGATACACTCATTGAATCAACTGCTTACATTTATTTAAGTTCTACAATGGAATTTAAGTCAATGTCAGCAGGAGATGCATGTGCCTTTCTGTCCTTCTGCTTGATGAATTACTTTTCTTCTAGTAATAGGCAGGCAGAAGGTTCTAAAGGATGAGAGGAAAAAGAAACAGAGACCTAGAAAGGCAACAAAGGCGTGAGAAGGCAAGAAGTGAAGGAAACTTGAGAACACAAGGAAAGAGCAAGGAAGAGAAGACCAGTGAAACAGGTGTGGGGGGTCTTGGAGAAAGAAAAAAATAAAGACAGACTCTTACCTTAGACTCTTAGATAAAAGAAAGATTTCATACCTTGCAGCCAATGTAATCTATCAGCCATGCATGAGGGAACACCACAGGCAGTGCTATATTTTAGTAAGCGCTGCAGTAAAGACTGGGAGGGAAAGACAGTCACTTGCCTAAAGACCAAACTAGATCCTTGCTTGGTGACTGGTATCATATCATACTATGTTTTCCTTTCTTTAAAAACAGCTGAGCTGGGGGCAGTCTGGGTTGGGGCTGCACAGTGAGGAGAAAGAGAGTGTTACCAGTGCCCCCATATCAAGGCTGTGAACCAGATCCCTGCTTTTGCACAGCCGAGTGGGGGAAATCTTGTGCACATAAGAACTGTGCCTGTACCTCTTATCCTCCATGGCTAATAAATAGCTTTTGGATGGAGCAGGGCAGAGCAATTTAGGTCACACAATCATTCTGTACTTTTGAAAACAATAAACATCATTATATTAAGCAAATAACAGTCACTTGGCCTCCCAACATATGTAATAATGTTGTTTATGTTATGGGGATGTCCCAGATCTTAGAACTACCACTCTTTCCAATAAGAAATTCCTTCTAGTAAAGGCTATTTTTGTAGAAGTAGTTCACTACCATTTCTAAACAGGTGTCAATGTTTTAAAAAATATTTCACAAGAAGCACAAAAGTTTAGAGGATCAACAGGAATCTGATACCACATACACAAACACTTTGGAAAGGAGTTTTGTGTTTTTTTAAGGCAGATTTGTTTCAACTTAACAGAAATGTGGAATGAAATAACATTTCATTGTAAAAACAAATTATGTTACAGCCTTTGAACTGTGTTCTACATAGAAAAGCCAAAATTCAGTTGTAAAACATATGTTTCCCATGCAGAAGGTCCTCAATTCAGCCCCTGACCCCTCCAAGTAGAGCTTGGAAAGAACCTTGTCTAAATCTCTGGGCAGCCCACTGACAATCACTGTAGATTACATTGAGCTAGATGGATCAGTGGCTGGCATCATGTTCAGTATAAGAAGCTGGGTTTACATTCCCGTAACTGCTGGGGATTTATGTTTATGGTTTTTAATAATCAAACATGACTCACAAAACCTACCTTTTCAGCCTGGCAGTGCCCCAATCGAAGGGTTTCCAAGGTGCTGCCAGTTGAGGCACTGGGGCATGTCAAATGCAGCGTTCTCATGATTACAGGATGCATTGAGACAAGCAGCTGCAAAAAGACCTTGAGTGGTCTGCTGGGTTGCCTGGTTTCAGTACAGCCCACAATGGTCTCAATATGTCCCTATGTCATTCTCCAGCATTCTGATCTGCAGTGCTTCTGAAGCCCTTCAACTAGGGGACAGCTAGCCGCACAGTAAGTTTTTTGAGGAGTGGCATCATCCAACTCAACTACAACAACAGAGCTCTGTGAGGCTAGTTTTATATCACCAGGAAAGAAGATTGGCTTCCTTCCAATCCTGTTGATGTCCTTCTTAGGCGTTCAGTCTTTAACAGTTTATGTGGGTTATATCCAGTTTAACCAGATTTAAATCTTTACCTCATTAAAACCTTGTCCTGTTTATATTTCTTAACTGAGAATTTCCAATTCTATATTTACACTGAGTACATTTTAAATGCAAAGTCCTATGTAACTATATCTGTTCCTTTAAAGTGGGACATTTGAAAAGCAGCTGAAAAAGTGGGATAAGAGAAGATTAATTGGGACTGTCCCTGTCAAATCAAGACAAGTGGTATGATCTTACCCACTGTAGTCCGGCTCTATGACAGGGGTGGGCAACTTTGATGGGACCAGGGGGCAATTTTCTGTCCCAGAGCCCTTTGGGACCACAGAGATAGTTACAAATGGACAGTGGGACAAAACTGGAAGGGACCAGAATTCCATTTTGGTTTTGAAAAATTCTTTTGTTTGTTTGTTTGTTTTGTTTTCTTTTTTACAGTAATGCAGTAAGGAGAGGCTAAGTCCTCATCAAAAGGTGAATCACCACTATTGGGAGCTTCAGGAAAAGACAGTCTACTCTCACCCCATCTTTTTTTTTTTTTTAAAGAAAAGGGGTAGTCCAGAGAAACAAAGGGTTTCAAACCTTCCAAAATAGCCCAGGAGGTTACCTGCAGTCCCAGGACTAGATTTTACTCGGTCACAGAGATAACAGTAAACACCGCTGCAAGATAACAGCATGGGTTCCCCTATCCACTGTTATGCTTCCCAATCAAGAGAGAAAGCAAAATGCAAAGCTTGCTTCTCACAATCAGCATTTGCCAGCAATGGATGAGCTCCAAATTCAAGACCTGCCTGGCATCTGCAAATGCTATGAGATAGCACTTCACTCCTCCTGGTTGTTTCCTGTGCATGGAAGGAGGAAGAAAGGCAAAGCTAACCATGCAAATGCTGATTGAGCCCTAACTTTGGAACTGAGCAGCTTTGAGTCCCATTTGGGAGAAAAGCAGAATATAAATCAAATTAATAAAAGATAATATATTAAATAATTCATCCAGTGTCTGCAAATGCTGGCTGAGAGCACTTCCTTCTTCTTTCATATCCATTGGCTATGTAGAACATAAGATTCACACAGAAAGATTATTTCTGGTATACTGGTCACAACAAAGTCTATTCAAGAAAGAGCTTTCTAAGTCAGCAAACTGTTAGAGATGTATACTTCTAATGCTTCCTTAATGCACATATTTTGGAGTTGTCTCATAGCAGCTATATTTTGGGAGGAAGTAATCATATGAGTAAATTTGGTATTGGAAAGTTTCTTGATATTCTGGGACATGCACGTTCTTTTGAATTATTTGCCTTTTTTTTGGAAATTAACAATTAACAAATGACCAACAGAAGTGGATTTTTTACACCCTTTTGACTGCTAAAAGATTAATGCTAATTAATGCTAATCATTCTTCTCTATCCATAACAGACTGTTATTTTTCCTCCTTTTCTGATTTTATTTCCCTGTTTTTGTTATATGGGAACATTTTTGTGCAGGAAGCCCAAATCTTTTGACACCCCATTATCTAATGACTCACTCTTTTGATGCTTCCAAATTAAGGACAAGTTCCATTAATCTGACAGGAGTTCCACTCTTTCATTGGTTCTTCTTGCCTATGAAGCCTGACTTGGAACTACTCAAACATGCATGCTGTTTGCAAAGCAGGCTGAAGGGGGTGGGAAGACATGGCTGAGAGATTTTGCAAGCAGCATATACACGGTTGGTCCCAAGTGAGCCCCCATAAATCCTTCATACTCTCTACAGTACAGTTCATGGTTTCCACTTTTCAACCAGTTCCGTTTCCTGAAAGTGCTCCGGTTCCTATTCTGTCAGATAAGCAGAAGAAACCTATATGTAACTGAGAACTCTCTTGTATGTAAATAAGATTCAAGGACCAATCCAACCTGAGCAACAGAGATCCACAACACAGCCACTATCACATCCAGAGCCTTGACAGCTCATGCCTCACCACCTACAAATCCCAGGATTTCTTAGAATTTAGCCATTATACGGAAATATGGAACTGACATAACTTGCATGGTTAAGATGCATTTTATATCTTTACTCTTTCTAAAAGCCAAGGTACGAGGCAAATCTTCCAGTCACTATTCTTCCAAATTGTTTCACAAGCAATCAACTAGTACTGCCTTTCAGCATTTTCAGCCAATGGGTGAAGTCACTGCGCTGACCGTGGGGTGTTAGAGATTTAAAACTGTGGAGTGTCCCATTAAAAAGTACATAAATACATTTGTATCCTGTGTGCTTCCATGAAGAGAATTTCAACAGCAGCCCTCCAGTGACCTACAACAACCTAAACATTTGTTACAGGAACCAGGCTTTTTATATTTTGTAGTTGTGTTTTGCTTTCCTTGGAGCAAGCAGTAGAAGATTAAAATGTATGAGGAGAAAGTTTTAGGAGTACATCCTGCACTTCCTTAACAAAATGTAAGTCCTGTTGAGCTCAATACTGGTTACTGCTGACTAAACATATGTAAGACTACAGTTTTAATTTTTTTTAAAAAAAGAAAGTAATTTTTTGTGAACAGTAGGATTACCTCTGCATATGTTCAGAGACAAGTAATCCTTGGCTCCATCTTTCAAAACAGATTTTATTTCCTTTCTCTGACTAAAGGTAGTCTGGAGAGATGTTATTTAATTCTGCCATTGCTGTTATTATATAGTGTTATCATTAATACTAAAAATTGTCATTTTAAAGGTGGTTTTGAGAGTACAAACTAGCACAGTATTCCTTACAACAAACTCTGAGTCAGCTCAATGTAATTGTTCCCATTTGATAGATAGATGTGGACATTAGACTAGCATAAGTGCAGCTGTAGAATTTGAGATGCCTCAAAGCAGGATACCAAGCTTTATGGCATTCTCTTTCCTGAGAAAGCTATACTTACTGAATACATGCAGATTCTGTGGCTGTTAAAAGCACACAAGGCCTCTGAGGAGAAAATCCAGCAAACAAAAGGGTTCATGGAAAGTCTACAAAATCCCTTGGCCTGCGAGGTGTGTGCCCCTGCATTATCTGCCATGAATCTAAGAAATCCCAGTCCTCTGTCTCTGTTAATAAAGCAGTTTTGGAAGGAGTGTTTATGGTGGATACCTGAATTTAGGGAACTAGAAAGTGACAACACAGAAAGTATGGGAGGACAGTATGTGTGTGTGGAGAGAGAGAGAGAGAGAGGACTGCATGTGAGGAGGAGTGGCAGGAGGAATCAGTGAAGACTGAAAGGATCTGTGAAAGAAAAAGAGCTATGTGGAGAAAAGAGAGAAGAGGGAAAGGGAAAAACATCTGGTGGGAGATTTACAGGTTTCTAACCAAGACAAGATCCATACAAAACTCTGGTGAAAGAGAGAAAGACTAGCAAGCAAGAAAATATAGGGTGGTATTACTGTAACTGGCAAAGTGTGTACTTTTCACTAGTTTGAAATAAATACATAGATGTAAAAGGTGGGGGACTTTGAGGTCCACCAACAATGCCAGCATCTCCTCAGAATTTGGGGAATTATAGCTCTAAAGGAGGCCTGTGAGAGGAGGGTAATGGCAGGATCTTTTCACCTGAGTATACCAGTACTAATTGTAGAAAAGACTCAAAAGTTAAACAGAGCATTTTATTGGGAATTAACAAGCATACAGGAAGTCAGACGTTCTCAAGAACGATACAAAGCTATCAAAGTGAGGAAAGGTTGGACAGAGAGAGATCAGGTGGAAAGGGTGATAATTAGCAGTCCTGAGGCAGAAGGTCAAAGTGGAATGGCTCAACCAGTGCATCTGAGAGCAGCATGGAGAAACAGAACTCTGGGGTACCCTGTGCAGCATAACTCCCAGCATTCTACAATTTGCTGGGGCTGAAGTTGGGGGTTTTATACCCTATTTCTTACCCTGAAGGAGGGTGTGTGGACAAAGCATTAATTGCTTTCTCATGGGGCTGACAAAGGAGTGTGGAAAGGGCTGATTTTCTTAACTCTAGTTGAGAAAACATTGATGGGAGTCATGACAATCTCTTAACGGCTAGTTGGGCAGGGGGTCCAAGAAAGATTTCTGTATAGCAACATTTTAAGATGTTCTCTGATTGCTTTACCTGGGCAGTTTTGCATTCTATTGTTCTTGGGAGTGCTCATACCTTGCAATCTTGAAAGGATCATCACAAGCCTGTCAGCCTTGAGCTTTTCTGCCCAATCCTCTCTGAATTTATGACCTGATTATGTCTGAGGTCATCCTAAGCTGGCACATGCTTACAGCCAGCACATTTTCAAATATGTGTTCCAGCCATAAATATGTCCAATTATGAAAAGAGCACATTCCACAGGGTAGGGATAGATGGTGTGGTAACATAGCAGTTGATTTAAGCAAATATCATGATAATTATATGTTAGATGGTCAGCCTATACTGCTGTCTGCTGTTCCATGATTATGAAATTGTTTTAGCAGCCAATTTCAAATAGTTCAATTGCTCTGAATAAAATAGGGCACTGTGGTTATTGACAGCCATGCCAAACGGAAGTATTCTTATGCTAGATGCAGAATGCAGAATGCCTGTCACTGTCATTCTACACACTTAATGTGGAATGTTATTCATAGCATGGAGCTATTCTCAAGGGAAGTTCTCTGCTTTGCACGTCATGGAGGAACACTTGGCACAAATTGTGGTAGTTTCATTATCATTATTCAGTACATTTCCTGGGACCATACAATGATGTTGAACAGACCTCTTGAGTGAGGAACTGCACTTTGCAATGGCATCATAAGGAAATTATCCTGCATAGTATGAGGCAGAGAAAGCAGCACCAAGATGCAATTTTCAGAAGCAGCCTTATGTTGTGCATGATGCAGAAAGCTGCTTTGTTGAGCTAAGTAGAGAGCCTAGATGGCGAGTGTCTGTGCACAGATCCCCATGCTCATACTGGATGTATATGTGCATCAGCATCACAACACATTTTCATGATGTTCAATATCAACCCCTATTCATTCTAAATTAGATGAATGATGTGAGTATTTGAGCATCCTCCACTAATCTTGAGGTGTCTCTGCATTGTTTCACATGATGATTTCAAGATCAAGGGGATTATTTTTCCAAGCATTTTTAGGGACACTTTCCTCCTCCTCCCCTCCCCCTTGAGGGAAGACACTATCTCTGTGGGGGCAGCATGGAGCTCACCAAAGCAAGGGTTAACTAGAGATAAACAGGTGCTTTCTTCTTTTTAGAGGCACGTGAGGTCAGCTCTTAAGACACAGCAGAGACAATAGGAGTCCTTTTGCCTTTCAGCCTTTCCTCATGACCACCCAGTAGCGGAAAAATACCCAATGTTTTGGCAGTTTTAGTACTGGAAAAAGCAATGTGTACACTTTGTGATTCCTATGGGGCTATTTCTTGACTGAGAATATTCAATGTAATATCAGTAAATTATACGGTCTTAGGTTTTTTAAAATTCCTTTTCACTTCAGACAAAACTTAAGCACAATTATTACAGTTTAAACTTAGAGGACTCAGAATAATCTAAAATATGCAAATAAATATGGATCACAAGGCAAGGATCTACCTTTGACTGAGTCACACCCCAAAAGCTGGTAATATATGAATTACAACAATAAAAATCATCTATAATGTAAAAGTCAGTGACTTGGTTGCATTTTAATGGCTTCTTTCAAGCTGTATAAAAATCAGTACAAATGCATCACATATTGGTTCGCATTAAAGAGTGGATTTTACATCGTGGATAACAATTAGCAGAAAGGATTTCTTTACACTCATTGTTATGGCTGCTCACCAAAACTGGGGGGGGGGGGCATGCAATTGAATTTCTTCGGAATGAAATCTGCTGTATCTCTGTGCCTATGTCTTAACTGTTAACTTTAAATATTATCTGGTAAAAAGCTTTTAATATTGAGTGTGAATCTGAAGAGAAATCGTATCCTCAGTGAACTGGAACCGGTATAAAATGTTAATGCAGAATGCAAACAAACACTTTTAAATTGCCGGAGTAGGCATAGCAAACATGCCAATATATGACAACAGTGAAAGTCACATGAATTTAAATGGTCAGGTTTCCCCCACTGGGTGACAGAAGGCAGGATATTTTCCAGATTGCTTGTTGAATGCATATTACGGGAGAATTTTGCCATATCACATTGCTGTGGCATTTTTATAAATAGCCGCATGTACGTCTTTCTAAGATATCAGATGAACAAGAATCTAAATCTATCCCTGAAAACTGATGGCACAATTATTTTGCCACATAAACATGGTTACTTTTTGAATACCAGAATGAATCTGCAATTAAAACCACTTTATTCTTTGTGCAAATCATACCTTATTGGTATGTGCCTGTGTGCATGTGTGAATGTAGTATCTGAGTATCCATGCCTATAAACTCTTTTGCATATTTGGAAATATGTGTGGGTTCTCATAATGTTCTCTGTTTATAGAGACAGTAGCTGGGTGATATTCGTGAACTGAAAGAAAGGCACTGGTTGAGGAAAATCCTACCATTGTCCTACCATTCTTCAGATCACATCTGAGTATTTCACAGGAGTGTTTAACCAATAGTCATAAGTTAGATTTAAAGGTTAGCACCACAAATGTTCTTAAAATTAGCTATAATCTTGAAATTATATATAATTACTCTGGTTTGTGTGTATTTCTGACCAACATAACCAAGGAAGGTAGAAGCTGAGAGTCTGTTGCTTTATATTAATACCTGTTTTCAATCATTTTAATAATTTTTTTTTTACAGTATCCTTCTGGGATCTAGATTCTGCCTGAAAGTGCTGTTCAATTGTTTGATTAAACTATCGCTTGTGTATGTGTGTGTGTTGTTAACTACCCTCAAGCCGACTTCAACTTATGGTGACCCTGTGAATGGAATACCTCATACTTACTTGAACCTTACTTTGAATCCTGTCCTGCAGAGCCTGGGAGACCACAGCCTGCAATCCTGTGCACATTTATTTAGATGTAGGTTTCACTGGAAAAAAGTTGGTAAGTTAGCAGACATGCACAGCATCAAACAGAGCAAACCTAGTCCAACCCCTGGTAAGCCCATTTCAGTGATTTCAATAGGAGAGAGCATGCACTGTTGTTGGGACTCAAACTCTTTAGCTTTGACTGGATTTTCAGTAAGGAGTTTCGTTAAGCTTGTTCTGCTGTGTTTTCCATGACTATAAAATCAAAGTGCAGGAGATGGGGACTAATGTTAATATAGAGATAACCAGTTGCAATTTTATTTTATTTTTTCAATAATATATGACTCTAATTTAGGAGTGAGAGGGAGGAAATGCTATTATATCTTTAATGATAGAGAAACTTCTGAAGAAAAAGAAATACAGTAAACATGAACAGAGACTTCTCTGAATAAATCCAGGCCCAAAGTTAGCTGGAATCTCTGCAGCTGTGTTCTTATCTGGCTGAAGGAAGGAGAAGAACAACAAAAGCAGCTAAGAAGCCTCAGTTGATGCATGGGAAAGCCATTGGCTGGCAATTGTGGCTGCCCTTCTGCTGAGCAAATAGTTCAAACTGTTCATTCCCATCTCCTATTCTCTCCGTGGTACATTGTTTGTGTCCTTGCATTTCATTCTGCAAGGAAGATTGCTCTCTGGGCCTATAAGCAAACAGTCCAGAAAAAGAGCCAACTAGCCTCTGCTTTTCCCTGGAGAACTAGCATTTTTAGTTCCAGCTCCAAGCTGTCAACAAGGTGGAGAGTTAATGTCAGTATCCTGAATTAATTGCCTTAAGCTGGAGCAGCCAAAATGTGCCACCAAATGTCCAGAAGATGTTTATTAATAACATTTCCCCTATTTTGATTGTGGGGGACGTGGGTTTTTTTTAATCTTTTTGTTCCAGGCTTTTCTTCCACCACCTAGAGCTCCTGTTTCTCTGCATGAATGGCCCTCTTGACTATAGGTTACATTGGCTAAATACAAAACACTTATGGTGTATTAGGAACAGCTCACAAGGTATCATCAAATGGTGAAACACTTACAAGTCCTGGGCTCACAGCTGTCATTGTCATCCTGTCAGAAATTCTGCATTATAGCCTTGACTGTTGGAACAAGGTGACGGATGCAGGAGTTAGGAATAAGCAAGAGGCATGTTTACACATAAATATCTTTGAAAATTAACCCCCAAATGCTGTGGAAATTACAAAGGAAAAAAAAGGAGATTAATGGTAAATGGGTTTGTATTTAAACGTGCTAGATTTTAAAGTGCTCCCCAGTGTGGATGGCCCTCTTTAAGAGAATGAAATAATAAACCAATTTATATACCAATAGAGAGCTAAGATCCTGAGTGCCGTTGTGTAAATTTTCCCCCTTGACTTTTCATTATCTACCTGTGCAAAATCAATCTATATGTATGGGATCAACATACAATTGGAGAGATAAAAGGCAAAATAAAATGTGCTTTGCATATCCCCGAGATAAGAAGCACTGTTCTTCACTCCCCTCTGGTTTCCAGGCAGATACGTTTTATTTTTAAAAAATCAGCTTGTAAAGGTAGAAAGAAAAGACAGGGCAGTGTGGCAAGTGTTTACCTCTTTGCTTGAAATGTTGATTCTGTTAAATGAACTGTGGTTAATAAGTAACCAAGGAAGTACCAGCTTAATTTTGGCTGAAATTCATTGTACTGAAGGAAAGAGAGTGGCATCTCTCTCCTTTTATTTTTGTAGGATATGTTGCATTTATTTGCAAAGGAAAATCTGTAAAAACCCAGGTGAAAGACTGTTAAAAAGATCCATCAAATTGTAACGGGGAAAAAAATGAAGCACATATAGAAATTGCTGCAGTTTAAACAAATGTGCTATACTTTGACTGGATAGTACTGTCTATTGAAAACAGTACTGTCCAGTCAAAGTACAGCAATGCTGCTGCAGGATTCAAAAACATTGTATTAATACTTCTCATTCATCCAGTCACTCTTGAATGTAACAAAACTGTATTGGAAATAGGCCAGTTAAGACAAGTACATTTATCACTCAAGTGATGGCAGGATTGGTGTAAGTGAGCAATCACATAAGATGGGGGCTCATATCACCTCACATAACATGCTTTTCACCTGGGCCAGTTCAGCTGCAAAGCCATAATTAAATCAAGAGATGCACATATATTTATGAACCACCTTTGAGCTTCTTCATTAATAGTACCTATGATAAATAGCCGGATAAATTGTCCTGTTTTTGTAAGGCCACATTCATGCTACTGTACAAGTGTTGCTTTCTCATACCTAGATATGGAACCCTCAGACTGAGGGCGGTCACATGGACCTTTCTGTCCTTTATACCATCTCCCACTCACCAGACCCAAATCAAGCTCATTGGTTGCAGTGGGTGTGGGTCCAACTTTACTTTCTTGGGACACCTTTGAGAATAACAGGTATATTGAAGCATAAGCTTTCATGAGCTAGAGCTCTCCATCTGGAGAAATGGATTCAAGTCCCTGAGTCCATCTCCTCAGATTTTATCTAGTGCCAAAATAAATTCAGATGAACTTGTTCTCACCCAGTTGTGTGTGCACTCAGTCAGTCAGGAATGTAAACAAGTAACCCTGTCAGACAATTGGCAATTGCCCAGATCAGTTGTTTGGTGAGCAAAGAGAACAAGAAGAGCAAAGGCAAAAATGGATCACAGTTTTCTGCTTTGAGAGGTGGGAGTAAAGTAGACAGGTATCATCTATTTACATGTACACTGCTTTATCTTTCTAGGGCCAGCTGTGCAGGGGACTGCTTCATACAATTGTTGACCAAGAAACTTTCTGCACTAGACCATTGTAGTGATATTATTCCACTTTCAACATCTTATGGAATCCTGGGGTTTGCAGTTTAGGGAGTGGCCTTTGAGGCCCCTCCCTAAACTGCAAACCCCGGAATTCCATAGGATGCTGAAAATGGAATAATGCCAATATAATGGTCTAGTGAGGAAATGGCCCAAATCATGTTAAATTCTGACTTTTCCCCCTAAAATTCAAAATTAAGAAATGTTCAAGTGGTGTGTGCAATTTAATTCAAAAACATAAATTTGAACACATTTGTCTTGTTTGGGTCAACTAAGTCATATGATTCTCACAGTTAAAAAATAACTAAATTTCATAATCTCCTCCTAGTTAAATATACCAAAGCACTGCATGTCAACTTTTAAACACTGTCAAATACATAAAACCATTGCATGCTAGCTATCAAAGATGGTCAAAATACTGATATAATGGTTGGCACCTCATTAGTGACATATGCAGTGATGGCAGAGTGATGCGCCTGTGTAACGCTTCCTTGGATCTTATGGAAGGAGGTATCCATCACCTTCTTCTGCAGGGCCCTCAATCTGACGTGCAACAACCACTGGGGCAGGACTGCCACAGGTAGCTCTGTCTCCCTAGCCATGGAGCCACTGCAAGGAGCACCAAGGCTTCTGTTGGCTGCTCTTGAGCCCGCAAGGAGGAAGCAGAAAGATTATGCTGTGGACAGAGTCTGCTTCATCAATCCTCCATAAAGAAGAGCAGCCAGAAGAAATGTGGCCAAACCCTGGTAGCCATTCATTCTCCTACTGAGAAGAACAGCTATACAGAGGGAGCAGCTTCCACCACCTCATGTCACGATGCTGGTGAACCCCAACATTCCATCAGTGTGATCTAGGATCTTAGTCATTATCTTCTACGAAATACAGTTATATGCTCCAATATGCTGCAATATGCTGAATGTCAGACATCATTGGATGCTAATGACACTGCATGTCAGTAGTCAGATACTTTTTTAAAAAAACCTCCAAATATTCTAATGTCATCATATTGTCAAAATTCACTATTTAACTTGTACATATTCAGCTGTTTGCCAAAAGAGAATTATGAGCGTATGTTCTAGAAGATAGTTTGTTGCAACTCTATAGTATCTGTGCCAGGAATATTAGTCAAATATCCATGCTCAACCATGGAAACCTGCAGGGTGACCTTGGGCAAGTCACATTCTCTCAGCCTCAAAGAAATACAAGGGCAAACTCCTTATGAACAAATCTTGCATAGAAAACCCCATGATAGGTTTCTGTTAGGGTTGCCATAAACCAGAAAAAAAACTTTAAGGCACACAACAACATAGTAAGCTGACTACATTTTGGACTATGATTGCCAGAATCCTTCAGACAGCATCATGGGGATTTTGGGAGCTGTTGTCCAAAAAAGTAAACTATCCAAGCTTTCCCTGTCTATACAGACTCTTGCTTTACCTAGGGCATTCTGTTCTGACAGAAAGTGGCCTTTCATCTAGACAAGGATGTTTTCATCACATCACCTTGATATAGTGGTTGGGGGCTAAACTTAACTGCTTCTGAGTGCAGACTAAGGGTCTGTCAGCAATCAATAGTCCCTTGTTGGGATAAATCATTTATGTGCAGAAAAGACTGCCTGGTGTATCTTTGTATGGTTCACTATTCTGCCCTGGGTGGTTCCTGGTCCTCTTCTATTAAGGGTAGTTAAGAGCCAGTAACTGAGCTATATGTTGCACTGAGCAGATCTCTCACTCCTCACTGGGAGGGGGGGCTGTCTGCAGAACTACCTGTTCCAGTCACCCCACCACCAAACCACTACATGGCTCACTGCTCATTCATTCAGGAGCTGCTAGTAATGCATGAAGAAATGCAAGGTCTACCTGTTGGGTTGGGTGGTCTTTTCTTGACTTTTCTACTGTAAAGTTAAACCAGGTGAAGGGAAGATAGCAAAGTATGCCTCTGATTTCAATAGAGCTGTGGAGAAGAGGGATATCTGTGCTAACCACTGCCTTGGTCAAGGCCCTGAATCTGTCAACTGCTGATCAGTGAGGGGTTTGTTTTGTTTCGTATTTTACCATCTTGCAAGAGGGGAGGTTATATTCCCACAGCCCTGCTTGTTTGTCCAAACCAGCTTATGTGGATGCACTCCTTTCATTCTGTCAAGCCAGATAGGAAAGCAGAAGCAAATGAATCTTATCTACTGTTAACTCAGATTATGTTTGCAGTATTTGGATCGGCAGATCCTGGAAACAGGTAGGAGAATCAAGCCATGGCAGACAAGGGCTACTGCCCAGAAATGTACAAGCAGCCAAATCCTACTATTACCTGCAAACAGGAAGCTGCAGGAAGTACATACTGTCCAACTGGCCATGGAAAAGCTGTGGCTGTGGCACCCACTCACAGGACTGTAATCCATAATGCTTTATTCACTCAATATACAGTTTTCAAGTTGATTTATAGGTACTATGGTCCCAATCATGCTTCAGTCAGATTTGGGTCAGAGACTTCTAACAATACAGGGGTCAGAAATTTGTAACAATAACATTTCAGCATCTTCAATGAATCACACAGCATTCTGCCCAAGGCTGAGTTAGAAGCCATACCAGTTGAACTCTAGCCAGTTCAACTGGTCTCAGAACGAAGACTGGTGGTATCAAAGTGTTGAAAGTGAGAGTTCTCAGTGCCTTCAGCAAACTACAGTTTCCCTGATTCTTGGGGTCCTGGATGTCCATAGCAGATAAAGTGGTGTCAAGCCAATTTAAATTTCTGGGGTGTCATTTTAAAATCAAAACTGCTGTAACATAAAACAGTTCGCTCTAATTCCAGGCCAATCACTCTCACAAGTGCTGAACTTGTCTGTGTCTCATTCATTTGTAGTTAATAGCTTGATCTGTTCATTTGTTTTTTAAATTGAGCATTTGTTTTGTTTTTCTTTAAATTGTAATTTCTGATAGTAGTGTATTGCATGGACCAACATGAGTCAGAGTGCAGATCTTAGGATCTGTTCAAGCACAAATGTGAGGACATTAAGATCAGATGAAGCTGAGATAATTCTGGTTAAGTGGATGGAACAACTCCTTCATGAGGAAAAGCCACAACATCTGTGGTGCTTTAGCATGCATAGCCCAGGGTCCAAGCAATGGCAGCTGTGTCTTACCCCACAGAAGACCGCTGATACTCCCCATAGCTTAGAAAAATGCTTCAACTGAAGCTCTGGCGTGGACAGGAAAACGATCTTGGTGCCCGGGGGCCCTTTCTGAAAGACTACCCATTGCCTGGAAAGAGTCTTGCAAAGAATATGAGAGTGGATGGGCCTGTCTTGCTCTAAATTTATTTTCGTCTTATTAAAACAAGGCGTCTGTTGCCTTCCATCTTCCAACACCAGGCCAGAATACAAGACGCAAGCAAATCAAATGTCTTCGTGTCCTTCATTAGAAAGCAAGGCCTGGAATGCCTTAGCGCTCAGTCTTAAGTGGTTTCAAGTGAACTCTGACCTGTGGCACATGTTTCCCCTCCCCCGGCACGATTTATTCCGAGAAGACCGAGAGAGTGTGACTTGCCCAAGGTCACCCAGTGGATTTCCATGACCCAGCGGAGACTGGAAGCCTGGATCCTCAGAGGCCTAGTCCAACACTGTAAAGAGAACCTGAGCATCCACTTCTTCTTTGCAAATCCCAAACTTCCTAAAGAACAGAGAATTCTGCTATTTTTTTTAAAAAAAAAAATGCACAGAACAGACCAGACCAGGAGGAATTAAGTCAGATCGTCGCTTCCCCAGGGCAGACCGTCGACCAGCATCCGAGAGGCAGCGTAGTCCTAGCCAAGTTGGCTCAGAATGGTTCCCTCCCCGGCGGGTGTGTTTTTTCGATCTCAGCGGGAGACAACTCTCGCCTTTTAAAGACCCGTCGAATTCGAGGTACGTCGACTGAAGCCGGTTCTGTGCTCAGTGTTTCCCTCCTCTCCACCTCGGAAGGATGCGGGGGGCGCTGGCGGATGTCAAGTCAGTTAGTAAAGAGCTAAACCACTGCGGCTAGCAATTAGCCTCCCGGTAATTAACGCGCATTTATGGGATTAACGCCCCGGCCGTTGGAAACAAAGCCAAGACATGATAGGGAAATGCAACGCGGGCGTCGCGGAGCCTCGCCTGGATCCCGATGGCCTCTGTTTGCTTTGAAATCAGACAAAAGACACAGCGAAGAATGTCAATTCCCCGCGACGCCTCTCTTTGCAAAGGCTGCCGCCCCCTCGAGCGAGGCTTTCGCTTCTTTCGCCCGCGTCCAGAGACGAAGAAGAGAGAGACCCCCGGAGCTGGCGCTAAACGGGGCCGATCGCTGTTCTGACGGCTACTTATTACTTTTCAGACCGATAAAGCTTCCCATTTTCCCCTAATTTCACGGCGAGGAGGGGGCGGTAAAGAAATGTCAACAGAGAACTTCCTGGAAAAACACACGAAAGTTGATTCAAACGGTAAACAAGAAAGTTCGGATTGCTAGAAAGAAAATGTTTCCTCCGTGGAAGGAAGAGCGATAAGGAGACAAACATTAATCAGTGTTGGGTGGGGGTCCCTCCGTTAGCTCAAGCCGGTGGACTTTTCGCCCACTATCGCCCACGATCACCACTGTATTAGAAGCAATTATTTTTATTAAAGCGAGGGAGGGAGGGAGGGAGGGAGGGAGGGAAAGAAGAAACGAGGGCACCCCTCTGTCAGAGAGAGATCCAGCCAGGATACGCGTTTTCAGTTCCCTCCGTGGGAGAGTCTAAGCAAGAATTTAACTGTCTCTTGTTGAAATCAAGGGGGTGTACAGCCAAGCTGTATCCAGGAGTGGGCATGTACTTCGAAAGAGATCTCGCTGGACTCAGGGCAGCTTACCCCCGAGTAAGGGTGACAGGACGAAGTAGCCAGGTTTGGTAGGGTTGTGCCCAGACTCTAGTCGCCAAACCCTCCCTTTACGCTAAGCACCCCACAAATTTAATAAGAAGAAGAGGAGGAAGACGGATACGCTGCTCCGCAAGGACGTGAGACGGCGGGATCGTTTCCAGCTCAGCAGAGCTCTTTAGAGAAAAGTGGCTTTTGTTTTCCCTGGCCGCGGGGCTGGGGCTGTGTGTGACCTTCCACAAGCTGCCCTGCTGTAGCGCCCATTATCCCCGACTAGTGCTAAAAGCCAGCCTGGTGTAATAATTTCAGTGTTAGACCAGGATTTTGAGAGATCAAGGTTCGAGTCCCCGCTCAGCCGTTGTAAACTACTGCGTGACCCTGGCCATTTCCGCACTCGAGTGTTATAGCGCTATTATTCCACTTTCAACGCCCTATGGAATCCTGGGGTTTGCAGGTTAGGGAGGGGCCTTTGAGGCCTCTCCCTAAACTGCAAACCCCAGGATTACATAGGATGCTGAAAATGGAATAATACCAATATAACGGTCTAGTGAGGAAAAGGCCCCTGGTCAAACTGCATTCTTCCAGCCTCAGGGAAAGACAAGGACAAACCCGCTCTGAACAAAGTCGGCTAAGAAAAAGCCGCGAAAGGTTTGCCTTGGGGTTGCCATAAGGCAGAAATGACTTGAAGGCGGGCCATAACAATAGTGAAGAGGGGTGGTAGGAGTTGTAGTTCTGTATGTGTGTGTGTATGTGAGCGTTTATTTTTTTAATATCCTACCTTTCTCCCGACGAGGGAAGCAGGGAGGCTCACCATTAAGTTAAGGACCCAAGTGCACTGAAGACCAATTTGATACAAAAGTTTTAAAAACATTAAATAAGCAGTTCGGTTAAGAACACTAAATATTACTACAGTTGAAAAGATAGCGAAACGTGGTAAACAGAGAAAAGCGTAATACACCCCGTTTAAAAAGATCCATCCGCCGTCGTCACTTAAACGCCAAGGGGCTGAATGAAACTAGACAGGGAACCAACAGAGCCTCCTTGGGAAGGAATCCCACGCGTCTAGATAAGGCGATAGCATCAGCAGGGCCCACGCGTGTTCTTCGTCCCGGTTGCACCACTGCTCAGGCTCTTTCCGGGCCCTGCTTTGGTAGCCTCTGGGGAGGAGACGGCTGGCCCCGAGGTTTTGGGAGCCCCGGCTCTCCCATCTTCCATGTCTCTGGACAGGCAGATGTCCAAGAGAGCCACCAAGGGGGCGCTCGCTGCCCCCTAGAATGCTTAATGCGGATTAAGGGCACATTTAACACCTCTGGCCTTTGTTTTGGCTGGGCTCAACTGGAGCTTGCCAATATGGTGGTTTAAAGACGCCTCGGTAGGCAGGGGGCTTATGAGGGGCCAAGAACGACGAGGGTGGCCAAGAGGCTCGCCTCCTGAGTGGGGGTCTCCAGGGAGCCTGATCGGCAGGTGTGGGGAGTTCCAGCAAGACCGTTCTGCCCTCCCCTGGGGCGAAGGGAGACAGAAAGGACGCGTTTGCCCAGCCTCCTTTCTACCGTCCCTTCGTTCCGGTGAATTCGAATCTGCATAAGTCAGTGGTTACACAACTAGAAGTTGGAGTTAATACGACTTAACCACGTCGGAACAAGAGCTTTTGTCTTTCTGGAGACCGCCCCACACTGTTCTCACGTATTTATTACTTCTGGTAATATTTTTTTCCGAATTTGATCAGATTTGCCTTCATCTTGCCTGCTTGAATGGCATGATAGCTGGTTTATTTTCCGTCAAGACTCGGCTATAATCGGGTGCCTCCCAGTCGCTGCTACCCCTTGGATTAGCTGAAAATTCTTAGCTGGCTTTTAAAAACGGAAAATTACACAAAGGAGCGGAAGGTGGCTTGATTTTAAAAAAACAACTACTAGTCACAGTGTTGCCTTATTGTGACTCTAATGTGGTGTGACTCTGAACCGCCGCCTCTATCTTACCCTGACCTATCTCATTGGGCTGTTGCAAGAATAATGTCACCCAAAGCTCACTGGATAGGAATTCAACTACTAAGTAACGAATTCTATGTAATGACTTCATTCCCTGCTTTGTAGGGTATCTTCTGCCTTGAAGAAGCATCCGATTTAGCCAATCACCTTTCTGTCCTTCCCCTGCCTTATCCAAAGCTATGCTATCATCAGGAGGACTTTACGGGTGGAAAGAAACCTCCTTGAGTGCAGGAAAGAACAGTCTCCCCCACCATTCCGCTTACAACCCAGACAGAGGTTGATGAGACCTCTTGTAAGAGGGGAGGCATGAAGATCCTGCTGCCGGAAAACGTCTAAAAGATTAACCATGTCGCTCAATCTAATGTGACAAGGAAATTGAATTTAATTCGACCGTGATTTACTGTCGCCAGTTAACAGGTTTGGGGAAGAGTGGATTGTGACTCTCCGGAGGGCAGTTAAGAGACAACCAAGGCCATTTCCGCACTAGACTGTTACAGTGCTATTATTCCACTTTCAACGTCCTATGGAATCCTGGGGTTTGCAGTTTAGGGAGGGGCCAGGATTCCATGGGACCTTGTGAAGTGGAATAATAGCACTGTAACAGTCTAGTGCGGAAACGGCCCAGAGACTAATGCTGGAGCCGTTATAGATGAATGAACTGTGCATTGGATGTTCAGGATCTGCCGGTTCAGGATCTGCTCCACCAGGCAGGTAAGTTGAGAGAGCGAGTGGGAAGGAGAGATCCTCAAGGAGGGCGTGGCGCATACCCCGATCCTGAACACACATCCTGATTTTAAAGCAAGATCTTTAATTGACTGGTGGAATATGAAACGTGGAAGTTTATGAAACTCCCTACTACCCCTTTCATCCAAATCCATGAAGACTTCGGGTCCGCTGACAAAGTCTGTCAGGTCCAATTTCTCAGCGTTTGTTGTCTGTCCTAGATATTGGGTTCCTCGCATCAGTATTTTGAGGACTGCTCAAAATAATGGTGGCTGAGGATGATGGGACCTGCCTTGTTGCAAAGTGCCTTCAAACTGAACCCGACTTAATGCTGACTCTGACCTACATAGTAGTTTTCTTGGCAAGAGGAGGTTTTCTATTGCCTTCCTCTAAGGCTAAGAGAGTGCAGCGTGCCAAGGGTCACCAAATCGGTTTCGATGCTGAGTGGCGATTCAAACCCTGGGCTCCCAGAATCCTAATCCAACATGCAAATCGCTAAACCATGTTGGCTCTTCGATGGGAGCTGTAGTCCAGCACAGAAGGCAGGTTACAACTCAAATCAAGGTGAAGGGACAGAGCACACGCCTTTCACGTTGAAGCGGAGATCGAGTCCCTGCCTTAAGCGGCTTCAGTTAGCCTTGGGAAAGGCGCCTTGAGGCTTCTTCTCTGATCAGGATGAGCTAAAATGGAACAACGCCCTGACGCCTTGGAAAGGTAGTGTTTCACCTCGCCTGTTGATCCATTCAAAAAGTACCTCCCCTTTCAATCGCTTAATAAATAAAATACATTTAGCCTTCACGATAGTCATTTTTAATCCAACTGCTTCCCGAAAGGGCGTCCAAAAATGTTATCTCAGAAGAAGAGGATTGTTTAACCCGGGACGAAAAAGGCCATTTCCACACTAGATTGTTATAGTGCTATTAGTTCAGTTTCAACATCTTGTGGAATCCTTTGAGCCCCCACCCCTCCCTAAACTGCAAACCATAGGATTCCACAGAATGTTGAAACTGGACTAACAGCACTATGATAGTCTATGGCGGAAATGGCCTAAGTCTCTCCTGAAATTCCAGGCTATGTGTGTTCTCTTTAAGGTGCCACAAGCCTTTGTGTTCATTGACAGTTCAAAAGTACCCTTCACGTCACTTTGTTTGTTGTTACATTTATATTCTGCTTTTTCTTGTCGTGAGTTGAGGGTAACCTACATAGCTCTCCTCCCTGGAACATGACCCTATAAAATAAACCGTATAAAATAGGTCAGACTGAGAGTGTGAATCCCCTCTCAGTCAGTCATCCCATACGTTTTCTGGTTCAGTGGAAACCAGAACCTGGATCCCACAGTTCAACCCTTTCAACCACTAGACCGCATTGGCTCGCTTGGGGCCAACAGCCCTCTCTTCTTGTTCCATTGATTTCAATGGGAAGGGCAAGCCAGACTGATACCACCCAGTGAAATCAAGGGGACTTAAATGTGATTCATATGAAATGAACCGTCTCTGTTGTAGGTTCCCCACCCCTTATTTTTCTTTAATGCTTTCTTAAACTCTGGCCTCTTTCCTCTGCTTACTGGAAAACCTGTGTAGTTCTCTCTTTCCCAGACCCCGTAAACCAAACGCCAATCACATCTTTCCTCTCTAGCGAGGGCTCCATGAACTTCTGCTCCCTCTGACTCTCAGGCCTTCCTTTGAGTTTTCAATTGGATTTGCATTTCTTCTTTTTTTTTGGCTTGGTTAACATTCAATTTCATGCTTGATTTCTACTGTAAATACTGAGCCCCATCGCTGCTCCCTCGCCGTGTTCACTGGGCCTGAACAAGCCGAAAAAATGCTTTTCGAAAAATCACGTTCGGCGTCTACAGGCGGAGGCGATCGGCAGACTCCACCTGAAAAATAGTTTTGCAAGACGGAGCACATCCCCGAAGACATTCCCCTCCTCTGAAGCACAGCGCAAAGCACCTCGGGAGGGCGCCTGGGCCGCGCTTTAACCCTTTTTGCGGCCACGCGGGTTATTGGGAGTCTTGTCATCCAGGCCAAACCAGTCGCCGGCCTCCCAAAGCTCCCCTGCCCAGAACTGCAAATTCCAAGGACAGTTGTTCAGCGCTCTGTTGAAGTCCGCGGGATAGACGTGTCTGTGGAGATTTAGCGTGGAGTAATGATTCTGGAAGACCACCCGTGGAAACCGAGTTGGGTGGCCTTGGGCAAGTCACACCCTCTCGGCCTCAGAGGAAGGCCAGGGCAACCCTTCTCTGAATAAATAGTGCTAGGAACACCCTAGGGAAGGGTCATAGTCGACTTGAAGGCACATAATCACAACAAAGGTGCAGGGGAATTTCTGGAGGGTCTCTACTTTCGGAGTACAGCTCTCAAGCCCTAGCCAGCAAAGCCAGCAGTAAAGACCTGTGGGAACTGTAGTTTGAAACATGTGGAGAGCGATGCTCCTGCTTCCAAGCTTGCCTTCGAGATGATCCACTCCGAATCAGTGAGATTTCCTTCGGAGCCAACAAACCATTGGACCACTTGCTTCTGGCACCGGCAGGAGCCTCGCCACCACCAGCTGTTTCGCTGGCGATCCCGCAAAAGGACTGAACCAGCCAGTTGACCATAACACACTGTACATACCAACGGCCTTTAACCTATGACCCAGGGACTCTTAAGGGCTCCACAGATGGGCTTCAGTGGGCCATGGACTACAAACACAAAAGTGATTTCCCCTCCCCCTTCGATTTTCTTTCCTGACACTTTGAAAGTTGTGTTTAAATGCATTTTTCTGGGGAGGGCGAGTTCATAGTTTTCAGCAGATTCTCAAAAGGGGTCCTTGAGGCTAAAACGGTTAAGAATCGCCAGCAGGTGGGATAGCCGCAGCAAGCAACCTATTATCTGTCTATTTATTAGATTGAGAACCGGCCACGGCTAACAAAATGAAATTCAACAGAGAGAAGTGTAAGGTCCTACACTTAGGTAGAAAAAATGGAATACAGAAATATAGGATGGGGGACACCTGGCTGGATAGCAGTTCGTGCGAAAGGGATCTAGGAGTCTTCATAGATCACAAGCTGAATATGAGTCAGCAGTGTGATGCGGCAGCCAAGAAAGCCAATGCAATTCTCGGTTGCATCAATAGGAGTATGGTGTCTACATCGAGGGAGGTACTGGTACCACTCTACTCTGCTTTGGTTAGACCTCATCTTGAATACTGTGTCCAGTTCTGGGCACCCCAATTCAAGAAGGATATGGATAAGCTGGAGCAAGTCCAGAGGAGGGCGACCAAAATGGTGAGGGGCCTGGAAGCCATGCCTTATGAGGATAGACTTAGAGAGCTGGGTATGTTTAGTCTGCAGAAGAGAAGGTTAAGAGGGGACATGATAGCCATGTTTAAATATTTGAAGGGAAGGAAGGAAGAGGAAGGAGAGGGCTTGTTTTCTGCTGCTCCAGAGACCAGGACAAGGAGCAATGGATTCAAGCTGCAGGAAAGGAGATTCCACCTGAACCTCAGGAAGAACTTCCTGAGGGTCAGGGCTGTGGGGCAGTGGAATATGCTGCCTTGGAGTGTGGTGGAGTCTCCTTCTTTGGAGGTTTTTAAGCGGAGGCTGGATGGCCACTTGTCGGGAGTGCTTTGAGGGTTTTCCTGCATGGCAGGGGGTTGGACTGGATGGCCCCTGTGGTCTCTTCCAACTCTACATTTCTATGATTCTATGATTCCCTCACACAGTAACTGCCAAGGCAGCTAACAATAACCTCACCGGAGGAAAAGAGATTATAAAAGGGAAGGACATGCCGCGTTCTCCAATGGAGCTCTCTCATTTGCATAAAGACCAGGGCCATTTCCACACTAGGTTGTTATGGTGCTATTATTCCGCTTTCAACGTCCTACAGAATCCTGGGGTTTGCATTTTGGGGAGGAGCATTTAGAATTCTCAGCCAGAGAGCTCTTTGACCATGGTATACTGCAGATCCCAGGATGCCATAGGATGTTGAAAGTGGAATAATAGCACTATAACAGTTTAATGCGGAAATGGCCCAAGAGCAGAGGACAGCGTGGCTTCCAGGTAATTCGTCTTGGGCCCCAGATAATCGTGTGATAGCATGCACACTGTAAAGCCTTTTCTTCCCATGCTAGCAATGGCAAAAGCTTAACCCCCCTGGGCCTTCCAGGGCTTATTCCCACGGGTGGACTGGACAGGAACTCCAAACTCAATCTGCAGTAAGATGCAGGGTATGCATTCCAAGAGATTGGAGATCTTTGGGTACCACCTAACACCCCTCTCCAGATGTTGCTAGGCTTCAGTTGCCATCAGAACAACACACAGACCAGTTTGTAAGGGGTAAGACAGCTTCTATAGCAGACTGAGAGGGAGAAACTTAGGTTCTAGCCCCCCCACACACACACACACACTAAAGGTCTCAAATTCAGTCCCCAGTGTATCTGGGAAAGGCCAGAGGCCTTCATATTCTGAAACTTCCGACAGCCCCTACCGATTATTATAGCAGAATCTCTTACTAAGTGGACGCCTGCTACTGAGCTAGGCAAATGTGGGAGCTCGCTCCATATATTACGGTTTCCTTAACTCAGTGGCCTAAACCATACTGTCAGACCTGGCTATTGCTGAGACAGTGAACCAGTGGGATGTACCTAGGTACCAACAGTTGGTTTCAATGGGTTTCTTCTAGTTGGGACTAACCAACAGGATTCCAGCCAAATGACAGAGCATCGAGGCTACCATATGCGGCACATGTTGATATGGAAGAAGTACATATACTGTAGGGGAATAAACCTCGCTGAATTCTCCCATTTACTGGGGGGGAAGTGTTCCTAAGGTCTGTTGGGCTCTACCCACCCAGATCTATAAATCCGTGATTAGAATATTGTTGGAAATCTTAGCATTCTCTCTCCCCCCTCCATCTTGCTGTTAGAACAGATGGGCAATAGCCAGATAGGGCCTCCCTTTCTGTTGCATGCCAGATCTTCTCCATTTGCCTTTCTCTGTCTTTTATTGCATGATCATAAATACCTTTGGTGCTCAGATCATGTAACCCAGTTAAGTTAAGACCCCCCCCCCTCTCTCTTTGTTCTCAATGGCTGCTTTCCCTGAACTCTTCACATGCTCCCAGTTTGAGTCCCATCAAGGAGGATGGTGAGTTAAACTGAAGAATCTCCTATTCATTAGATTAGACAGGTAGCAGGCTCTCTCAATACAGATGTAAATGAAGAGTCATTAGTAAAGTACTTAGTCTTTTATTCAAAGCTACCTGCGTCTGTGTTTATTCCAAGTACCAGTCTGAAGCCACAAGTCATTAGACAAAACTTCTACCGCTTCTCTGTGTGACTTTGCTAAATGAAGATTGGATCCTGACAGTTTCAGTCTCATTTTTCCCACAAATATAAGCCGAATGGGGTCAGGGCAGTCCAAGATAATTTGTTGCCTGAAGGGAAGAGGCAAATGGCACCCGCTTTCCAGAACACCCTATCAAGGTTTACAGCACCCAAAGGCCAAAGGGGAAGGCAGAAAATCTCACAAGTCTCTCTCCCCTTCTTTGGCACAAACACATAACAATGACCATTAGATAACAATGTTCCCCCCTTTCAGGACATCCTGAACCACTGGCCTACCCGGGGGGGGGGGTACCTTACTTTGCCTGAAGGAGGTAGGGCCTTCATGAGGCTTAATTCCAAGTTAATGGGTATAAGATGACAGTCTCAGAACTGACTGTACCCAATTGCCTGGGAGTTGTGGATCAGAGCCCGTTTCCTCCCACGCGGTGGAAGAAGCGAAGGCCAGTTCACAAAAACGGGGGCCTCTTATCAATCTCCTCCTCTCAACGTGGCCTCAAGATTCCATTTTAAAGAGAAGAACCATCCAGCACAAAATGGCGAGGAGACTTTATTCGGCCTCTTTTGAGACAGTAAAGGCTTACACGTCCCGTCTCGCTGGGAGTACTTTTCCCAGAACGGTGGCATCTCTTTGTCCATCTCAGGGCCAGGCCAGGCCAGGCCACGCGAGACCGCTCGGTTTTCGGCAGGGCGCAATTTTCTTGCTCCTGCTCCATGTTCCTCGGCCTGCGGCGAAAAACACATTGAGCTGCCCGAGTCGAATATGCTAGAAGATCCCCCCGCAGCACGTTTACTCGACTGTAAATCCTACGCGGTTCAATGGAGCTTATTGTCAAGACACTTATTAAAAATCGTATCAGTCAATCTGTACCTTTGCGAATTGCGAACACATTTGTATAATCGTTTTTGTTAAATGTATAGGTTCTCCCACACTTACGGTGCAATCCTATATATATATACATACCCGGAAGTTCCAGAGGGCTGTAACCAGATTTATTTGGTAGGTCTGCTTTACATATAACTATATGCGGGTGCAACCCATGAAGTTCAACGGGCTGTAGTCATAGGCCTGTTCACCTGCGATCTCACTAAGCTTACTTATTTACTTGGAGTAGACCTCCACAGGCACTGGTGGGATATCAATAGCATTTTTACAGAGGATTTAGCAATTTGTATATCTATAGATATACACATAGATATATACATACACAAGGATTTAATTTATTGGTATACACGCAGTGGATTAATCAACTGCTCATTGTTTCATTCATCCACTGAATTAATTACTGCACACTCGAGGTACACACTCGCACCTGTGAAGGTCTATTACGGCTAAGTTCATCAAAAGATTTGTTTTATTATTATGAGTTATTGGAGGCATAGCTACACCAGTCGATTATCGAGCACTTCCAAATAGCTAAAGCAGGATGAATTTGTTTAGAGATAAGGCCTGGGAAACCGGGCTGAGGATCTCAACCGGAGACGTGGTAATTACGTCTCCGGTTGAGATCCTACGGTCTGGCTCCTGCAGAGGACCCAGACCGCTCCTCTGCAACCAAAGCCCACGCGGGACGGTCCCTCGCTCTGTCTCCGTGGTAAAGGAACATTTGGGTGGGCAGGTTTAGTCGGTCGGCCGGGTACGACAGCCTTTGAAAGGAAGCCAGGGACCCGCTGGACTTCACAGCTGCCTGCTAGGCAGCCGTCGAAGGACCACTAAGCCCACCTGCGCAGCTCTCTCTCTCTCTTTGTCAAACACATACACGCACGCACACACCCCTTTGTTCCCAGGAATTCATACGGAGACGCTGAAGAGGCAGCGCCTCCTCCAAGATTGAGCGAGGTGGTGCTCCTCACTGCAAATGCCTCGACGGGACGGGACGGGACGGGACGGGACGGGACGGGGCCGGAGAGGGGAGAGGACCGAGGGCAGCTCCTTGGTGTTGTTTACCGAGCGTGGGTGGAATCTAAAGGGCGCTCTCGACAATCAATGGAGCCTCGTCTCAAGTTACCGAGCTGAGCTCCCTAAATGAGTCTGGCCGCTGATAACTGCAGGTCAAAGGCACCTGAGATAAACGGCTTCCAGCGGCTTGATGGCAAGTGTGATAAGAGAAAACGGATCGGCTTTTTATCCGCTCCTCCGAGGAGGGCTCCTTTCATTGCCCGGGCCCAGCCCGACAGCTTGGGCCGAACAGAAGATTCCTTTGGGGAGGGGGAGACTGAGAGACAGAAAGAGAGAGACTTGGAAAGGGCCAAGAAGGGAAGCCGTCCTCACACCCCACCACCAGCCTACAGACGCGCACACCATTTTGCAGTCCCACTTTGGGAGAAAAGGCGGAATGGAAACGTGATTGATTAACTTGAGGGCCTTTCCACAATACACGCTTAATAGTGCTATTATCCCACTTTCAACATCCTGTGGAATTCTGGGGTTTATAGTTTACTGAGGCCCAAGAGTGCTCTGGCTGAGAATTCTAAATGCCCCTCCCTAAACCGCAAACCCCAGGATTCCATAGGATGTCGAAAGTGGAATAACAGCACTATAACAGGCCCTGAACCCGGCACTTCTTCCGCGGCAGGTGCGTAGCCAGGATAGCAGTGCTGGAAAACCGAGGAGGTTAACACAGGGATGGTTCGAGCTGGGCTCCTGTGTGGCAGCTCCCCATCCCGCCAGCTCCGAAGGGAGGCAGCTCGAGGGGGTTTGTGGGCTGCACAAATGATCGTTCAAGTTGGTTCTTCTGTCTTCTCTTCCCAGAAAGTGTTCCAACCCCATGCATATTCGTTTAGAAGTGAATACCATTGGCTTAACTAGAGGGTTACTTTCGAGGAAACCTGCATACAGCTTAGACTCTAAAGTGACTGTCAGCAAGTGCCCTGAAGTCGCTCAGTAAAGCAACCCTTACCGGTGGATGTTGAGAAGGAAGCCCCATTGAGTTTAGAGGGTTTGCACACAAATAAAACGCCTATGAGATGCAAACTTCAGGAGAAATCCCTCTTCCTGTCACGTAGCCTCGGTGCGGTGTATGAGTGAACCAGAACCACTGGTTCTCTTTTACGGGAGTACGGGTGGCAACCGCTCCGGATTCATTGTGTAGAAAACATACTGGCGAGATGGCCTCCCTCAGCTTTCTCTAACCTAGCGCTCTTCAGCTTTGCTGGACTCCATCTCCCACTGTCAGATGCCTGAGTGATCTTTGGGATTTATAGTGCATTAGGCTTCCACCCTTGCGGGTGTCCCCTTTTGGTGAAAAGGAGAAAGATTTTACAACTTGGCTACATAAGAACTTCTAGTGTCCTACCCAGTTGCTCCTTTTTTATGTAGAAAGGGAAATCCCACAAGAGGGCTGGCTTTTCCACTCGCCAGCGATAATGAACCTTTTCAGATGTTCTTGGACTGTAAATCCCATCAGTCCTAGCCAGCGTATCCCGTAATGAAGGATAATGGGAGTAGTACTCTGACAACATTTGGAGAGCCAAGGCTTCTCATCTCCGTTGTATGCGTTGGTCCCAAAGCCAGGGAAGACTTGGAGAGCTGCTGCCAGTCAGTGTAGGACGGAGATCCAGCATCTGTTGGGGCTCTGCCTCCCACAGTCCTTGATCGTAGGCGATGGGGAACAGGGTCAATGGGAGTCGGAGCCCAACATCTGGAAGTCTACAATTCTTGGGTCCTGAAATACTTACTGTTCAGCAGAATGTACTCCTTTAGAAGGTGGTGTGCTCTACTTCAACACGGATTTTTAAGCACAGGTAGGATGTCCACCTCTTAAGGACAACTGTGATCTCCAGATGTTCCTCTGCAACTTCTGAGCTGGCTAGGCTTTCTCACAGTTTAATACCAAATAAATAAAGAAATAAATCCAAAAGGCCACACGCATGAAGCAGGTCAGGCCTTTTCAAGAAGGACTTTCTGAAACCCTTGCAAAAGATATCTCAAGTATTGTCATCCTGAAGGCAGGGGAACCTGTAGTTAAGGATACCTAAGCCGCTCTGAAAGCCTTTGTGGCTGGAGAGCGGGGTACAAATACAATCAATCAATAGTTCCACCCCTACCAGGCTGGAAACCGTTCCTTCCGTTTTCTGAGCAACTTCTGGCAAAGGAGCAGAGGCTGCGGAGAGTTAATCAAACGGTTCATTATTGAGATCAGGGCTCAAATGAAAAGAGACTCAAACCATTTTTAAGAACGAAATGCAGCGCTAAGGACATTATGACATCTAGGCCATTTCCGCACTATGCTGTCACAGCGCTATTATTTCACTTTCAACATGCTATGGAATCCTGGGGTTTGCAGTTTAGGGAGAAGCATTCAGAATTCTCAGCCAGAGAGCTCTTTGGCCCTCAGTAAACTACAGAGACCAGAATTCCGCAGAATGTTGAAAGTGGAATAATAGCACTATAACAGTGTAGTGTGGAAATGGCCCTAGAGTAAGGAGCCTCAGAGCCTGTGGAACCAGGTTTCCCCTCACCGCCCTCCAAACACCGCCTCCCTTCTTCCTCAGTCTGTTGGTGCCGCGTCCCACGGATAAAAGGCCTGCTCTGGTTTCCTTTTTACAGGGTGGAGGAGGCACCCAGGATCTGGGGGTGTTGCCCTCCTTCTGCCGCCTGCCTGTGGCTGGCTGCCGAGCTTCTGTGATCGCCAGCCACCTAGCCACTTTGGATCGGACTGACTTCGGAGCAGATAGCTTCATGAGCTAGTGCTCGCCACTCCCAGTGGTTCCCCATCCAGGCCAGAAAGAAATGAAGAGAACGGAGGGCGAAGGAGGCCAGATCCGAACAACAAGGCAGGAAAACGTTGGGTGGAAATAAAAAGGCGGTTTCAAAACTTCATACCTTTCATGCAGTTTCAACTTGCTTCTATTAAATAACAGGGAGCGAAATAAATTAGAATACTTCTTACTGAAGTAAAGCATTGCGCGCTTACTAGGGAGTAAATCACATGGGGTTGATTTCCGTCTAAGCAGGCATTTCAGCAGTCTGGAGGCCTGATTCAGGCAATGGGGGCCCTAGAGAAGTTCCAAAATTGGAAGCCCTTCCTGTACAGGTGGGAGGAATCCTGAAAGTGGCAGCACAGAAATTAAAGAGAGAAATACAAAGTAAATGGCTTAGAGACAGCATAAAAACCGTCATGAGTGAACTGCAGCTTTGGTGAGACAAACAACCTGACCCTGTGCATATTTATTAAATTACTCAACTAATATACAGAATGCTGATGGCAACAGAAACACTGGAAGATCTAGGAAATGATTGTGGAATAAGAAGAAGCGATCTGAACCGTTTTCCAACAACACTGGGTCCCTAACCGAAGAGGGACCTGAAACAATTGCAACAGTTGACCCATTGGCAGTCTGGCCCTCTGTCCCCCGCCTAGTCAGCACGGATTTCTCAAAGGCGGCTGTAATTATTTTACAGACCTGTAAGTGTTAAAGGAATCATTGCCACCTGATTTAGAGAGGAATGCCCGATGGCCCTTCACTTGCCTCCGGCCTCACTTCTGACTTTTCTTCTCCCCACAATCAGGCGGAGATTTATCCTCCAGCCCAGGATCCTCTTCCCGGCCTCTGAAGAAGGCGAAGTTTGTTAGCCAAGAACAGTGGTTCTCAACCTGTGGGTCCTCAGATGTTTTTGGACTTCAGCTCCCAGAAGCCCTGAGCATTGACCATAGTGGCTGGGGCTTCTGGGAGCTGAAGTCCACAAACATCTGGGGACCCACAGGTTGAGAACCACTGGCCTAGAAGATGCCAACAGACGCTTAGCTAGAAAGTCCTCCTCATCCTCGCCACCTGGCTTTCAATCCTATGCACCAGAGTAAGCCCCATTAAATGCGATGGGGCTACCTTCTGAGCAGGCTGTTGATACCCTTCGTGATGTTGTTTGTTCCCCGTTGCAAAACTCGCCCGGTTTCAGGGCTGTCTGATGTATTCTCTTTCCACCCAGTTGTTAGAGTGTTGATTTCTGGGGGAATTAAATTAAACAGGGCCTCTTGTACCCTGCAGTGGGATCCTATTCATATTGACTCTGTCGCAAGTCCCATTGATTTACTCCTAGGTGCGATTGCTTTCATTTGTTGCCATGAGCTTTCAAGTCGACTCGCACTTAGGGCGACCATATTAAAGAGTTTTCTTGGCATAATTTTTTTCCCAAGAAAGTTTGCCATTGCCTTCCTCTAAAACTGAGAAAGTGTGATTTGCCCACGATCGGCCAGCGAATTCCCAAGGCCGAGTGCGGATTCGAACCTTGTACTCTAGGAGTCTTAGACCAGCGTTCAAACCGCTACACTATGCTGGCTGTTGTTGCCGGTATTGCTGGTTACACAAAATATAGCATGTGAGAAGAAAAAAAACGGAATACACCGTGCTCCTACAACAATACACGAAAACGACTCATGGATATCCGTGGAACTTCCTTTCGAAACTAAATTGCTTCAGATTTTGGCAAGAGAGTGGGGGACAGATTGAAGTGAAGTTGGATCACAAGCTCTAGAACCCCTGTGCGTTTGTAGATTCTTGCTTCGCCAACCAGACTGTGAATGACGAATTTTCTCAGGACTTCTAATTGCAATGGGAGGTTTTCTTCCGAGGAAATATGGTCCACGAGATCAGATGGCACGTGACTCTTAAACAGGAGGCGACCTGGGCTTTTGGGGCCGCCAACAAAGCAACCTTCCCTTTCTTATTGAGATCGGGTTGCCAACTCTTCAAATGGCCTCTGTACCTATGCTTTTAATAGGAATTCGCTGTGCAACAACGGAAGAGGAACAGGTTTACTGCTTCGCCAAAACTGGGGGGAGAGTGTTGGAGGTCCAGCTGTTAATAAAGGGTTCTGTCAAAAGGACTGTTTGAAAAGCCGGCAAAAAGAAAGATACCAAAGCAAACAAAAAGGAACGAGAGAGAGAGAGAATCAGATTCCCCCTCAGCAATTAAATGGTCTTTTAAAAGTAAAATCTTGTTTGCTACAGCAACTTTCTTGCTAGAAGTGGAAATACGAGGGAATCGCTTCATTGCATGTCCAAGCTGAATCCCAGTTTATAGCAGATTTGAGAAAGAATTGTAATTAATATATCCATACAGGCAATTTTGGTTTAGAAAAGTATGTCAGGCAAATTAATCTACTATTTCTACCTCCAAAACGGACATGAGAATGTGTAGTCCTCAATTTATTCTCTCTAGCCATTTTAACGTGTAACACTTTTTCTCTAGTAACCTAAAGAACTTAATGTAAGATATTTATTTATTTATACAGGAATATATATATTTTTAAAAAATTTATACAATACATATTTATCTCCCACTCAGTGAAATTACAAACCAGACTGTGGGGTAAGTATCAACAAATTAACATTACTCCCTGGTGTTATGGCTGAGGATTTAAACCACTAGAAGGAGACGGAAAGAAAGATTCTGAATTAAAATTGACATTTAAATTATTGTGCTTTCTAAAATATATGAACATCGTTACTCGTTGCTGAATTTGTTAATCACAGACAGTAACGAAATTTGCCAGATCCAAAACAATCCGAAAAGTGGAGAAGATAAGCGGCTAAACTTTTTTCCTTGTAAGTATGCTTACTGTTGAAGCCTTTACTTACAAGGAAGTTTAGATGGAATCGGAACGCGTCTCTCGCTGACCCCTGGCCTCAGCAGGCGAAGATGAAGCCGCCTAAGTCTGGCAAGAGGGTATATCTGCAGTGCAATCCAGTTTATGTCTGCTCTGAAGTAAGTCATGTTGCATTGGAGAGGACTTGGCCCCAGGCAAGTGTATACAGGATTTCAGTCTTTTAGAGAGGAGAGGGATTCTAATTAGATACAGATACACATGGAAGATTTCATTTGGATTTAATACACTAATTTTTTTCGATATAAATTACGGGGCAAAATATTAAATCAAAATGCCAACAGCTGCTCCCAAAACCTGGAGAGAGAGAGAGAGATTGAAAAAAGAAAGAAGCAACGAGTAAATAAAGAATAAGAATGTGTTTTTTGTTTGGTTGCTTTTCAAAAAATGGTACGAGGCGTTTGGCAGTTTTGTCTTTTTGTTTTTATCAATTAATTGGCTACGAATCCGCCGGCTAAACGACTGAACGAGGTATCATAAATCATCAAAGAACATTTCTCCCAGTTTAATATTTACTCATTTCGAAGGTTAAATGTGGCCGAGGTAATGGAGAGGTGGAGAGAGGTGATTTTAAAAATAAAACAAACCGTTATCATCAAGCTTCGTTCCACGAAGTTCCTAAATTAATATGGGGAGAAGAGGAGGAGGCGAGAGAATTCTTCGCTTGAACGGTAGGATTAGGAATATTTCTAGAAGAAAGAAGAGGGTGTGAATTGACTTTAGCCTGCAATCGTCTAAGGCGGAATTACAGCTTGTAAAGTAGGTCTCCATCAGTCTCCCGGGAGACGGGCTCAGTTCGACTTGGGTGTTCCATCTCCTTGTTGCCCCTCACAATAATTAGTCCCATCGCCGTCCCAAGCGTGTGTTTCGCCCTCCCACCCTTATCGCCAATAAATGTTGCTGTCTGTTGTTTTGGTTCGGCCCCCCAAGTTCTACAAACTTCTGGGGTACCCCCGGGGGAGGCATTTACACAGTTTGTTAAAAAAGGGGGGACCATGTAGGAGGCAATAGTGATGGAGCGCGCGCACCACAGCCCCCCCCACCCCCCCCAAAGAAGGGTGCTCGCCTAGCCAGCGTCTGACGGGTCTGCTTTGGAGGCAGAGAAGAGAAAGGGAAGAAAAGAAAGTTAGGAGTGTGACTTTCTTATCAAAGTGCGGGAAATGTCGTTTGCTTTGTGCTTTGATGTCTGCTTGTCTTTCAGGCCATCCTTGCATGTCATTACCAGGCGCACAAGGGAGAAAGAGGTGTGCGGAGCTTTTTTGTTGTTTTGATGGGAAGTAAAAGGAGAGAGACGGGGGAAAGACGAGGAGAAAACCCGGGAGGGGCACCCTGAGATGATTTCTGCCCTTCTGTTGCAACTGTGAATGCAGGATTCTTGACAGAGAAGCTAGGCGGCGGCTCTGTTCTTAAACCGACGAGTTTACGTCGCCGTGTTTAAGGTGGCGGATCTTCCTTGCTTGTGGTCAAGCCGCTCTCCCTTGGAAAACATGGCTTTTAAAGAGATTTTATCTCCCTCCGCCTTCCCCTTTCAGTTTTCACACACAGAGAAATAAAAACTCCCTAGGCGCTTGTTCAAAGGAGAATCACTACTTCATAAACTAGTGCTTCATAAATCCTCCTATCCGAATTTCTCGAGGCAGCGCCAGCGTCGCGCTCTTCCAGCCTCCGGGATCTTCCAATCCGATCCCCACGTGCCTTACTTTCGAGCAGACCTAGCCTAGCCTGGCCTCTGTTGGTCCGCATGCATTAAAATACCTTTCTAGTCCCGCGGATTTCAGAAGCGCCCAAATGCGACTGGACTAAACGCCTCTCCCGACGGCTGTCTCCTCAAGTCTTCTTCCGTTTCACTCCGGTCTCACTTCAACGGAGCAACACTGCCCAAGGGTGAGCCGCGAGATATCTGCCTCAGGCTGCCGTCTTACCGCTCACTTGCTCGGCTGTTAACCCCGCGGAAGGGAGTGAGACTTCCTTTTGAGTAAAGAACTGCAGAGGTCCAACCCTGCTCACTCGAATCTACTAGAAAATAAACCCCAGCTTGAACTAAAAGGGATCCACAGCTCCGTCTGCGAAAAGATGACACGGGGCGGCCGCAGCCCAAGACACGTTTATCCAGGACTAACTCCTTTCTATTAAATGGGTTTTTCTTTTGAGTAAACACTCGTGTGTTGAGGCTGCCTATCAACTCAGCCTCTTTCCAGAAAAGATAATGGGCTACAGTCCTGTACACATTTTCCTGTAAGTTCCATTCAACTCAGTGGAGCCTACGTCTGATTAGATCTCTAGAGGTTTACACAGTGAAAAATCTCCCAAATCAACCACCTGAAGAAGGAGGTTCCCCTGAGATCCACCCAATAATTCGGAACTGGGGGTGTGACTTTTGTGTGTTATACGATTTTCACACGCAGCCAATGCCTCCGGCTGGTCGTTAGGAGCTTGCGCCGGAACTCCGAGAAGAACCGATTAATTGTATCCAGGAGAGGCGCGCTGCCTTTTTAAAAATGTTTCATGGACAAAAATGTTCAGTTCTTAAAGAGGGTCAGATGGAACTTCGCACTCACACACACCGAGAAAAGATGACAGGCGCAGGGAGGGGGAAGGATGCAGGAATGGACAGACTGGCCGGGGCGGGGAGGGAAGGGAGGGATCTTCCTTGCCTTCCCCGCCCCTCCTGACTGACAAAGCTGCCCAGGGTCGCCCCGAGGCGCGGACGCTTGGCGGGAGACGGACACTTCTGAACGCAGCAACCGGGACCTGAGGAGGACAGAGAGAAATAGCGGGAGAGGAGGAAGGGAGAACGACTTCCTCCTCCTCTCCAGGGTGGCGAGGAAAGGCCGAAAGTGCCTCCTTGACCCTTCCCAGCTCTTGGGTCTTCTTTGTCACCGAGCGCGCTCGCCCTGCCCTCTTCTCCTTTGGGGGATGGAAAACGTGCCTCGCAATCCACGCAAATTCCCACCATCGCCACAATCCCACCTGCGCGCCTCCTCTCCCTCCCCTAGAGAGGAGCCTTTTCCGAGTGTCTGGGTCCCTCCCCTCTGCCCCCGTACTCTCGCCTCCCAACGGAGGGTACGATCCAGCCAAAGGAAAATAACTGGTTGGGTTTGGCTCTTAGATGGCCAGCTCGTCTGATCGGGGATTTCATCTCCTTTGTGTCTTCGGCTCAGAAAGAGCTGCGTTAAATCGGTCACGAGGACGTGCTTTGGGTCTTCCTCCTCGCCACCTTATTGCAGATGGTTTTAAAAGAAGAATATGGGTAGGCAGGCTCACTAGGGTTCACTTCGCCCTATTGCCATCCCAAAGTAAAGGCCCAATTTTTATGGTTAGAGTAGAACCATGGAATTAGATTTATACCTGTTCCTTGATTCACCAGTCCACAGTCGAGTCAATTACTTTACTTTGCGATTAATCAAGCGTATTTTGGCCTAGATTTCGGAAGAGAGAGGCGTTGAGGCTCCATCTTGCACTCTTTGGGTTGCTACCTTTACAGTTCTACACCAACAGCTGCCCCCCAACAAACCCAATTGTGTTGGAATAGCTACCGATGCGGTTATTCAGTGGCAGAGGAATAGCATTCTGTGCATACTCAGAAGAAATGAGCGCACGTTGCAGGACAAAACCTTAGTGGGAAACCGGATACAACCTCACCTTTTATTTATAGTTGTATTTGCCATCCCTGCTACCCCTCATGAGCCTTTCCGCACTACACTGTTACAGCGCTGTTATTCCACTTTCAACATCCTATGGAATCCTGGAGTTTGCAGGTACGGGAGGCCCGTAGGATGTTAAAGCTGAAAGTGGAGTAATAATGGTATAACAAGGTAGTGAGGAAAGGCTCATGCTGTTCTCAGTATGGGATGAAATTGGGCAGTGACATTGGAATGAAAGGGATCGGGGGAAATCCAGTTAAATGGAGTGTTCCTGCCTAGAGGAGGAAACCAGTCCTCTGTTTATTAGTTACGGAGGTGTTGGTTGGTTTGCGTCTTTGCTAAGTCCAACAAGGCAGGGAAGCAAAAGGAGAAGGATAGGAAATCCGAAAATATCCGGGGGGGGTCTTTAGGCAAATGTCCTCCTCCCCGTCTCTCTCGGAGAGCTCTCCGCCGGGCCTGCCCCCTTCCTTGCGCCCCTCCCTCGCCTGTCTCTCAGGCCCACACACACCCTGCCGCCGTGGCCGCCGCCCTCCAAGAGGAAGGCCTTTCTCAGCCGAGCTCAACCAGGCCGCGTTTTCTCCGAGGAGAAGGCTAGAGGTGAATTTCTTTCCCCTCAGACCTCCTCCACCAAAAGACTCAAAGCGAAGGACGTGGCTAGACACTCATTTAATGACAAGTAATTGACAAATCCGAGAGGCCGCATTACCAGTGGGCTAGGAGAGTATTAATTATTGAAAAACCATTAGCCTCTGTGTGTGTCCTCCAGCGATCCCATCTTGTTCAGGAAATATAAGCTGTCACGTCCGTTTAGATGGAGGGGAAATCAGATGAGGAAGTCCTTTCCTCCCCCTTCCCCTTTCTCTTCTCTCCAGGCCCAGCCCTGCCAGCCAAGCGGAGGGGGAGACCTGCAGCCTCCGAGCCAGACTTCACACCCCCAGATCTGGATCGCGGAAAGAAGAGGGTCTCTCGCCTTCTCTCCCAGTGAGACAAACCGCCTGGAGCCCTTAGATCTGTCCACCCCCAAACCCACTAGCCTGAAAGGTGCGGGAGGGAGTTTCATTCTTCCTCTGACACTGGATTACGAAGAGGGGAACCAACTGTAAGGCCAAGTCAGCTGGGCAAAATGCCCACGCGTGGAACATTCTGCGTGCTCGTGCAAAGAGAGCTGCATATGTAGATACAGCCTAAACTTGATATTTTGCTTCCTTTTGTTTAACACAACTCTTTTTTAAAGAAAGAAAGAAAAACTCACAAAAGATACGCATCACAGCAAAAAACTTTAGAGAAGCCAGTACCTTCCGCCTTAGTTTTGCCATCTGTGAAATGGTTACCTCAAGGCTGGAGGCCTTCGTAAACGCGGCGCCTTTGAAGAGGGTAATCCAGCCATTATTAAACGCTTTTTACGTCCCATTGATTCTAGCTAGTTTCATTGGAAAGCGGCGCGATTTCAACGTGCTTGACTGCGGGTGGATCCTGCCCTGAGGATTATAGAAAAAATTTCCCCACACAGCTTCCAGCCACACATCTCGGTGACGATACAAGTGATCCTACCGCTTTATGCAGTGTTACAAAGTAAAGGCATTTCCGCACTAGACTTGTTAATAGTGCTTTTATTCTACTTTCAATCCTGTGGAATCCTGGGGTTTGTAGTTTGTAGTAAACTGCAAACCCCAGGATTCCATAGGATGTTGAAAGTGGAATAATAGCGCTATAACTGTCTAGTGCGGAAATGGCCTAAGAAAGAAATGAAGGGTGAAAGCACGTTGCACACTGAAAACCCATGCATAAACAATATCTTCGCTAGAGCTATAAAAGAGGAGTCGTGGGTAGTTTGGAAATGACACCCATCCTGTTTTAGAGAACATGCAGAGAATTCACGTTCCCTGTAGAGGAGAAACAGCAGGATCCCCACCTGAAGTTCTGGGGAAGACCCATTGAACTGGATGGGACACAGGTGGGTCTGCCACGCGGTGCATCCACGCCGCTCAACTATAACAGACACCGCTTTACTTGCCCAAGGTCCAGCCTGCAATATCCTGGGATTTGTAGTCTAATGACGTACTCACTACTCTGTCGTTCTTATGTACAGCCCTCGGACCCTTCCGACAGAAGATTTTCAGTACCTCAGGAAACTACAGATCCCAGGATTCCATAGGCTGAAGCCGTGACAATCACAGTGGTATCTACAGTGTATTGTGGTGTATTGTGATGTATTGTGGATTCTTCTCCCGTTCGTTCCAAAGGGGAATCACGCCGGAAAATGTGGCCTGGATCGTGGCCTGAGCCCTTTTGCACTTCTCTTTGGTGATTTGCAAATCTTTTCAAAAGTTAGGCTTCCTGATCCTCTTCTAATGAATCAGCCCTTCCCACTCAGTCCATTCAAATGTTTTGCATGCTGCTGCATGACTGAAGGTATGGGGGGCGGGAGGTTGAAGAAAAAGCTTCAAACGGTCTGAGCACTTTTCTCGCCCTTTGAGAAACGTTTTGCTCCCGTGCGACTCCAGGAAGAAAGTCGCAATGTGTTTCTTGGGGCTTACTCCCAAGTAAGACTGAGGACCCCTTCGTTCCTTCAGAAGCTACAGGGAAGAAAGCTGTTGGGGGGGACAGAGGAGGTGACGGTGGAGGTGTGGGTGTATTGTGTGTAAGAAGGGAGGGAGGTTATCTGGCCCTTATTGTAAGAACAAAGAGAACAGCTTTTAGAAGCCGGCAGCTCTCCACCGCCCGAAATAGTACACCTAAAACAGAAGGAGGAAAGCGATCGGGGTTACCAAAGGGCCCCAAACTATCCAGGCTGCTCTTCTCCACCTCCGAAGAGCCCCGTCGGACCAGGTCAAAGAAAGGCCCCGCTAGGCCAGCCTTTGGGTCCCCGTCTTTGTCCACCAGAGGCCTGCGGGAGGACCACCGAATCCCGCGGTGCAGTTTTCCAGCTCAGCAGCCACAGGCGGCCCGATCCACCACAGCGTGGCTGTCTTTGTCCCTGGTGCTCCCTCCTTAAGCGGCTCCGAGAGCAGGGCAAGGCCGGCGGCGAAGGGCGCTCGGCGGCTGGCCCAACGGAACATCCCCTGGTCCCTTTCTTGTTACCTCGGCCCCACCACCCTAGACGTTCCTCGGCTTGGGAGACAGCCGTGGGTCGCAGAAAGACGGGGGAGAAACGGGAGGACTCTGATTGCTGAGGGGAACCTTGGGGCCCCTGAGTCGGGGCCGGGTTGGACCCGTGGCTCCCGACGCCCTTTCCCTTCTTGCGCCTCTCGCCCTTCTCCTCTGGTCCCGATTCTGAAAAGTTCAGGATCCGACCAAGAACTCTCCCTCCCTTTACCCCAGCAAAGGCCCTTTTCCAGAGAATACATACGTCTACCAAAATTAAAATACGGATGGTTCCGTCGCCTACCTGAGAATGTCGGGGAGGCGCAGCTGGCAGAGGCGACGAGACGCCGGCGGCCCCTCCGACGCTCTGCAACTCGTTGGCAAGGCATCGCCGCATTTATGGGAGCCACTGTTGACTTTAGCACAAAGCAAAGATTTCACTGCCCGCTAGTTTAAAAATGAATATTTTACCAAGATATCGATCAGCGTTATAAAATTCAGTTAAGCACAATGGCACAAAAGGAACAGAAAAAACACGCGCGCGCGCTCACACACACACACACCCGCACGCACGTACACGCCGAGGCACCAGGAACAGCCGTGCTAATATCTGTGTAAATTTACTGAACTCTGACGTGCCGCGTAAAGTTTGCCCTCCTGGAATTTAGAGTTAGATTTTTTATTATTATTATTACTGCTCTTTGTTTACTGATTGTGTTTATTCGCAGATCGCGATGCTTGAAACCACCAGCGGCTTAAAAATGGGGAGGAGGAAGGCAGAGAGAAGAAGAAGGGGGGAGATCAAAAATGTGGTCTGTTGCAAACCGCAGCCCCCCCCCTTTTTTAATTCCTTCTCCCCAGTCCGCGATCCGACGAGTTAAGGAGAAGCTTGGAACAAAAAGAAGAGGGGGAGGCAAGATGGAGCTTCTCTGCCAGGAAACTAAATGACATTTATCCCCCCCCCGCTCGCCTTGCCACCCTAACACGTCCCTCCACCCCCTTTTTAAACGGTCTTTGGGCAGAAGTATATCTTATTGCTGAGGATCAGCAGAGTGGGAGACCGCTAAGTGGTTTAAAACGACCGCGGTACAATGGGGGCGGGCGCGGTGGGACCGGGCAGGTTAGAGCATCATATTCGCGACCCATTGTGCGCCCAATCACTCCCATTCCAGGCCTCCATTCTTCCTCGCGACGGGAGCCTTTTATGTGGTAATGAACACACATTTTCCGCTTTGCTTCACAACGTGTGTGTCCTCGCGGGCCCGGAGGCCAGGCGGAGACGACTTCTTGGCACGGGGAGGGGGGACGGGGAGAGGAGAGATCCTAGAGTGGTGGGATTGCCCCCCTCACACACGCTTTTAAGAGGTGCCTTCCTTCGCCGCCTATTTTTCCAGCGTGGGTTGTTTAATACGCGCACACGCACACACAGACATGTATCCTAGGGTTAATTCATTTTTTAAAAGGCCGATCCGTAAATCTGCTCGGAACGTGGGCTCTAGAGAAGACTAGTAATTTTATTTCATTTTTTAATTTCAGGACGCAATCTGCGTCAGTTAAATCAGATCGGTGGATAGGGGAAAGTTGGCCGGCGGAGAAAATCAGATTAGAGGAAAGGCTGACTTGCTTCGCCCTGGGGCGAGGTCTCCAAAGAGGCCTCCGATTTTTTAGCGAGTTGAAGGGAAAACGACTCCGGTTGTTTTTGACTGGATTCAGGAGAGAGGGAGGCGAGAAAGCTGTGATTACCCTCCAGTCGTTGACCAATGATTTGATATGAGAGAGGGTAGGAAAGAGACCGTGAAGCAGATAAATAAATAGAATAAATGTTGGCGTTTACCAGTAAGTTTTAAGCAGCAAAGCCCACTAATCAATAAACTTCATGCTCAGGTGTATGTTTCAGTGAGCGTTTCTGTTATGGCAAATGGATCAGTGTTGTTGTTGTTGTTGTTGTTGTTGTTGTTGTTGTGTGTTTCCAAGTCGCTTCCGACTTTCGGAGACCCTAAGGCGATCCTATCATGGGGTTTTCTGGGGCTAAAGGTCACGCAGAGGGTTTCCATGGGCGAGCGGGAATCAAACCCTGGTCTCCAGGGTCGTAACCCAACGCTTAAACCTCTACATGACTCTGGTTGTCAAAGGGATCAAGTTATGGATGTCAAAACATCCCCAAATTAAAGGTGTTTTTTCAAAGCTTTTCAGGCTTGGCCTCTTTCACTCTTTAGGATGCTTACAGCAGAACTGATTTTGCATCTCCCCCCACCCAGTATGGTGTTTATACGAATACGTGTAAGCATAATGGCATGGAGACAGAAAGTCAAAATGCTACCGTCCCAAAGCACGACTGGGTTGAGACCTCACATTGTGTCAGCCGAGCGTATCCACCAGCGAATTACTCTATGCAATCCTGTAACCGATAGAGCACAGTGAATGCACACAGTTTCACCTCATTGCACAAGGGGACTCTACTCCTGCCACCTCCAGCTGGGCGCTTCACACCACGGGTGGCACAACTCTCGCAAGCCCAAGTCAGGATTCTCGTTTTTGTGTGGCATTTTCTGTCCGTCCTGTGCCATGAGCCCGCCATCCCCTTGGCCTACTGATATGGGCTGCTTTTATGGAGGAGGAGTGTAATTTACAGGAAATGTTTTCCCACAGTTTTATGTCCATGGTTTTCCAATCTTTGATTTGTATTGACACAGCATAAAACTGTGAAAACCGAAAAGTCTTCGTCTTTAACAGGTGCTAACCCGGAGGGGTGGCCCATACACGACTTTCTCCTTCCCAGTTACCACCTCAGCGCTTCGAAATAAGGCTACAGTTTCAGCCCACCTAATTGGAAACCAGATCTATTAAAATGAATGGGCCCCAAAAATGTTCCCTAGAATGGGTGTGTGAGAGAAAGGTGTAGGTGGCGGTCCACAACAAAGGGCAGGAGGCCTTCTCAAATGCAAGATCGCGACCACACTAGCCTTAAATTGTGGACCAAGTCTGTAGAACAATTTAAGGTGGTCCTCTCCAGTCTGGCACTCTCCAGGCGAGATGGGCTAAAACTCCCGTAGCCAGCTTGACTAACGGCTGGGAAGAACGAGCCTTGTAGCCCAGCTCAGCATCTTGAAGGCCCTGGACTGGGAAAGGGCTAAAACAATCTGGAAACTATAGGTTGTCTATCTTGGCTCTGGGGAGCTCCCGCTCTTCTGAGCCATTGATGCTCCAGGATAACAACCTGCCCTTCACGATCGCTCCTCAGTTGAGAGCAGCAGCGCCCCTCTGAGATTGCCTATGGGAAGACCATCACAGATCTGTCCCTGGAAACCTCTGCTTTCCAATAGTTTGCAAGTGCGTGTTGAAGCGCTGTAAGAAGCAGGTCTTAAACAGCCCCCCTCCCCAATGCTCCTGGCCATTTAGATGGTACGTCGGAAAAGCTCGGAAGAAAGCCATCTTTTGCTGAAACTAAAATCTTTTGTTCATTCCCAGCTGTTTGTGTAGTGTCTCGACCTAAAATCCTAAATTCTAAAACCAGCTTTTTACTTAGCGTCAAAGGTCAAAGCCAACAAAAACCTGCCGGATTCATTGCCTATAGAATCCCCGACTTTACGTGCCTGAGAACCTTGGGACACTTTTATATTACGCGGTTATAACGCTATAATTCCACTTCGACTGTGATGTCAACATCCTACCGAATCCTGGGTTAGCAGTTAGGGCAGAGGTATCAGAGGAGCTCTGTGGCTGATAATTCTAATGGCCTTCCCTAAAAAGCAAAACCCAGGATTCCATAGGATGTTGCCATGGCAGTTGAAGTGGAATCACAGCGCTATAATTGTGTAGTGTGAAAGGGCCCAGGTTCTACCAGACGTTTGAAGAAGTGCCGGCTCAAAAAGTGTTCTGGACATCTCAAACCTTGACAAGGGGAAGCCCATTCATTTGAAATTCTTGACAGGTAAGCCTGAAAACCTACGACTCCTTGTTGGCCAGCAGCTAATGAAGACAGCAAAAGCTGGAACACGTTTCAGACGTTTTATTAAATCGCCGCGGTCAATTTAATTTAAAGGATCAGGTTGATAAGATATTAAATCTGGTACATGTACATACTTCCCGAAGGCACGTGAAGGGACACTTCAAGGTGATGTGAGAAATCTGCTTTCATTATCAGGTGTAGGATAGATTGCACATGCGACTTATCCGGTGACTAACACGCATTTGGGAGCCGCTCTAAGGCCATTTCCGCCCTAGACTGTTATTATTCCACTTTCAACATCCTATGGAATCCTGGGGTTTGCAGTTTATGGAGCGGCCCTCCCTAAACTTTAAATCCCAGGATTCCATAGGATGTTGAAAGTGGAGTAATAGCACTATAACCGTCTAGTGCGGAAATGGCCTAAGCCTTTCAAGCCCGTTTCCAAGGGCAGTGAGGATAGGTGTAACAGGACAGGTGAGAGAGGCGTTTTCAGGGCTCAGCATAGTAAGAGTTCCTACCTGCCTTGGTTTTGATTCTCATTCTGACCGAAATGTCTCAGAACACCAAAGACAGGTGATGTCCCGGGAACTTGCGGCCTTCCAGGCGCTTCAGCCTTCAGCTCCTAGTAGGCCGACCCAACTAAGGCCGTTGCAAGGGCTTGTGGCAACTGTAGTTCCAGCAAGCTGCAGGGTCAAAGGCTGACCAAACAATGGAAGCCTTGTCGGGTTTTTTTGCAAGCAAATTGTACGGTATTCTGAGACTCGTATTCCCAGCTCAGTGTACAACACAAAGTAGAAATCGGTGGGGTCCCTTCCTCTCTGCCGCAAAGACCCTTCAGTGGCTTTCGGCAAATCGCTACGGTTTTTACCTCAGGTTTCTGTCGGCAAAGGGTAAGACCGACCCGCCTAACACGGTTAGGTAAGGTAACCTGTAAGAAGTACTCTAAACTGTCTAGAGGGCCTCACAAACGCTAGGCGTTTTTGTGGTTGTGCCACCAGTAACTCGCTCAGGTTGGCTCAAGAAACCAGATTCCATTCCTTTCTCTTAGCTAGATAATCTTGCTCGTCTAGCTCTGGTTGGAACCCTTATTGTGTAGCTGAAGCTTCTTCCATTGATTTCAGTGAGACTCACTCCTTAGTCTTAGGAAGGCTCTCTAAGAGGTACCCTCCGTTCATTTCCATGAGACTCATCCCCCCATAGTTCAATACATTTACTCAGAAGTTTGGCAGCACCGTGAGTACTGAACTGCCGCTGAGACCTGCCTTGGTCTAGCCCTGTAGTCCCGGCTCACCTGTCACACCGGAACTCATTTCCCTCACACCTGCAAAACCAAAATGCACGTCTTAGAAGGTAAATTCCTTGGACTCCTGGGATTCACTTCCTCATTAATCCCCAGTAATCGCTCTGCAGGGCCTTTGATTTCTTGTTTACTCAAAAGTAAATCCTGCTGGTCCGTGAGAGTGGCTTTTGAAGCAAGGACTTTGGGACCACCGGTATTCTTTCATCTGTACACTGTGCTTATGAGTCACCTGAATAATGGATGCTCATTCCATGCCATTCTCAGTGAAGTCAATGAGACTTAGACTTCTCAGGAAAGTGAGGGGGCATAAATCCGATTTCTTTGAGGTGGTTTTAGGATAGCAAATCTGGATACTTCAAAGCTGCAGTGCTAAACCAGCTTACCTGGGAGCAGTGTGGTAGCGGAAGCTGGGCTGGAAGGGTGGAGGCACCGGGACTTTAGAACTAGCAGGAAGGAGGATGTCTCCTGCCAACCACTCAGGTTCTTGTTCTAGGAACTGGAAGGGTAACGGATTTTCTCAAGTAGGTGCTATTATGAGCTGGCTCCATTGCGATAGTATTTTGGTCTTGAATGAGCAGTTGAGATTCAATAGCTTTTTTTTTTTAAAGGCCTGTTTTCGATATAGACGGATCAACAGAGATGCCTGAATTTATTTACCCATATCAATCTGTATTTTCCACTTTGGTGGCAGATGTGGCTACTGGAACGGGCACGCTGGGTTTTTCAGATTTTACTACGACGCCATTGCCAGGGACTAAACGGACTTAATGTATCCCAGTAGACATGAATAAGACTGCCCTCTGCAACCAGCTAGAGCTTCTCAACGAGCAAGCAAGATCCAAGATTTTCCCGCGATCCGCCCACCCTGGGCTCCAGCCGATTTTTAATCTGAACTCAGGAGCCCCAGGGAGGTGACGGTCACCGTCCCTCCCCACCCCGCCCCTTCTAGGCAGCTCTTGCAGCCGGACAGGCCTCTCTCTCCACACACAAGCAGAGGAAGAGGCACCACCAGCCGCTAATTTCTCCACCCCTGCTTTCTTTTCTGCGCATGGCAGTCGCCAAAAAGGGCAAAAGAGGGCGCGCCCGGCACGAAGAGGCCATCGGACAGACCGACCGACCTCATCTCAAGGCTGCAGAGAGGGAAGAAGCAGAACCAGGGAATAAACGAGGCAGCCTTCCAAACGAGTTTCACATAAAGTTCAGCCCTTTTTGGTCAAACCGGCCTTATTGGTAAACTGAAGCTCGATTTTTCTTTTTAAAATTCTAAATGGATGAGGTAACTAACACACATACACACACACACACACACACCGCACATACTCAAAATCAGGAAAAGACAGTTGTGCGTGGCCGGTGCTGCGGAAAGAGCATATAATATGATTGGTTAAAAACTGCAAAGCCCTGCAGAGATCCCCCCCCCCGAAACAAAATTATAGCCAATCCAGCAACCTGAAGTTTAAATCCCGTTAAAATCCATGTGGGTGTCGTCGGGCTCTCCGGTCGATTTTGCCCTTTTGTGGGTTATTTTAAAATTCTCGATGGACAAAATTCATACTGATTTTTCTACTCAAAATATGATATTGTAAATAAAGAGGGGCCTGTTATTCCGGGGCAATGGCTAAGGAAGTCCTGGGCTTCGGTTTTCCCAGTGAACGTACAGGGTGGCCTCTGTCTTTCAAAACCCCAACTCCCCCTTCGCAGTGTGATAACAGCAACACCCATTTTACAGAATGGTTGCATGAATCACTGAAATAATGAAAAAGGAAGCGCCTTGAGCTCTAGAAATGTCTGCTGTAAATACGCAGAATATTTTAGAAGGAGAAACAGGCAAACTGAAACATTTCAAGCCCCACGAGTGGACTACATGGCTGAGACTGGGCTTCTCTTTATCTCTGAAGTTCACCGAACTTAAAAATACTTGGGGCTACTGTTGTCATTCCACGCACGCTTAGCGGGATTTACACAGGGTCAGCTCTGGTTAGTGCTTGGAGGGAAGAGTGTCGGTGAATACCAGGTGCTGTGGGCTGTATTTCAGAAGAAGGAACTGGCAAAACCACCTCTGAGGATTCCTTGCCTCAGAAAACCCTATGAAGTGCATGGTGTGGCCAAAAGTCAACAGGCGACACGCACACAGTCACCCCACTTACAGAGCAGTCCCGCATCTCTCTGTCCAGAAAGGACCTTCACTGAGTTCCACGAACAGTTTCCTCCCAGCTGAGTAGAGAATTACAGCCTTAACAAATTCATGAACAAGATCAACTTCAGAGGTGAGCACCCGCGTTTTTCACTGAGGCCAACAGCCCTCGGTGTTCACTAAAGCCCATTGGGAAGAACTCCACTCATAAAGAGTAGAGGACACTACGTCAAAAAACACGTCCAGTCTCCAATCCTAAATATATTTTCTAGGGGTCTGGTCCATGGAACCCCGCGGGATTCCTCGCTCAGTAGCTGTGCGCTGCGTCATAACCAGCAGAGGTTTCTTCGAAGGATCGCGGCGGAAAGTCATATAGGCGAAACAATGCATTGGTAGAACAAGCATCGCAGGAAAACAGAGGCTTGAACAATGAGTTTTTAACAGTCCAGTCTTAGTATGCAAATTTACTAAGAAATCCGAGTGGTGTGGGATTTCCACCCAGGTGGAAATAGATAGACCGAATTTATGCGCCGTTACTCGGGCATAAAGTTACAGTTGGTTTGCATGTGAAAGAAAGGGCCGGGTGAAACTTTCCTCACAGTTAATTTACAGCCACCCATGCTGGAATGAAGGCACCTATTCAGTAGGACTTCCCCCGAGTAAACACGCATTCAGTTAAGATCAGGCAATTATAGACAACTGATGAGGGGGAATATATTATAAATCTTTTATCCCCATTAGTCCTCTATTACCCTCCTACCTCTGCTCAGAAGCCCCAGTGAATTCAACAGGATCTGCTCTGAGACAACGTAATAGGGTTGCAGCCTTACATAGTTGCGTTTTTCTGTGCAGTTTTTACGGCATACGGTTTCTCCTTTCCCCCCTCCTCTTAGAGAAAAATCTGATCCCAAGTATATGAGACGCTAGTATTAGTCCTTTCTCTTTTCCGACTCCCTTGCCAAATTTTCCTTGTGAATGGCACCTAATAAAATAATGAAATCATAACAATAATAGGAATTGGTTTTTTAAAAAATAATAATATAGGAGTGGGGAATCTCCAACAGCATTTTAATATAGGTTTGTGGGAATTTGGTTGGTCGTTACCAGAATACAGATTTAAAAGCCATAAATAAAAGCGTACAGAAACGATAAATTAATTCGATCCGAGCCGCGTACTCTCCCGGTAACATCAAACCTTCGTGTGTCAAATTACAACCTAAAGTCCTTCATCTCTCCCTCTTTTTCCCCCGACTTCACAATACTACAGTCTTTTTTGATCCTCAGGTTCAAAATCTAACATGGGTTCATTCACACGCACTCATTTCTGCCTCACTTTCACACCCAAAAATAGATATATTTATAACAATTCCTTGCGACGAATAGAAGGAAAGAAAGAAAAGTACAAGGAGTTGCATAAAGAACAGAAAAGAAACTCCCATTCAAAGAAAATCCAACCGCCGTCTGAAGAAAACTGAGGATGGCAAAGAAACCAAGGGCGGGAGATCTTCCTCTTCCCGCGGGAGACCGAGATTTCTCCCCCCCCCCGGCACACACACACACACCTTTTCTCCCCCGACGTCAAGGAGAAATAAGAGCCGCAGGTGAGGAATGTGAAAGTTACGTGACAGCAAAGGTCGGTTCAATACAGGGGGCTTCTTTCTAACTAGGGGGCAGGGCGCCAGTTCCGCGTCCCTTTGCCGAACAGTCGGGCCGGTGCGCTGCGGAAAGTTTTCTTCCCTCCCCGTCTGTCTTTCTCCATTTTCGATAAAGAGGACGAGAGGTCGCCGCTATCGGGTTCTTTCAGGTCCTCTGGCCTTTCGGTCCGGATCGGAGCAGGGCTGTCCGGCGGGTTGTGAGTGTGTCTTTATGGGGGGGGGAGTCTGGTACAACTTGGCCCCAAGTATTTTCTCTCCCAACTCTCCGTGAGGGTTCGTGGGGTCACCCCTCTTCTTCCGCCCCCCTCGGCTGGCGCGTGGAGCGGGAGAGAAAGAGGGACGGCGGGAGAGCGAGGTGGAGGGGTGCGTGTACGCCTGTCGTTCTGACTGTGCTTGGGTGCGAGCGAGGGGACAGGAACCCCTTAGGAGGAGTTCATGATGGGTCGTGAGTACACCCCCTGGTAGTAGGAGGCGTCGGGGCCCAAGGGCGAGGCCTCGAGGGCGCTTTTGTTCGTGACGGGACCCATGGCGAGGCTGCCTGCCACGGGCGAGCCGTAGCTGGTGTAGTGCATCACTTGCTCGTAGGCCTTGAGGTCCATTTTGTGGTGGGCGTGGGGGTGCTGGTGGGGGTGGTGCTGGTGGGGGTGGTGGGGGTGCGCGTGCGGGTGGGCGTGCGGGTGCTGCTGCTGCTGCTCCGGAGAGGACATCAGATTGGTGATGGAGAAGGGGTGGTTGAAGGCGTAGTGGTGCTCCGCCTTGAGGTGGGCCTCGTGCGACAGGCCCGCGTGGGCGGCGTGGTGCTGCGCCAGCAAGTGCTGCTGCTGCTGCTGCTGCTGCTGGGCTGGCGACGGGGCGGGCTCCGGGTGGCCCTTCAGGTCGGCCAGGGCCCGCTTGTGCTCGTGGCAAGGCGAGGCGCTCGAGTGCGGCGACTCCGGGGCCCCGTTGGGCACGTCGGCGCGCTCCGTCTGCGGTCCCGGCGGGGGCGGCTTCTTGCCGTGGGACGAGGAGCTCCCCGACGACGCCGGCGAGGCGCCCTGGCCTGGCGGCTGCTGCTGCTGCTGCTGCTGCTTGGGACCCGGCGGCTTGTCGCACTTGAAGCGCTTCTGGCGCCGGAGGTAGCAGCCGTTCTCGAACATGTTGCCGGAGTCCGGGTGGAGGGTCCAGAAAGAGCCCTTGCCGGGCTTGTCCGGGGAGCGGGGCACCTTGAGGAAGCAGTCGTTGAAGGAGAGCGAGTGCCGGATAGAGTTCTGCCAGCGCTGCTGGTTCTGCCGGTAGAAGGGGAAGAGGTCCATGATCCACTGGTAGATCTCGCTCAGCGTCAGCATCTTGTTGGGCGACTGCTGGATGGCCATGGTGATGAGCGAGATGTACGAGTAGGGCGGCTTGGCGTGCGTGTAGCTCCGCCGGTAGCTCTTGGCGTCGCGGGCCCGACCCAGGCCCGCCGCCGCCCCCGCCGCCCCCTGCCCGCCGTAGGGGCCGCCCCCGCCGCCGCCCCCGACGGGGCTCAGGGCCGAGTAAGCGCCCAGCGCGCCGCCCATGGAACCGGCCCCGGCGCCCAGCGGGCTGAGGCTGGGGCTGAGGTGGGCCGCCATGCCGGCCATGGCCCCCGCGCCCGGGGAGAGGTTCATGCCCGCCGGCCCGGCCGTGTAGGACATGCCCATGGAGCCGCCGGACGCCGCCACCGTCGTCATGTTGCCCGCCGCGCCCATGCCCGCCATGCCCATGTAGCTGTTCATGCCCAGGCCGGCGTTCATGGTGGAGTAGCCCTGCAGAGGCGACAGAGAAGAGGAGGGACAGGCAAGAAGCGGTTAGGGTGGCTTTGGTCCCGAAATCGCCCGCCCCTCCATCCCCCCCCGGCGGGACTTTCCCTCGCCCTGGAGCCCGGAGCTTTCCGTGGAGCTTACTCTCGAGGAGGCCGCGCCACCTCACTTCACTTGATGAGCAACTTTCACATGTGGAAACCCTGGAAGAGCGCCCTTTTGTATTTCTGGACACGATCCAGGCACTTGGAGGCCCCCCCTTTCGGTTTTTTTCCTGGGAGGGTTAAGCAGGTGCTTGAAGGCTTGGCTGAGAATCCCCGCTGAATTCGCTAAAATTCAGTAGTGAAGTCAAGACAGGATGAGCTGGGAAATCTCTCTCCGGATAAAGTTAGCTCCTTTCCCCTCCCCCTCCATAAAAGCTTAAATTTGCCTGGATCGTGTCCATGGTTAGTCTCTGCATGCCAAACAGACTGAAGTTTCAGGGAAATCCCTCACTTCTGAAAAAAAGAAAAGGAAGGAAGGAAGGAAGGAAGGAAGGAAAGAAAGAAAGAAAGAAAGAAAGAAAGAAAGAAAGAAAGAAAGAAAGAAAGAAAGAAAATAGGATCTGAGTGTTAATCCCACATAAGTGTCTGGGCGATGGCAGTCCCGCTCTCCTGTCTTAAGAGCATTCCTCGTTCTAGGGCTTGTGTTTTTAACCGTGGTTCTTTTTAAGGGGACTTTCTCCAGGAAAGTGTTTAGTACTGGCTGGGAGAAATAGAGGGATCAAGTGTAAAATGTAAAAACTTCCGTGGTTTACAGGTTTGCGGAGGTCAGGTTAAAGATTCAAATCCTCGGCCAACCGACCCCGCAAGCCTAAGCAGGTCTACTAGGAAGTAAGCCCGACGAGTTGCCCCTGAGGGCTATTACCAGTAAGTAAGTGCCGCTGCGCCCAGCTGGACTTCTTTTCTGGTAAATGTGTTTCGGACCGCAGCGTCACGCAGGTAAACGGAAGCCTTTCGGCTTCCAGCTGGACTTGAATGCAACTCTTCCCAAGTGACCGGTGTGTACGTTAGTGTTGCTAACCCACAGCAAGCCGGACCCATAAAAAGAGTCAACAGAAAGTTATGTTTCTGCCCTCCCCCACTGGTTTAGAAGGTTCGATTTCAAGCCGAAGTCGAATCCAGTCCCTACGTAGAAAGTGATCAACACTGATCTCCCCGCAACATTACTCCTGGACCCCGGAACGGTCAGCCGGGTCCGAGGTAGCGTGAAAACCCCCTGGAAATTAACCAAGGGCTACTTTTCGGCCAGTGTGTCTAAAAACTGGATGTAAAACGCGCGGATATTTAAAGGCTCCAGGAGAGAATCTGAAAGATAGTTTAGCTCCAGGAGAAAAGTCTCCGCGTTGTCCACGGTCCCTTGTGGGGCGAAGGAAAAGTTCGGACAGGAACCCCGGGAAAAGCCTCGGCCTGGGGTCGAAGCTTTCCCTTCACGCTAGTCCACATCAGGGACTCTCCTTGGGATCTGGCTTGTGTTTCCCTTCAACTCTGAGCCTTCCCCGCCCGAGGTTTAGAGGAATAAATGTCCCCCCTCTTTCCCTGGTTCCTTATACCTCCCCCCAGCGCCCTTCCTCCCCCCCCAACCTCTCTCTGCCAAACACAACTTTGTTAGGATAGCGCGGCTAGGCATGGCAAAAGGATTTGGAGGCTTCGCAAGTCAATATTTGATCACAAAGTTAATATTATCTCAAGGCTAACACAGTGTTGTATAAAAAGAGGGAGAGAGAGGGAGAGGGTGAGGGAGTCCTGTTTTTTAGCAGGAGGAGGAGGCTTGGGGATTGGGTGGGGGACCCACACACAAACAGAAAGAGAAAGAGAGAGAGAGAGAGAGAGACCCACACAGAGACAGAGAGCGACATAACGCGCGCAAACAGACCGAAGTTGCCATTTACCTCCGGCTCGCCGTAGTAGTTGCTCCACTCTGAGTGCTCGTGTCCTTCCATTTTCACGACTCCCAGCATACTGGAAGCGGAGTGCATGGCAGTTTAAAATTTAACAGCCACAACAAGCGTCGACAGAGGGGGAGAGAGAGAGAGAGCGAGCGACCAAAAAAGAGGGAGAGAGAGGGAGAGGAAAACAGCCCCCTCGGTCGCCCTCCCTCCTTGCCTCTCTTTCCCTCCCTCTCTCCCTCCTCCCTCCCCTCCTTCTCGCCCTCCCGCGATATGTGTGTTGGGGGAGGGGGAAGGGGGGCTCGCTCGCCTCGGGGTTTGTCCCTGCTGGCGATTTCTGCTGCTGCTGCTGCTTCTACTACTGCTTGGGTGGGTTTCGCCGGGAAGAGTCGCCCGGAGCCGAAGGCAAGGCGGAGAAGGAGGGGGAGGGAGGAGGAGGAGGAGGAGGAGGAGGAGGAAACAAAGTGGTGCAGTGACGTGGGTGCCGGAGTGATATAGCGGCCGGCGGCCAAGCGAGCCTCCAATCCCTAGGTCCTCGTCCGGCGATTTGAATAATCAGCTTCCACCCAGGGATTCCCTCGCTGGGGCGCCGGCTGCTGCCCCTTACTCCTGGCTTTGCGCACCCTTTGGTGCCGCCGGAAAAGGCTTCTCCCCACCTTTCTCTCCCCGACCTTAAGATCGCACTTGCATTGCATTCTCCTGCCCATGGTACGACTCCAGCGCCCACCCTTCACTCAGAACTATGTCTCCAATATGTGTTGGTGCTGTTATGTAGACTCCGACTTATGGCAACCTCTCCCCAGGGTTTTCTTGGCAAGAAATATCACGCAGAGGAGGTTTGTCCTTGCCTTCCTCTGAGGCTGAGAGTGTGTGACTTGGCCAAGGTCACCCCGTGGGTTTCCAAGGCTGACGGCCTTGGAACCCTGGGCTCTTGGAGTCAATCTCCAACCCTCAAACCGCTAGACTACGTTGGCTCTCTCCAGTGTAAAGGATGTGTCGACTCCATTCCATCACAGGGTTTGGTTGGCAAGATTTATTGAGAGCAGAGCTGCCATTGCTTTCTTCTGGGGCTCAGAGAGCTCAAGGTCACCCAGTGGGTTTCCATGGCTGAGGGGGGGATTGAATCCTGGTCTGCGGAGTCCTAATCAGACCATTACATCCCGCTAGTTCTCTGTAAAACTGAAAATTGTTTAGTGGGTCGTCGTTGCGCTTTTCCTACTTGCTCTGGCGTTTTGAAGCACGGATCCACTCATTTGCTTTATAGAGGCAAATTGTGGATGATGATGATGATGATGATGATGATGATGTCAGCCATTTCCCTTCAGTAACATTAGAAGGATATAATGTTTTTAATGCTTTCTCCAGTCAAATAAAACACTTGTCTCTCGCTCATTTCAAAGGGAGTTTTAAGCATCGGCTGAAGGTTGCACCCTTATCCTTGCCGGAAATAAGGCCGATGTTTAGTGTTTAGTATCCCGCTTCACAAGTAACTTATTAAGATCCATGGGATTTGCAAATGCTCAGCTCAGAACCTGAAAGAGGAAAGAAGGAAGCGACCTCATACTTCTCCCGTTTCTTTTCTCTGGATAGAAACTACACCCCGAGGAGATTTGGGGCAACTGCGGTCCATAACCCAGTTCAATCACGCCTCACAGAAGGACTACTGATAGCCGTCACACTGAAAACAGTGCCGTGGCTCTGTGTATGTACATGCCTGCAGGTCGCCTGCCCACTAATGGCAGCCCCACGGATTTCATAGGGTCTTCTTAATCAAGGAATAATACTCAGAGGTGGTTTCGCCAGCTCCTGCCTCTGAAATATAGCCTACTTTTTTAAAAAAATCGTGGAATAAATTTTGATGCATCACAGACCACTTCATCAGATGCTCAGTACATCCCATCCTCGGAAAATGATCGCAGTTGACTCTGATATCATAATTCCCCACCATTTTCCAAGCTATTTGCTGGTGATGTCACTCTAAAACAGATCTCAGTGAAGGATGAGGGAGAAGAGACTAGTGCGGATGACGATTATATTTTCCCGTTCCAAATCTAGAACCGAATGTGTGTCGGTTCTGTGTATAAACTACTGATTAGCCGCGATATGCTAATTGAGCCTCTGTGTTTAGGAGAAGTATACCTTGAATTACCCAACGCCGTTGCGTGAGAACGCTGGATTAGAGAGACGACCCTGCGGCCTGACTCAGGAAAGCGGTTCTTTGCCTGGCGAGGGCTAGCGGTGCCTTCAGCTGCGTACCACCCCGACTGCCACCTGCTGCTGGGGCGCTTTTGCCAACTCCCAGCCCAGACCTCAAGCTGTCCGCGGCCAGCCACCCCCTCCCCCATCCCTCCTGGGCCGTCCGGATAGGTTGCGGCAAGCAAGCAAGTCAGCCAGCCAGCCAGCCAGCTTTTACCCGGCGGCCTCGGGGCCACCCGCAACATTCCGTAACTAAAACAAACAACCTCCGAGTCTCTCAGCTAGGCCGGCGAGGACCGTTCCGGGCACGCACCAAACCGCCGAGGAGGCTGGAGGGGGGGCTCAGTTTCTGTCTGCCGCTCTCCCTATTACCCTGCCCCAAGCCGCCTGCCCAACCGCTGGCACCGAAAGCAAAGGCAGGGCGGGAAGGAAGCCAGCCCCGAAACCTGCGGCGGGGTCGAAGGAAGACATACAAGCACGAAATCACCCAGCAACGGCCGCTGCAGGTGACTGGCAGGCAGGACGAAGTGGCGGGTGCCTGGCCCCTGGTCGTCCTCCGCGGGGCAGGCGAGGCTGGGCTGCTCTACTCCCCTCCCCTCCCCTCCCCTCCGTCCCTCCCCCGGCCACCCCCCAGCGCCTCACACGTCGATCCGCAGAGATGACTCTTCCAAGTGGGTTTGGAACAGCTTCCCTCCCCAGGGATGGGCGCACGCCGCCCATTCAGAACCTGGAGAGATTCTTTCCCCGTCTCCCCACACTACAACTCCCAGAATGGGCCATACTGGCTGGGGGGGGAGATTCTGAGAATTGGACTCCAAAAGAGAGGACCTCCCCCGAAATTTGCTCTTGCTCTCACATCTGTTGAAGTCAATGGGACTGGAGAAAGCTTTCCGGAATATTCCGTCTCCTGGAATTACTTCATGGCTATAAGATCTAAAGTGAAGGGCAGGGGACCCCACTTTTTTTCTCTCTCAAGCAGCTTTGAAGTCTTGCTTTCCAACCCCAAATGATCACCAAGATACCCTGAGCCCGAAAAGTATCGCTTGGGGCCTATCATGCCACAGAAGGGGGAGGTAGGCCTGCGCAGGAAAAAGAGGCTCTGGTGCTAAACTGTGCTCCTATCCAGTAAATACCCTGCCCTAAAATCTGCAAGGCCACTTAGGTGACGGACAGTGTGGCGCAGTGGTCTGAGTGGTGGACTAGGACCATGAGAGACAAGGGTTCGAATTTTGGTCGGCTATGGAAACTCTTGGGTAAATCATACTGTGGCTGTTTCTGCACCGGCTGGCGCCTCCCGAAACTGCAAACTCCAGGATTCCATAGGATGTTGAAAGAGGAATAATAGCGCTATAACAGTCTAGTGCGGAAATGGCTTCTCCCGGCCTAAAAGGTTGGCAATGGCAAACTTCTTCAGAATAAATCTGTGACCGGCGTGACCGGAGCCTACTTGAAGGCAGAAAACACCAAAAATGGCCAAGGTTCCTATGCTCCCACACTGTTATAGTGCTATTATTTCACTGTAACTGTCATGCCAACATCCTGTGGAATTTTGGGATTTGTAGTTTAGTGAGGCCCAAGAGCTCTCTCTGGCTGCGAATTTCAGATGCCCCTCTCTAAACTGCAAATCCCGAGGTTCCATACAATGTTGCCATGGCAGTTACACTGGAATAACAAAGTTGTAGTGTGTGTCCCAAGACTTTTGGGACTTGCGTGAAAGAGATATTGCTCATTCTGGCTGGATCCGTGTTCAAGTGGTGCCTCCAACTGGCGCAAGGACCCCCTATAGAAAAAGTCTACAAAGCACAAGCACATTCCTCCTTACAACAGAGCGCCTGAGTACTATTATCCTCCGCTCTTATTATTTCGATCTCTACGTGTGGCTGCAAAAAGCTGGACAGTGGAGAAAGCTGACATGAAAAAATAAAATAAATGCATTTGAAATGTGGTGCTGTAGAAGAGTTCTACGGATACCACGCACGGCCAAAAAGACCAATGAATGGGTCCTTGGACAAATTAGATCTGAACTCTCATTGGTATCTAAAACGACCAGACTGAAGCTATCGTAGTTTGGACACATCGTCCGACGATATTACTCCTTAGAAAAGATGCCAACGCTTAGTAAAGTGGAAGGCAAGGAAGCAACAGCCCCGAGCCTGCAGAACTTGGGATGACAGCGTGGATACCAGGGTGTCTGTGACTCCTCCCATTTGTATGGCTGTTGGCGTGACTTGAGTGGACCAACATCCCGTGATCGACGGGGACGCGCCATTTCCCTCAAACAACCTATTCATAACCTCTTTGATCCCACACGCTTTTTCACTGACAAAGACCATTTCCGCACTAGAATGTTATAGCGCTATTATTCCACTTTCAACATCCTATGGAATCCTGGGGTTTGCAGTTTAGGGAGGAGCCTCAAAGGATGTTGAAAGTGGAATAATAACACTATAGTAGTGTAGTGCGGAAGGAGTCAGTTTCCGGCGGCAAGGACGAGGCTTTGTCTATGCTGCATCGGAGAAACTTCTCGGGATCCAGATAAACTCAAGTGTGGAGACTTGTTCCTCAGCCTCTGGTGGCTCTCACGTGTCATCGTGGTGACCATTCCCACGAGTCCATTCATCGTTGGAATGCTTGGTTTGATCTGGTTCTGCCTTTGCCAAGTGACCGCCCCCCCACCAAGGAAGGTAAACTTTGTACTATTCCTCTCACTCCCAAATCAGGAGGCTCCCAAATTCTCTACAGGCATATGCCAGACGCCAGTTTTGACTCATAAAATCCTGCACAACCCCAATAAACATCCCAACACCTCCCCTATCAAGGTGTATTGGATTCCAGCTCCCACCATCCAAGCCATCATGAAGGTGCTGACTGAGACTGATGGGAGATCTATCCCACACCTTTGAGGGGCACTAGGTTAGAGAAAGGTTCCTTAAACCATGGACGGGCAACCTGTGGACCTGAGGTTACATGTAAGTCACCAAGACTGGTTTTCAACCATCCCACAGTCTGTGGTCTTGGACTGATAATTCTCTTTCCCCCCTCCCCCCGCCACTATTTAAATTGGGAAGGAAACGCTTTTCAAAACTAGAAGTTTTCCCCATTTCTAGAGTTTGTTGTAATTTTGTTTGTTTTGTTTGGCATTTTGGGCAGTCTGTTACAACCCCAGAGGGTTCTATGGGCAGAAAACTAGATGCTTGACCTGCTGAAATTGCGCAGCCCTCCTTTAAAGAGTCTAGAACCACCAGACAAGCCCTAGAATCTCCTGGTCCCATTTGGAGTAATCCAGCAGTTAAAATAGTCTCCCTTGGAGGCTCTTCTCTGGAGGTCCTATAGATTGGGGTGGCCTTCTTAGCAGTTCCCTGCCCTGGTTGTGAAACTGGACACATGTGTACACACACACACACACACACACACACACAGAGAGAGAGAGAGAGAGAGAGAGCGCCACCTGGCACCTGTTATGCTCTGGGTGCCACTGTGCCAGGCAATACTCATTTTTCTTCTTTGTATTTTGGGCGATTAAACTTGGTGATGGGTTTCTTGTTATCTGGGAGGATTTATATTTTCTTTTTATGTGTTTGCACTTTCATTCTGGTGGTTAAATAATGGACCTGTAGATTTTATGGTTTCTTTTGTATTTTGTTGTGTCCTAGACTGATTACAGCCATCTGGTTTGTAATTTTAGGATATTTGAAGAAGGCAGAAGAGGACCAATTTTCTTTCAACTAACTGAACTCCCAAAGTTGGGACATTTTTAGGCAAGTCTGACTGGGAATGTGCCATGTCTTCTGTAAAGCTAGTGAAGGAAGAATTCATTAGTACACAGAAATTCACAGATAAGACTTTCCTTAAATGCCTGTGAAAGTTTTTTTTCCAGTTTTCTTTTCAAGCCACATCTTCTCAATCGAGAAAGAGGATCCCTGGCAAGTGTGGGAAACAACACAATTGCCCCCGGAAATTTCAAGCTGGGTCCCTTTTTCTGGCTCAGGAAGTGCCACCTTTCCCATTCCCCAGGGATCCAGAGAAGTGTTAATCTCTGTTTTCTTTCTAGCAGTGAATTCATCCAGGGAATCTGAGATCCACATCTATGGTGTGGTGTGACAGTGCCAAGGGGAGTCTCTTTTGCAAAGTATAACAATCTATAATGGCTTTCCTGTAAATGGCACCTAGGGACAGATTAATCCTGTTACAGCTCTACATCCTTGTTCACTTCCTAATGAACATGTGAGGAGAGGGAGGGAAGGAAGGGGGGTTTTTATTCTCTTGTTCAAAAAGCTGAAACATCATAGGATGAGGTGGAAATTACATGCTGATAGGCAAACTTTGAACTTGTCCTGAATTGTGGGAGAAGAAAGGAATAGGAAACTGTGGGATTAATATCCAGAAACCAGTAATGGCCCTGATTTGTGGATTAGCCTATATGAGAAAATTGAGATTGTGTGTATTAGTATTCACCTGCTAATGTCTTGTTAGCACCAAAGACTGTTACTAAAGACTCTTGGAGTATATGAATACCTTTGGAAGTGCTTCAGAGCTCGTAGGCCTAACCAGTATCAGTGGTATTTATCATCGTTTGCAAACTTGAACAAAAAATAAGTTTTTTAAAAAATTATGATTACTGTCTACGAGTGGGTTCTTCCTGCATATTTATAATATCAGGAAAAAAAGGGATAGGTCAAATGAAATTCCAAACTAATATTAAACAGCCAGGAAAAGGTAACCTGGAAAAAATGAATTGCTTCTCATTGAATCCTCTGTAGGAAAGTTTTTCTGTTTGAATAATGCTCTCATGAACTGTTTTTTCCTATTCTTTTTTTTAAACTTTTTTTTAAAAAACTTTTTTTAAAAAAGATTTTTTTCCGTTTTAATGCATGAGAAAGACACACAAAAAGGTTCTCAGTTATATATTGTAATAGTTCAGTATAAGAAAAGCAGGGAAATAAAAACACAAGATGAGGAAGACAGCCTGATTAGTCATAAGGTGCTATAAATGTCAAAATATATATCGATTTGTAGATTTAGTCTGCACATAATTCTGTCAAATGTTGCAAGCATTGTTAGATCTTCTATCCATTAGGTCACAGGTAGAAAAAGAATACCTTTCCAGTACTGAAGTATTAGTCTTTTTGCAGCTGCAGTCCTAGACATGCCTACTTGGAAAAGAGTTGCATTGGACTTCGTTCTTAGCAGATCTATACAGGATTGCATCATCAGTTGCTCAATTCTTATGACTTAATGGTTCCTGTTTATGTGGCAAAACAAAGGGAGTATTTTAAAATCCCAATCATTTAAATTAGGAGTGGGCTCCTCGCATTCCTTGTCACTGCCTATGCTGACTAAGAATACTGGGGTTGGCAGTCTAACAATAGGATTCCTACCCATGGTTAAATGAAAGATGTCCAACTTCTATACTCTCAGAAGCCAGTCTGTTTATCAGATATTTTGAAGATCAGAATGATCCTCCCGCTCACTCTCAAGCCCTGTAATAATGTTGATACTGTCAGTAAAGATTCCAAATGATCTTAGGAAGCACCTACATTCAGGCATAGCGTATCAACCAACTCTGTTTCTTACAGCTTGAAATCATTTCTATTTTTCTGACAGGTGAAAGTGTTGACATCCTTTTTTTTTTTTTACAAAATTCAGCCAAAATATAGTCAGGCCACCATAACAGATTAGTTTGAGAGGCAAATTCAACTACCAGTCTGATAGCTGTGGGGCCTTGATGGGAATCTTTCAGGTTGAAATGCAGAGCACTACATGCTCACTGTCTCTCTGACTACTTTTTTTTTTTTTAATGCATAGTGACACAGTGGTGGGAGCATTTCTCTTTGGAACTATGTTATTAGAGTCAAAGAAGCAAACCCAGAAGATCAAATGGGAACTTACATTACATCTGGTTGGTACTCACACAGCACTTTTCTTTTGCTTGAAAGAGGGGTGCCCAGTGCCCATTCAATTAAGCCAGAATTCATGAGGATGTTCAGTCTATCACCAGAGGTCTGAGTCAGTGTAACAGTTTCTTATTACTCTGTGTGTTAATTGGCCCACTTTGTGTCAAGATATTTGAATTATCAGCAACAATGATTTTGTGAATGGCCACAATTAATAATGTAATTGGCACTCTCAATACCATCTGCATCTAATTTCCCTCTGAATTTGCTAGCTAAATCCCGCCCCAGCAGTATGTACTACAGGTATGTATGTACATGTTTGTATTTATCGCTATAATAATATATATGTATCTGAAATTCTGGGTTTTACTCCACAAGTCTGATAAAACTGGGCTACAATCTACAAAAGTTCATGATATTTTTAAAAACTGTTAGTCTTTTCGGTGCCACAGGGATCTTTGTTGTTATTACACCTCCTTCAGTTTTCAGTTACTTAGGAATGACACTGGGGTGTGTGATACAAGAGTTGCTACAGTGTCCCAGCTAAGAGGCTAGACTAAGAGCTGGGACTCAGAAATCTCTGGAAAGACTTGTTGGAAATTAGAGTTTCCCAGAGCGTTAGCCCTATTTGGGAAATTCTATTGAAGCTAAAACTGTGAGGATTCAGCCTCAATTAGCAGAGTAGCAGAAGAAACGTGTCCAGTTTTGTCTATGACCTGATCTGGGACTGACTGAAGAAATAAAACAAACGCAGGCAGCTTCAGATTACAAACTTAGAAGACTTTACTAATGAATTCTACATCTACATATGTATTGGAGTTCCTACTGCCTAGCTAGCTAAGAATAGAGGTAGCTTCGGTCTAACTCACCATCTTCTGATGGAGATGTGAAACATGGTCAGAGAGGAGCAAGTGGAGAGTTCAAAGAGAGAGAGGAAGGAGGGGTCTCATTCTTTTATAGGACCGATGACCCAAGCAACTGTCCTGGGTCACATGATCTGATCACCTGAACACAGGAAGATGAAAGGTGGAGCTCTGGCATGCAAAACAGAAAGGTAGCCCTGTGCTAACTATGCCCACTTGTTCTAATAACAAGATGGGGGGAGAGAAAATGCTGGAATTTTCCCAGCAAGACTACCATACCAACCAGAACATACCCTGTCTCATCTATTTTTGGAAGCTGAGCACAATGTGATGTAGTTGGCACTTAAGTGGAAGACCACCTGAGAATACCAGGGATCTCTAGGGAGGGCTAAGATATGTCCCTGCCTAAAACTCTGGAGAGTGCTGCCAGTCAGAGTTGACAATATTGAGATAGGTGGACCAATGCTATAACTCAGTATAAGGCAGCTTCCTGTGTTTCTGGCCTCATGCTTCAGCAAGCCATCACAGAAAAAGGTGGGGGAAGATGAAGTCCAGTTTTTTCTAAGAAGGCTATAGAAGAAGGCCTCCAGCCACTGGTATGGTACAACAATGTCAGAATACCAGCTTTCTTTGTGCAGAATTTAGGTTCCTAAATTTAGGTCACGAACAACTTAGTTCAGAATTTTGTTCCTGTTTTGACACAGTGACAGGTTGGGCAGGCTGGGAGAACTGAGTAGAACTGTACGGAAGAACTGAATGCTCTTCCATACAAGCAAAGTTGCCTGCATGGCAGCAGCCAGGGTTCCCTTGAATGGCAGCAGGCAAGCATAACCTCTGGGCTATGTGGCTTTATGTGGAAGCCAGCTTTTGGGTTTGAACTTGATGCTTAGCCAAGAAACTTGTAGAGTTGACATACAGGGTGTATAGCATGCATAAGCAAAAGATCCTGAGTGTGCTGGTCTGAATGGAGTCCCTGGCAAATGGAATGCTGGAGCATGAGGTCTTCTGCATTGTTTGGCATTACATCTGAAGCAGGCCTGACATGTCAGAGATGTATGAGACTAGAAGGCATTTCATTGTGTTCCCTCTGTAATGTACAAGTTTGTCACCTTGGAAACAGGTTTTTCACCTCATTGGCAATTGTTGTGAATCAGGCCTTCATTTTAGTTTATATCTAGATTTCTCTTGCTCTTCCTAAACTTGTTTATCTATAATATTGATAAGACTTCCTGATGAAACAGGCATGGTTCCCCATCTCTGTCTCTTTAAACTGAGGGATTAAGGGTCTTTTGCCACCTAATTTGTACTCTGTCTTGCATCCCACTGTCACCTCTTGGCCACTTGGGTGCCCTACTTAGGATAGCAGTGAAAACCAGACAGGCAGAGCTAACATTAACACTCCATGTAAGCATTCTTAAGTATAGAAATCTCAGGATATTTAGACGGAAGAGTGAACTGGCTCTTTGGTAATTTTGACTATTCTATGCAATCATAGACATATAAATAAATATGGTCCCCTTCAGGGGGAAAATACAGACCTGTCAATATCTGGGCACATAGCTTTTATTACATTTCATTTTATACAAGGCATAATACACTTTACAAGTATATAACAAATCAGATGTTACATGTTCATAAAGACTGAATGTTTATCTCTGAATCTCTCTAGCAGCCTTCTTTATAGTGATCACATAAAGGAATATTATCATCTTAATGTGACAGCCATTTATCCATTTATCATATTTCAAGAGTTAATATCTTTGAGCAGTCGTATAGCTATAAATCGACACTATATAACTATAAACATCTTTAATGGGTTTCTTATCAGCACATTTTGGCAGTTTATCAGTTATCAGAAGGAGCATGGCTTGGAGGCTACATTGCAGGCTTCTTTTCATACCCTGCAGACTGCAAAACAGTCTGATTTCTCTCTCTTCTTGGATTAATTTATTCTCTCCCTGGCCTCCGCCCAACCCATCAGCAGTTCTGTCTGGTCCAGTCAAAACAAACATGCTGATGATACCTCATTTATGTCAACAGTCCTCTCCTCCAGTCAGATTATTGGAGATAATATAAACAAATCAGGTAGAGCTAGATCTTGGCTTTTGGTTGCCTTCCACCAGATTACATGATCCACTGTGTTACCCCATTGGCAGACCCACTCCTGGGGGGGATATAAAATTAATATCAAAAATATATCAGATATGCGAGAGAGGTTACCCGGGTGGGTGTGTAGACAAATAGGTCGAGCAACCAGACATAGTTCAAGGCCAGGAAAATCCCCAGTCACATTTCCCAAGGAGACCTCAGGCTAAGCACGTCCGCACCAACAAAAGGGTCCTCAGCCACAAAACCAACTTGAGGAGATTACCGGGTTTTCCCCCTGTTGAGCAAAGCTTACTTCAACGAATCCTACAACGGCGAGGTCCATTTACATGAACCAATCATACAAGCAATCAGGTTTCTATTGTGTGGTATTTTTCTTCTATTTTGGCCATTGTTCTTCCCGGGAAAAGGCCTGCCCCCGAGGTACGTTCTGCCCTATAAGTAGTCCCTCTTTTTGAGACCCTCTTCGGAGAACTCCCCACCATGCTAGCAATCTGGCACTCTGTTAGTCGAGTGCTCCTCTCAGCTGCCCCTCTTTGCTGAGCTCTTTCCTTCTCGCCACTTCCCAGACCAAAGACAGGTGCAGTATTACTGCCTTTACACCCTCTATGCCTTACCACCTATAAGCTTTCACCTCTTTCCCTTCTCAATAGTCCTTGTGTGCATGAGTGAGTGACTGAGTTTGTGTGTGAGAACATATTGTTAATAAAATTTATTCATTGATAAAATTGTCTGGCTTTTGCTTATTCTGACCCTGTAAAAATTGAGCTGAAGGTCTTGCTGGGTTACCCTGCCCCTCTTTCTGCTATAGCCAGTGCTCTGCTAATTACCCCAGTCTTTGCATTTTTGGAGTGAATCAAGGTGTCCCCCAGGGGACCCCCAGAAGTCAAGGTAACAACTGCACCTGTTAAGAGATTATTATTAATCAAGTTATCTCATACCTCACTGTTAAAAGTTATGCTGGCCTTTTCATCTTTATTTACAATTGGGTTGGAATTCTGCCTAAAATTATCCTGTCTTTTCCCCCCATAACACATACACATTCTGAAACACACAGCTTTCTGCAAATCTTATACTCTATATATTGTGCTTTATAGGTGTACTCCATATATTATTTCCAGGCCTCAAATTTGACACTCAAATTAGCCCAGCCAGTAATACTGTCATTGTAGACTCAGGATTATAATCTGTTGTTTTAATTTTGAAGTACAACCTTCAAGCAAGTGCTACCTAACACGTGGGCAAAAGTGTACTTGCACTTGCTTGCAGTTTCTATTTCTCACCAGTCTGAAGCTTAGTTAATCACAGACTCTGAGAACCTTGCTAATTTAGATTTTGATTCATCCCAACTTTTGAGAATTAAAAAAGAATATTAAAAAATTAAAATTCATAAGCATTTTGAGTGTATTTCTGCTGAAATTTGTACTCAGTTTTATATGCTATTTTGTCCAATTACATATCCTTGCATTAGCAATTTTCCTAGTTTAGTACAAGTATATCTCAGTTAACAAAGCAGATGCATTCCTTTAGCAGAAAATTTGGAATCAGAAGCAGAAATAACATGGAAAGAATAGGGATACGTTCTGAGACCACAGTAAGAAGAATTGCTCATCATTTTTATTCAAAACTGATAACAGACACAAGAAATGAAACAACCAGGCCAGTTAAGTCTTGCATAAGTAAACAAAAATATTATGAATCTTCTAGAAACTGCTTGAAAGCTTTTTCCAGAATGCATGCAGGGATTTCTTTTTTTTTCTTTCACCTGTGTCCATTTTTCTTAGGATTTCCAGTTAGGTCTATAGATCTATGCTTTTTTAACATATTGAGTGTAGCTAGTGAGGTACTCAAGTCTAGTGTCCCCTTTTCTCTCTGTTTTACTGTTCATGCATGCTCTGTAGGTGATTCTGGAAGGAAGATGTAGTTTATCTTGTCTGTTGTAGACAGGCACACACAGCTACAATGGGATCAGTTGGCATAGAATCCCATTCTTTTCCTGCTCCAGCTTTATTGCATTGTTTGCTGTAGATAAACTGCTCCAACTCAGCACTGAAAGTCTGTTTCTCCAAGCCTCAATCGCCATCTTCCCAGTGTTGATGCCATTGAAAAGCTTACAGCGAGACACAGGGCAAGAAAGAAAAGGAGAGGGGGTTAAGCAGGCATTAAAAGACTTTGTAAAAAAGAGCTTCTTTGTTAGAGGCTTTGGTAAGTGCAGTATGTCTGTATGTTACATTGTTATTTTCTTGAGTATATGCATTTTGTGTGAGCTTCTCCTTCCTGAACACATTTTTCAAACAAGAGAATCCCACTGCAAAATTCAGAGGCATGTCAAAGAACAACTCTGCTTTGGTTCAGGTACTGGTTCAAAAATGTGAAATCAGGTAGGCATGCACCAAATAATTTTTCCCCATCCCTAGCTGACACTGCCCCCTCTCCATATCAGTCAGATACAGAAGAAATAAATGGCAGTGTGGAAAGGTCTCCATGGCCATTTCTGTACTAGACTCTTATAGCACTATTATTCCATTTTCAACACCTTGAATTTCCTTCCGCGTAAATAAGATTTTAATTTGTTCAGAGCCCACACAATAGCCAAGCATTCTTTTTCTACTGTGGCTAGATGTCTTTCCCTTAACAGAGACTTTTTACTGAGGAACATCACTGCGTGCAATCGATCATCCTCACCCTTTTGATTTAATACAACCCCAAGACCTACATCTGAGGCATCCAGGGTTACTGTGAACAGTTTCTCAAAGTCATGAGTGATAAGCTCCAGAGCTGATGTAATAGCTTCCTTTAATTTATCCAAAGCTCCCTGGCATAGCTGGTTCCACATCACCTTTTCAGGGTAACCCTTTTTAGTTAGTTCTGATAAGGGTGCCGCCACAGAACTAAAATTAGGAATAAATTTCCTATAATACCCCACTAAACCTAGAAAAGCTCTCACTTTTCTTTTAGTGGTGGGTATTGGCCATTGATCTATGGCTTTGATCTTGTTCCTCTTAGACTTGATAAGACCTCTGCCCACAATATAACCAAGGTATTTAACTTCTCTTTATCCTATATGGCATTTTGGTGTCTTAATAGTAAGCCCCACTGTTTTAATTTATTCCAATACCTGGTGCAGATGATGAAGATGTTCTCTCCAATTGTTGCTAAACACACCAATATCATCAATATATGCTACAGTAAGAGCATTTACTCCTTGTAGGACCCTATCTATTAGTCTTTGAAAGGTTGAAGGGCAATACTGTAAATTCAAATAAGCCTACATGGGTAATAAATGCTGTTTTGGCCTGATCTTCTGGGCACATAGGAACTTGCCAATAACCTTTGGTTAAGTCAAGACTAGTGATGAAATTACCTCTTCCCATTCTTTCAATTAGATCATCCATTTTGGGCACGAGATAAGCATCTACCTGGGTTATATTATTCAGCCTCATGTAATCCGCACAAAATCTAATAGTGTGGTCAGGCTTTTCAAATAATACCACAGGCAATGCCCAAGGACTTTCAGATGGAACTATAATTCCTTGTCCCAGCATTTCTTTAATCTCTTTTTCCACACTTGCAGCAAACTTCCCAGTTACTCAATAAGGAGAACTGGCAATAGGTATAGCATCCCCTGTTTTAATACAATGCTGAACCCCTCTCACTCTTCCTGAGATGTTGGAAAACACTTCTGCATGCTTGGATAACATGCTTATCAGAAAGGGATTAATCTATATGGACTTCCTGGATTCAATACTTGAGTGAATCTCTTTTCTCCCAACATGGCAACCAATTTTGTTCCTCCCCACCATCTGTAATTGCATAATAGATTAAATTCTCCCTCTGATAATAAGGCTTTAACATATTGGTATAAACTACTTTAGTCCCTTAATCATCCCCAAGTCTATTAAATAGTTGACATCATTGAATTGCTTTGTGATGGTCACAGGTCCAAACCAAGTAAACTGCAAGTTGTTCCCTTTTACAGGTCTCAGGAACAGTACTTCATCTCCTGGATGATATATTCTTTCTCGGACTCATCTGTCATACCAGGTTTTCTGTTTCTTCTGCGGCTTTTGCATATTCTCTCCAGCCAGACTTAATGCAGACTTCAGGGTAGTTAATAGGGCGTCAATGTATCTAACCACAACCTACGGTTCAGAGTTCAAATCTTGCTCCCAGCCTTGTCTCACTAAGTCTAATGGTCCATGAATCTTCTGACATACAGCAGTTCAAAAGGACTGAAACCAAGGCTTTCTTGTGGCACCTCCCGATATGCATACAATAGATGCTGCAATTTCATATCCCAGTCATTATGATTATTTGCCACATACGCTTTAATCATTCATGTCAGGGTACCATTAAATTGTTCTACTAGTCCATTTGTCTCAGGATAGTAAGGAGTAGAAGTTAAATGCTTGATTCCACACAGCTCCCATAGTTTTTGCATCAACCTGGAAGTAAATGATGTTCCCAAGTCTGACAAAATTTCTCTGGGAAATCCTAGTCTACAGAATGTAGTGATTAAAGCTTTGGCAATGGTGGAAGTCTCTAGACTGCTTAATATGACTGCCTCAGGATATCAGGTTTCATAATCCACTAATGTCAGCAGATATTTATTTCCCCTTCTGGTAGCCTTTGGCAAAGGACCTACAATATCTATGCCCACTCGACTGAATGGCTCTCCAATCACTGGCATAGTACATGACTTTGCCTTTGTCTTATCTCTACCTGAGCCTATTTTCTAGCAAGCATCACATGTCTGGCAATATTGCTTCACTTGTTGCCCTACCTTTGGCCAGTAAAAATTAGCTGTTACTCAGTGGTTAGTGCGTTTAGTCCCTAAATGGCCTCCAAAGGTACTAGCATGTGCCATTTCAAGTAACTTTGCTCCATACTTGGTTGGCATTATCAATTGGTTTAGCTTTCCCCCTGTTCCATGACTATGTTGCTTGAGAGACTCTCGATAAAGTTTGTCATCCACTATTATAAATCTGGTTGGGACTTCAGGTGTCAGTTCCAGAGGACTTTCCCTTGCCAATTCAAATAGAGGCTTAAGACTCTCATCTAGTCTTTGTTCCTTAACAAACTCAGATATTGGGTTTTCATTAAGTTCACTGATCTGCAATAAATCTTTATTTCTGGTTATATTAATGTCACTAGTGTTGATCTCGCAATTAGGAGTTTCTTCATTCAGTTCTTCCCCCCTTATTAACTCTACTGGTACAACTTGTGGCTTCTGTGTCATGTATTGGGTGGTTACACAGGCCTGGTGAATATGTTTGGCTAAACCGTTCCCGATTAAGCAAGGAGCTAGAATATCTTCCCACACAGCTGCCTTCTAGTCCCCTGTCCAGTTCTTGTATGAAATAGGAACTACCGCAGTTGGTGCTGAAAATGCAGGCCCTCCTAAGCCTTTCAATAGTATTTTCTTTTGAGGAATAAGGTTCCTAGGAGCAATCAGATGTGGCTGGAAAACACAGATCTGCGAGCCTGTATCTCTAATTCCCCAGACAGTTTCCCCTAGAACCTCTATTTTCTCTCCATATTCCTGCATCCACTGTGTATATAGAGTTACTATCATGCAGAGATTAGAATTTTGAGGAAAGAAACTGTTTCCTTCTTCCTCACTAGGCCTCATCTCCATGGCAACTGGCCTGGCGAACTCAGGTTGACAGGACTGCCTTTTGGAACTGCCTCAACTTTGATTAGGCAATATGTACGTTTTGGCTTTTCCATTTTATCTTATCCACCCTTTCTGAGCATTGAAATTGAAAATGGCCAGCTTCCCCACAGTTATAACAGATTTTATTTCCTTTTAGTAGGAAATGGTCTTTATTCTGGGCCTTTTCTTTTCAGGACTGCAAGGAATTTCTTTTGTTTTCTCAGCACCTCTCCCATAAAATGGCTGCCTGCCTCTAGGAATTTTCCTATTACTGCTCAGGATTTTTTTTTAAATATATTTTTTTTTTATTTTATTTTAATTTCACATAAAAAGAAAAACATTTTTTTTAATTATATAAATATATACGTTATATCCATCCAGCATACAGAAAGATAATCTGGTAAGCAACTTTATACTAAACATATATTGAATCCTCAAATCTTATTCTCCTTCCACCTATAAAGTAATCCATATTAAAAAAAAAATACTTCCTCCCACGAAGTGATACAGTTAAAAAAAATCCTTTGATGCAGCCCCTCTCCAACTTATATTACAATTAATACTTGTAAGTTATCTCTAATGTTATATACATAATCTAATATTGTATACATAGTTTTATGGATATCTACATTATAGTAATTCCCTTATAATAGTTTCTTTCATTTTGCAATATTCTACCCCCTTCCATTCCATATATATTCTCTCCCTTCCACTTTATCTCTTTATACCCCCTTAAGTAATACCCAACCTAGATTAATTTTGGTTTTATTTTTAAAATTTTATATTAATTCCTTAACATAATTCAATAACGGTTGCCATACCAACAAAAAGGATTCCTCTCCTTTGTCCTTTAGATAATGGGTTAGTCTGTCATTTTCCATGATATCCAAGAGCTTCTCCCACCATTCCTCTTCCTCCGGTACTTTCTCTATCTTCCAATATCTTGCATAAACCAATCTCCCTGCTAATAACATGTACCAAATCAATTTTGCCAATCGTCGATTTTTCACTGCACTTTGAACTATACCCAATAAGAATACCTCGGGATCCATCTCAATTTCCAGTTTTGTAATTTTTTTCATTCTTACACATAAGCTATGCCAATATTTCCTAGCCAAAGCGCAATCCCACCATAGATGGATAAATGTACCTATTTCTTGCTTACATTTCCAACAAATGTTAGATGATTTATGATTTATCTTAGAAAGCCTTGTTGGGGTGAGATACCCCAACAAGGGGTATCATTTTAGTCATCCTTCAGCATTATCTGAGGGCCCAGTTGATATAGTAATTCTTTATAAATAGTCCACTCTATTTCATTTCTTAAAAAAGGAAGAGAAAGAGATTCTGTGGGAGAAACCCATAGAGGGATCTTAGGGCATAGATATTTTTTAAACTTTAGCCATACCGAAAGCAGAGATTTTCTGATTACATGATTTCCAAAGGACTTCTGAATCTCATTTTTCCCATGCCACAGGAAACTATGCCAGCCAAATACCAGGTCAAATCCCTCCAACATCAGCAAATTACGATCATTTAGCAATATCCAGGGGCACATCCAGACAAGACAGGCTGCTGCATGGTATAATTGAAAATCAGGAACTGACATTCCTCCTCTCTCTCGTTCATCTAGCAAGATCTTATATTTAACACGGGGTCTCCTGCCATTCCATATAAATTTCCGCAGGACTTTCTTGAGATCCACAAACCATCTCTTTGGAATACTTATTGGAATCATTAAGAACATAAACAATACCTTTGGTAAGATATTCATTTTAATTAACGAGACTCTCCCCATCAAGGAAAGATCTAAATTTCGCCAACCTTCCAACTTTCTTTGAAGCTTTTTTAGCAAGGGTACATACTTATTTTGAAAGAGCTGCTTGGCATTATTAGTAATTTGGACATCAAGGTATTTCACTCTCTCTACACACTTCAACCCGGAAATTGATTCAAATTTGTCTATTTCATCCTTCTTCATATTCTTGCTCAGTACTTTAGTTTTCTTTCAGTTGATTTTAAATCCAGCCATCTGACCATAATCGTTAATAATTTCATTTAACTTTTTAATTTGTACCATCGGGTAGGATAGAAAAATGACAACATCATCTGCAAAGGCTTTTAACTGAAAAGATACCTTTCCCACTTTTATCCCATGCACTTCTGGATGGTTCTTTATATCTCTAAGCATCACTTCCAAGGTTAGAATGAATAATAAGGGTGAAAGTGGGCACCCTTGCCTAGTACCCTTATAAATTGGAATCCTGTCTGATTTCTGATAGTTTATCTTCAAAAAGGTACTTTGTTCGTATAAATAGCCTTCACTAATGATGTAAATACTGCACCAAATTGCATCCTTTCTAGTACATTTAGTATAAATTCCCATCTGACATTGCCAAATGCTTTTTCAGCATCTAAAAATATTAACATTCCTTTAACCTCATTGTGTACTGACAAATATTCTAGGATGTCAACCACCGTTCTAACATTATGGCGCATCTGCCGACCCGGGAGAAATCCTGATTGATCTTCATTAATATATTCTGTCAGAATTGGCTTTAATCGATTTGCAAGAATAGAAGTAAAGATCTTATAATAATGAAATGGGTCGGAAGTCCATACAGGATGGCTGATCTGATTCTATTTTTTTAATAAGGGTTATGTCTGCTTCTTTCCAACTTACTGGAATATCTCCAGGAGTGGCAATTTCATTAAATAGGGTCTGGAGGGGTTTAGCTACTTGTTCCTTAAACGTTTTATAGAATGAGGCCGTAAAGCCGTCTGGGCCAGGTGCCTTCCTTTCTTTCAACTGGCCAATAGCTTCCATGACTTCCGATACCTCAATAGGAGCATTGAGGTGTTTTTGGTGTTCTTTCTCCAAAATTGGAAGTCCTCTAAAACTAATATATTGTTGTATCTTATCTTTACTTACTCCATTTTGTTCGGAATATAGCATTTTAAAATAGTTTCCTAATTTGTTCATAATCCCTTTATCTTCAGTTATACACCTCTGCCCATCTCTAATCTGTGTTATTAAATTTTTCTGTCATTCTTTCCTGATTTTATTGGAAAGCCACTTCCCAGGCTTTTGAGCATGTTCAAAATAATATTGTTTGCTATATTTAAGATTCCTCTCCATCTCTTCCGTCAACTTTACCGATAATTGCTTCTGTAATGTCCTTACTTTAATAAGGGCTTGGATGTTTTGGGGCTCCTTCTTGAGCAGCTTCTCCGCCTCCTGTAAAGTAGCAAGAAGATTATCCATACGCTCCTTCTGTTTTTTCTTTTTCCCCATACTTTCTGTGATAAGATGCCCTGCATATATGCTTTCATTGCGTCCCAGATTGTGGCTAGCTTAGTTTCTCCATCATTATTAAACTGAAGAATTCCTTCAATTTTTCTTTACATTCCGATACAATTGTTTGTTGTCTCAAAATATCTTCATTCATCTTCCAGAACTTTGGTCTAAAGCCTTGTTTGAATGTAAGCGTAGTCGGAGAATATCACTCAGTATTCTCGGCATAATTTGCACCTCGCTGACATCTAACAATAAGGATTTCGAAACCCACATCAGATCTATTCTTGACCAGCTGTTATACCTATTTGAAAAATAGGTAAACTCTTTCATCATAGGGTTCCTAACCCACAAAATATCAAACAGCTGAAAATCATTAGCCATTGTGGAGAACTCACTGTGTATCTTCCCATGCTGGCCCTTACTTGAAGTATACGATGATCTATCCATACGGCGGCAGGGAACTCCATTGAAGTCCCCCATGATCAAGACATCCATATAGTCTTGATCACTCATACATCATTGTAGGTCTTCAAAACACCTCTTCCCCTCATTACAAGGCACATATATCCCAACCAAGAGAATCTGCTTGTTCTTAATTTCCACTTCAACCCCCACAAATCTTCCTTTACAATCCGCAAATGCTTGCTTGGGCTTTAACATCGGCTTGACGTACAGCGCAACACCTCTCCTTTTAAGCAATGCGGAGGATACAAAAAGATCTCCTGAACATAGTCCTTCTAGAACTCTTATTTCAGCTCCTTTAATGTGAGTTTCTTGCAGGAATAGAACTTCCCACTTCCATTTCTTTACGAGATTTGCCACTTTCTTCCATTTAACTACCGAATTCAGACCGTTAATATTCCACAATATTATCTTCGCCATCATTTTCCTTTCATCTTTTGTGCCATCTGTTCATCTGACTCAAAATCTATCAGACTTGTCTCGTGGTCCTGACGTCTCTCAACATCTGTCCTTAAATTATCATCCCTTTCTTTAATTCTATCCACCTTCTCTCATTTATTTCTATCACCAGGTACCTCTGGTCTCTGATCAATTCCAGCATCACTAGTCCCAACTTGTACTTCTTGCATCATAGCCACCCGAGTCAAATCTGATCTATATCTAGTTAGAAAATCATTCATCTTTTCCAGTGAGTTTATCCTATACCTCTGATCCTTAAATTGAAAAATGACCCCTTCGAGTCTATCCCACTGAAATTTATTTGACATGATTTAAGCTTTGCAATTAGCACAGAATAGTCCCTTCATTTCCTGAGAATTCTAACCAGGACTTCCTGCAGCAAAATTAGTGGTCTACCTTGATCAGTCAGGGGAAATTTGCTATGCTCATCCAATATTCTGTCCTTCACAGATTTCTTGCTAAACTGGACTACAACATCTGTAGGTAGTCCTCGTTTCCTTGCTACAGCCGATGGGGCCCTATAGACTGTGTCCACCTCTTCCTCCATCATTTCTTCTTCCATTTCAAGATAATCCGCCAACAAGCTAATTACTCTTTTACAAATATACTCTTCCACTTTTTCTTCCAGTCCCCGTATTTGTATCCAGGCATCCATCTGGCGTTGTTCTACCAATGCCATTCTGTCGAGCTGTTTCTCTACATCGGTCACAGAAGTGTCCATCTTCTTCTTTAGGAGTTGTATCTCTTTCTTATTTTCGTCAATTTCCTGTTTATTAGATTGAACTTCCTGTTTCACCTGAACCAGTGTCCCTTGCATTTCTACCATTTGGGATTTAAGGTCCCCCAGATCTTGCCTTATGGAGGACATTGAAGACCTCATTTCTTCCATAAACCTCCTCATATATTCCAGAGGTTCATCTAGTGACTCCCTTTTGGTCGACCCATCCCCCCTCATTTTACCTGACCTCATCATATCTTCCCCTATAAGCTTCAATAATATCTAGTGGTAGTCGAAGCAGCTATAACTACCTCAATTAACCTATCAACCAGTTCTCTTTGTGTGAATGTTACAATAATTATAGAGTTCTCTAACTCTATTTATATTTATTATCCTTCTACTTATATCTTTATAACCTTTATGGTAACCAGTTCGATCCTTACCAATTCATCTAATATTTATATTTACAAAATTAATTGGTTAGTAATCTAATTGTAATTTAGTTATAAATCAAATATCAATCAATTATCCAATAAATACTGATTGCTTATCAAATATTTAATAATTCATTATTCAATACCCCAATCAAATATCAGTAATTGATTATCCAATCTCCCCTTAAATATGGTATTTGTATTTCTTAGTATTTCTTTTCCCAGTATCCCCGTGTGATATCAGTTACCAAATATTCAATCCTTATCAAATAGTTCATTACTCAGGTGTCATATAACTCTTTACATTTCAATCAAATAAATTAAATCAATTTAGAGGAATAAGCATAAATAAAGAATAGAATATAGCTATATAAAAAAATACACATTCAATGCCCAATGATACTAATCTATAACTTCCCACCCTCCTACTCCTTTACTAACAATCTCCCTTAACAGATGCCTATTCCGGTGGCGCTTCCACTTTAAACTTTACAAAATTCTATTTACTCCTTCTTCTGTCTTTCTTCATTCCTCTCAACAACCCTGTTGTCGCCTCCTCTTTCGCTTCTTTTCCTTTCACCTTCTTTGGCCTCTTTGACCTCATATTTCTCCTTCTTCCCCACAATGTCCAAAAAATTTCTCCACCACAGAAGGGTTTGAGAAGGTTTAGAATATCTTACAGTGGAAGTCACCCACCAGTCCTCAGTAAGTCAGAACTCACCAGGGCTTTAAAAAAAAAACACAACCAAAAATTTGGTCTCTCTATTAATTTCGTAGTAGGGTTGCAAAGTCCTAGGGCAATAACTCTCTTTCCTCTCCTATAACACCAAAAAAATTTCTCTCCTGAAGTTTGTTTTTGCCTTTGGTCTTCAATTAACTCACACAAACCAAAGAACCAGTCTAAGTCCAGAGCTTCCACAAAGAACTACTAAGGGTAGGAAAGTACAAATTATGAATTGCAAAATTTATCCCTTCCTCTGTCCTCTTAAAACTGCTCAGAGGTAGGTCTTAAAAAAAGAAAAGAAAACCACATCCCGCTTCTGAAGAGAGAAAACAAAAAATCCCTTCTTCAATACTTCGACTTCTCTTCCAGGAAGGGGGGAGGAATAAACTCCCCAATCTTCTTATCCCAGTCACTACACAGATCTTCGCTCCAGGGGCCAGCTTTCCTGCACCACTTCACAGTACTCTTCTCAGCTTCAAAGCTTCTCCCCAGCCTGGTCTCTCCCTATCCAGACGGACCATACGCTGGCAGAAAAAACCAAGAGAAAAAAAGAAAAAATCCCCAGAACCCAGTTAGCGCCACTGGGTCTCGTCAGGGTTAGTAACTTATCGAGAGAATTCCGTGGCAAGAATATGGGGTGGGAAACGCCCACTCCAACGCCACAGCGATAAGAACTAAGGGAATCCAGGTACCTCACCCTGACGTGAAAACCGCCAAAGGTGGAAAAAGGTGGAAAAACCCAGGCCCCCCATAAACAAGCTCCCTTCTCGGGATACGGACTGGTTGCCTTGCTAATAGCAGGCAATAGCTTGTGGCGACGGCAGCTCTTAAGAACTCCAGAACACGGAGCTCTCGCGAGCCGTGCTTGCTCAGGATTTTTTGAGCACCTCTGATGGTAACTAAATGGTCCATCATTTCAGCTGCCCGGTTAACTGTTTTAGGCCTTTTGTCTTGTACCAGGCATTCATATTCATAAGGCAAGGTGTTATAAAGTTGTTCAAGCCATATGAGCTCTTGCAGCTGTTCTTTGGTTTCTACTTCAGACCTTGAAACCCATCCTTCCAGTGCTCTGATTAATCTACACTCCATCTGTGAATAGGTTTCCTCAGTTTTTTTCCTCAGCCCACGAAATTCTTTTCAGTGATGTTCAGGAGTCAAACCAAATCTTTGCTTGAATCTTTCTTTAAACAAATCATAATCATGGGCCTCTTCAGCTGACATCTACCCATAGGTTTCTGCCATCATCCCACAAATTTGAGATCTGAAGTAACTCATCCTTTCTTCTGGTCTTATTTGTAATTCGCCACACACTCTCTAAAACTAATGAGGAAGGCTTCCACATTATTCTGTAATATTTAGGGAATCTTTCATGTCTGTATGAGGAGCTAGACTACTTTCTTGCCTATTCCTGGCAAATTGAGCTTGCAATTCTATTTCTCTTAATTTTAGTTCATAAAGCTTTAGTTCATGAGTAATTTGCTCCCTTTCTTTTACATACTTCATTCATTTTTCTTTAAGAGCTCTTTGTTCTTCCATTTCTTTTTCTCTTAAAGCTCTGTTCTTCAAGTTTCTTTAGAGCCCTTTCCTCTTCCATTCTTTTCATCTCAAGTTTTATTTTCCATATTTCTACACTATCTGCCGACTCAAGTGTAGCCATTTCAACCAAGGGTTGTTCTTTCTCAGGATTATCCATTCTGGCTTTTGTGTTTTTCAATGGCATCAAAATTTTAGTATTTCCCTACTAATTACCCACACAGCTACCTCAGGAAATGCTACTTTATTCTTTTGCTTAAACAACCTTGACAGTTTCTCAGAGAAAGATTAGGGACCTTCCCACACAGTGTGTGCCTTTTACTCTTAGAACTGAGAAATTTTCTTTTGGGTGTTCCACAGATTCCCTTACTATGTACCTTCAGACTGTTACTTCAGGGAATCTTTTCCACTTAATCACAGAATCCAGGTTGGACCTCTAAATCTCTGATCTAGATTTCTCCAAGATCCCCCATTCAGCTGACTCTTGTTCAGTCTAGATCCCACAAATTTCACAGATCCCACAGCCTGACACATCATGTGACAGGTCTGCACGCCTGGATTCTGTGCCACCCAACAGGTACATCTGCACAGCTGGGAATTTTGCAGCAAGCCAGTAACACATGTCACTCATGCCCCACTGGATATTGCAGCACCCGTTTACTTTCTCCCCGTTTGGCTACCAGATTGATCTCCCTCCCCTGCTTTCCTTAAACTCTGGCCCTTCGCAGAAATAAGGACAAGCAGACTTTTAATCCTAAAAGAAAGTGATACTCTGGTACTAATGTTGTAATGGTAGCGTGTATAATCCAGTATGTAGAAGGACACTCTGTGAGACTGCTTTTATAAAAACAGAAAGTCACATTTTATTGAAACACTGTTACGGTAACATGTTTGTAACTAAATTTTTATAACACAACACACCCCTTTTTTTCTCTCTCTCTCGGTATGCTCAGCTCATTTACTGTCAATTATTCACTCTATTTCTCAGCTCTCTAACACAGCTCTTTTCTCTTTGTCCCTCCCCGGACCCTCCTTCCCACCATCTCCC